>OX381578.1:29585031-30785031 GCA_947458855.1 Monopis laevigella
ATTACGACTAACTGGAAATAAATTACTCACCATAATACAGATATATGCACCAACATCTACACATCATGATGACGAAATAGAAGACTTTTATGACTTACCCGACAATGCTTATAACCACAAAGAAACATGAACGATAGTAATAGGCGACTTTAACGCTAAACTTGGAACCCGAAAGGCAATTGATAACAGCATCATACATAGGCCCTTATGGTCTAGGAAATAGAAACGAACGTGGAGAACGCCTTATACAATTTTCGTGCGGTCATAATCTAAATATTAGCAATACTTTTTACATCAAAAAACCTCAGCGTCGCTGGATGTAGCTGGCTCCTAACAACATCACAAAAAATTTAATAGATTACTGCCTCTCATCAAACAAAATTCTTATAACAAATGTTCAAGCAATAAACAATTTTAATTTTAGTTTCGATCATTGCCCACTACGTATCACAACCAAATTTGACTTTAAAATTTTCCGTGCCCAACAATTTAAAAAATCCATAAAACGACTGTTAAAATAACACTAATAGTAAACAAAAATCTATCATTTAGTTTTTAAGTTAAAAAATAGTTTTAGCCTTTTAGACAATGAAAGTACAGACGTGGCAGTAATATTATAATAACATTATAAATAGCATTAAACAAGCAAGCCGAAAAATAAAAATTATAAACAACAAAAGTAAAAAACTAACTACAGAAACCCTACAATTAATAGAACAAATACAAAATATCACAAAAAACAGAAACTTACAAGAATACAGAATATTAGACAGACTAGTAAAAAGATGTATCAGAAGGGACATTAGAAATTACAACACAAAATGAATTCCAAGAACTTTAGAAAATAACCATTCCCTGAAAGAGACAAGACAAGAATATTGATATAGAAAAATGAAAAATCATAGACTAGGTCTAAAAGACATGTAAAGTCAGAAATGGTATAAAACTAAATGACAGAGCCAAAATATGATCTATGTGCACCGACTTTTACTCTTTTTTATATTCCTATTCCACTCAACAAAACCTCAAAAACATAGCACACACAGATTTAGAAGAAGTTTTTCGAATATTAACTACAGAAGTTCATCGCGCAATAAAGTCCATGAAATATAATAAAAGCCTTGGAGATGATGGCGTCACCACCGAAGCTCTGAAAATAGGCGAAACTATTTTTCTTCCTCACTTAACTAGACTTTTTAACTCTATATTAGCCCAAAGTAGATCCTTTCAAAGTCAACATGCATAATATATTAATTCATGCCCCACGCTAACATGAAGAAGTATTCGTAGATCGACACGGAAATCATTCAATAAATTGATTGGTTATGTGCGGTCCTGACAATAAGTTATATGAGCAATTTAACAATGGTTGGAGACTTATTTCACAAGGGGTTTTCCTTGGCGACTCTGCGTACCCTCTGAAGCAATAATGTATTTTTTATCGCGAATCTGCAGTTGTAACATCTATTTAATCTGTGAAATCGTTATTTTATTATCGTTTCTTTTTTTTATTATTTATTATGGCTTGGAAACAAGCCCTTCAGCGAAATCGCGAGAATACTTTATCGCTACCTACTATTTTTCATTTTAGAACTTACAAGTAGAATCTACAAGCGTTAAATTTTTCATACCAACAACCAATAAGATCGCTTTATTCAAACCAGTTACCAAAAATTAAGCAGCCCTATCGGTTGTTGCTCACGTATACGTAAATGAATACGTTACGTTTCTACAATGCGCAAACCCATGCTAGAGCCTCAGGGGTTCATTCCATAAACGTGACATTTGTAATTTACCATGACAATACATAATACATAGCTTTGTTTACTTTAAATTTTTAACTAACTAAACTAAACAATAGCAGGTAAAGTAGATACTATTATTTCAGACCTTAATATTTTAATTCCTAATTTAAAAGAAACAGGCCTTTATAGAAATTCATCAAAATCTGAAATTTATTTTATCCCTAATCTACAACAACATGAAATCCATGATATGGCTAACACCTTTCAAAATTTACTTCCAAACTTTAAACAATGAAAATTTGTTTTTGTAAGGTGCCCCAATTTTACAAAATTCCCTTAGACCTTAATGTTACAAAAACAACAAAAATTAGAATTTTTTAATATCAACAGAAAGAATATCATCATTTGTAGACTTTTATGCGCAACCTTTAGTAAAAAATTTAGATTCGCATATTAAATATACTTACCACTTTTTAAATATTATAAAAAATATTCATATTCCAAATTGTAATGATATTTTCTTAGTAACTATAGATGTTGTGTCCTTATATACTAATATACCACACGAAGGATTGTATGCCCTAAAAGAGTATTTCGATAGCCGCCCAAACCCGCGTCTTCTTCAAAATTTTTTCTAGATTTAGCAGACATGGTTTTAACCAATAACTATTTTACTTTTGATAATAAATTCTATCACCAAGAGAAAGGCACTGCCATGGGTACGCGCATGGCACCTTCTTATGCAAATTTATATATGGGTTCTCTCGAAACAAAATTTTTAAATAGTCAAATTCTCAAACCTTTAACACGGTTAAGATTCATACATGATATTTTCATGATTTGGCTTCATAGTTTACAAACTCTTAATACATTCCTTAGTCAACTAAACTCATTTAGCAGTCTAAGATTCACTCATGAAATTTCTAAAACTAACATAACATTTTTAGATGTTTTTTTAGATGATTTATGTAATATTACTTATAATAATCATAATATTTCAACTTCTGTTCATTTTAAAGAAACCAACAAGTTACAGTATCTGCATTACAGTAGTTGCCACCCGTCGCACACAAAACGGTATATACCACATTTACTTTCTATCCGCGGTAAAAGAATTTGTAATAATTCAACATCTTTGGCTAAATATCAAGGCAAAATCTTCAATGGGTTATGTAGGCGCGATTATCCCCCATACTTTTTACACAAACACATGAACAGGCCTTCTAACACTCCAAACGCTATACACACACAACAACAAAATTCCCTTCGGCTTATAATACCATACTTCCACGGGGCACACAAAATGTATTAAAGGATAGCTTCTCTATCCTTAAAAATAATAATATTACACGAAATCTTTTGGAAACGTGCCCTAGTGTAACGTATAAACAAAATCAAAATTTAAAAGCTATTTCGGCAAAAAATAAAAATACACGGAGAAATAACACATATTCCGATATCAATATACAAACTCATCATAACCCTGTTGTCATCAAAATTCAAAATTTCGCACAAAATTTCGCACAAAATTCAAAATTTCGTACTTCACATTGCATATATATGCTGGAGTGCAGATTTTGTAACAGTTTTTATGTGGGAGAGACTACGACACCCCTTCGTACTCGCATGAATGGACACAGACATTCAGTAGATTCTCAAATTAATAATATTTTACCTGTGCCCACCCATGCGCGTATACATAATACTACCTTTAACAATTGTTTCACAGTAAGAGTATTAAAGAGTTTTCCTAAAACTATTCGGTCTATTGATTTAAAAACATGGGAAAGCTCTTTTATATGGCAGCTTGGTGCATACAGCCCTGCGGCCACATTCTGTTTCTTATAACGTGAGCGTTAGATTGTCAAAATAACGAATTCCGTTATTAGCGCACTCTCCTCCAATCAGCGAAGGTTAAAAACTACTCTGATTGGAGGAAAGATCGCTAATAGCGGAAATCGTTATTTTGACAATCTAACGATCACGTTATAAGAAACAGAATGTGGCCGCTGGTCTGAATGTAATGCATTAGGTTTTGTCTAACTTGTTTTGTAAATTTATTAATATCGAACCAACAATGGACATAACATGCTGATGATATTTTTCATGCTAGATGATGCTAGGTGGTGATGATATTTTTCTAAAAAATAAATACAAAACTGTATAGTGCCTTGCCATTGCCTTTTCCATTGCTAAAAGACATAAAATTACTTCTTCAAAATTTATGACAAAGACCTTCAGTCACTGTCACTGATGACGCCGCTCCATAGAGAGGCGAAATATTTGGCAATAAAATTTTATAGCTTCAATTTATATATTTTACCAAGTAACAAACACATTAACACACTTTATTTGTTTCAGATATTTTTTTAAAAATCAACTTTTGAACATCACCCCTCATGTGTCTTTGATTCTTCTTCGAAACTGCTTTAGCATGCCAAGATTAACATATTTTCTCAGATCATGTCCTTTTTGGTTACATCGTCAGTCACTTGGTCTGTCGGCCCCGGTTGTTCGGTGGGGCCGAGTTCCGGCTAGGGTAGACCCTGTTGCCGGTGCAGGTACTCGGCGGGCGGCAGCCCGCCGGGGACATGTCGCGGTGTGCGCGAGGTCCCCCGCTGAAGACGGGGGACCTATGTGGTAGCGGATTTAATTTTTTTTAAACCCGACTGGGTTTTCCCGGCGCGCTACAGGCGGCAACGCGCCGGGTTGGGGAATTTAGGGTGGTGGTGGGGTTGGGTTGGGGGAAAACTCGCCGCCGAGAAGCTCTCTCGGCGTAGGCCTGCCATTCGGCGGCCGTGCGTGCAACGGAGCGATGCCGCGAAGATGCTCGTGCGGTCCGTTGTCGGCCCGGTCGTACATACGACGGGCGAGCCGCTCCACGAACTCGGCTAACGGTTCAATCTTCACGTCATCGCTGATGGTTTGGTTGCGCACGAACCACGGAGCGCCAGCCGCCATACGCAGAGAGATGTTCTGCTGGCGCTGGAGTCGTGTTTTGTTCGTGGCCGACAGTAACTGGTGCCACGCTGGTGCCGCGTATGTTAGATGGGGACGGACGAAGGTCTTATAGACCGACACCTTGACCCGGAGTGGGAGGGTGGACCTTAGCACCGGCCGGAGCATGGAGCGAGCGGCCTTGGCCTTGTTGATGGATTGGGTGGCCATTGGGCTCATGCTCAACGACCGGTTGATGGTGCACCCCAGGTACTTAATGGAGTCGGCCCATTCGATCTCCTGTCCCCAAAGTTCCAGTTTGGCTGGGCGGCGGTGGCGGCGGGTGACCAGTAGGGCGGATGTCTTTCCAACATTTACAGACATCCGCCATCTGTCGAGCCAGGAAGGGAGGTCGTCCAACATCCTCTGCATCTTCTCGGCGGCGAGTATGGGATTTTTGTGGGAGGTGAGGTAGGCGCTGTCATCCGCGAACAGCGCCAGGACTACGTCATCCTCTCCGTAGAGTTGGTCGGAGAGGGTAGGGATGTCATTCGTGAACAGTGCATACAGTGTGGGTGAGAGGCAGCTTCCCTGGGGTACGCCAGCGTAAATGGAATGCTCCACTGAGACCTTTCCCTCCACGGCTACGTGGAAGTGGCGGTTGTTGAGAAAGGAGGCCACTAACCTCGTGGCCATGGGAGGCACAGGCGAGGCGAGGAGTTTGTACACGAGGCCGCAGTGCCAGACACGATCGAAAGCCTTCTCGATATCGAGGAAGACTCCGACCGTGGATCGGCCTGCGTTTAGCTCGCTCGCCATGTGGTGCAGCACCCGGACTAGTTGGAGCGTGGTACTATGTCCCTCACGGAAGCCAAATTGCTCCGGTCGAATTTCGACGTAGCTCTTCAACCTCCGGAGGAACAGTCGCTCAAACAACTTAGCCGGGTGCGGAAGCAGGGTTATGGGCCGATAGCTGCTCGGCAGACGTTTGTCTTTGCCGGGCTTCGGCAGCATAATGACCTTCCCCCGCTTCCAGGCGGTGGGAAAGTGTCCAGTACGAAGCACCCCATTAAACAATTTGGCGAGAGCCACAACGGCTTTGCGGGGAAGCTGCGAAAGTTGGTGGTTGGTGATCCCATCGGGTCCCGGGGCCTTTTTGGGCTTAAGGCGGAGCACGGCGCGCTCCACCTCGGCGGGGGAGATTTGGTTCATCGGGGAACATTCAATTCAATTCAATCTTCATAATTGGCCTTCTGTCACTTTTTGTAACAATATTGCCACAAACAAATAAAACGGTATGGCACGAAAAAAATGGACTTATTGGCTGACAGTCCATAGACAAGTTACACGCAAACAAAACTTAACATCGTCTTTAAAAGAAAAAAGAAAAACTTAAATTTCAAATTATAAGTAAAAACAGGATTTAACTATTCTAAAGCTTAACTATATCTACTACTACAATAAACTAAACTTTAATATTATGATATTGAATATATTTACAAATGAGAGATAATATATCAAAAGAAAAAATATGTAACAAATGTTGTATTTTAGAAGGTAACGGTATTTTTTAAGAAGGTAAATAAGAATACAGTGATGATGAATAATTTTTACAACTAAAAAACAGATGATCGATATTACCAACACCTTCACCGCACTCACATAGATTAGACTCTTTAACATTTATTCTATATAAATGAGTAGCTAGGCAACAATGACCTATTCTCAAACGGCACACAGAAGAAGTTACATTTTTATTAAATAATTTAAATTTTGAAAACCAAGGCTTAAATGAGACATGTGACTGAATAGAAAATAAATTTGAACCTTTTAATTTAGCTGAATTAATCCAATAATTGTTCCATGATTTTTGCAGATAATTTTTAGCTTGAGCAACTAGGTCATAACTATAATTATGAAAATAATGTAATTCCCCATGAACCACGGCTTCTTTGGCGAAATAATCCGCCCTTTCATTGCTAAAAATTCCACAGTGGCTGGGGATATAAACTAAAGTTACCAAAATATTATTAATATGACATTGATATAAAAGATTTTTAATTTCAAAAATAATTTCAGAGCGATTTTTAGATGAAAATGGATTACTAAGAGTCGATTGTAATGAGCTTAATGAGTCCGAAAAAAATATACTAGGATTAATTTCATTTTCAAGGATAAATTGAATACAATGTTTGATAGCCAAACATTCCCCAGTAAAGACTGAAGATTGACTAGGACTTTTATATAGCAATGAAAGATTAGAGTTTTGGTGAAAAATTGACCAACCTACGCTACCCTGTGGTGATAACTTTGAGGCATCAGTAAAAAAATAATCAGCAGTAGGCCATTTTTGTGAAACTATGTTATTAAATAAGTCATTACAATTTACTGATTTTTTATTAATACCCAAATCTAATATAATTTGAGGATCATATATGACAGATTCATACGGACTCGAAAAAACGGGTAATGAAGAATTGGAAATGAATGGAGTTTTTATATATTTTAATTTAGAAAAAGAATAAACTAAACGTGGCAATACTTTTTTTTTAATCCAAAACCTCTTCGTAGAATGGTTTTTGTAAATATATTCATGTAATAACTTAATTTTAGGAATAATCGGATGGTTAGAAAATTGTATACATTAAAAAAAAAAATTTATCGCAAAGGTATTGACGTCTTTTTCTTAATGGAGGATCTGCACATTCCACCTGCAGAGAGTTGATTGGAGAGGACTTCATAGCCCCAATAATGACACGTAACGCTTTAGACTGTATACTATCCATTTTTTTAATAGCCAATTTGCTACACGGTTCCAAAATGAATGATGCATAATCAAAATGGCTTCTTATAATGGCATTATATAAGAGTCGCTGTGAAAATGGATGAGAGCCCCACCAAACACCACACAAAACTCTCATTATATTAATATTTTTTTCACATTTGGAGATTATATAATTTATATGATTTACTCCATTTAATTTAGAATCTAAATAAACTCCTAGAAATTTAACACATGATTTAATATCCAAAACTATATTATTAATTTTAATACCTATTGCCGGAGTTTGTCTCTTTCGGCTAAACACCACGACACTTGATTTTAAAGGCGATAATGACAAACCATGACTAGTTAGCCAAAAATCTAACTTTGACAATGAATTATTAAAATTACTTTCGCATATTTTGTGGTTTTTGGAAACTGAGTAAAGAATAACATCGTCTGCATACTGAAGAGAACGACTCCATGAATTTACTTGAGAATTTAGATCAAACGTGTATAGATTAAATAAAAGAGGGCTTAAAACAGATCCTTGAGGTAATCCCTTCCACACCGTTCTTATATTATTATCTGGTTGGTCAAGCAATCTTAATTTTATATTTCTTTCACAAAATAAGCACCCAATTATATATGCTAATTTTGAACTTATACCAATTTTTAATAATTTTTCTATTAAAATATTGATCAAGACATTATCATATGCTGATTCTATATCTAAAAATACAGCACAGAGAAATTCATTCCTTGAAAACGCTAGCCTAATGTCAGTTGAAAAAATACTTAGATTGTCTATGGTGCTTTTGGCTTTGCGAAAACCAAACTGTGAAAAACCTAAAATTTGTTGACTTTCTGTAAACCATTCTAACCGATTTTTTACTAAATGTTCGAATAATTTGCGAATAGTAGGAGACAATGCAATGGGTCTGTAAGATGAAAATAATGATGGATCCTTGCCGGGTTTGAGGATTGGTATAATTATTTGTGTTTTCCAGTCCTGGGGAATTTCTCCAGAATTAAAAATAAAATTAAATATTTCTAAAATATATTCTAAAGTGTTATCCAATGCATTAACTAAGAAAGAATATGGTATACCGTCAAGACCTGGAGCAGAATCCTTGACATGAGACAAAATAATTTTAAGCTCTTTTATTGAAAAAGGAACGTCTAAATGATTATTGGATGAAGATGGGACAAATGAAGCACCACATTCACTGAAACATGGAACATAGTAAGGAGCCAGCTTGTTGAAAAAAGAATTTGTCCAAGAAGAATAAACTGGAGAATTGTTAAATTTAGAAGTTTGAGATGACCTAAATCTTTTAATATTTTGCCATACCAGGGAGGAAGGCGACTCAGGAGACAAAGAAGAACAAAATTTATTCCAGCTATTTATTTTTTTCTTTTTAAAGATACGCCTACTTTTAGCTAATATATGTTTGTATTCAATAAAATTCTCTATTGTCATATTTTGGGAATATTTCTTTTCAGCAATTTTTCTTCTTTTAATAAAATCAGTACACTCCTCATCCCACCAAGGGAAGATTTAGTACTAAAACAATTGTCAGCCGTATTTAACAGGGTATAAATAAATTCATTATAACAAAATATGAAATTACTACTTGTGATTATAGGTAAGGACATTATTTTATTATTTAACATTTTACTAAAATTATTCCAACCTTCAGTAGATACTGATTTAATTTTATATTTAAGAAGGGGAGGTAGAACACTAGATGAATTTTGAATGGGAGAATTTATTATGATGGGTAAATGGTCACTACCAAATGATTGAGACTCAATATCCCAAGATATCAAGCTAGATATATCACAGGAACAAATTGTTAAATCTACAGCACTAACATTTTGTAGAGGTGAAGTTCGTCGGGTTGGACGGCCATCATTTAATAAAACCAAATTAAACTCATCTAAAAGCTTAACTAAAGTATTACCATTATGATCACAAGTGGCAGAACCCCACATGGTATGGTGATAATTAAAATCACCCAACAAAATAAAAGGAGGATTTAGAAACTCAAAAAGATGTTTTAAGAATGTTATAGTATGACGATCAGGTTTAGATATATACAAAGAAATAATGTTGATATTATTAACACAGCATCCTACTATGTTAATATTTTCATTATAAACAGGAAAGGTGAGAGGAGAATAGCAAATTGAATTTGATATAAAAAGAGCCGAACCAGCCCTTCCATCTTGTCTGTCATCTCGGACACAGTTAAACCCTCTGATACCAAAAGGAGAAAGAGGTCTCAACCATGTCTCTGAGACAGCCAAGATGGAAGGCCTGTATTTGTTACATAAGTACATTAATTCTTCTTTGTTCGAAGACTTTGGCAGTTCCATTGAATTATTTTTGTTTTGGCTGGATCCATTTTTAAGGGAAGTTAAAAGGTTAATTACAATATTTTCTACGTTGTCCGGTAAGTTATTATTATTATATAATTCAACAATAAAAGAAAGAAGATCTTTTATTGTATTTTCAGATTTTTGTTCTACTGATTTTTTTGAAAGAGCACATCCATTTTCAGGATTCGGTATTTGAAAATCCTTTAATAAATTTTTATGAAAATCTATGTCATATGATTTGTTATCATTCTTTTTATATATTTTAGGTTTAGCAAAGACAGTTTTTTTATATGAAATACCCGATGAAATACCCGAACTAGCTACCTCAGCAAATGATTTATTCATTATCCGAGGTTCAAGCTTATTAGCCTCCATATATGAAATTGATCTCTGAGACATCAATGATTTGATATTTTGTTGTCTATTATATTCAGGACACTTTCTACTAGTAGCATAGTGACTACCTGAACATAATAAACAACAAGCCTCAGTTTCATCGAGTCCACACGAATCTCCATAATGACTTTGGCCACATTTATAACAACGCGGCTTAGACCGACAACTGCTCTTCATATGTCCAAACCTGCAGCATGAGTAACATTGTATGGTTGGATATTTATACAGCTCTATGTTAACTTTATTATAATATAAATATAAAAATTCAGGAAGAACCTGACCCTCAAAGGTTACCACCACAGATTGTGATGATTTCCAAGTAACATTATCATTTGCTGTAACCTTATATTTTAATCTCCTTACTTTCAATATTTTAATAGGGTTATTTGGGAAAATACTATCAGCAACAATGTCAGAGTCCTCAATGTCTATGGGAACCCTAATAACACCGATTTTAGTCACGCAAAAACTAGGTATAAAAGCGTTGTACCCATTTTCAGAAACAGTAGAGTTATTTACAAAAGTATTGGCATCTTTAAAAGTATTAAATACAATTTTTACTCTATTCCGTCCAATGCGAATTATGCTACCAGGAATAATACCACGGTAGTTGTTTTTCTGAATAAATTTGCCAAAAATAATCGGATTTAGAATAGTATTATAATCATTGTCAGAAGAAACAGTTCTCTTCTGAACGTGAACAACAAAAGGACCCTTATCATTTTCGCTATAAAATATCTTTACGTCTTTGTCTGAAGATGATTGTTGTAAAGGAATGGAATTAGATGGTTGGGAAAAAGGTGATAAACTATTGAATGACGTTAATGAATTTGGAACCAGATTCTCATTAATACATCCAGGTTTATGCCTTTTACTGGAATGCCTTCTTTTAGTCTTTTTAATTTTCTTTTGATCAGAACTGATTGAATTAGAAAAATCCATGTTTTGAGAAGAAGATGAATCATCATCAACTTCTTCAAAGGCAGCCGGAGAATTTACTACGAAATTAATATCAGGCGGTTTAGGTGGAATAAAAATATGATTCATGGTGAATTCTTAGACTAATGTTTTCTATAAAATGGGGAGAAACGAGTAGGTACTACTAATACACAATGGAAATAAATTACAAGAAATAAATGATAAATTTACATGAATATGAATTATTTACATTTAATTTTAAATAAGCTAACCAATAAATCCTTTTTTACAAGAAAAATAAATTAAATTATTTTTTCGATGCTGTCGCTTTGAGAGCTCGCCTGTCAAAAAAAACATACTGACATTCTTTATAACATGGATCAAAAAATTAAAACAAACTTAGAAGAAATTTTAAATATTTCATTTTATAATAACTCATGGTTTCAAGCTACTTTGCCTATTCGATTGCGTGGTTTGGGTTTAAGATGTTGTTCTGATGTAGCTCTCCCGGCATTTTTGGCTTCAATACACAAATGCAATACTCTATTGGTAAAAGTTTTAAATCCGTCCATTTTGGACAAAGGAGTATGCTTTTTGAGTGAATCCAATAATGAATGGAGAAATATCACTAATTCAACAGACTTACCAATACATACAAATATTCAAAAATTTTGGGATTTGCCGCTTTTAAATAAAAAAAAAAAAAATTTCATAAACACACTCTCGAATACCGACAAACTAGAATGTTGGCTGCTCAATGTAAAGAATCAGGTGCTTGGCTTGAAGCACTTCCATCGCCTTCTTTGGCAACTTTACTAAACAGGCAAACCGTTAGAATAGCGGTGTCCCTCAGGATAGGCGCCCCAATTTGCCAACCTCATTACTGTATTTGTGGAGCCGCGGTCACACCATCCGGTCACCATGGTTTATATTGCAGGCTGAGTGCTGGCCGTATATCCAGACACAATAACATAAATAATGTTATTAAACGATCTCTTGCTTCTGCTGGTATACCCAGCACTTTTGAACCTGTAGGTTTGGACCTTGACGATGGCAAGAGACCGGACGGTGTGACGATAGTCCCATGGTATAGAAGTCGAGTCTCTAATCTAGGACGCCACCTGTGTGGACACCCTTGCACCAAGTTATTCCCACGTCACTTCCTCCGGTGCTGCAGCTTTGCTTGCCCAAAATAAAAAAAAAATGATAAATACAAGAAACATAGCTCCTCTTACGAATTTCTAGCGTTTCCGGTGGAAACCTTGGGACCGTGGTCACCAGATGCAATAAAATTTGGAAGTAATCTTGGAAAAATTTTAATTGATGCATCTGGGGACCATCGAGCAAGATCCTATTTTTTCCAACGAATATCGCTGGAAATTCAGAGGGGCAATGCTCTATGTATTTTGGGCACATGCGCAGCTACGGAGGATCTACAAGAAATTTTTAATTTATAATTTTTAACATTGTAAATATACAAATTTTAATTTATTTTATATTAAAAAAAAAAAAAAAAAACTTAACAATGTATTATAAATTGTCATCGTAAATTACAATTTATAATACATTGTTGATTTAGTTTTTTCTAAATAAATTATTCTAAATAAATAAAGCAGTAGTATATAGTTGTATTATAAATTGTAAAAAAAAAACAAAACAAAACTCAGCGGTAATTATTAAAATATTAACAAATACAATCAAAAACGTATTCAATATTGACGAGTAGGACGTGTCAAGATAGTGTGGGTTATGCAGATGTAGGTAGATACTTTTTGTTTTGGTAACCTTACCGTGGTATGTGAGTATAGATGGAAATTAATATGAACGAGATAAAGCAAGTGAGAGGACGTCATTTATAAATTATTTCTTTATTGATCCTATGTATTTATTTAAAATACTATAGGTATATAAAATGCAGCCATTAATGCAAAATAATAAAAAAATGCATGGTGAATTTAAAGCCTTAGGCATTTTCTACCAGCTAACCTTTGAGATAGTGACAATTTAAAGGACATCAAGCGAATAGTATATTAACTACTTTAACTTTACATAATACACAGTATTATACATAGGGCCGCTAAATAAATCTATCCTTAACTTTAAAGCCGCATTTAAATGAGTAAAATAACCATAATTAAAATTCATTATTATTATTTATTTAAATCTTTATTGCATATATAATACAAAAGAAGAATTTATACCACTAGGCATTTACTACCTTATTGATAGGAGATGAGCATATTCTAAGGAATATCAATCAGTTTCTTTAGGTCTCCAAAGGAGACTTGATCTGCCGGCCCTTAGGCTGCTAGTATCTAGATATAGAAACAAACAGTTATTCTGAAAGAATGAAAGTTAAAATTTGAAACATTTTGTTTGGGAAATATGTCAAATTTTAACTTTGACATGCAGTTGATATCCAATTCATTAAGCAGAATAGGCCCAGAGTTTCGCAAACGGAAGGTGTATGAAATAATACAAGTATTTATTGTAATGAAAACATATTTATTAAATAATAATCATTGTAATTATTGTGTATTTGTGTTTATCATGAAGGTAAAAACCGTGCCCGTCCGCGCGCCGTTTTTTTAGCTTCATGGTGTTTATAGTTGAAACAGATCTTCATTAATTTTCTCGCCCGCATCTGTAAACATATTATTTTAAAGTAGAGTTTGTGCATAATATAACAGCAACAATATATATATTATTTTATTAGAGCACTGCATATGACTTGGTATACCTACCTGATGGTAAGCAAAACTACAGAGTCCATGAATAGAGTGGATCAACGTAAAAATACAGTGCAGTGTTGCTTAACCATATTCATCGCTCCCACTATACTTGCTAAATTATGCGGTTATATGCAGAATAGGATTTTCATACTCTAACCCTGCGCTACTATCTCTATTTTTATACGCACACATATACTGCAGACTCACTCGCTCGTCTATTCTGTGTGACCTAGTCGGCAGTAAATTAGTGCGCGAGTAAATAAGTACTGTCGGAATTGATCTCTATATTAACAGCAAAAATCAAACTTGATAGTCTATACTCATTTAGTTATTTTTATGCGTTATCAGTTTAAAAATACAAGATTACTGTAGGCACTGTATACTCACAAGCATAACTGTGACTCAGCTGAAAGGTTAGTTTTATCCCGACAACTCATGGCTCCCGAGACCGGCCTAGAAGAAGCCTTAGGGAAGGCCCATTTTGATGTCTATACACTTACTTAGCGCAGCTTCGAAGGTATTGGTGATTCCATGGACTCCATCAGCGACCATGTTTCCAGACTTGCCGCCGCCTTTCTTGCCGCCCGGCACAATGTTGCCGACGGCGTCTGTCGGTGCCTTAATGTTGCCGGCGCCTTTAGTTAATTGATCTGTTGGGTTCTTCACACCGTCTACTTGGTTCTTCACACCGCCTTCTTGGTTCTTCACACCATCTACGGGACTCTGCGTGTCTTTCGCGCCATCCTTGGAAGCTGAAATTTTATGTAAATAATTAAATTATTGTGAAAATAAGATGACTGTGAAGTTTACCATCCTATTTAAATTGTAATATTATAATAAACACAATACTTCTATAATAACAGTGGGACAATTTTCATATATTGCTCACAAACTAAGCTCTATGCTTGTACTATTGGTGTAGTTCCCTTAGTACGGAAAATACACCTCCTGAACTTAATTTTAAAATAAGTTCCCTCCGCACTGGTCTGACAACAAGGCAAGTTGAAAACGCAACGCCGAATTTTCAGACCGCGACGCCAGACCGCCAACCAGGTTCCAGTCACCCCTCACGAATTTTGTCATTAATTATCTTACTTAAGTAATTTAATGATACAAGTTAAGAGGGCGTATAAAGGCAAATTAAACAAGTGAAATAAAAGTTGCCTCTTACAAAGCAAGAAACAAAAAAAAATCTCGCACGGAATTTTTGGAAAAATGCAGTTTTTTTGCTATAACTATCAATTTATATAATGCTATAAATATTTAGAATTTTAAAAACGCTAGGCTATTCACTAGATCTTATACATACCTATATATAACTTAGAAAAAAACATAGCTTTATAATCTGCTCTATGAAGTAATTGGAAATATCGATAAAAAATGGAGGTAAATTTACATTTTTTTTCTATCGAGGCAACAATATGCTATTACGATTTCCAAAGAGTCACTTCTAAATATATTATTACTATGTTTTTCTTATATATTTGTTGGGTTTGAGGTATTTCCGCGCACTTCACTTGGCAAGCCCGTGCATGCTTAAAATTACTTCAGTAAGCGGGATATATGCAAAACCCGTCAAGTCGCCTAATTTTGTTTCGATTTTATTAATTCTTTTCTATGGGTTAGTAACACGTTAACAGTTAGTAACTTAAGAGCCTACTACACGTGCAGTAATAATTGCATAAAATGTTATGAATATTAGTTTCATTTTCGTTAACATTGTTTTTTACCAATATAATTTTACCAATATATGCAATAATAAGTTCTTGACCGTACGTGACGCGACTGTATGCGTCCACGTAAAAGCCAAGCACCTTCGTTTATGCCATATTCATGTAAATCTTGGAGTGCGCTTTCTCTATAATTTTTAAAATGTATAGTCCATTTGACAAATGCTCGCTGCAGTAGGATCGGGCCAGCTTCAGTTGATAGGTGCCCAAAGAAAGTAAAATAATCTGTTCTTCCGTCAGTAGTGGGAAGTTCGGTATTTCATGACTTTCTATTCTTTGAAAATCCACTCTTCGCCTATTCAACCCTTTTCTTTCTACATAAACATAAAGTAGATTCGGGCAATCTGTTTTTTCCCTGATAATGTTTAGGAAGGCCTCTGCGTGAATGTTATCAACGATGGATATATGGAAGTTATTTAACATAGCGGCGAATTTACAATCGATAAACATTTTTTTCGTATTTTTTCAACCATGATAGGTACGTAATATCGTATTTATGCAATTATGATATCTACTAAAACTGGAACTTTCGGGGGCTTCCCGTGATTTTCGGAGAAGGATTTGAGACAAGTCGCCATAGTAAATATTTTTGCATATTAAAAGACCTATCCAATGACACCATAATGGTGCTATTGGAGCGAGTACCAAAATGCCCATTCTTCTTTAATTATTTTACAATGTAAATAATAATGTAAATTTTATGTTAGTAAATTCACTTCTTAAAATATCCTATCTTAGACTACGCTGATGTATGTTACTCTGGTCTTACTGAAGACCGACTCGATAAACTCGACCGCCTTCTTAACTTGTGCATACGCTTTGTTTTCGGCCTGCGCAAGTATGACCGCATGTATCTATTTACCGCAAACAGTTAAGCTGGCTTACTTAATATACGATCACGCAGATCAGTGCACATACTTTCTTTCCTTTATAACATTCTCTATAATCCTAAATACCGCTTACCTAAAATCTCGATTTATTTTCTTCTGTGATTTCCACGATCGTCCTATTCGCTCCTCTGTTAATAACCAATTAAAGATCCTGTCGCACACCTCCACCAAATATTCCGATTCTTTTACTGTGTCAGCTGCTCGTCAATGGAATTTGCTTCCTCTGTGTATAACACAGGCTCCAACCATCGGTGTATTTAAACGTCTACTCACTACTCATTATCTGAATAAGTAACTGCCTATATTTCCTTTAGCATTTTCTGTTTTGATATGTACTGTATGTATTATATTGTATGATTTATATAAGTAGTATATTATGTATTGTGTGTATATTTAAGTATGTACATGTAATATTTAAGTAGTTTATAAACTATTCGCTATATGTATTTTAAATTGTTATTTTATTTGCTTTTGCACCCTATGCATAATCTTCCACTCTCTCAATGGTTAGCTGGTAGAAAATTAAGTTCGCCTATGCACAATTTTATTTTGTGATTTTTTGCAATAAAGTATCTATTTTAAATAAAATAAATAAATCGATTCGCACACCTCCACCAAATATTCCGATTCTTTTACTGTGTCAGCTAATTCGATTTGCTTGCACGGACTTGGTCAGCATATTCGTGTGCTACTGACAAAGAAAATAATATCTTCTCCGCGACCATATACAAACAGCGAATATATACCTAAACTGGTATTGTATAGGAGGTTTCGAAAAAAATATATTATAGAATTTCGGTTGTAATACATCTCGACTACCTACCCTTTGTACGCAATAATGGATAATGCTTACCTTTTTTGTCTTCGGGCCGAGCCACCTGTAACCAATACCAAATATTAAATATGTAATTATTTAAGCAAAAGTAGGGTCCTTAATTCGATGAGGTCCAAAACTCAAAAGGATTTCGCTAGTTAAAAAAATTTTAAAATATTTTTTAACTCTTATTATGAAAATAAACTTCCGCAAAATAACGCCTGATTCAATTAACTAGTATATTGTTAATGACAATGATTGAGATAATAAAACAATACATAATAAAAAATATAAATAACGTACAACCGCGGAAACAAGTAGGGTTAAAGCTAATACTCCGAATACAGCCTTCATTTCGATTACAGTAAGTCTTCGAGTGGTCAAGAGTGAACTGGAATTCACTTCATACTTTCCGGCCTATTTTATACCCAAACGCGTCCCAATCTAATTTAAATATATTATAGCCAAAACAAAACGTCTTTATAGTCCTAATCTGCGTAGAGGTCCGTTGGCCAAGGCTTTGGAATACAATGTTGAGGATAATTTATTATTGGCAGTTGTTTACGTTTCCCAAAATATTTAGCCAAATGCAGGAAAAAGTTTTTGAAATTTGAAATAATAATAGCCATTTTAAATGGTAGTTAATTAGTCCAGCGTTAATTTTAAAAACTATTATGGCCGGTTTTTATCACGTTCGGCCTCAGGTGGTGACATAGAAATCTTGCGTGAAATTGTTTGATTTATTTGGAAAAGTAGTAATTAGGGAAAAAGAAAATTATGGGAAAGTGGGAATTATAGGGTATTGAGGAAAGTCGTCATTAATAAAAAGTAGGAAAAATTCCCACTTTTTTAAAAAGTAGTAAAAGTCCCACTTGACAAAAAAATGATTTTTTAGTGAGATTTTTTTTTTTTAAGTCCCACTTTTTTTAAAAGTAGGAAAAAGTCCCACTTGACGAAAATTACATTAAAAAAAAATGGAATAAAATCCCATTTTATAAAAAAGTTGAGATTTTTTTTTTTTTTAAAACGTGACTTGTCCCGCTTATTCATTAGGTGAGATTTAAACCCACTTTTCATAAAATGGGATTATTTTTTCACTAAATTTTTTTTTTTCTTCAAGTGGTTGTAAAAAAAGTAGGAATTTGTCCCACTTTTTAAAAAGTAGAATTAGAATTTTCAATTTCTACATGACTACTGTGAAAGATTGTCAACGGACACGCTCTCATGTCTTGTCTTGGGTGTGGCCTGTAGCATTTACCTACAAAGTACTTTATTACTCCTCTGTCCGAAGTCATCTTGGATTTGCCAGCGTTGTTTGGAATCCACATTATAATAACCATGTCCAGAGAATTGACAAGTTTCAGCGCAAATTCCTAAAGAGCCTAAATTTCCGTATCGATGGTATTGAGCATCTTTCAGATCGTCGCATCATTTCTGACGTCACCTTTCCATATAAAATTCTTAATCACCTAATTGATTATCCTCACCTATTAGAAAAAAATAAATTAAAGCCTCTTTTCGTCGCCTTAGAAATTCTGATCTTTTCTTAAATGCATTGAGAAAACATCAGATCATTTCTGACGTCACCTTTCCATATAAAATTCTTAATGGCCTAATTGATTCTCCTCACCACACACATTATTTAAAGAAAAATGCGAATTTACAATGCAACGCGCTTGCGACGTATTTAACAATGATTGCAAATATAATTTAACTTCTTCCAGAACAGTTCAGCCTGTTTTCCTCTTGCTAATTCCCTTTAGCAGAAGATGATGATACTGTAGATAATAATGGTAAAATATTCGTTACACATACATCATTATTGACAATAACCAAAGATATTAGGATAAATCATGATCAACTTAAAATACTCAATAATAAAACTCTAGTACCATCCTTTATCGATTCATAGCGATTTATTATGTTCTGGTGACTTCTGCCCATCATGCCCACAAGATTCGTGTCCTATTCTAACTAATGAAGACTTGTACGGTAACTTAGCTGCATAATCAATGCAAATATTGCATCAACAATCCAACACACCAAATTCACGTTAAAGGGTATATAAAAGTTATATAATGAATAAAAAAGACTTTAACATGAAGAGAAATGGATAGAAAAAAAAAACATAAACATATAGGTACAGGTAAAAGTTTTACAAAACAAAGAGATAAACTACAAACAAATACCATAACGGATGCTTTTTTTGCTACCGAAAACCGTTTAAACGGCCTTAAGGTATTCAGCCTAGAGATTAACCCGTCCTTATTTCTCGATGTTATTTGGAGAAGGAGGTAAACTAATATCTAAGAAAAAAATTGTAGTAGTTTTGGTCTGATAATTGTGCTGGAAGGGCCACACTAAGAGAAAACCCGCCAGGGGAAAGCTAATCAATATTCCCGATGAATTTTGATTTTTAAACTCTATTGAAAAATAAAAATTTGAATAAGAATACATGTAATGAAAAGGTAATTTAGACTCAAATAAGGGAAGCAAAGGTCATTGGGCAACAATGGGACAGGATAGAATATAAATATGATTTTGACGACCTCCAAAAACTATTTTAATTTCTAAATCCAACACTAGACAGAATAAACAGGATCCTAAATTAGTTTCTGCATGAAATGTGGTATACAGCGAGCCTATTTTAAGTCCTTATGATAAGTTCAAAGATTTAATTTTGTGCTAAAATGGTATCATACCAAAAAATATCACGACTTGTATAAAAATCTCCCTCATAGTAATATAAGAAATATTAATGTCTCTGAGAGCGACGATAAAGACTGATCAATGCACATACTTTTACATTTTAATAACAAATAGTAGGGTAGTTGTACGATAATATGAATATGCACCTATGAATGAACACCTAAATGTTTTTGCTATAATAAGAATACCGTATAAAAATAACAATATTGGCACTTTAAGGCAATATAAAATTAAGATTCCAACATGGTAGTTTTATTCTTATTATAAACAAAAACATGTACATGTACATTTATGGGTGCATATTCATATTATAGTAAAACTACCCTATTGTGAGGTTATTAGTTACTATTAAGATTGACTGTTATTATTATTTTTAAAAATGCTATATTTTTTTTTTTATGTTATATATTTTAATTAAGAATGCACTTCATCAGGAGCTAGTTACATTGAATATTTAGTTAAGCTAACAGGTAATATAAATACTACAATTTTATTAGGAAGGGTTGTTTGTTTAAATAATTGACGACTTAAAGGAGAAAATGTTCCTTAAATTATTAGAGTAACCGCTTAATAATAATTAATTTTCCAATTGTTACATATTTTTTTATTTAATAAATACAAATTTTGTAGTTACAATGGTTTTATTTACTTACTGCATGTAGTTTTACTTTGTATTACATGTAACATAGTCGGATGTGGCATATCAGACTTAAATTAATTGGTAAGTCCAATAAATAATATAGTATGTTACACATGAGACAATTTTATGATCTTGGAATGCAAACAGGAAAGTCATATGTGACTTTGTTTAGTTTTATCAAGTATAAAAAACATAAATAGTATATATGCAAATTTTCAAGTTATATACTTAGTAAATAACCAAAATATACAGAAATACAACTTTAGACCGCTCTCCTCGAAAGTACATATTTTGTAGATCCTACATTGTTAATCTACGCGCTACGCTCGGCGTTTCCTTGCGGGGTTTCTTGATCCGCAAAAGGACCAAAGTAACCGACATAGCCTCCAGAATCGCCAAACTTAAGTGGCAGTGGGCAGGCCACATAGCTCGCAGAACGGACGGCCGTTGGGGCATTAAGGTTCTCGAGTGGTGACCGCGTGCTGGAGGACGCAGCAGAGGCAGGCCCCCCACAAGATGGACCGACGACCTGAAAAGGTCGCGGGAAGCCGACATTGTTAATTTCACCAGACGATATGTACGTATGTATGTAAATTGTCAGATGAACAAAATTCGTCCATATAACTGTCAGATTATCATTGAGGACGACAAGGACATCAAGTTGAACCATCTGTATAAAAACCTGACGCGCTCGAGTATTTCAAGGATATTTTTCGGTATATATCAAGAGATATATATTATAATATTTGTTTGAGTAGAGAGGGTAGTGAACACAGTGCAGGTGAGAGTTCAAAAGGCCTTTAAACCTACTTCGCGGTCTCAAGTCCGGGAACGCTGAAGTTCATTCCCCTGCCTTTCAACCACGCGATGGACCCGGCACCCGCACGGTGAATCCATGGTTTGCTAAGAACATTGTCTCTCTCTCAGGATAGAAAGCGAGGTTCGTCCGAGTCCCGCCCACCGGGTTTTATTCTATGCATTTTATCTTTAAAAAAATATTTCAGTAACAATGATTAAAAATTACATACTGTTATGGTTGGAGACAGCTATTAAGTAAAACAATACCTGTGTCAGCTGGCACCGCTTCTTCAAAAATAATTTTAATCTATACTAATATAATAAAGAGGAAAGATTTGTATTTTTGTATTTTTGTGTTTTTGTATGTTTGTAATGAATAAACTCAAAAACTACTGGACCGATTGCAATAATTTTTTCACCATTAGAAAGCTGCATTATTCAGAAGTAACATAGGCTATATAATATCACGCTAGGTCCTATAGGTGTGGAGCAGTAACCAAAAATGTTTTAAAAACGGGGGAAAAGTATCGTTTCTGAGGCCTTCCGTGGCGTGCGCTGAGCATATAGTTAAAGTTATACAAACCTGTGCGAAGCCGGGACGGGCCGCTAGTTTAGAATAAGTTGGTTTATATATATTCATAAGACAATAAAGGCTATAATTTCAAAAGTTAAATGACCTAGCCCATACATACAAACTAGGCAACCTGTAAATTACTTATATCAGACAACAATTAATATTTGGTATAAGTGTATGCGTTTGTAATGAGATTTATTTATTTTGTAGCATGAATCATTATACCTACAAAAAATTTAATATATTAAACAGTTTCTTTTTAAGATCTTTGTATTAATTATTATAAAAATAATATTATAAAATTCTTAGTCTGGCTAATTATTCTTAATTAATTGTGTATCAACTGCTTATAAAAGTCAAACTTGTATATTTCCCACAAAAAATGTGTAAAATGCCTTCAATATTTGGAAAAAAATAAGCATTTTCTAAGCTTTATATATATAAATGAGAATTCTTTTTTACCCTAAAGATAAACGAAAAGTTTTATACTTATACGTTTGAATTATCAATCATATGCATGGCTGCAAGGGATAATATCGTGTTATCCTAAAAGTGACTAGTATCTTATATTTTAAAACCCATCGTTCATTGATAAGCACACAAGTAATAGACTGGGAGATAATGACAGAAAACGTTCTCCCATTTTCTACTGAATGCCTTTTTGAGAATTAAATATTAACCCTAAAATATGAAAGATAGAGGGGTTATTGGCCGCCGCACGCTTGCACGTCATAAATAAAATGGCTTTTTTTTTCTGTAAAGAATTTTAGTGGTTTCCCGTGATATTATATTGCCTGCCTTTGTAACATAAGGTAGTGCAAACAAATTCAAGCTATCGTAATTAAGGGCATGCAATTCATAACGGCCGAGTCGGCTCAAAGGGTTGTGTGAAAATGAGAAAAAAAAGGACATTTCCGTGTTGTCAAAATGCATGCCGATGACATTAAAGTTTCCATAAAAAAAAACTCTGGGAAAATTGGCATGCGCCCCTCGTATGACCGAGGGTGGAATTTTATTGGAAAATGTTGTGAAATTTCAATATCACTTTTCCGTGAATTAAAATTAAAAAAAAAAATATGACGTAGTAATTCTTAAATACAAATGGCATGCATGTTGCGCAATAACTTTAGGTAGTTCATTCATGGGTGTATGCCGTGTATGTTAATATAATAGTACAACTACCTAATATATTTTATAAATACGCTTTATGCTCACAATAAACTTAAAAAAATGTGCCGAGTAAAGCCCAAATGCCCATGGACTCGTTCGTTTTATATTAGTATATTTTATTACATAATTATCTAAAAATAAAATAATTATTAGAGTGCTCGTTCATAATTTTGTCTATTGACAGAATTGTGAAGACGTATTATTTAACCAGCTTGTGTTTTTACATTTATGTTATGAAAAATGTCTATGTAAGTACTTACTTACTAACGTGAATTGATAAATAACTTGCCAACCATTAGATATGCCTATAACCAATGACGTAAATAGCCTAAAACTCACGTACGTATAGTATCTACCTAACGACGATGAAAACAAATGAGTATTAACCACTCGTGGTCTTGTTATGCTTTTGGTGCTGTATGCCGGACGTCGTGGATTCGATTTCCACAAAGGCTAAATAATACCTATTAGGACGTTTTTTTGACCAAAGCAACTGGTATGAGTGCTTATAAATACAATATGTATTACATAGTATAGGCAGGGAGTCATTAACCTATTGGAGGCCCTGGGCACATGAAGATTATATAATATAAAACCCTATGACCTTGACAGGAAGACTATTTTGTTAGAATAGACTCGAAAGTAGATAAGCAATATTAAAAAAAAACATTTTCGATATTTTTTATTATTTAAATTCGTATAAAATCTAAAAATAAATATTTTGCTTTAAAATGTTTACAGAATATTTATAGCGCAAAAAATTTACGTTTTTACATAAAAAACTGGGGTAGATAAAATATAAAAACGAAAAAAAAAACAAATTTGACAGCATTCGTAGAGTAGTAAAATATTAGTACGTTTTTCTGTGCAGCTTGTTATATCGTTGTTTCTGGTACACAAACTAAGCTCTAGACTTGTACTATGTGTACCAGAAACAACGGTATTAATACATATTAAATTTTATGAACACCCGATGACAATTTTTTTTTTAAATCGATAATAAATATCGTATATGTTTTGGTGATCAGGAACTACCCCTAGTTGCCGCAACCCTTATCGATTGCGGGGCCCTGCATGGGCAAGTGCCCAGAGTGCCCAGTGGGAAAGAGGGGACTGAGTTCCACTGACCAAACATAAAATAATACGATAGCAGGAATGACAATAAATGTAAAATGTCATCAGTTTATTTATTATATAGCAGTTATCAGGACATAGGCCCGTCCCCATTGATTTCGGTGTCGAGAATTGCATAGAGAAGTCACACAAAAGCGATATAGATTATTATTATCAATTTGGCAACGCTTTCAAGATTTATCGTTTTGTGCAACAGAGTTTAAAGAAACACCGACATAATTGAGAGTTCCTTTTCATCTGAAGTTCCGAACTCCTTTAATTCGGGAAGTTATTTAGGTATTTTTTAATTATTTGGGGTCCAGTTTGACGTAGTACCACATTAGGGGTAAAATTTCACACTGTAAGATTCTTAAAGTCGGTCGTTGAAGTGTAAAATGTCTATGAATTTGTACATTACAAGTCTGTATGCTTTGCCATCTGACTTCTCTTAAGCGAGAAGCTTAAGATTAGCTTATAATTAAATCTATTCTCTTCAACTACTTGATATGAGAGTTCGTTCGGTTCGATTTGCACATTTTCACTCCTCGACGCCATGATTTCGTATCTCCGCCGAAATCTTCAACTTCCTGCCAGAGTGCCGTGCTTTGCAAAACCTGGCTTTGTCTTCCCATTTCATTATTGATTTTCATTATCTCTGTTTGCTATAATATGACCTTCAGTCCCATGTAAAAAAAGTTGATTTCTGATCCCAATGCCACCAACCCGCACTGCTACTTTGGTTGCGAGAGCATTCTACTAAAGGACTCGACCACGTGTTTTTCCACCATTATTAGGTTTATTTGTACTATTTAGTAAAAAAAATATTCAGTAGATATATGGCTTCCTAACTGCTACAAATTACTGCCACTTCAGCCGTAAGTAGAGAGTATTTATTTGTAAAAACACTATATACTGCCATTTCGTATGCATTCATTAAAAGAGCTCACTTATGTACCTACTCCAAATTGGCTGCCATCTATTTTGCAAAACAAAAACAGCATTCTGTTTTTTCAACGAAAATATTAACTTGTCAAAATAACAATCCTATAAAAATTACATTAAACAATTAGCAACAATACAAATCAAAAAGGTCCGTTCAAAAAATTACTTTCTTTTTCTAAGCAAGCACATGCTCGTACGCATGCTTTTTTAGCATTCCATGTCGCATAAATTTGAAAATCTATTTATTTAAAATTCTTTATTGCACTAAAATATTTGTACAAAGGCGAGCTTAATGCCTTTGGAATTATCTACGAGTACCAGTTAACCTATAGGACGGGTTGCCAGTACGGTTTTACAAAAAGGTACGAGGGGATTTTAAAAAAGTACGATTTTTCACATGAAGATGGTGGCACGAAACCTAACCGAGAGTGGCATTTAGCAACAAGGTGGTTGTGATATCTATACTTCCAAAATTTTTATGCAATTTTTTATGCAAAACAAATAGAAAAGTGGCGATATTATTATATATATATATATATATATATATCTTCACGGGTGCCTTACGGCGCCCGAGACCGCCTAGACGGCCCCAGGGTACCCAGCGGAGGGGTTTTAATCCCACCTCGTCGTAGCCGATGGTATGAGTCTACACCGAACAAGTGGCTAGCTCATCGCGATGTTTTGGATAGACTCAATAACCCATCTATAAACAGTTTCACAAGTTGGTATAGTGAAACCGGGACCGACAGCTTTTAACGTGCTCTCCGAGGCACTATAGTGGTGTTGTCAAACAAATGTACATAATTTTTTAAATTAAAAACTCATTGGTACACACCGGGATTCGAACCAGGGACCTTAGTGTTTTTAAGTCCAAGGTCTAACCAACTAGGCCACCACGTATATAACTTAACGATATTATTAGAATAAAAAAAATAATACCTTCACCATTAAAATCATCACCATCTCGATACGTGGCTGGTAGGTAACATGCTCTGTAGCATCTACCTAGGTATGTCATCTCTTTTTTAGCTGTGTTCTTGAATTCGTAAATTATAAAATTACCAAAACAACGAATTGAAGAACAAACGGATTTAGTTTCATATTACCGATTAAAACAATTAGGTTTAAGTTTAAAGAATCTTTATTACAACAGAACATTACATTAACTTAACATGGAAATTATAATAAAATTTAAATATGTAAATCAATCGAGTTAGTGGCCTATCCTTGAACATAAAAATCAAATAAAAAGTTATACAAAGTACAAGAGTAGGTAAATATAAATTAAATCTAAAATAACTGATACACAAAGAAAAAAAAAGACTAACGACACAGCTACAAATATGAAAATAAAACATTATAAATAGTTAGGTATTAGGTATATAGATATAAGGGTCGACCCTCCGATCGCTAGACAAACCCATCCGACAGTCAACTCGTGTAAAAATTACCTAATAAAGAATAAAAAATATTTTATATTAAATTGTTAATTTTGTATACCACCATCAAAATGAATTGCTGATTATAATCGTTAAATTTAATAAAACCTACTATCAACGGAATACATTATTTGGCTCACATTACCAAGATGGCGAATTTTAATAACTTATAAAATAAGATATAAAGTAGGTAATTAATTACATAGTAATACCACATGAGTAAATAAACGGAACAGAGTCCAAGCTGCCTATAATCGGCCCGATGTAGGTACACTCACGCAAAGCGCGGCTATGTGTGCGTGATCTCTTACCGACGGGTTCACAAACGCGCCGCCGCGCCCCGGGGTAAAAACCGGCTCCGTTGCGGTATGAACGACAGGGCTGCCAGTCTATTGTGCGCTTGCGCTATGTCACGTACATGTTTGTGCGAATCTTTTCCGATCAATTATTTAAGGAAACTCTATATTAGATTCAGACTGTACCACAACTTTTAAATAAATATTTTAAAGAAAACTAAAAAAAAAAAAATTTTGTACATATGTGTCAACTACACTATTAATGCCTTTTCAAATACACATTTTATTATGCACCTGCCTTATTTTTTTTTCCTCCCTGCTATTTTTAACTTGCAACTGGTGTCAACCCTATGACAATAGGTATAAGTTTTGCACGTTGTTAGAGAGCTTGGACTCTGTTCCGTTAATTTACTCATGTGGTAATACTAATTAAGTATATATATTTGTAATATCATTTTAATCTATTTTATGATCGTTATTATTCAACTTTGGGTTTACACAAGTGTGGCGGATGGGTCACACCGGTACTATATAAAGGAAGGATTTTTGTTATAAATTCGCATTTGAAAATAATTATTAATCATCAAATAGCATACATAGCAATATCATCATGAAATTCTTCGCAGTTTTCGCTTTAGTGTTTGCAGTACTTGCCGTAAGTTTTTCTTGGGAACGGTGGCCCTAGTGCCAGTTTGTTTTGAAGTTCTCACTGCGTTAAGCGAGTACTCTCCTACAAATACTTACGAGTAGGATCGCTTAATTTTCTAAGCCTGTCAAAACAATCGGATTGGCAGAGAGTGCTCACTAACTATGCTATAAGTTAAAAAAAAATAAGACCACTGAGGCTATACTATAACTTTTTATTTATTCGAGACACCACCACCAATATAATAGCGTTATTTTTGAAATAAAACGATCCTATTAGTTGTACGTATTAACATTACGTTAATACGAAGAAAAAACTAATGGTAGAGGCTCAGAAGTTTTAATTTATAAAATATACCTGTCTGTTTTTTTATATATTTCATTACATTAACTTTTAATTACTTTTTTTAGATGGTTGCTGCTAAACCTGGTGAGTGAGATCATTTATATTTGTCATACATTAAAAAAAACAATTATACTAGTCTATCTCTATTGCTGCCAGCCTATCATCAAGTGCGTTGTCAACATTAGACGCGAAATACATATACATATGAACTACATCTATATAAATAAATAAAATTGTTTGTAATATTAAAATAACCACTTTTTACAAAATGCATATGGATGTATACGCGGTATACATGGTGACTTTGAAAGGATGTACTTTGGGCTAATATGAGGTTCTACTGATCAATACGAACAACTTTTCCCATGGAACTATGTGCCGCAAATGAAAAAAAATATTGCCTTCTCCATACTAACTAGTAATGTTAGAATGTCAATTTGTATGGGGAAGCCAAAATTTTTTTTCATTTGCGACACATAGTTCCATGGAAAAAGTTGTTCGATTTGATCAGCAGAACCTCATATTAGCCCAAAGTACATCCTTTCAAATTCACCCTGTATATACCATAATAACATTTTTTGCAATTTTTGTCTGTCTGTTTTTTTGGCTAATCTATGAAACGGCTGGACCGATTTCCAAGGGACTTTCTCTGGCAGATAGCTGATGTAATAAGGAGTAACTTAAGCTACTTTTATTTTAGAAATTTTATATTTATTTTTATTAATATAAATAAATAATAAAAAAATAACTTTTTTGTTAAATTCCACGCGGTAAAAGCCGCGGGTACAGTTAGTATTAACTTAAATTGCCAATAACCGGAAATTTTAGGAACTAAATATGTGAGCGCGTGATTGGTTAAAATATTAACACAGTAATTTAGTTAACTCGAAGGTAAACGTAAAAAAAAACTTACATTGCACTGTCTGCGACTACTTAATTTAGGGAGCATAGAATAATCAGTAGCATAAATAGGATAAAGAAAAACAATTATGGATCCGTGGTCCGAGGATGCTATCAATTTTAACGTGGTCTGGAAAAAGAAAATTGCAACTTGCGATCCTGTGAGCAAGGAGTACCTCGTTCATAGAATGAGCATTGCTATCCAACGGGGTAGAGTCGCTAGTGTCCTGGCACACTGCGCCTGTTGTTTCATATTATTATTTTTTATATTCAATTAATGTTATAGGTAGGTATATTTTATTTATATTTCACTTTTTAAGTTTATTTAGTTTTTCACTTATATTTATAGTTTAGAGTTAATAAACAGATACTATATATTTTTTTATCTAATTGGTTATTGATAATTGATTTATCGATAATAATTTTCTAATAATCTGTCAAAACTCAATTCTGATCTTTACCGGAGTTCAGCTTATAAAAATAAACACTCAAAACAATATAAAGATTAATAAATACAACGATGGACAAAAATATTATTTAATTCTGCTATAAACAGCATGCGAGTGTTGTGCGAGAGCTCATTTTGTATGGAGAACGCAGTCTCCTTAAGTAGTAAAATTGTATTTGATTTATTCAAAATCTGTAATTGTAAAAGTATTTTGTTGTTGTTATAATACTTCTGCTAATAACGGTTTATTTTGGTCCCTCACCTCGGTCGGCCATGCATCTATACAATTACTAATGTACATTTAGAACTGTTTTGCCGTTCCATAAAATACTCAAACCCATGCAAAACCAAACAGGAAATGCAATAACAGAAGAGGAATACGAATAAGAAAAGTAAAAAAATAACTAATTATATTTTTTTTACAACAGGTGGATTCGGAGACATCTTCGGCGGAATTACCAAGGACGGTTAGTAAATTTAAGCTAATAAGTCTGGTAATCTGTGGGAGTTACAGGGTAGAGCACCAGTATATATTTTTTTAAGTCAAATTCAAATTAATTTATTTCACGTAAATCTTTACAGATATTTATGACTTTTTAGCATATCATTTTTTAATATTAACCCTTGTCAGAAGTCTTTTCACTCAAGTAACGTCTCACTCATTCGATGCTTCCCGTATACTAAGTCGAGGATACGACTTAGTATACGGGAAGTCAATGTCACGATTTTATTTGAATCTGTTGCAACTGTTGCTTCTTACTGAAATCGGTTTAAAATATAGCCAATCATTTTTATTTAATGTTAGTAGTATCAATATCTATACCAATATTATAAAGAGAGAAGATTTGTATTTTATTTTTTTTGTTTGTAACGAATAGACTCAAAAACTACTTGAGCAATTTAAAAAAATCTTTCACTCATAGAATGCTGCCCAATAATAGCCTAAACTATAACCTTACAATGTCACTATGTATATATTGAGTTATTTTTTTTATATGAAAGTATTTTAGGTATTTACTGGGTGCTTTTTCTTACGGTGGATTTTTTAATAATCAGTTTTTTTTGTATCAAGCCAATAAAATACCTTTAGACAAGTGGCGGGGTCTCAATAGTGAGATTAGTATAAAATTTTATCTCAATGTTTTGTATGGGCGAAAGACACTATAAGGTAAAAAAAACCACTGTGACAAAAAGCCCTTAGTATGTTAATTTGGCTATGAAACATAGTTTTATTATAGTTCCAGGTGTTGGCAATTTAGCAGGCGGTGGAACCGGTGGCAACCCAACTGATATTATCGGCAATGTAGCAGGTGGTGGCAACCCAACTGATAAGGTAGGCAAAGTAGCAGGCGGTGCAACTGGTGGCAACCCAACTGATAAGGTCGGCAAAGTGGCAGGCGGTGCTACTGGTGGCAACCCAACTGACAAGGTCGGCAAAGTAGCAGGTGGTGCTACTGGAGGCAAACCAACTGATGCCGTTGGCAAGGCAACAGGTGCAGCTGGAGGAGACAAGTCAAAATCAAAATAAATAAAATAATAATTTGTTACCTTTACATAAAAAATGATTTTTATTGAATTTATTATATTCAGAAATTCAAATATAACCCAATATAAGTAGGTAACAATTCTAACAATCCTTTATCCATTCACTGCTCATTGAAACGTAGAAAAGACCAAAAAGGGTTAAAATAGGTGTCTTACAAGATATGTAACATATTAATTTGTAAATAAATAGACGTTGCACAGATATCAAAATGTTTTCAAACCGAGTGCTTGTACCTACAGGTGCTGCCAGAAAATTATTTGGTCATCATTTTAAATACGTATATTGTACCGATAAACTACAAATGCTGTTTAATTACATAGCATAGTTTAATTTTATTCAAAATGAATAATTCAAACTAAGCAATGTAAGTAATATGAATTAGATATATTATGGCATATCCAATGATATTTTATTTTCCACTTGCATTTAAGGAATTTATACTTCTCCAGACTCCTTTTTATACAACCTACACGACGTATTTCGAGAGTAGGTTATAGGCATCCTTTTTAGGTACAGAAAGTAATTTTCTACTATCAAGGAAAAGCCTATTCTGCCCATTACTTTTATTTACAATAAGGACATGTAAAGACCAAGAGCTCTCACAGGGTTCTATGACTTCAAGATTTAACATTTCGTCTACCTCTGCAATCACATACGATACACGACATACGATAGTAATGGTGACGAATAGGCTGAGCATTACCTTTATCAATTTTATGCGTTATTACATTTGTTCTACTAAAGGCCTTTATGAATAAAAGAGATTTCTTCAAACTTAACAACTAAATCGTAAGCTACTGCCTTTTGTGTATTATTTAAGTGATCGTAATTCTGCAAAAATATCTCTGGAGATTTCAGATAAGATTCAGCAAGATTAGGGTCAACGACTTTTACCTATTTGCATCACGAATTTTGGATAAATATTAAACAACTTCATTAAATCTATGCCATGAATAAGAGATATATTAATTTCACGTATAACATGTGCCTTGATTAAGTGTAACAGACTATTAACAACTATAGGCAATAACAGATATCCAGAAGAAGTGATTGTTTGTCCGCCTGCCGCAACAATATTAATTGTATGATCATTATAGATTACAAAAATAATTAAAAAATAATTGTGAGAGTTGTTTCGTAAAATAGTCACCACAGTCCCAGAACCTAACAAACCATACATACTTAAATTATCATAGTTATTAATAATAATTTTTAAATATGGTCTTGGATCATCTGGGGGTTTAGAATTTGTATTTGTGATTATAGCAACATTACTACAATCAAATTTTATTAGATTTTTGAATGATGATAGCATTAGCAGAGTCCTTAGCAACAGTAGCTGTTGTAGTTTCAGGGTTATTTTTACATTGAGGATAATTGGTATAAGTGACATCTTTCTTTCCGCATTTAAAACAGACGGGATCTTTAGGCATTTTACATTGTTTTAGTGAGTGATCATTGTGCGGCATCTTGGGCAAAACTTACTATAATGCTTAAATGTGCAAGGATTGACTTCATTATTTATTGGTGCAACATTAATTGACTCAATGCTATTTAAAAAAAAAAAAAAAAAAAACAATATTAGGTCATAATATTTTCAGTAATTGTATAGGTATATAGAATAGTAATTAAAATTCGGATTTTTTTTGTAGAAAAATCCTTTATTGGGATACTGTGACGTGGCATATTACCACTTTATACAATAAAAAAGAACAAACAAATAAATAAAAGTATAATAATATAAATTACATTTTAAATTATATAGTACCTTAATTCTATAAGAATAAAAAATCATAATCATCAATTAAAGTAGTAAATGAACTGAATGATAACATTGATTGTAACGTCACCAGTTTCATGACACAGCACTGTTCGGTGACAGGAATTTTGTCTTAACCTCTATAGAAAAATTACAAAAACAAAAATCTTTGTACTCTCCTAACGAATTAAGAATTCGTCCTAACTGATTTCATATAGAAATTGTTAAATGTTAAATCCAATTTCATTTAATTAATATTATAAGTTTTAACAAAATAAAAATCACACCCGGCGCCGAGTTTTGCTGGAAGGACTATACTTGGTTATCGAACATGGTGTTGTTAAGGGGCTTAACTACCTTCTCAAGAATGGTATATTGATATACTTGTGCCGATGTTTTGATGCCTTTTTAACAAAAATAATAATGCCCACGTTGCACTCTGCCAACTAATTGGGAAGCTTCCTTAGAGCTTTGAGCATAAATCCGGTATTTTTTTTGTTAAATATTGCTCAATTTATTAATGATGGTATTATTTTATTGGATAAAATGGAATCAACAAATTATTCAAGAATAAATTAAATTCAAATAATAATTAAAACCTAACAATATTTTAAAGCAAAATAAAATCTAATAAATAAAATTAATATTAAATAAACCTATAAATAAAATGTATGTACACAATTTATAAAAGAAAAATACTGTCTAAATTGGTCCCGTGCAGCATAGTGCCCAGGACACTGGCGGCGTTTCCTCTTTGAATGACTAAACTTATTTGTTGTGAGAAAAACGCCGCAGCTCTAGGGTCACCCGAGGCGAGGACCAGTCTTTTACCAATATCTTTTACAAATAATTTTGTATCCGATGACCAAGGGCCCAAAGTCTCTACTGCAAACGCCACAAATATATAATTGTCTATCAACGTACTATATTTGCGGCGTTTGAGGGATTGAGCACTTTCAGAAGCTCCGGCCCTCAGTGAAGTATTACGGATGTGGGACGCAGCCAATGTGTCTACACAGGTCGCATCCCACACCAAGCTCCGACCGAGGTTCCATGGCACGACTGTGGCGCCATCCGGCCTCTTGCCATCGTTTCGACAAATACCGGGCGGCTCCAAAATAGAAGGTACAGACACAGTGGTTAAAGCTCGTCGAATTAGCTCGTTCAAAGCACTGTGCCTGTACATTCTGCCAGCACTTTGTTGACATGAGAGCCCGTGGACACCGGATCGGTCCACGTCTCGTCCGCACGGGCACTGATGGGGCTCGCATAACTGTATCCCAAGTCGAAGGCCTATTGATATTCTGAATATATTTGCGTCAAGGAGGTTGCCTAAATTTTTTGAAGGGAGGGCGTACAACCATAACCCTGATTCAGGTTGAGTTATAGCAAGTAAACGTGCCCGGTCTGAGTCATTGTTACAATCACTCATTAATTTGTTGCAAAGTCGCTCAATACCGGGCAAGTCCCATTCCTTTTGCACGTCTGCCTCCAGTGGGTTATTCAAACCAGGATATGCAACACTCCACGCTCTCCGGGCCTCGTCCAGATAACTCACACTCACATCGTTTAATGATAAATTCAATATTGTACCGACGTGAGAGCGAGCTCTATGGACAGAGGATAGGAAAGCGGGCAGAGCTACACTTGTAGGTAAGCGAACTCCTAATCCACCATATTTAATCGGAAGTGTTGCCTGGATCCAAGATTGTGAATTAAAGTTAATGTTTAAAATTTTTGTTAAAAGAATTTTTAAATTAGTATCAAAAGAAGTTAATAAAAGAGGAAATTTCCAAATAGGACAGCACTGTAAAAAATATGTAAGATTTGGAGTAAAAAGAGAAAAACGTAAAATATAAAAAGCAATATGAGGTTCAATTTTGAGTAAATTTTGAGACATTCTCGAAAAAAGATCTAATTTCGAATTTAATAATTGTGGTATACCTTCTTCATATAAAGGCGTACCTAAAAGAGTAAGATTTTTTTTTTCTAATATTAAAATATTGGGGATAAGTATATTAAATTTATTTATGATATCTGAGCGTTGAGTGATTGGAATACTATCTGGAATAAAAATTTCACACTTATTAAAATTTATTGAAAGGCCTAAATTTGAAAATTTTGTAATTATATTTTGCAGGTCTTCGAAAACTGTATCTGTATCTCCTCCAAGAGTACCATCGTCCAGATACCATAAATTAAATATAGATTTTAGTTCCGAAATAATGAGATGAAAGGCTAAACTAAAAATTGCCGGTCCCAACGGATCCCCTTGTTGGCAACCTACTTCTGAATTTATAAGATTATTATTAAAAATCAAATTTGATGAATGGCTGTAGCACTGCCACATATAATTATATATTTCGGGAATAAAATTTTGAATTTCTGTAAGTAATTTACCTCGATTGACCGAATTAAAAGCATTACTTATATCTATCTTCACAAAAACATCATATTTATTAGAATTTAAAAAAGTTATAGCACTATGCACAGCGGCCTCGCTCCCACCTCTAACGCCAAATCCAAATTGTTTCGGTTTAAATTTAGTTATGAATCTTTCGCGATATAAATGGCAACATACTTTAGATGCAATTCGCCTAAACGTGCTTCGCCTAAATGGCAATTGGACGTACGCCGCCATCTTTTTTTTTAAGACCCACTAAATTAGCCCCATAAATTATTGGGATAATTTCGGGATTAACTTTACCTGCGAGTATAAAATTTATAAAAGATGTTAGTTTTGTAAGGAGAAAATTTCCTGCATCTGCTGTCTGTTGATTTATGAGATCTTTAAGGTGCTGAGGAGTTATTCCATCAAGACCTCCAGATGAACCGTTGGGAAAACTTAACAAAGCATTGATTATATCCTTTTCCTCTATTTGTATAGCTAAATGATCTGATATAGGTGGATTAGGAAGCCGCATTGATGGAGAAGTTGATGGATGTTTATCCTGTAATGCCTGAAGGGTATCATTATTATAATCAGCTATTGAGTCATCAGAAAAGAGTAATTTAGCAGCTCCTCTGACGTTTCCATCAGATATTTTTGATTCAACTGCTTTAATATTATGATATTTTGATCTGAAACCAACAACAGTACTAAAATCTGGAATAATAATATTTGAAGTATTTGTCTTAATCTGTTTAGTTAGTGATTCAGTTGTATTTATATTTTTAGCGTGTCATACAGAATAAGAAAATGTTAGGAATTTGTGCCAAGATGACAAATCGTTATTGGTTACTAAAAAGTCAAAAGTCAAAATCATTTATTTCATGTAAATCTTTACAGATATTTATGAATAGTCAAAAAAAAAAGTTTAACAATGAGGTCTTAGAGTGCGTTTGGTTAGGCAGCTATTCATTAACAAAATAACGACAAATATTAATTGAACTTAGACACGATGGAATGGAAATCTTAATATGAAAATTACTACCGAACCGAACACACACTACATAACCAACTAGTGTAAGACTAGGTGGTTAGCTGATTCCATTGACCTGTCAATCATTATCTGCCATACAAGAGAGCCACCAAGGCGACCAACTTCACCGATCATATCCATGCCTTAAATACTACTTTATCTATACATTCTCCTAAAGAACGAACTACAGCTATGCGAGCCCCGCGAGGAATACGTTTAATTATTTGAATACCGCTTTTTAATTTAGATATAGTCTTCCAAAAGGGTATAGCGTTATCCAGAGCTTGATTTTGCTGTATAGAGGGATCTGTAGGTTGTATTAAAGACTGTGGAGTAGAGGTATCGGTACGGTGTCGTCGACTTGTATGAATAGCCAAGCCTCTTGCTCCTTTATAGTGCTTGCCATCTGTACATTGGTAAAAAAGTATGTGTTGAAGAAAGAACTTGTCCGCATATGTTCATTTAAATAATTAATATTACTAATCTTATTTCTTGTAAATAAATATCTGTCATAATATATGTTCTCTTTCATTGGACAGCAGGCAGTAACTATGGTTACGTTTTGACTTGATTATGAAATAGTGACATCCAAATATGAAAATGTTCAAATTGAAAATTATTATATTGCCTTTTTATTTCGAGGATGTATTTGTTGAAAATACTTGTGTGTTCAAATCGGATTTTCAGCTTGATTTTGATATTGAAATATTTGCCCAGTAAAGTACAAGGACATGAATATTGATTTTATAAAATTTATTTACACTTGTATAGTAGTTTGAAGTTTTTTTTTTTTGCTCAATTGTAAAAATTTTCTCATTCGTAAACAAAATTTTTCTATGACCTCCCTTTGTGTACCGCTTCAGTAGTTGTTTCGATTTTAACACCCTATTCTTTTTTAAATTATCAGTTAAGAAATGACCAGTCTCTTATAGGCTGCAAGTCATCTTTTAAAATACGCGACATGGTTCTAGGTATCTTCATCTCCCGACAAATCTTTTGCTTTCAGACAGGATGATTTCTTCGAATTCTTTCCCTTACTGCTTTGACCACCTTTTTCGTACGAATACTACGTGAACGGCCAGATCTTTTTCTGGGGGTAAAAAATAAAGGAGGTCTCATTGTACCTATTAGTACACAAACATTTGTCTAATACCAAGTGTATGGAGAGTTTTAAAAATTGCATTTGGCTACCTACTTTACGTAATGCAATCACAGCGATTCAGTTCTCTTTATCACCCTACTCCTATTTTAATATCCCAAAATATTGTACAATGTATTGGCGCCAAAATGAGAAAACACAATGAACAATCGTATGAAAATGACAGATTACAAATTTATATGTAATAATTTTTATTATTTTTAATTGTAACAGTATTTATGGTCACACTATGTATATCTATGTCTACCGTTTTAATGTTATTTGTATAATTTGCATGAGTACTTTAAGTTTATCTGTATTTATATTGGTATATATTTGTTTAAATGACTGTCTGTACTAAAATATAATAAAATAAATTCCAGTTCTGAGGTCTAATTCTACTAAATGGATTGTTTATCGACTTGTTTGTTATGTAAAGTGGATCCGAACAACGTTGGCCCTGAAGCGCCTACTCTACTAAATAAATTGGATATCAACTGCACGTCAAAGCTAAAATTTTACATATTTCCCAAACAAAATGTGTCAAATTTTAACTTTCATACGACGTTGATACACAATTGATTTAGTAGAATAATGCCCGATTTCACCAATAATTCCTAAAATTAAAGGGATACTTAAATACATTTAAGGGAACCCTAAGTATAATTTAATTTTCAACAACTACTAACCGTCACTTAAAATCTTAAAATACCCCTTAAAATTAGGGGCCCGAATTTCGGCACTTAACATTAGGTGCCAGTTTTTCAGAGGTTAAAAAAGTATGTCAGTATTTTTTTCAAAATGATTTCTTTGCAATTTTAACAAAAAATTATAATATAAATATTTTAGACGATCTTAAAGATATCGAGGTTTTATATTGTCGAAAGTATATTTAATCCAAGATTATTTGTTTGACCTTGCATGTATCGGGAAAGTCCTCTGTGGAATTTAGTGATACAGTCGCCTCAAGGGCTTAATATCTTAGGTATTCCTATATTAATTAATTAAAGATACAAAATCAAACATCGCGTTATTAATTTGACATTGCACTCCCATTTATTTGTCATAACCAATCTATCAAAAAATAGTTTATAAAATACATTATATTTTTAAGAACAACAAGTAAAGAAATCGCAACATCCTCCGCCTGTAAAAGAAAAGTAAATATAAAGTAGATATAAATTATAAAACAATTCTTTCCGATGGTTTGATAATACGACCACTTCTTGTAGATGTTTGATTTCTTGCCTTTTTATTAATATTGTTCATTTCTTCATGGGAAATCTCCAATGGGTGAAGACGTTGAAAAGGACGAAGTTCTTCTTCAGCAACCCTCTTTAATTTTGCAACACATGTTATTCCATCTATTCCTGGGAAAACTTCCATATCCACCCAATGGCCAATAAATTTGTTTTAATTCAGTTTCTATAAACCACATTTCCAACTATCAATGTTTCATTTATGGACAATAAAGAATCTATCTCGTCCCAATCAAGTTCTTTAAGTAAATTTTCGGTACCATTAAAATTATTGCCATTATCACATGCGACCTCTTCGCGCAATAAACCGACGTAGACAAGATACGAAAGCGTTAGTAGACAATGATAGGGTTAATTCGATCACGTAAAAAGTACAATGTAGAATTTTTTATTCGAATTTAAATAAAGAGGTCCCGCTAAATCTATCCCGGTAGTCTCAAAGAGTTTTGAATTTTGATTAATCCTTTTAATAGGTAATGGCGCTGTAGTCGGTGTTATACACTTAGAATTAAATCTTTTACAAAATACACATTTTTTTATTAATTTTCTTATTACATTTCGTGCCTTAATTATCCAAAACTCATTTCTCAACTCTGAAATCATCATCATTAATCCAGCATGTTGTAAATTGATGTGTTTATACATAATTAAGCTTTCAATAATGTTATTGTTATTAGGTAGTAATATAGGATATTTGTAATTATTATTTTCAGCACTCAGTAGTAGTTTTGTTTCTACTCTTATTAAGCCGTTTTCATCCTTCACCGTTTTAAAATTTAATGTTTTCATAATGTCATCTGTAAAATATTCCATTTGTATCAATTTCCTTAAAGTTAATTCTGCTTCTACAAATTCATTACATGATATGTCTCCTGTTCTTTTTATCGTATTTCTACTGTTGTTAAATTAGTTATCGGTATATCTACATGTACAGCTGTGCGTCTTAATTCTCGTTTGGCCCCTTCGTCATCGATATTAAACGAAATAGGCCAGGCATCGGTAAATTCTTTCAGCCATGGCGGTCCCTTTTTATCATAAACTCGTTTTATTACCCCCAGCTCAAGCCATTTCTTAAAAATAATACTATATACAATAAAAATATTCGTACTTAATAATCGTTTCGAAGTAGAAAACAATCTCTTTATTGTAAAATCACGATTATTTAATAATTTTTGATGTCCATCTTTCCATGGCAAATGTACCTCATAACGTCCTTCATTATTTACATTAATAGTTTGTTCAAATTGTATCATCACTTCATCAGCTGTTATATTATTAGGTTTATCTCTTATTCCTATGCATTCTAGTTCCCATAGCTCTGATATATCCAAATCAACCAGACTGACTAATGTGTCACTAATATAAGAAGTAAATTTAGTACCTTGAATAGTCCATCCAAGCTTCGTTTTGATCGCAGTCATATTATTAATTTGTTGAAAAATATTTGTATATAACATACCCGCGTAGTCCGCTCCAATAAGTAATTCAATTTCAGAAGAATAGTCGCTAGTGTCTGTAAGTTGAATATTAAATTTTGTAAATAATTCTTGCATTTCTGTAGTATTAATTTGAGGTAATGGTCCACATATAACATTTTCATCCAAAACTCACATATTAATAGAAAAATCATTATTTACACTTTGGACGTCAATCTCATATTGTTTATATAGTCGTCTCTTGGTTTCTAAACCGCCGAAAACACAGTGTGCTAACGATTCTTCACCACACGAAGATAAATTTAATTTTGAAATAACGTCTTTTTTAATGTAAGATCGCTGTGAGCCATTATCTATTAAAGCTCTAACAAATATATTCGAATTATTACTTACGATTTTCACACGTAACGTTTGTAAATACGTAATTGACGGCTTTTTACTACTGATGTCATTGAAGAACTGTTGTCACTTTTATTTACATCTTTGGTATCCATAGCAACGCTTTTAATATCATTATTTTTTATAAACGAAGAACATTTTGGAAGCTCGGGACACATAATAATATTATGACGGCGTGAACAAATCATACATTTTATATTACTTTTGCATGTTTTAGGATGATGGTTAAAATTTAAACAAATTGGACAAATCTTTTTCTTCTTAATTATATCATGCCGATCATTTAATGATAATTTATAACAATCCGGACACTTATGGTTCGTTTTGTCGCACCACAAACATGGTTTCGTACTGTTATTATCGCTCGATACAAGTGAGGACGCAGTGGTTTTATTATATAATAAAACCGAATCCGATTCCAAAACACTATTACAGCTTGATCTAGCCATATTTATTTTTTGTGTACTCTCAACTTCATGTTTGAGAAATTCTAATAAAGGTGTAAGCTTGTTACCTGGACACTCCACAATATGAATACGTGATCTTTCGTACGCTCTAAGGATGTCGTCCGGTAGTACCGACTCCACCATAGGATACAGCATCGCCGCAAATTTCTCGCTCGTGACCCCCATTGTCTCTAACGCTCGTATTTGTGTCGTCAGCCTATCATACAGGGTGCATAGTGATCCAACTCCTTTCTTTGCCTGTGATGAAACAAGTGATAAGAGTTCTCGTACGCAAATTTCTATGATAAGTTCGACCAAACCTATCTTTAAGATGCTGTAAAGCTTTATGATAGTTGTCGCCAGATGGTGGGAAACTGTTAACGAGTTCTCGGGCATTAGAACCGATCTCAGTTGCCTGAATAAGGTACTGCATCTTATCATGATCATCGATCGTCTTATCTTGATCGATTTTCTGAAACTGACCCCAGAAACTGATCCAGTTTTTAACGTCTCCGTTAAATTTAACTAGCTCTAGCATAGGTAGCTTAAAATTTCTTCTATAACTATCCTCTTTATTGTTAGAATTATTATTAATAGATTTAATACTTACAGATGTGTTTTTTAATAATACCGTGTCATACATATCTTTAACATTACTCCACGTATTTTCGTACCCATCTGTCTCATCAAATTCTCGATCTAAATCTTCTTCAGTAACATTATCGCCCAAGGATATTTGCTTCCTGATCTCTTTATCGATCGAAAATAATTAATCGGCTCTTTGTTTAGCCGACTCATAGATAAGTCGCAATGCATTAAAACCTTTACCTACGTCTTCTAAATTAGATTTAAGCTCATTTACTTTCCTTGAAAATAATCTCCGAAACGTAGTTCGCTCTTTTTTCAAGTTCGTAAGCTGCAGATCTTCGGTCATTATGTAAACTCAATTTACATATATTCACGGTCGCCACAATGTGGAATTTAGTGATACAGTCGCCTCAAGGACTTAATATCTCAGGTATTCCTATATTAATTAATTAAAGATACAAAATCAAACATCGCGTTATTAATTTGACATTGCACTCCCATTTATTTGTCATAACCAATCTATCAAAAAATAGTTTATAAAAGACATTATATTTTTAAGAACAACAAGTAAAGAAATCGCAATATGCTCAATATTTTTATAAATTTGACGATATTGGTTTTTATTAGGAAATATCGACTGTCTAAAGCCTCGTATTGTATAATAACTATAATACAAAGAACGGCCTCTGGGTTATCATACAATTTATCATGTATTATTGGGTATTGGGCTTGCTGGTTGCTGAAACAATTACCCTTAGTACCCAACAGATTCTAATTTCAACAAGATTCATCCCTACTCGCGTCGTTTTTCCATTTTAAAATGACTTCATTAACTTCAACAGTCCAGCCAGAATATTAAATTAATAAAAAAATCTATTCTATTCTGATTTTGGCCTTCTCTCACTTTGGCGACAATATTGCCACAGACAAAATTTATGCTACACAACACAACTCTTGTAGCTAAGAATAACTAGCGGAGTAATATATAGCGATACTCCACGTTTTAATGGACTAATTTAGCGAAAGCCCATACGACAAGATGTAACAGACAAAACTAAGCATATATAAAAATTAAATTTAGTTTATTAAAAAAATAAAAAAAGGATTAACCAATTTAATAATAACTACAAGTAAACTCTAATATTATAATAATTAATATATTTACAAATAAGAGATATGATATTAAAATGAAATAAAAATAATAAATGACTCATTTTAGTAGGAAGAGGTATGTTATGAGATGACAAGAAAGAATATAACGAAGATGAATAATGCTTGCAACTAAAAAATAAATGATCTATATCGCCAAAACCTCCACCACAATCACACATATTAGAATCTTTTACTTTTATTCTATATAGATGAGAGGGAATACAACAATGTCCTAATCTTATGCGTGCTAATGTAGAAGTTGCTGCCTTGCTAAATGTTTTATATTTAGCAAACCAAGGTCTTAAATTAACATGAGGCTGTACTGTACAGAAAACAAATGTGACCCTTTGAATTTAGAAGAGTTAGTCCAGTAGTTATTCCAGGTATTTTCTAAATGAACCTTGGCTTGGGCAACTAAATCATAACTTTAATTTTGATAGTATTTCAATTTTCCATGAGCCACCGCATGTTTAGCGTAAAAATCAGCCTTTTCATTACCCAAAATGCCACAATGACTAGGTATGTAAACTAATTTTACAGAAATATGATTATGATGACAATGATACAATAGATCTTTGATTTCAACAATAATTTCTGATCTAAGTTTAAGTGAAAATGGATTACTAAGGACAGCATGAAGTGAGCTTAGTGAGTCTGAAAATATTATACTAGTATTAATTTGGTTTTCCAAAACAAATTTAATACAGTATTTAATAGCCAAACACTCCCCAGTAAATTCAGATGATTCCTTTGGATTTTTATATATAAAAGAAGCGTCAGAGTTTTGATGGTAAATAGACCAACCTATGCAGCCTTGTGGTGATAATTTCGAGGCATCCGTAAAAAAATAATCAGCATTTGGCCATTTATTATCCACAATTTTATTGATTTTTTTATTGCAATTTAGTTCATCTTTTTTGATCCCCAAGCTTAAGATGATATTTAGTTGAGGATCAAAAATGACAGACTCATACGAAGATGAAAATACTGGAATGGCTGAATTTGAAATTATCGGTGCTTTAATATGTTTCAATTTAGAATAAGAATACACTAACCTAGGTAAAACTTTTTTATTTCTCCAATATTTTTTAGTACTTTTAAATATATATTCAGATAATAATTTAACTTTTGGAATCAACGGGTTATTTAGAAATTGTAAAAAAGAATTTATCACATAAATATTGACGACGTTTTTTTGAGGGAGGATCAGAATATTCTACCTGTAAGGCATTAATTGGAGACGTTATATTCAATTTTTTCTCACACTTCAAAACAATTTGATCAATATGAATAGTACCATTTAATTTAGAGTCAAAATAAATACAGAAAAAATTGGCACACGGTTTAACAATTATAGTAGAATTATCAATTTTAATGTCAATCGAAGGGATATTTCTTTTTCTACTGAAAACTACAACAGTTGATTTCCTGCGGCCACATTTTGTTTCTTATAACGTGAGTGTTAGATTGTCAAAATAACGAATTCCGTTATTAGCGCGCTCTCCTCCAATCAGCAAAGGTTAAACAACTACCCTAGTTGAAGGAGAGTGCGCTAATAGCGGAATTCGTTATTTTGACAATCTAACGATCACGCTATAAGAAACAGAATATGGCCGCAGAACTCTGAACTAAAATACTCTATTGTTTGTTTACATAAAACCGTAGACAGATTTTTTCTATGCATAAAACAAAATGACAAATAGTATTTCTTTTTAAATATATTTTCAGCCAACGCTATAAACATACAGTTTCAAATAAATATTTTAGATGTTTAATTCAAGAAAAAGTATTTAAAATCTAAAAAGTTTTTATTTAAACTTATAATAAGTAGTGTAGATTTTTCCCGCGTTTGTTTTACTGAAAACTATTAAAATAAACATTGCAAAATGATCGGTTTCTTCTACACTATTAGGTAAATTTGGTGAAAACGGATTTAGGAACAGAAGTATTTTTTTAAGCTTTAATATATAAATGTGGTTGCCTTTGAATTAAAATATCTAACATATTATTTTTTACCCTAAAGATAAACGAAAAGTTTTATACTTATACGTTTGAAATATCAGTCAATATCGTTTTATCCCAAAAGTGACTATTATCTTATATTATGAAACCTATCGTTCATTAATAAGCACACAAGTAATTGGCGCAACTTCAGTTGAACTTAAAAATATATAACTAGAGTTATGAACAAAATTTTGACAAAATAAAGTGAAAATTCAGTAAAAAGCATATCACGTCACAACATTTGGTATCCAATATATAAAAATTAAATATCTACTTACAATAACAAGAAATCAACCGTTTTATTGACCTCTTTAATGCCCTCACCTTATTATTTTTGGCTAAATATCGAGCAAAACCGTAGCCTAATCAGAAGGATTAGAACAATAATCATATACATGTATATGTATATTTTATACATATACATGTATATATAATACTCACACCCCTTTATGTTCACAATAAACTTTTAAAAAATTTGCCAAATAAAGCTAAAAGCCCCATGGAATCGTTCGTTTTATGTTAGTATCTTTTATTACATAATCTAAAAATATAAAATTATTATTAGAGTGCTCGCTCATAGTTTTGTCTATTGACAGAATTGTGAAGACGTAGTATTTAACCAGCTTGTGTTTTTAAATATTGTTATGAAAAATTTCTATGTAAGTACTTACTAACGTGAATTGATAAATAACTTGCCAACCATTAGATATGCCTATAACTCACGTACCTATAGTCTACCTCACGACGATGAAAACAAATGAGTATTAACCGCCCGTGGTCTTGTTATGCTTTTGGTGTTCTATCCGGACGTCGTGGATTCGATTCCTACTTAGGCTAAATAATATTAGTGCCTTTTTATGTAAAATTTCTTTGGTCTGGGTGCTTATAAATACAATATGTATTACATAGTATAGGCAGGGCCGTCATTAACCCTTTATTTATTTTATTTATTTATTTATAAAACACAATATTGTAATTGACAGTACATATTACTAAAACATTACAATATGAACAAAATATGAAACAAAATACATGTTTTGTTAGTTATAATGAGGTAAGTACATATTATATCTACATTATTTATTATTATATTATTTATACATTCATCCTTCTAGCATTCACTTACATTCTTTCATCAGACACTCCACTCCATCCACAAACAGGTCACACTGTGGAGCTTCATCCAGCCAGGAGTTGAGTAGAGCAAGTCCACGAGGTAGTGGGGAGTGCCGATACACGTTAGTCCGTGAGGATGGAGTCACAAGAAGACTATGAGGCCTGCTTCTTATGTAGTTATCAGGCACATACAGTGTTAGAATCCTATTTACAAGTGACATGCAGTCTATTTTATTTCTAATAAGATTTAAGAGAAATTTTGCCAGAGCTAATTCTCTCCTTATAGCTATAGAATCGTAACCAAGTTGGCCTTGCAGAAAAAGCGAGGGTACATGTACGGATAATGGAAGTACTTCCTTTTGTACATATAGGTTTTTAAGATATACTCGTGTATATCTTAAAAACCTTTTCTGTACTTGTTCTAAGAGTAAAATATATTTCTTTTCATATGGATTCCAAACTGTTGAGTTAGTTTCCAGTACACTGCGAACTAATCCAGCGTATAGTGCCCGAATGGCCACCTCCGAAAGATACTTCGAGTTGCGAAGTACAAATCCTAAGCGTTGGAACGCAGCTACGCTTACTTGCTGAGCATGAGCGCGGAAATTGAGCCGGGGATCAAAAGTTATCCCAAGATCTCGTACCTGCGATACACAAGAAATCAGCACATCACCAAGGATATACTTGTGATGCATTTTTGACCGCATCCGTAGAGTAATAAATAAATTGTGTTGCGTTGATAGCACTGTATCCGAAAGTCGTGGGTTCAATTCCCATGGCAAAAAAATATTAGTACGTTTTTCTGTGCAGCTTGTCATGGTATGGGTGTTCATAAAATTTAAATCGTATTAATATCGTTGTTTCTGGTATACAAACTAAGCTCTAGACTTGTACTATATGTACCAGAAACAACGATATTAATACATATTATAGTTTATATACACCCAGACCATGATAAAAAATGAAACTTTTTTCTCGATAATTTTGACAATAATAATATGTTAAAACTTGATCAAAACAAAAGTGATAGATATTTTCATAATGTACAACTTTTACATAGAATGCATATTTCAGTCACAAATCGTAAAAAAAAACAATTTCCAACTCTCAAATCGTAGTTGGTGAACAGGAACTAGGGGGCATTATCGATTGCGGGGCCCTGTATGGGCAAGTGCCCAGAGTGTCCAGTGAGTAAGAGGGGACTGAGTATAGGTTCCACTAACCAAACATAAAATAATACGATAGCAGGCTATTATATAGCAGTTATCAGGACATATGCCTCTCCCCATTGATTTGTAAACGTCTGGACAGTGATTTTGAAAATATCATTGGTGTGTAAACGTCTGGATTTTCGAATTAGAGAATATGCATGTAACGCCTATTATTATTATTTTAATATATAAGGTTCCTTTTATGTCTTTGAACCATGAAGCTAAAAAAACGCGCCCCCGGACGGGCACGGTTTTTACCTTCATGCTTTGAACATATTTACCATGAAGCTAAAAAAACGCGCCCCGCGCCAATGGAGTAATAGTGCAGTCATTGAAGCATTATTGCTCCGAATTTTGTTACTGTGAACCGAATTGCATACAATTTAGGAATTATCATCATCTTACCTGTAACTTTAAAAGTGAAAATGATTTGAACTCCGCAACCACGTGGTTGCCACCACTTCTCGGGGGTGATTTTTTTTTTTCAAAATAACGGATATCGATAGAAGGCCTAACTTTAAGCAAAAAATCTTCTATAAAGTTTTTCGAAAAATCCAATACTTTTCAAGTTATTGGCAATTGAAAATTCGCAATTTTTTCACGTTTTTCATCGTTTTTTTGCAAATATCTCCAAAAATATACGTTTTATCGAAAATTTTATGAAAAACAAAATTATAGCAGGTAAAAAAATGAACAATTTGTTTTTTTATAAAGTATTCTAAGTGCAATATTAAGCTGGATATTAAAGATCAAAGCCGTTTTTTATTTTGTCTGAAATTTAATCGATGTGGTCAATGCCATCTAGCGGCGAGCAGATGCGTTTTATGCATTCTAATAAAAAAAGGGTTTTGTAGTGCTTGAAATAAGCTTTAAAAGGAGCACTATTAAAAGTCTTTTGCACGTAAAATAAGTGAGCTGTATTGCAAATAAGAGGAGCATCTAAGGTTTTTTTAAATCAATGGGTTTCATAAGTGCCATTTCCACCAAAATTAAAATTAATCGTATTCCACCTATAATTAACTTTATTATGAAGAGTTTGATAGATTGTATCAGTTTGGCTGCTTTAGGACACATATATAAAAAAAAAGTCACGATTAAAAAAAAAAAAAAAAAATCAAATTTTTAAAACACCCACCTTATTTTCATAATATAATAATAAGGAGTTGTTTACACCCCTTAAAAATAATAGGCGGAGTTCAGATCATTTTCACTTTTGAAGTTAAGGGTAAGATGAGCCTAATTCCAAAATTTCAAGCAAATCGGTTCACAGTTAAAAAATTCGGAGGTAAGACCGTATTTTTCGCTTCAATTACTGCACTATACATAAATTACATGATAATAAATATGATACATAAATTGTTTCATAATAGTACGATACCGGTGACGCCAATTTCCGAGGCGAACAAATGAAGAACGGGGAAAAAGGTGTGGCTTCATATGGCAACTCAACGCGTCTGACACTTAAAAAACTGCTTGAGAAAAGAAGAGATACAAGTTAGCTATTGTCAAACATGAATGTGTGGCGCGTGTCTAGAAGTGTGTTGTTTTTTTATTATAAAAAGCTAAATATGAAATTGCATACTTAATAGTTTCGATAGTGTTGCCACCGACAACAAATATTATTACTTATCGATATAAACCAAATATTTTGGGATTTATAGAGATCATCAAAGATTAATAATTATTTATCGATATACAATTGTAATACACACACATATCATCACGGGCCCCAAGGTAACCAGCGGAGGGGTTTTAATCCCACCTCGTCGTAGCCGATGGTATGAGTCTACACCGAACAAATTGCTAGCTCGTCGCGATGTTTTGAAGAGACTCAATAACTTTGAAAGGATATACTTTGGGCTAATATGATCAAATCAAACAACTTTCCCATGGAACCATGTATCGCAAAAGAAAAAAAAAGGCCTTCTCCATACAAACTAGTAACGTTAAAATGATCAATTTGTATGGGGAAGTCATTTTTTTTTTTCATTTGCGACATAAGATTCCATAGGAAAAGTTTTTAGATTTTATCAGCAGAACCTTATATTAGCCCAAAGTACATCCTTTTAAATTCATCCTGATAGACACTTTCGCATTTATAATACTAGTAGATTTAAAATATGTAGGTATATATAACAATAAATTAAAATACCTACTTTATTAAATTAAATTATTTATTAAATTAAAACACACGCACAACTAACTACATGTTACCTACTAAACGCAATCTCAACATTCCTGACCGACCTCCAGGAGGAAGTTATAAAAGTCGATGCAAACTACAAAAATCGGAAAACAATTAAATCGTAGCTTGATTCCTCAAAATGTACTGAATATACACGGGTATGCTTGTTGGTAACCAATTTTCTTCTCTTTTAATTGCCGTTTTAATGCCGGATCTTTAGGGAAACTGTATGTATAGAAAATATAATTAGTATTATATAAAAAAAAACAATAATTGTATAATATCTCATAACCATGAAAGTATTTACAAAAATCGAGTTTATCAACTATAAAATCACATCACTAAATTGTAACTGACAAACTTCGTTGGACGGTTCTGTTATCGCCATACCTTTTGATTAAATTAAATTTAAATGATTATAAATTATTTTAAAGTATCGAAATTCTCATTAAAAATAAAAACGCATCACTAGTACTTCAACTTCTAACTGACACACATAGTTTGACAGTTACCGTCAGGTTTTGATATTTTAATTATGGGTTTTATTATTATTTTTTATTAAGGTTAAAATATAAGAAAAACATGTTAAAAATATACTTGAGAAACGTGACACTAGGTACTTTTTTTTAAGAGTAGTTTCTACACAGCTTTAATGCACAATTAACCATTTTTCCGACAATAAAAGGGGAGCTCTTTTTGACTTTCTCCGCCGAATGTAGAAATCAGACTGAGGATGTAAAAAATGTGAAAGTGTGTGTGAGTGAAAAATTTTACACTCGCGCGGCACCCTGCATATTGAATGATGCTTACTCCAGAGTGTCAATTACGAGTTGCTTGAACGGCGAGCGTACGCCGACCGTCGACGTATGGGATGACATTAGTGACCGTTCACGATGTATTACGAGTGCAAAGAGAACCAAACAATATTTGCGTGAGCGTGCGCTCGACGATTTTCTTGTTTTATCTATGGCTCGCGACAAAGATTTGTATGAAAAAGTAATTACGAGTCCCATTTTGACATTGCGGAGCGTACGATCATCGCGCGATCGCACGATTTTCTTGCTGGCGCGCTGACGTCGAGAAATACCTGCCGTGCTATCAAGTGTGTCTTTTAAATTTAATTATTTTTGTGTTATTATGACTAAGTTTTGACTAAAACGAGTTTTGTTGTTAGTTCTTAAATTTATTCAGAGGTTTTTATTAAATAATATAGTATAATTCTTATTTAAAAGTAATGTTTGAAACTGTCATGTGTACATCCAATCAACCGGTTAATTCTCTCTTAAATCATCACAATTTACTTATTTGTATTTTAGGATGTAATTTTTAGCTTATAATTTATATTAAGCAATAGAACAATACCACAGATGAGATAATAGTTACTACATAAGCCAAGACATAAAATCTAATAAAATGACCGTTCTCTTGTAAGAGAAAGAGCCTTGGATAAAATATATAAAATTATTAACCGCCGAAATCTAATTAATGATAATATAGAACAATGGTATTTTCACAGAAAACATTTAACTCAATAAATGTAAAGATGGTAAGTTATGTACAACTAAAGTAATAATGGTGTGATAAATTCTTTACAGATATGTCACAGTAACTTAAGGCTATTAAGTTTATACATTCTTATTTAAAACCTATAGGATTTTATCCTACCTTATTAATTATCACACTAATGCCTGCCACTTCTAAGAATTGTGTAAACCAAACCCTTATTACCCCACAGTATTCAATGGTTTAGAGTTATCACAACAATAATTGTACAAAGATTACCTACAACCAATATGCCTCAGTGCACCCATCACCTTTAGGGTTGTGTATGGAGGTTGTGGATTTGATTCCCCCACCCAAGTCAAAAAAATATCAGTATGGTTTTCTGTAGTTTTCATGGTCTGGGTGTTTATTGTACACAAAGTACGGCCTAGAGCTTAGTTTGTGACCAAAGCAATATGTGTATTTTCCTAATATAAAAAATATAAAAACAGTCCTCACTACATAAAAATTTTAAACAGAATTACATAGCAATTGACCACCTCATAAACTAGTTTTTACATAGTACTAATGGTGTTATAAATTCTTAACAGATAAGTGACAGTAACATAAAGATATTAAATGTTAATGGGAAATTTAGTGGCGCAAACCATAAAGCACATATCTGGCGGCTTAGTGCAATAAATAAATATATGAAACATTTACATAGAAATTGGGAAACCGTATGGTTATTATTTGGTGGGTTTTTTTTTTAAAGTTTATATATTCTTATTTAAAACCTATAGGATTTTATCCATATACCGTATTAATTATAACACTGATACCTGCCCCCTTCTAAGAATTGTGTAAACCTAACCCTTATTACCCCACTGTGATTTAAGAACATTTATAAAATCAATAAAAACATTCACTTACATTTAGCTAACATAACAATAAGATTACAAACAATTCTGCCTCCATAGACTAGTGGTTGCACCTTTGGCTTGTATCCAGAGGTTGTGGGTTAGTTTCCCACCCGTGGCAAAAAATATTAGTCCTTTCTGTACAGTTTGTAATGGTCTGGGTGTTAATAAAATATAATATGTATGATAGTGTTGTTTCTGGTACACATAGTGGGTACACCTTAGAGCTTAGTTTGTGACCAGCGCAATATGTGCAAATTGTCCTACATATTAAATTATATATTATTTAGGATATATATGTATTAATTTTATTTAATATTATAGGATTATACTATTATTGTATAATATATCATTGTAAAGATAACCCAAGCTACACTTCTCTAGTCACTTGCAAAATTTACAGCTTATAGGTAGCTTCAATTCCCCAAACATGATATATTTTTTATTTTTTTTCAGGACCGCATACACTCTGAGACCTTGATAGCTTACTCTGATTCTAGATGCATCAGAGGGTTCAAAAATACTATCAAGATGTTTTGGAGTACTCGAAAATAGATGCTTATTAAAACACATTGATATGGAAAACCAGCGGTCTTGTTAGAGCAATTTTTTTTTTTTTTCAGGACCGCATACACTCTGAGACCTTGATAGCTTACTCTGATTCTAGATGCATCAGAGGGTTCAAAAATACTATCAAGATGTTTTGGACTACTCAAAAATAGATACTTATTAAAACACATTGATATGGAAAACCAGCAGTCTTGTTAGAGCAAATATAACAAGAAATTATATTTAGTTTAATATTCTAAATATAGAAAACCAGCAGACGACTAATACAATTTCTGGAGACTTAAAGTGCTCATATGTTAGAGCAAATATAATGAATTATTTTAAATATAATATTCTAAGATATAAATATATGGGTACATACATATATATACTTATAGTGTTTTATTTAAGTTGGCCTTGCCTTTCAGCTGACTGCAGGTCAGTAATCATCAATCCACTTAGCCGCTTGCTAATTATTGATAATTAAAACGACTATTTTGGTGTACTCAATCACTACATGTACCTATGTTAAAATAGTTGCTGCGGCTACAAATAAGCAAGCAACTAAGTTGCTTGATTGATAGTATACCATCTGGTCTGTATTATAGACTAGGTTTTTTTTTACTAGAGCATGGCATGTGACTCGTTATCCGTATATCTGATGGTAAGCGGTATGTAGAGTCCAAGATATAAACTGTACCTGAAAAATATTGTTATTTATATGATACTTTTATTTAGCCTCAATACCCACCTTGCTATTGTGCATATCAACTTGAGAACCGGTTTATAGGTTAGGTTATTGAGTATATACACCGCAATGAGCTGGCCAATTGATAACTGTTGTTTCAGAAAACCTATGGTTCAGCTAAATTTAGGTCCATGCTAACAACCTATTTACCTACTGTTACAAACCATTTCAGTAAACTATTTGGTAACAAATACCATCCCAAAACTTCTTGAACCAAAGTCTAAAGCTGGATACCTTAGTTGTAACAAACTATTATGTACCTATTGTTAAAGTCGTATGCTTTTAAATACACTCCAGTTGCTATTGCTGTCAAACCATTATTTGGCATAGAATTAAAATTATATTTTTGTGGTCATTGTATTTATCGAACTTTCTGTTGCGGACAATTTAAAATATATAATATAAATGATTCAAAAGTATTAATTAATTTGATTACACCTGTTTTTTTTCACATACAATTTTACCAACATAACATATCCCAATGATGTTTCGGTATTAGTCTGTGGGTTCACCGGTTTTTCAGAGAACAGAGCATTGATTTCTTGTCGAGGGGGTCTCTTCTCATGGTGCGATTGCCGGTTACGAAACGGGCGAGATTGATTTGACGATGAAGCAGCGAGGTCATTAAAATAGGCTCGTAATGCAAATACGTCCATGTCGCCCCCATTTCGTAATCCCATCATTTAGCCGGCATAGTGGGAGCGATCAATATGGTTTAACAACAATATATTGATCGACCACACTTATGGACTTTGCAGGTCTGCTTAACATCAGGTAGATACAAAACCACATGTCGTGCTATATGAAAAAGTTAAAGTAGGTAACCAGCAGCCAAGTTGAAAACGTGAAAGTATGTTTGTATGGGCATTAACACTGGAACCTTAAGGCACTGTCTATACTAATATTATAAATGCGAAAGTATCTGTCTGTTTGTGTTTTACGCTATCACGTCCAAACTGAACCAATTTAAATAAAATTTGGTACAGAGACAGTCTAGAGCCTGAGAAAGGACATACGTAATTTCATGCAAAAATCGTCTAGCCTATGGGTTCACCGGTTTTCCGGGGTAGTCTCCTTTCATAGTACGGTTACGAAACGGGCGATTGTATTAACGATTAAACCGCGGATATTAAAATAGACTCGTAATGCAAATACGTCCATGTCGCGATCGTAACCGCATCATTTGGCCGGCATAGTGGGACAAAAATGTATTGATCAACCCCATTCGTGGAATTTGTAAGTCTGCTTAACATCAGGTAGATAAAAAAGCACATGCCGTGTTTCATTAAAAACATTGCAACAGACAGACACCTACGCATTCTACCAGTCAAACATTTGGGACAAAGCAGTGAATAGATGCAATAACTAAGAAACTTCTTCATCCAATATATATTTATTAATTAAATGACACAATGAAACAACATAATTTACAATCATATAATAAACTCCAATAGTTAAGTATATAAAACAGCACATTTAATTAATTACAGTATTATAACTGAGTTGATGACATTAACTCTACAATATAACAATCCAAATCTTTATTAGATAACGTAGTCGATGAAACTAGATTATTAAAATTCAGTTAATAAGATTACTTCTCCAGTAATAAAATCTAAATAGTTACAAAGCACAGTCAATCAAACCATTATTTATTACAAAATAAGTTAATGAGACTTCTTCTTTAGTATAAAAACTAGTGGCCTTATTCATAAAAACTTATTGAAGCCTTGAAGAACACTTTAGTTATGGAATGTTTTGTCTCTTTTATACATATTCATTTTTGTTGCTAAATAAAAGAGACAAAACCTTCTATAACTAAAGTGTTCTTGAAGGACTATAAGGCCATTAATATTTAACAAATACGTATATCTAAATATATAATAATATACATGGTGGCCGAGTTGGTTAGACCGTGGACTTAAAAACACTTTTCAGTTCGAATTCCGGTGTGTACCAATGAGTTTTTTAATTTAGAAAAATATGTACATTTGTTTGACAACACCACTATAGTGCTTCGGAGAGCACGTTAAGCTGTCGGTCCCGGTTTCACTATACCAACTTGTGAAACTGTTTATAGATAGATGGGTATATTGAGTCTATTCAAAAACATCGCGACGAGCTAGCAACTTGTTCGGTGTAGACTCACACCGTCGGCTACGACGGGGTGGGATTAAAAGCCCGCCGTTGGGTACCCTGGGGCCGTCTAGGCGGTCTCGGGCGCCGTAACGCACCCGTGATGATATGTATGTATGTATTAACAAATAACACAGTCAATAATACTGGATTATTACAACTCAGCTAATAAGATCACTTCTTCAATATAAAAATCAGTATATTTATAAAATCAATGAAAATCTTTGTTAATAAAATTGAATTTCCAATATAAACAAATAATATAATTATAACAAAGAGCACAGTCAATGAAACTATATTATTACAAACCAGTTATTAAGATTTCCAGTGTAAAAATCTGAATTCTTAAAAAATAACACAGTCAATTAATTAAGTTACAACTTTTGTTACACATATAATGATATGGAAAAATATATGTTGTTAAACAGTAAGATATTACTTACAGTATTGATGAAGTCAAATGAAGTGCATTTTTTTGCCAAATATTGGATTCATAATATGAGAAGTATATTTGTATGGCAGCACTGTCGACTGGAGAAACCTTAATGGGATTGCTTCTTGAATATAAAATGTAAATATTTGAAAGAAAAAAAAGAAATACTTTATTTATACATCAAACAATGCTTATATAAGTAGGTACAAATTACTCGGTCAATGAAACTACATTATTACTTGGTTATAATATCCTTTGGCGTTGTATCTGGAGGGTGTGGGTTCAATTCCCACCCAAGGCAAAAAAATATTAGTATGTTTTTTTCTGTACAGTTTGTCATGGTCTCGGTGTATATAAAATATAATATGTATTATATCATTGTTCTGATACACATAGTACAAGCCTAGAGCTTAGTTTGTGACCAGAGCAATATGAGTAATATGTCCAGATATTATTATTATTATTACAACTCAATTAAGCTTCTCCAGTCCAATTCCATCTTATTACAACTGAGTTTATGAGATTACCTCTCCAATACCAATATTTATTAAATAACAGTCAATGAAACTAGATTATTCCAATTCAGTTAATAACATTACTTCTCCAGTAATAAAATCCAAATGAAACTATTATTTATTACAAAATAAATAAATAAATATATATATATATATATATATATATATATATATATATATATATATATATATATATATATATATATATATATATATATATATATATATATAATATAACAAATAGCACAGTCAATGACAAGTTTCATTGCCAATACTCAGTTACTTAGCAGTTACCAATTACTCAGTCAATGAAACTACATTATTGCTACTGAAATAATGAGATTACTTCTGCAGTCCAGTCCCATCTTCCTCCTTCTCCTCCCATCCTTTCCTCCCCTAATCGCAAATAGTTTTTTCATGCTTGTAGTTGGTGTCGCATAAGGGTCTCCATGACTAAAATTGAAAGATACATACATATAATTAAAAATATGAATTATGATTAAGTTATAAATACCACTTTGTGGACATAGCATAGCATGATTGCAATGTGAAAGGTATATTGAGTACATGTAATACACTGAGTATAACTGATGCATCGCTATGTCGAAAAATCATACTATTCTTTAAAAAAATGGCCAAGTGTAATTTACCATAATAATACCTACGCTTCAAGGTTCAGTACAACAAGAAAAAGTTTTTTAGTAAATAACTGAAAAATAACATCCAAAAATAATATGATAATACCCAAAGACCTAGATATATAAATCTTTAATATTTAAATACAATTGAGTTGATATTCTAAAATAACAAAAAAAAAAAAGTGGATAAAGTAAAAACACATTCAAACATTTGAAATTTAATTATCTTAAATGATGACAGAGATAATAATTTCTTTTTAAGAACAAAATTTTGCCCTCTAGAAGAATTTATTTTCAAAAATGATACTTCAATATTAAGAGAGTCATAAAATCTATACTAATATTATAAAGCTGAAGAGTTTGTTTGTTTGTTTGTTTGTTTGAACGCGCTAATCTCCGAAACTACTGGTTCGAATTGAATAATTATTTTTGTGTTGGATAGTCCAGTTATCGAGGAAGGCTATAGGCTATATAACATCACGCTACGACCAATAGGAGCAAAGATATAGTGGTAAATGTGTAAAAAACGGGAGAAATTATTTCATCTTTGAAGCCTTCCGTTGCGTGCGCCGTGAAAACGGTTCAAGATACACAAAAAATATGTATTAAAGAATAATCTAAATATATATAACTCAAAGGTGACTGACTGACATAGTGATCTATCAACGCACAGCCCAAACCACTAGACGGATCGGGCTGAAATTTGGCATGCAGGTAGATGTTATGACGTAGGCATCCGCTAAGAAAGGATTTTGATAAATTCTACCCCCAAGGGGATAAAATAGGGGATGAAAGTTTATATGATAAAAAAATAACTATTCCACGCGGACGAAGTCGCGAGCACAGCTAGTCTCAATATAACATAGTAAAATCTTGGCACAATATAATCCACCAAGAGTTTAAATTTCTTCAAAATTTTAAAAAATCTACCACAATTGGTTTTTGAGATATCTGGACTCCCAGAGTTACTATATATATGTATTGTTTTTGTACTTACCATTCCATATATTCCATCAATATTGCATACTGTGCTGCAGATGTCATTGTTTTGTTTGCTAAAAAAAAGAATACTATCAGTAAAACCCACAAAAAATAACTATTTTAATAATTAGGTGTTTATTACATCATTTCGGTCTTTTAACATTCATCCAACCATTACATGAATAGAAAAATTAAGTAGTGAAGTTGGAAAGTTTGAGTAAAAAATAATAGGTACTTTTTTTTTCTCACAGCACCTGCTTGACGATCAAACAACAGATTAAGAGAGGATATCATAAAATCTCAATATAACATAGTAAAATCTTGGTACAATATAATCATTTTATTAAGGTTGAATAAAATGTATCAAACAGCGGCTTTATAAGGAATAAAGGAATGTTGATTTTACAATAATTTAGAGAAATTATTTATGGTTTTTCTGTTATATAATAAAATATAAAATAAACTTTAATTGAAACAAGTACCCCAGTAGCTGTTGTCTCAGAAGGTGTAAAAAGTGAGCATATATGTTTCTCTGGGATAAAGCTGTCTTTATTTTGGGCAATCCTGAAGCTTACTTTTCTAGGTGCAGGAGTTAACTATAGTGATAGTTCAAGATTTATAGGGTGATGTAGTAGAAGATTGCTTATGTGGTAGTAAATATGCCTTGTCCTTGGTGCAGAATAATATACATTATTGTTATACTTGAGAAATTGCTTATGATCCAACGACCTTAACCATGCAGAGCGACTGCGTGAATTAAAAAATATTTAGCATGCTTCTTCTTTTTACACTGTGCAAAATACAATTGTAAAATTGTATTATTGGAGTGGTGACGCTGAAATTTTCAGTCTACGTATATCACAATTACTACTTATGTTTCGAGGCCACAAGTCGTTACTTACTTAGCAAATATAAGGCATTTTTATTATAACAAAAGTTGGAATATATCAGTCTTCTTAAATAATAGATTAAAGTCATTAATACCTAGATATTAATTATTTAAGAGTTGATAATAGAAAACGAGTCAATATATTGTATTTTTATAAATTAAACTAATTTTATTTACCATTTATATATTTATCACTAATACAAAATTAACTCCGATTATTATTACATCAATTATATTACTATTTTAATGTAAATAACTTAAAAAATCACAAACATAACCTAATACAAACAAACAAGATTTGTTTTGTTATTGTTTGTTACCTTACCAACATAAAAGTGAAAAAAAACGTCACTTCTATAACGTTTTGTTTATGGCCGACAGTGAGCGGACGGTCAAACGGTAACGATGGATAAATAATCTCGTAATAGCAGTGGACGTTGGACAAGAAAGTCGGAGCGCACGCCGGTCGTGACCGTTTCTTGCTGAACGTTAAAATCTCGTAATCGAGCCTCAGTAGCGGCGCGCGGACGGGCACGGTTTTTACCTTCATGATATTTACAGAGGCTCGATTACGAGATTTTAACGTTCAGCAAGAAACGGTCACGACCGGCGTGCGCTCCGACTTTCTTGTCCAACGTCCACTGCTATGTTATATTGAGATTTTATGATATCCTCTCTTAATCTGTTGTTTGATCGTCAAGCAGGTGCTTTGAGAAAAAAAAAGTACCTATTATTTTTTACTCAAACTTTCCAACTTCACTACTTAATTTTTCTATTCATGTAATGGTTGGATGGATGTTAAAAGACCGAAATGATGTAATAAACACCTAATTATTAAAATAGTTATTTTTTGTGGGTTTTACTGATAGTATTCTTTTTTTAGCAAACAAAACAATGACATCTGCAGCACAGTATGCAATATTGATGGAATATATGGAATGGTAAGTACAAAAACAATACATATATATAGTAACTCTGGGAGTCCAGATATATCAAAAACCAATTGTGGTAGATTTTTTAAAATTTTGAAGAAATTTAAACTCTTGGTGGATTACATTGTGCAAAGATTTTACTATGTTATATTGAGATTTTATGACTCTCTTAATCTTGAAGTATCATTTTTGAAAATAAATGCTTCTAGAGGGCAAAATTTTGTTCTTAAAAAGAAATTATTATCTCTGTCATCATTTAAGATAATTAAATTTCAAATGTTTGAATGTGTTTTTACTTTATCCACTTTTTTTTTTTTGTTATTTTAGAATATCAACTCAATTGTATTTAAATATTAAAGATTTATATATCTAGGTCTTTGGGTATTATCATATTATTTTTGGATGTTATTTTTCAGTTAATTACTAAAAAACTTTTTCTTGTTGTACTGAACCTTGAAGCGTAGGTATTATTATGGTAAATTACACTTGGCCATTTTTTTAAAGAATAGTATGATTTTTCGACATAGCGATGCATCAGTTATACTCAGTGTATTACATGTACTCAATATACCTTTCACATTGCAATCATGCTATGCTATGTCCACAAAGTGGTATTTATAACTTAATCATAATTCATATTTTTAATTATATGTATGTATCTTTCAATTTTAGTCATGGAGACCCTTATGCGACACCAACTACAAGCATGAAAAAACTATTTGCGATTAGGGGAGGGAAGGATGGGAGGAGAAGGAGGAAGATGGGACTGGACTGCAGAAGTAATCTCATTGTGTCTGTTATTTTATAAATGTACAGATTCTATATTGGAGAAGTGATCTTATTACCTGAGTTGTAATAATCTAGTTTTATTGACTGTGTTATTTATTAAATATTTAGATTTTATAATAAAGAAGTAATCTTATTAACTTATTTTGTAATAAATAATAGTTTCATTTGGATTTTATTACTGGAGAAGTAATGTTATTAACTGAATTGGAATAATCTAGTTTCATTGACTAATATTTTATTGCAATTTCCTGAAAGATTTTCTTACCTATTTTTAACCTTTTAGGTCTTTTACTTACTAAAATGTACCATAAATCTATGTTTTTATAAACTATAGATGAGTTGGTCCTTCTGACTGTCCAACGAATTCAAAACGTTTTAATTTGGACATTATCAGTAATTTACGTACCTACGTAATTTATATACGTGGAGGCCGAGTTGGTTAGACCTTTGACTTAAAAAACACTTAAGTCCCTGGTTCGAATCCCGGTATGTACCAATGAGTTTTTAATAAAAAAAATGATGTACATTTGTTTGACAACGGTTTCGCTATACCAACTTGTGAAACTGTTTATAGATGGGTTATTGAGTCTATTCAAAACATCGCGACGAGCTAGCCACTTCTTCGGTGTAGACTCATACCAACGGCTACGACGAGGTGGGATTAAAACCCCTCCGCTGGGTACCCTGGGGCCGTCTAGGCGGTCTCGGGCGCCGTAAGGCACCCGTGATGATATATATATATAGTTTCATTGACTGTTATTTAATAAATATTGGGATTGTTATATTGGAGAGGTAATCTCATAAACTCAGTTGTAATAAGATGGAATTGGGCTGGAGAAGCTTAATTGAGTTGTAATAATAATAATATCTGGACATATTACTCATATTGCTCTGGTCACAAACTAAGCTCTAGGCTTGTACTATGTGTATCAGAAGCAATGATATAATACATATTATATTTTATATACACCGAGACCATGACAAACTGTACAGAAAAAAACATACTAATATTTTTTTGCCTTGGGTGGGAATCGAACCCACACCCTCCAGATACAACGCCAAAGGATATTATAACCAAGTAATAATGTAGTTTCATTGACCGAGTAATTTGTACCTACTTATATAAGTATTGTTTGATGTATAAATAAAGTATTTCTTTCTTTTCTTTCAAATATTTACATTTTATATTCAAGAAGCAATCCCATTAAGGTTTCTCCAGTCGACAGTGCTGCCATACAAATATACTTCTCAAATTATGAATCCAATATTTGGCAAAAAATGCACTTCATTTGACTTCATCAATAGGTACTGTAAGTAATATCTTACTGTTTAACAACATATATTTTTCCATATCATTATATGTGTAACAAAAGTTGTAACTTAATTAATTGACTGTGTTATTTTTTAAGAAGTCAGATTTTTACACTGGTAATCTTAATAACTGGTTTGTAATAATATAGTTTCATTGACTGTGCTCTTTGTTATAATTATATTATTTGTTTATATTGGAAATTATTTTATTAACAAAGATTTTCATTGATTTTATAAATATACTGATTTTTATATTGAAGAAGTGATCTTATTAGCTGAGTTGTAATAATCCAGTATTATTGACTGTGTTATTTGTTAATACATACATACATATCATCACGGGTGCGTTAAGGCGCCCGAGACCGTCTAGACGGCCCCAGGGTACCCAACGGCGGGCTTTTAATCCCACCCCGTCGTAGCCGACGGTATGAGTCTACACCGAACAAGTTGCTAGCTCGTCGCGATGTTTTTGAATAGACTCAATATACCCATCTATCTATAAACAGTTTCACAAGTTGGTATAGTAAAACCGGGACCGACAGCTTAACGTGCTCTCCGAAGCACTATAGTGGTGTTGTCAAAAAAATTTACATATTTTTTTAATTAAAAAACTCATTGGTACACACCGGAATTTGAACTGAAAATTGTTTTTAAGTCCACGGTCTAACTAACTCGGCCACCATGTATATTATTATATATTTAGATATACGTATTTGTTAAATATTTAGTTTTTATACTAAAGAAGAAGTCTCATTAACTTATTTTGTAATAAATAATGGTTTGATTGACTGTGCTTTGTAACTATTTGGATTTTATTACTGGAGAAGTAATCTTATTAACTGAATTTTAATAATCTAGTTTCATCGACTACCGGTACGTTTGAGTACTGCTTAAAAGGCTTACAAAGCTAGCTTAATTTACTTGACAGGTGTTTTTTTAGTACTTCGCTTTGCTTTGGATTTTTGACGACGTCACAGAAAAAAAGCAAATTACGTCATCGAATTCGCTGCGAACGCTTGGAAAATACGAGTAGTGCAATCATAGTAAATTGTCTGTGGTCACAATTGTGTATTATAAATACTTTTTTATTATTATTTTTATGTTCCCTCCCTTTCACTTAACAGTTTTTGAACTCTATTTTGTATTCTCTTATGATTTTTTTACGATTTTTATTTATGCACATAAAACCGTTCGAGTATTCCTGCAAACGCTGCGATTGCTTTGCTTCGCTTTGTGTACTTTGACGGCTGATTAGATTGGCTTAAAGCCTAAGCGCTTTAAGCGAAAAACAGGAGTAAACGAACACACTGTACGTTATCTAATAAAGATTTGGATTGTTATATTGTAGAGTTAATGTCATAAACTCAGTTATAATACTGTAATTAATTAAATGTGCTGTTTTATATACTTAACTATTGGAGTTTATTATATGATTGTAAATTATGTTGTTTCATTGTGTCATTTAATTAATAAATATATATTGGATGAAGAAGTTTCTTAGTTATTGCATCTATTCACTGCTTTGTCCCAAATGTTTGACTGGTAGAATGCGTAGGTGTCTGTCTGTTGCAATGTTTTTAATGAAACACGGCATGTGATTTTTTATCTACCTGATGTTAAGCAGACTTACAAATTCCACGAATGGGGTTGATCAATACATTTTTGTCCCACTATGCCGGCCAAATGATGCGGTTACGAAATGATCGCGACATGGACGTATTTGCATTACGAGTCTATTTTAATATCCGCGGTTTAATCGTCAATACAATCGCCCGTTTCGTAACCGTACCATGAAAGGAGACTACCCCGGAAAACCGGTGAACCCATAGGCTAGACGATTTTTGCATGAAATTACGTATGTCCTTTCTTAGGCTCTAGACTGTCTCTGTACCAAATTTTATTTAAATTGGTTCAGTTTAGACGTGATAGCGTAAAACACAAACAGACAGATACTTTCGCATTTATAATATTAGTATAGACAGTGCCTTACGGTTCCAGTGTTAATGCCCATACAAACATACTTTCACGTTTTCAACTTGGCTGCTGGTTACCTACTTTAACTTTTTTAATATAGCACGACATGTGGCTTTGTATCTACCTGATGTTAAGCAGACCTACAAAGTCCATAAGTGTGGTCGATCAATATATTGTTGTTAAACCATATTGATCGCTCCCACTATGCCGGCTAAATGATGGGATTACGAAATGGGGGCGACATGGACGTATTTGCATTACGAGCCTATTTTATTGACCTCGCTGCTTCATCGTCAAATCAATCTCGCCCATTTCGTAACCGGCAATCGCACAATGAGAAGAGACCCCCTCGACAAGAAATCAATGCAGTAGTCTCTGAAAAACCGGACAGACTAATACCGAAACATCATTAGGATATGTTATGTTGGTAAAATTGTATGTGAACAAAAAACAGGTGTAATCAAATTAATTAATACTTTTGAATCAGTTATATTATATATTTTAAATTGTCCGCAACAGAAAGATCGATAAATACAATGACCACAAAAATATAATTTTAATTCTATGCCAAATAATGGTTTGACAGCAATAGCAACTGGAGTGTATTTAAGAGCATACGACTTTAACAATAGGTACATAATAGTTTGTTACAGCTAAGGTATCCAGCTTTAGACTTTGGTTCAAGAAGTTTCGGGATGGTATTTGTTACCAAATAGTTTACTGAAACAGTAGGTAAATAGGTTGTAAACGTGGACCTAAATTTAGCTGAACCATAGGTTTTCTGAAACAACAGTTATTAATTGGCCAGCTCATTGCGGTGTATATACTCAATAACCTAACCTATAAACCGGTTCTCAAGTTGATATGCACAATAGCAAGGTGGGTATTGAGGCTAAATAAAAGTATCATATAAATAACAATATTTTTCAGGTACAGTTTATATCTTGGACTCTACATACCGCTTACCATCAGATATACGGATAACGAGTCACATGCCATGCTCTAGTAAAAAAAAACCTAGTCTATAATACAGACCAGGTGGTATACTATCAATCAAGCAACTTAGTTGCTTGCTTATTTGTAGCCGCAGCAACTATTTTAACATAGGTACATGTAGTGATTGAGTGTAAAGTACACTAAAATAGTTGTTTTAATTATCAATAATTAGCAAGCGGCTAAGTGGATTGATGATTACTGACCTGCAGTCAGCTGAAAGGCAAGGCCAACTTAAATAAAACACTATAAGTATATATATGTATGTACCCATATATTTATAATTTAGAATATTATATTAAAAATAATTCATTATATTTGCTCTAACATATGAGCACTTTAAGTCTCCAGAAATTGTATCAGTTGTCTGCTGGTTTTCTATATTTAGAATATTAAACTAAATATAATTTCTTGTTATATTTGCTCTAACAAGACTGCTGGTATTCCATATCAATGTGTTTTAATAAGTATCTATTTTTGAGTAGTCCAAAACATCTTGATAGTATTTTTGAACCCTCTGATGCATCTAGAATCAGAGTAAGCTATCAAGGTCTCAGAGTGTATGCGGTCCTGAAAAAAAAAAAAAAAACATGTTTGGGGAATTGAAGCTACCTATAAGCTGTAAATTTTGTAAGTGACTAGAGAAGTGTAGCTTGGGTTATCTTTACAATGATATATTATACAATAATAGTCTAATCCTATAATATTAAATAAAATTAATACATATATATCCTAAATAATATATAATTTAATATGTAGGAGAATTTGCACATATTGCGCTGGTCACAAACTAAGCTCTAGGTTGTACCCACTATGTATACCAGAAACAACACTATCATACATATTATATTTTATTAACACCCAGACCATTACAAACTGTACAGAAAGGACTAATATTTTTTGCCACGGGTGGGAAACTAAAAAAACCTCTGGATACAAGCCAAAGGTGCAACCACTAGTCTATGGAGGCAGAATTGTTTGTAATCTTATTGTTATGTTAGCTAAATGTAAGTGAATGTTTTTTATTGATTTTATGGGTTAGGTTTACACAATTCTTAGAAGGGGGCAGGTATCAGTGTTATAATTAATACGGTATATGGATAAAATCCTATAGGTTTTAAATAAGAATGTATAAACTTTAAAAAAAAAAACCACCAAATAATAACCATACGGTTTCCCCATTTCTATGTAAATGTTTCATATATTTATTTATTGCACTAAGCCGCCAGATATGTGCTTTATGGTTTGCACCACTAAATTTCCCATTAACATTTAATATCTTTATGTTACTGTCACTTATCTGTTAAGAATTTATAACACCATTATTACTATGTAAAAACTAGTTTATAAGGTGGTCAATTGCTATGTAATTCTGTTTAAATTTTTTATGTAGTGAGGACTGTTTTTATTTTTTTTATATTAGGACAATATACACAAATATTGCTTTGGTCACAAACTAAGCTCTAGGCCGTACTTTGTGTACAATAAACACCCAGACCATGAAAACTACAGAAAACCATACTGATATTTTTTTGACTTGGGTGGGGGAATCAAATCCACAACCTCCATATACAACCCTAAAGGTGATGGGTGCACTGAGGCATATTGGTTGTAGGTAATCTTTGTACTATTATTGTTGTGATAACTCAATGTAAGTGAATGTTATTTATTGAGTTCATAAACATTAAACCATTGAATACTGTGGGGTAATAAGGGTTTGGTTTACACAATTCTTAGAAGTGGCAGGCATTAGTGTGATAATTAATAAGGTAGGATAAGATCCTATAGGTTTTAAATAAGAATGTATAAATTAAAAAAAAAATAGAACTTACCAAATAATCATGTTTCCACCAAATAGTAATTATATGTAAATTTTTCATATACTTAATTAATTATTGCACTAAGCCATTAGATATGTGCATCATGGTTAGCACCACTAAATTTGTCATTAACTTTTAATAGCCTTAAGTTACTGTGACATATCTGTAAAGAATTTATCACACCATTATTACTTTAGTTGTACATAACTTACCATCTTTACATTTATTGAGTTAAATGTTTTCTGTGAAAATACCATTGTTCTATATTATCATTAATTAGATTTCGGCGGTTAATAATTTTATATATTTTATCCAAGGCTCTTTCTCTTACAAGAGAACGGTCATTTTATTAGATTTTATGTCTTGGCTTATGTAGTAACTATTATCTCATCTGTGGTATTCTTCTATTGCTTAATATAAATTATAAGCTAAAAATTACATCCTAAAATACAAATAAGTAAATTGTGATGATTTAAGAGAGAATTAACCGGTTGATTGGATGTACACATGACGGCTTCAAACATTACTTTTAAATGAGAATTATACTATATTATTAATTAAAAACCACTGAATAAATTTAAGAACTAACAACAAAACTCGTTTTAGTCAAAACTTAGTCATAATAACACAAAAATAATTAAATTTAAAAGACACACTTGATAGCACGGCAGGTATTTCTCGACGTCAGCGCGCCAGCAAGAAAATCGTGCGATCGCGCGATGATCGCACGCTCCGCAATGTCAAAATGGGACTCGTAATTACTTTTTCATACAAATCTTTGTCGCGAGCCATAGATAAAACAAGAAAATCGTCGAGCGCACGCTCACGCAAATATTGTTTGGTTCTCTTTGCACTCGTAATACGTCGTGAACGGTCACTAATGTCATCCCATACAAATGTCCACGCAAATCTTGTCGACGGTCGGCGTACGCTCGCCGTTCAAGCAACTCGTAATTGACACTCAGTACCTAATCTATTTTATTTTGATTAGCTATTTTTTTTATAAATACGATTTAAAAAATCTTTTTTTTTGTAGAAACGGAACGCATTTCTAAACGGTCCGACATTAGGAAACACTACATGTGACGTCATTCGTCCACAAACAAATGTCAACGTGTGTTCTGTAGTCTTTACAGTTTCTTGTTTTCTCGGGTATTTATTGTCCTCTATTACGATAATTTGTGATAAACAAACCTTTTGACTAACTTTTGAGGTGCAATAACTTTAAACTAATATACTTTTTAAGTCGAATGACGTCACAGAAAGGCGGTTAGTGATGTACCGTTTTTTACTGTGATAGTGGCAGATAAAGTTTAAACCCTTTTATTTTTATGCTATTACTCTTTAAAAAATGTTTAATATTTGTTTTTAGGGTCTAATGTAGTTACTCTATCAAGTAATGAAATAAAAAAAAACATGCATATTCCCTAATAGAAGTCACTCAAAAGCGACATAGATTATTATTATCAATTTGCCAACGCTTTCAAGATTTAGGTGTCGTTTTGCAACAGAGTTTAAAGAAACACCGACATAATCGAGAGTTCCTTTTTATCTGAAGTTCCAAACTCCTTTAATTCGGGAAGTTATTTTATATTTTTTAACTATTTGGGGTCCAGGTTAGGCCGATGAAAGTATTATAGGTACTTACTGGGTGATTTTTCTTACGGTAGATTTTTTTATAGAACCCATTTTTATAATTAAAAAGTTTTTTTTTGTATCATGCAAATAAAATAATGCCTTTAGACATGTGGCGGGGTCTCAATAGTGAGTTTTGTATAAAAGTTGAAGTGATTTGTGTACCTTTTTTATACTTTAAGTCATTTTATCTTAAAGTGTTGTATGGCCCCTGAAAGGAAAAAATAGATATTTTATTATTTTCATCATAGAACACAATATAAAAAAAACACTGTGACAAAAAACCTATATTATCTATAGTACCTACTTTACTTTTGTATGTATGTATCATCACGGGTGCCTTACGGCGCCCGAGACCGCCTAGACGGCCCCAGGGTACCCAGCGGAGGGGTTTTAATCCCTCCTCGTCGTGCCGATGGAATGAATCTACACCGAACAAGTGACTAGCTCGTCGCGATGTTTTGAATAGACTCAATAACCCATCTATAAACAGTTTCACAAGTTGGTATAGTGAAACCGGGACCGACAGCTTAACGTACTCTCCGAGGCACTATAGTGGTGTTGTCAAACAAATGTACATAATTTTTTTAATTAACAACTCATTGGTACATACCGGGATTCGAACCAGGGACCTAAGTGTTTTTAAGTCCAAGGTCTAACCAACTAGGCCACCACGTATATACTTTACTTTTACAATGAAAAATAATTTTATTATTTGTTCGGTGTAGTCATACCATCGGCTACGACAAGGTGGGATTAAAAACCCCTACGCTGGGTAGTATAGGCGGTCTCGGGCGCAGTAAGGCACCCGTTATGATTATATGCTGGGTATCCTGAGGCCGTATAAACGGTTCTCGGCAGCCAAAAAAGGCACTGTTTTTTAACGCGTTCGACTACTTTCATATATTTTTCTTCTTGCAAGGTTATCATTTGCATTTTTTTTATTTACCTAGTAAAACTTATAATAATTGTTAGTTTTTTTTTTCGGAGCACGGCATGTGATTTTATTTTCCCCAACAACATTGATACAATTTTGATCGCTCCCACTATACCGGCTAAATGATGCGATTACAAAATGGGCAGCGACAAAAGACACCTTCTATAACTAAAGTGTTCTGAACTCAAATTCGTGCTCGGCACATCCAAAAACATATATAACAAGTCCCATGTCGATTTTTAATTATAAAGTTAAGGACGCCATATTGGACTTTAAAATGAACCTCAAATTCGTGCTCGAGTCACCCAAAACCCTATATTACGAGTCCCATGTCGATTTTTCTTGGATTTTAAATTGGATCTCAAATTCGTGCTCGGCTCAGCCAAAAACCTATATATCGAGTGCCATGTCGATTTAAAAAAAAAAGTTATAGTCACCATCTTGAATTTTAAAATGGACCTTAAAGTCGCAATCGGCTTACCCAAAATCCTTGAAATCAAGTCCCATGTCTATTAAATAAAATTTAGATCGCTATCTTGGATCTCAAAATGGACTTAAAATTCGTAATTGGCTCTCACCCAAAAACCTATAAACTATAAAACGAGGACCCATGACGACCCTTTATTAATTCGTGATACAGAATCTAAATTAAGTATTTCTGACGGCGCGGCGACTCCATCCAGATTTGAACTTTTTTAAGTCATCCTACAACAAATTATATTCAATTAATTTAACCGAAAGAGTGGCTTACAAGATAAAATATACATTATGATATTGTCATATAAATTTCAACCATAATGCAACGGAATACGGTTTAACCGAAATTGCATATACACACATCAAAAGTGTCTAGGGATCAACATATATTTTTGCAATAACTTTTCTCCTGATTGATATTCATTAAAATTTTTTTTAAGGATTGATCAAATAAAATGTTTTCGTTTGTCTACAGTAACGATAAACCAAGTCACCTTTGCATTAGTAAAAAAAATTGCCATTTTCCTAATAAAGGGATTTTTGACATTTGAACCACTAACATTAAAGTTCGAAAAAAAGACTGAAATAACAGTTTTTTTTTTAATTTTATTGGGTAACTTAAACAATTAATAATCCGTGTTTCTACCGCGAACACTAACAACACAAGAACATCGGTTTGGCATACTCAAAATGAGTTCATCCAAATCACGCTGTGGAATGGCCGCCCATGTTCGTTGCAACAACAAAAAAAGGTCTTCTTGCGACTGGATACCCTCCATATTCGGCAGAGCTCTTCTCTGAAGAATATCCCATGCATGCTCAATCGGGTTCAAGTCTGGCGACTGAGCAGGCCAGGGCAGGACATTGATGTTAGCTGCGGCGAGAGTCTGTCTTACAACTCTTGCGGTGTGCGGTCGTGCATTATCATGCATTAACTGAAATAAGGGACCGATATGCACTTGTAGAGGAACGATGACGTCTGATACAACCGTCTCAGCATAAATTTGAGCGTTGAGGTTGCCTCTGATCCAAATCAACTCAGTTCTTCCGCCGATCGAAATACCCGCCCATACCATGATGGTTCCACCACTATAAGGATGGACTTCCTGGCAGGATTTTAATCGCTGTTGGCGTCCAGGGGTTCTCCAGTGTCGTATACGTCTTGTATCCGGCCTCATACCAAAACGAGACTCATCAGAAAAGCACACGAAACGCCATTGTTCTTCTGTCCAATTTCTGTGTTCAAGAGCCCATTGATATCGAGTCCTACGATTGTGCATTGCTATAGGTGGTACCCGTAGCGGTCTTCGGGAATGAAGGTTTACTTCATGCAAGCGGTTTCTGACTGTTTGGTCGCTAATTAAGTTCCCTGAAGAGCGATGAAGGCTCACGGCTAACATCATGGCGGTTATTGTTGGAGCTCTTCGAGCTGTGATTTGAATGTATCGGTCTTGTCTCCGTGTGGTACAGCGATACCGTCCTCCATGGCGCTCAGCCACGGTACCAGTGGTTCGGTAACGTGTCCAAAGTCGACTGATTACACTCTGACTTGTATTCAGAGCTAAAGCCACAGTACGTTGCCGGGAACCAGCTTCTATCATTCCCACGGCTCTGATCATTTCTTCCCTGCTTAAATGACGTCGCCGCTCCATAATAACGTTGGTTTTAATCAGTAGTAGGGAAACAGTAGCACTAATAATGTCTTCAATGCGTCTTATGTTTTTATAGGGAAAATATTGACAGCTGATTTTCATCTTTTACTCGAATTTGATTGACAGTTCCTGTTTTACATTATAAAATGCACCAAAAAGGATCCATATAAATTTATAAAATCATAAATTTATTACAAAGCCACATCTCAATCACAAGAAATCCGCATAAAAATGCTTGATCCCTAGACTTTTTTGATGTGTGTATTATATATTTTTATAAATTTCTTATCAGGATAATCTTATATTATTTTTTTTTAAACATAAAATGCAATGAAAATAAAAAATAAGAATACATATATTATATATTCATACCCTGCAGGCTATTGCAAATAAGTACCTACTTTCTTTTTAGCTTCTCTTTTTTTTTTTTGCAAAAATTCCTAAAACGGATGGTTCTATTTTTTGTACATACCTACATATTTTTTATTGTCTTTACTTTCCATTGCTATTTATCGGCGCAATGCACAAGATACAAACGAAAAACTTTTCCCATGGAACCATTTGTTGCGAATGATTTTTTTTTTGTGTTCTCCATACAAATTGGTATGTACTATAATATTATTAGTTTGTATGGGGAATCCAATTTTTTCTTGGGAAAAGATTTTTGGTTGTTTCATTGGATCAGTAGAGCCAAAGCCATTAATTTGGCCTTTGTACATAACTTTTGTGCATTTTAAAATTACATGAATTAGACCAGTGGTGGTAGTAAACTAATAGGCTATTTGACTACATTAAAAATATACTATAAATTGTGGTCATCCTATCAGAGAATGTAAACTAAATTATGTATATTTTTGTAGATTACCTACACGAAATAAAATTGAATAATTTTTATAATTTTATCTATGATAAAAACATCTTTCATTGGTTGACGACTGGTGACGTCACACGCAAGTAAACAATACACAGATTAAATCACAGTTTTCTCGACTGCTTAATGTTACGTTCTATGTATTCTTTATTTATTTAATCTGTGCTTGTTTGTTTACTTGCGTGTGACGTCACACTCTGCGCCATTACCGAAATAGCGTTTTTAGCGCCATTGTGGAAATTCAAACTTTAACATTGATTTCTATTAATAATAGAGCAGACATCCCGGAAATATAAATGTAATGTGCTAATTAGGTAATGAAGGATCATAATTATAAACCGAGTGTCAAAAAGTAGTCAAATAGCCTTTTAAGTAAGGTAATGGGTATGAGACGAAATATGTTCTATATACGAACTAATAAGTTTGATATATATATAGGTATATATTCGAAGTAATAATCCGCTTATACTTTATTATTATTTTTATAAATTATTATAAAAACTGAACCTATCAACGTTTTTGGTACCTACTGATACAAATTCATATAACTCAAAAAGAAAAGAAACATTCATACTTGATGAACATTGTATCTAATGATGAATTATTTAATAACAATATGTAGGACAATTTACTTATTGCTCTAGTCACAAACTAAGTTACTATGTGTATCAGAAACAACAACAATATAAAAGAAACATTATATATAAACACCCAGACCATGACAAACTGTACAGAAAAATGTACTATTAATGCTTTGTCATGGGTGGGAATCGAACCCACGACCTTCGGATACTACACAAAAGGCGCAACCCCTAGTCTACGGAGGCAATCAAAAATAATTCCTATAAAAAACATCAATCGACTGTCGCGGTTACAAATGAGGCTTCTCTATGGTCTCAAAAATTTTAATATAAAAGTTATAGGTAACCGATAAAAAAAAATCGATGTGGTTTCGCGGTGACTCCGGTTTTCCTTGATCCAGATTCGAACACTCCAACATATTATTTATTCCTAAAAGTAAAAAAAAAAAATCTGTTATTTTTATTAAAAGTATTTTTTCTAAAATTTTCTATAAATAGCGCAAACAATTTTCAATCAATTAAAATGTCGTAAGTCACAACAGACTATAACATTCTTAATAATTTATTTAGGTAAAATTTATTTTGGTAGTCGATTATAAACTATATATTCTTGTGAGGTGTATTTATTTTAGACTTAAAACTCAACCCGTTTAAAAGAAAAATGTATAAAGGACTTAAAAGGGTATCATTTTTAAAGTAAAAAAGGCATCGAAAAAATGTTTTCCAATTAAGTTTTAGGTTAAGACATGGAGAGAGGAAGGTCTGCAAAAACTTAAGTTGAAGTGATTTAATAAATAGATGTGTGCTTGCCTCTACAGATATAAGCAAATAAGACTAAAATTTATAGTGCCTCTCTATTTATTGAATAAAAATAAATGTGTACTCAAGTGTGCACCAACTTGAGTACATTCATCTTAAGTATAAATAGAGGATTTCTGTAATATATCGTATATGTAAAAAGCATCAATATGAAATTCTTCGCTATTTTTGTTTTTATTTTCACCATGATTGCCGTAAGTACAAAATTTATATAGTCTATGTATTTTAATTGAAAAAAAAACTTTTGTAGGGTGATCTGGTCACGTTAGGTCGACCAGTTAAGCCCTTTTTTTTTACTTTGAAGTCATTTTACTATCTCTGTTTTGACTTTTAAGTAAGTGGGCTTATTTAAATAGCAAAAAATATATATTCAAAAATCGCAATTTAAAGCCGAAATTTGTCCCAAAATATAGTAAACTTTAACATTTATTAAAAAAATATCATTTTACTAGTAGTCGCCCGCATATAGTCCTTTTTCGGCCAGATAATCGTCTGGTTTTCGGCCACTTATTTGCCAATTTATTATGAACTCGAAGATAGGAACTAATTTTTTTTATTTTTTTATTTTATAATATTTTTGTTTAACATACAAAATATTACCGATTATACAAGGCGCAATAAAAACCATATATACAGCGCATTAGAGGACACTCGACTCATAAGTATGAACAACTTTCACTATGGGAACAACTCTGTCAGAGCAAAAATAAACATATTCTAAATAATCGTTCAGTATCTACTCGACAAAAAAGCATCAAGCAGCTGTTTTTTTTCTCTTTGACAGTTTTTTTCACATAATATATTATAATAGTCGTTTATATTCATAAAGTTTCAGGATTCCTTAAATGTAGTATATAGGATAGTGGTATCAACAAGTTAAGCGAGTTCACTGACTTTATACATAATAACCCAAAGTACATCCTTTCAAAGTCACACTGTATAGTTACTGTACATACTAACAAAAAGTGTTTTTTTACGATTGTTCTACTCTTTAAGAAGATATTTAGACAAACACAACAATTTGATAATTTACGCTCCCCAAATATATAGATAATAAAAATAGTGTAATAACCCCGGTAGTCGAAAAAAAGGCCTTATAAAATAATAAACTTGAACGATTCGGAGAAGAAGTTAAAGTAATAAAATAGCATTTTGGTATAGTAATAAAATTTTGGTAACAAACATTAATTTTATTGTATTAGGTTTTTAATTTAAATATAAACAATCGCGCATTTTTGATTGTTTTAACAAAGGAGTACGGTCATTCTGGACCCAACCCTAAAAGCTTAGCGTTCACAAACAACGATATGCTTACTTAATAATAGATAATTATTATAGCATTATTTACCAGTATTCAAAATAATTTTCGAAGTTGGGAAAAAAAAGTTCTGACAACTTTTGTTACGTGCTGATTTTTCTGCCTTTTCTGTATATTTGTCCACATTATGCAGAAAAAAAATGCTTTATACATTAAAATATATTACTTTTGCTTATCTGGATTGAGATTTTACAAAATAAAGAATTTTCAATGCCATTTTTAAAAACCGGTAAACCTACATTACTAGGTCACTTGACGGTTTTTGCATCCTACGTGCTGTGATAAAAACCCTTATCCGCTACAGTCCAGCCTCTAGTTATTTTTATTTGTTACCCAATTAAAAAAAAAAAATAAGGGGAAGAAAATTTTGACAATGAGTAAAGGAGGCAATTTTGGCTCATTTTGATACGTAACATAAAAAAATACCTTTACGATGGTTTAGAAAAATTAATTCATAGATCTAATAAATGTATTCAGCTTAAGGGTGATTATATTGATAAGGAAAAATAGATCTATTGTTTCATTTTATTGAAAACCCCTACATTCCATTTTAGACCTCCCCTTTTATATAGTATCTCAAAGATAATAAGGCGAGGGAAGGTAAAAGGGGCACATACTTGTACTACAAACCTAGAACTTAGTTTGTGAGCAATATGTGTATATTGTCCTTTATATTATTATCATATAATACTTTACAAAAGGAACTCCTTCCCTATAACTAAAAATAATTATTATCAGTTTACTAAACCCAAACTCTGTCCCAACCCGAATGTGCTCATAACACTGGCAGAATTTTCAAAGGTCAGTAAATAGGAAGCAGCAAAAGTGTCGACGCAGGTGGCATCCCAGTTAGTTGTAGGTTGTATAGCGGTTGTGCTTCTCTCTCTCATCTCCATCTCTGATTAAAAGCATAAAATTCATGAAACGATATAATAATAATAGATATACACTACGTCGGAACTCGGATCTGAATATCTCGCGCTCCTTTTGCCTTGCCTTATTATTTAATTTCGGATGATGGCGAAAAACTAAATTAAAATAATTATTTATATTGATTACACTTATCTTATTAACAGCCGTCGATGATGGTGACGTTGTAGAAGATCCACCAAGAAACGGTAAGTAATAATATAAAGAAAAAAAGCTTTATTTAATTACCTCGCAATAGAGTTCAAAATATGTAATGTACACAATTCTTATAGTAACTAAATTGCATAATATGTTTATATGTGTAAATAAATAAGCAGGAGCTGAAAGGTTAGCTGGTAGATAATGCCTAAGGCATTAAGTTCGCCTTTCTACATAACTTTTGTTTACTGTGCCAATAAAGTGTATAAATAAAATAAATAAATAGGAGCATGCTGCGCGATGATAAACAGGAAATCAGATTGGTACATGTTAAAGCGAGTATGACGTAACTCTGGTTTTCAGCTGATGCCTATATGTATATTAAACTAAATCTTTTTTAAACACTTTTATTTATCTGTACATAGGTACATATAGTAAAATTATAAATTAAAAAATATGAACATTGATCTGATAAAATATAATAGCGAGATGGACTTTATAAAAGTTATAGAACAATATCTATTATTTTTAGAATTCATGCCTGTCTATTTGTTTTGTTTGTTGGTGCATCACTTCAAAACTACTGGACCGATTTATATCCGGTTTATTTTTGTAAAATAACTATTACCACTATTTCTAAAAATGATATTTATATTATTGTTTCGGTGTACATAGAGGATATGCAGGCTGTTTGTGTTTTAAGAATGTCTTAGGAAAAGTTTTTACATACAGCAGATAGTAATAAGTGTTATTTTTCTTCTCGTTGCATGGCTTAATAAAGTTTAAATGCTAGGTAAACCCTAAATACCTATACGTTAATATTTTTATACCTTTTAATTAAATTACCCATAAAATAAAAAAGTTTCCTAGTCATGTTTCGGTTTTAGTTTTTGGGTTTACCGATTTTTAGGATACTACTGCATACAGGGTGCGGTTACGAAACAGGCGGTTGATTTGACGATAAAGCAGCGTGGATATTATTAAAGTAGACTCGTAATACTAATTCGTCCTTGTTGCCGCCCATTTCGTAACCGCATCGTTTAGATAGTAGCGAGCGAGGGAGCGACCAATATTGTTAAACAACAATTTATGGTCGATCCTATTCACAGACTTTGTAGGTCTACTTAACAACAGGTAGATACAAAGTATTGCTCCTATAAAAAAACTACATAGATTTAGATTTTTCAAATCATTTTGTAAGTAAATTAACGTAGTACAATAGTTCCAGATGTTGGCAATACAGTTAAAATCGTCCCCGACGTAGCAGGAATCTAAACTACTTTATAAATTTTAAGTAATAAAAGGTTTTAAGTACGTAAAAAAATGTTTTTTTATTCCTTCATAGCCCTGTCATGCTGTGAAAGTCATCTATTTCAACATTTTAACATTTATTTTAACATTTTTATTCAAAAAATATAGTTGTAAATGAGTAAAACCAAATATTAATTATTGTCTTGTTTTTACTCATTTAAAATTATATTTTCAAGCACGGGCGTTCAAGCAGGGGGTTCAAGCTTCGTTTAATATTCAATCACCAAAAAATCCGCGCATTCCTAAAGAAGAGTTTCTTTACGTTTCAGGGGAGGGTAGGAGGTTCAAACTCCAAGCCCCCCCCCCCCCCCCCTGCTTACTTCAATGGCAATATTATCTTATTTCATACATTTCGTGGGGGTTTAAACCCGCCAAACGCCCCCCGGGCTACGCCCGTGTTTTCAAGTAAGAATTCTCACCTATCCAAGTATTCTGCGTGTGCATGGGTCTATCGATCGGAAGTGAAGAAGCGTAGAGGCAGGAAAGAAACGTAGGGATCTGGACTTGTCTCTAGATAAATTTAACACTCGCCTACCATCACTGAGTGAAACTAAACTTTATAAACATTTGTTTGGAGAAATAGTACCTACTTAAATTCAAACAAAGATGGGAGGCACGCTTAGCACTTATAATAGGTGGTTCACGCAAACTACGCTCAGAGACCCCTGTTTGTGAAGTTACCGGCCGCTATAACGCGACGAATTTGAGGAGTTTTATAAAATGTGAAGTTACCTGCCGATCGGTTTATATTGGCCGGTAATTTTATTTACATATTATATAAAATTCCTCAAAGTAGTCGGATATAACCAGGGACCGGAATACCCGTTTCTCGGCTTAAGTCTTTAAACGGTGTACCTCTTACGACGAATTACCCCGTGAACTTGTTTACCCAATTCAACTACTATCCTATACATTTAGGTAACGCTTTTGAAAGGGAAACCCCTATGTTTAACAGGTTAGCCTGTAAGACTTACTGTTAAACAGCCAGCAAAACTATGCACGTGCAATTCTTTTAGAACTTAGGAAGAGGGAGGAAAAAAAAATTATGGTTATTGCAGTTAATTAACATTGAACATTTCTCTGACAAAGAGATATATTTAAGCTAAAATGACTCTTATTATAGTATATAATAATATCAAAATCGTTTAAAACCTTTAAAACCATGAAGGGGTTTCCCATTCATTGGGAACTTTCAAAGGTATTTGATTACCTCATTTGGTAAAGTTTGATAGGGGTAATGCTTATTTTAATTTCAATAGGTTAGCGCTTTATAATCGACTGTTGAGGTGCAACGGGTTTGGTAGGCAAACCCTTATTAAAAACCCATTCAAAAACCCCCGAAGGGGATATAGGTCCGGTCCCTGTTTATATCGGCCGATACTAACAGCCGTTATAACCCGACAAATTTGAGGAATTTTATAAAATATGTAAATAAAGTTATCGGCCAAAATAAATGTAGTTTCTATACCCAGGACAGTACTCTGATAAAGGAAAATGAATAGCTCCATAAATCCCTGAAGACGGCAAGTATAGTGGGTTCTACTACAATGACGTAGGGACTCTGGAACAATAATATGAAAATCTTGTTTTATTCAGAATGTTATGTTGTAACGTAGTCTTTTGCCCGGGGCTCACAGACCATGAAACAACTCAGGGCAGGGTACTGACAAGGAACAACATAGAAAAGAGAGATAGGTTAACACAATATATTTACAATAGAAGATAGAACAGACAAACTTAAAATTATACTTATACTAAGGAGCCTTAACTAACAAATATAATAATTAAAAAAAATACTCCCCGGGGACTGTGACAGCTCCTCAAGGGAACCCCGTCAGATCAAGCCTGTCCTGCACAGCCACCGTAACGCACCACCAGTGCTGGGAGTAAGCAGCGTCCGCTCCAGATACAATTACTGACCTGTTAGACAACAATATTTAGGCTTCTATCTAGGAAACAATTTCAATACTATTCTGCTGTTCCACAAAAGCTATACTCACAATTTAGATGCCGGGACGCTGACACTTTTATTTTATTTATATTTCAGACAATACAATGTCGTGTTAGCCTCTTCGGTTTGGAAAGGAAATGTGAGCGATCACCCCGAGCCTGGTAATTTATAGACTCGGTCCCTAAACTCAAAATGAGGTAGATTAAATTTAATTATACAATTTTCAGGTAGCGATCGAACACATTTCCCTTCAACAGAGGTTACCTTTTTGACGTTGACAGTCATCCTCGGTGTTGCCAAATTAAGATTTTTAATTTGCAACACTCCGATAACTGTCACATTTAGCGCTAGATGGCGCTATTTCGTTACAAAATCCCTCTCCTTATTCAAAACCGTGTGGATAAACAAGTTAAATATAACAAGTTATTATATATATTCCATATATAAGTTACACAAACAATGTAAATATTAAGAATATTTAATATTATTTCTTATAATTTACTTTACACAATAATAACTAAATAAAACTTGAAGCACGGTTTTGTCCACTCGTCCTCGAGTGTCTATTTACAAACAAGCAAATATTGCTATTAAAGGAGATAGGAAAAGTAAATTTACACCCTTCAATAAACTATATGTGTATGTGATGACCCCTTGTAGTTTTAATTAAATCCTACAGTAGTCCTATTTAGGTCCTAATATTGAATTTATGGCCAGTGTCAGAGTTCAATACATCTGATTGTGTACCCTGAGACTATCTATATATATATATACATAATACATAATTAGATACTTTGTTTTCATATGTGTGTGGCAAACTCAGATTTCCATGCTTTGGTGATAGCAGATACTAATTTTAAATGCCCTGTGAGATGACCGTATAGGTCCCCACTAAGGACATTCATGATCCAGCACTACACTCACCTGTGCATGACCAATCTAAGATTACCAACACACAGTGAATATATAACATAAACTACATAAAATAATAATATTGAATAATGTGTAGATTAACCTTTTAGGTTTCCACTCATGATATAAAAAAAACTATTTTATAATAATTATATAATTATTATTATTAGTCTCTATTTTCCTGTGATTTTAAAATATCTTTTATATGAAAAGTTCCTAAATTTTTACCTTCCATTGATTTTAATTTATATACCAAGGGAGATAACTTTTTATCTACAACACATTTTTGAAACTTAGGTGCTAACTTGGCAGAAAAGTGTTTATTTGCATCAGACTGAAAAAAGGTTCTTTTATATACAATTTGCCCTTTCTTATATTCATCTTGTCTCTTTTTAAGATTATAGTATTTACTATTTTTATTATGAGAGCTAACAATGCGTTTTTCTATGTCTTTAAAAATCTCTTGTAACTCTAAAAGGTGCTGTGGAAAATTATTTTGATTATTAATGTCTATTTCTGATCTGTTTACATGGTCTATATTATGTAAAGGCCCGTCTGTGAACATTTCCCTACCATGGACTAAGAAATAAGGTGTGAAACTTGTTGTCTCATTTACTGCTGTATTTAAGGCACACTGTATTTGTGAAATATTTTCATCCCATTTTCTATGATTATCTTTAACATATGATGCAATACTATAAACTACATTTTTTATGGCTCTTTCTGCCTGGTTGACCTGAGGGTGATAGCTAGGGTTATAATAAATGTTAGGTACATTATATTTTTTTATTAAGTCCCTAAACATCTTAGAAATGAATTGTGGTCCATTGTCTACATACACAAACTTAGGTATTCCGTGTATTAAAAACACATGTTTTTCAACTAATTTTATAATTGTATTTGCTGTTGTGTTCCGTATAGGAAACAACAAAACATATTTACTAAAATAATCAGAACAAACAAATAAGTTAGTATTTTGATTTGTAGACTTAGGAAATGGACCTAATAAGTCAAAACAGACTCCTTCAAAAGGTTTTGTTATTTGTTTTGGATTTCCCATTAGCCCTAATGGTTTTTTGTTGACTGGTTTATATTGTTTACAAATTTCACAATTATTCACATAATTGGTGATATCTTTGTACATATTATTCCAATAATAATGCAAACCAATCCGTTTATGAGTTTTAAAAATGCCCATATGACCAGCAGTTGGGTCATCGTGGTATTGTTTTAAAATATTCATTTGTTCATTTTTTGGTACAACTATTTTCCAAGAATATTCAGAAGTTAAATTATATTTATTTTTGCAATATTTAAACAATTGGTTATCTTTTATTAAAATTTTTTTACAGTTAATTGGATTATTTTTACATCTACTTATTATTTTATTATACCACGGATCATTCATGCTATCTAAAGTAATATTATTAATTTATACTCTTGATAAAGCATCCGGAATGACATGTTCTTTACCTTTTCTATGTAAAATTTTAAAATCAAACTGACTAAGTCTCATACTCCAACGAGCTAATCGACCTGAAGGACTTTTTAGTTTATAAAACCACTGTAAAGAAGAATGATCTGTTATAATATTACACTTAGTACCGTCTATATACATTTTAAATTGTTTTAAGGAATATATGATTGCCAAGAGTTCTTTTCTGTTTTAGAATAATTAACTTCATTTTTATTCAAAGTTCGACTACAATATGCTATTGGATGTTCTATGTTGTCATGATTTTGTGTTATGACACCGCCTATCGCATAAGATGACGCATCGGTATATATTGAGAACAACTTAGAATAATCAGGGCATTTTAATATTGGTGCTGATATTAAGGATTGTTTTAATAATTGGAAAGACTGTTCGGCTTCGTCTGTCCATTTAAATCTAATATTTTTTGATGTTAATTTACATAAAGGTTTTATGATTTTTGAATAATTTTGAATAAACCTTCTATACCACCCTGACATGCCTAAAAATCTTTTGATTTATTTTCTAGTTTTAGGTGTTGGATATTTTTTTATAGTTTCAATTTTCTGTGGATCTGTCCTTAAACCGTCCTTATCTACTTGATAACCTAAGTATTTTAATTCACTTCGACAAAATTGTGATTTTTCCATATTAATTGTTAAGTTTGCATATTTTAATTTTTTATAAACTTTATTTAATAAGTCTATATGTTCATTAAAGCTTTCTGAAATTATGATTATATCGTCTTGGTAACAATAAACCTTATTATCAAATTCTGGACCAAACAAGCTATCCATCAGTCGTTGCATTGTCGCTGATGCTCCTACCAAACCGAAACACATAACTGTAAATTGAAATAAGCCTTTTCCAGGTACAGTAAATGCAGTTTTCTCAGCAGACTGGGAGTCATATGGTACCTGCCAGTAGCTACTACTCAGGTCTATAGATGAAAGAAACCTCGCATTGTTTAACTGATTAAGTATTTGGCTTATATATGGCATAGGGTAAGCATCGGCCTTTGATATTGCATTAATTTTCCTACAATCTAAACAAACTCTAACTGATCCATTTTGTTTATCCACCATAATAATGGGTGAGCTCCAGGGTGAGTTTGATTTTTTAATTACACCCTGTTCTAATATTTTATCTATTTCTTGGTGTAGTATTTTTTGTTTATGCACTGATAAAGGGTAGTATCTTTGTTTGATTGGGGAATGATCTCCAGTATTTATTGGATGTGAGATTAAATTTGTTTTCCCCAACCCTACCTTCTCAGTGTTTATGTTTTCAAAGATGTTTTTAATTTTATTCAGTTCACATTTTTGTGACACTGACAAGTTAGAATAATCACACAATCCCTGAATAGATGATACATTATTATTATTAGATTCTGAATTATTATTAATTGATTTTTTAATTGGATCATTAATTATTGAATTATATTTAATTATTATATTATCACTTTTCTGAAAATTAATGCAAATATTAAACCTATGCCAGAAATCAATACCTAAAATTATATTAGTTATTATATTGGGAACAATTAAAAAAGTTATATCTTGGGTAACATTATTAAAGGTGACCGGTAAAGTTATTGTTCCTAAACAATTATGATATGAACCATCTGCAATTGTAATTGATTGTGATGTCATTTGAATATTATTATTATTTTTAATAAATAAATTATGGATATTATTTCCTAACACTGAACAGTGTGCACCCGAGTCCAACAATGCAGTTTGACATGTATTATTAATGCTAATATTTATATGAGGACGCAAATCTTGATAGTCACTATGCAGCTTCACTCCATTATCACCAGAAGTAAGAGTATGTAATGGTGAAGCTGCAGGAGCTAGTTTTTTGATTCCTTACACTTTGGACAATTAGATTTTTTATAGCCTATTTCACCACATTTAAAACACTTAATTTCTTTATATTTTTTATGTTGATTTTTCCTAAAATTAATTTTATTTTTAACAATATTTGTATTATTTTGTTCTACTGTTGGTGGGAGGTCACATTCCCTTTTCCATGCCACTTCTAATTTTTTACATAAAGACTTAAGTTTAGTTAGGGAGTCTATATCTTGTAAAGCTAAATGAGGCATGTACTGAGGCCGTATATATGTCTAATTTTTCACTTTCACTAATGTCCTTACTAAGTTTAGAACACATGCCCATTATTTTAGAAATATATACTATGATTGTGTCTTGACTACATTGTTTAGTGTTTCTTATTTCCTGTAATAAGCTGTAGTCAAAATCTGGTAGGTCAAAATCTAATTTTAAATTTACCAAAATTTCATCATAATTTTCAAAACTATTTTTACTGTACCTAAACCAATCAAGAGCAGGGCCTTCTACAATTACGATTTCAACAAAACTATTAAAAATTTGTACTTTAGTTAATCCCCTTGATACTCTAAGTTCTTCTAACCTATTTACAAAGGATCGTACACAACCCTTACCATCAAACTTTAAATTAAGTGAATGTGGTGTAAATTTACTTTCCCTCACATATATAATTTGCTCAGATGCAGTTTCTTCAACATCTGAGGTTTCCAAAGATTCATTAAGTTTAGGTTTTCTAGGCATTATGTAAAATAACTATGTCCCAATAAGATATATCTAAATGAGCAGGTCTTAAAATTACAGTTACGATTGAAAGAAAAAAAAAACACTAACACGGATCACTGCTTAAGGCTCCCTAATGATAATGTGTACCTCTGGTTTATTCTATGGATAGTGTGCTCTCGTTCTTGCGGTGACAGTGACAGGACAGACTGGACGATGTCGCTCAGAAGTCAGCGCGTCCAATCATCACTCAGGGTATCCCACAAGAAGCCGACACAGTCACCTGAAAAATATACGAATAGCCTGTCAGTACTAGCCCTGATTATTCTTGTTGGGCGCCAGTTGTAACGTAGTCTTTTGCCCGGGGCTCACAGACCATGAAACAACTCAGGGCAGGGTACTGACAAGGAACAACAAAGAAAAGAGAGAAAGGTTAACACAATATATTTACAATAGAAGATAGAACAGACAAACTTAAAATTATACTTATACTAAGGAGCCTTAACTAACAAATATAATAATAAAAAAAATTACTCCCCGCGGAATGTGACAGCTCCTCAAGGGAACCCCGTCAGATCAAGCCTGTCCTGCACAGCCACCGTAACGCACCACCAGTGCTGGGAGTAAGCAGCGTCCGCTCCAGATACAATTACTGACCTGTTAGACAACAATATTTAGGCTTCTCTCTAGGAAACAATTTCAATACTATTCTGCTGTTCCACAAAAGCTATACTCACAATTTAGATGCCGGGACGCTGACACTTTTATTTTATTCATATTTCAGACAATACAATGTCGTGTTAGCCTCTTCGGTTTGGAAAGGAAATGTGAGCGATCACCCCGAGCCTGGTAATTTATAGACTCGGTCCCTAAACTCAAAATGAGGTAGATTAAATTTAATTATACAATTTTCAGGTAGCGATCGAACACATTTCCCTTCAACAGGGGTTACCTTTTTGACGTTGACAGTCATCCTCGGTGTTGCCAAATTAAGATTTTTAATTTGCAACACTCCGATAACTGTCACATTTAGCGCTAGATGGCGCTATTTCGTTACAATGTAATATAGCTTCTATACCCACGACAGTACTCTGATAAAATAAAATAAGTTAGTACACCTTAAATGTCTGAAGACGGCAGATATAGTGAGTCCTACTATAATGATCTAGGAACTCTGGAATAAAGTATGAAAATATTATGTTTTGTTCAGTATGTTATGTAATGTAGCTTCTATACCTACGACAGTACTCTGATTAAAAAAAAACTAAATAGGTACTCCATAAATGCCTGAAGACGGTAGGTATAGTGGGTTCTACTACAATGACGTAAGAACTCTGGAATAAAAGTATGAAAATCTTATGTTTTGTTCAGTATGTTATGTAATGTAGCTACATCATCATCAGAGTACTGTCGTGGGTATAGAAGCTTCTATACCAGGCCGCTAGGGCCGCTAGGGCCGTTATTTTATAAAATGAATATGTAAATAAAGTTACCGACCAATATAAACCGATCGGCCGGTAACTTCACGTTTTATAAAACTCCTCAAATTGGTTGCGTTATAACGGCCTGTAACTTCACACCGGTCTCTGAGCGTAGTTTGCGTGAACCACCTATTATAAGTGCTAAGCGGGCCTCCCAACTTTGTTTTAATTTAAGTATTATTTCTCCAAACAAATGTTTATAAAGGTTAGTTTCACTCAGTTGTGGAGGGTGAGTGTTGAATTTATCTAGAGACAAGTCCAGATCCCTCTGTTCCTTTCCCTGCCTCTTCCCTTCTTCACTTCAGAATTCTTGAATAGGTGAGAATTCTTACTAGAAAACATGGACGTAGGCCGGGGAGCGTTTTGGGGGTTTAAGGCGCGGATTTTTTGGTGATTGAATATTAAACGAAGCTTGAACCCCCTGCCCCGATACTTAATACTGGCTACGCCCGTGCTTGAAAATATAATTTTAAATGAGTAAAAACAAAAGACAAGACAATAATTAATATTTGGTTTTACTCATTTACAACTATATTTTTTGAATAAAAATGTTAAAATGCACAGCATGACAGGGCTATGAAGGAATAAAAAAACATTTTTTTACGTACTTAAAACCTTTTATTACTTAAAATGTTTAAAGTAGTTTAGATTCCTGCTACGTCGGGGACGATTTTAACTGTATTACCAACATTTGGAATATTGTACTACGTTAATTTACTTACAAAATGATTTCAAAAATCTAAACCTATGTAGTTTTTTTATAGGAGCAATACTTTGTATCTACCTGTTGTTAAGTAGACCTACAAAGTCTGTGAATAGGATCGATCATAAATTGTTGTTTAACAATATTGATAGCTCCTACTATGCTATCTAAACGATGCGGTTACGAAATGGGCGGCAACAAGGACGAATTAGTATTACGAGTCTACTTTAATCATATCCACGCTGCTTTATCGTCAAATCAACCGCCTGTTTCATAACCGCACCCGGTATGCAGTAGTATCCTGAAAATCGGTAAACCCAAAGACTAAAACCGAAACATGACTAAGAAACTTTTTTTATTTTATGGGTAATTTAATTAAAAGGTATATAAATATTAACGTATAGGTATTTAGGGTTTACCTAGCATTTAAACTTTATTAAGCCATGCAACGAGAAGAAAAATAACACTTATTACTATCTGGTGTATGTAAAAACTTTTCCTAAGAGATGCTTAAAACACAAACCGCCTGCATATCCTCTATGTATACCGAAACAATAATATAAATATAATTTTTAGAAATAGTGGTAATAGTTATTTTACAAAAATAAACCGATATAAATCGGTCCAGTAGTTTTGAAGTGATGCACCAACAAACAAAACAAATAGACAGGCATGAAATTTAAAAATAATAGATATTGTTCTATAGCTTTTATAAAGTCCATCTCGATATTATTTTATCAGATCAATGTTCAGATTTTTTCATTTATATTTTTATCATAGGTACCTATGTACAGATAGATAAAAGTGTTTAAAAAAGAATAAGTTTAATATACATATATAGGCATCAACTGAAAACCAGAGTTACGTAATACTTGCTTTAACATGTACCAGCTGATTTCCTGTTTATCATCGCGCAGCATGCTCCTATTTATTTATTTTATTTAAAACCTTTATTGGTACAGTAAACAAAAGTTATGTAGAAAGGCGAACTTAATGTCTTAGGCATTATCTACCAGCTAACCTTCCAGCTCCTGCTTATTTATTTACATATATAAACATATTATGCAATTTAGTTACTATAAGAAATTGTGTACATATTACATATTCTGAACTCTATTTTATAATATTTTAATAATGCTATTTAAGTTGGACATTCTGTGCGAGGTGATTAAATAAAGCTTCTTTTTTTTATATCAATACTTACCGTTTCTTCTTGGATCTTCTACCAACGTCACCATCATCGGCGGCTGTTAATAAGATAAGTGTAAGATTATTTTTATTTAGTTGTCGCCATCATCCGAAATTAAATAATAAGGCAAGGCAAAGGGAGCGCGAGATATTCAGATCCGAGTTCCGACGTAGTGTGTATGAGAGAGAGAAGCACAACCGCTATACAACCTACAACTAACTAGGATGCCACCTGCGTCGACACTTTTGCTGCTTCCTATTTACTGACCTTTGAAAATTCTGCCAGTGTTATGAGCACATTCGGGTTGGGACAGAGTTTGGGTTTAGTAAACTGATAATAATTATTTTTAGTTATAGGGAAGGAGTTCCCTTTGTAAAATATTATATGATAATAATATAAAGGACAATACACACATATTGCTCTGGTCACAAACTAAGTTCTAGGTTTGTAGTACAAGTATGTGTACAAGAACTGTTTGTTTGCCGCGTACGCCCCTTTTACCTTCCCTCGCCTTATTATCTTTGAGATACTATATACAAGGGGAGGTCCAAAAGTTCGTGGAATGTAGGGGTTTTAAATAAAATGAAACAATAGATCTATTTTTCCTTATCAATATAATCACCCTTAAGCTGAATACACTTATTAGATCTATGAATTAATTTTTCTAAACCATCGTAAAAGTATTTTTTTATCTTACTTATCAAAATGAGCCAAAATTGCCTCCGTAACTCATTGTCAAAATTTTCTTCCCTTTATTATTATTTTTTTATTAAGGAACAAATAAAAATAACTACGTGCTGGATAAGGATTTTTATCACAGCATGGTGTTAATTTATTTTCATAATTTCAGTTTTCTTCTAGATTGACTTGTTTAGCGGGCTAGTGTTCGTAAACGAATAACGCAATAGGACTGAAACTCAAACTCAACACTTTAAGAGTCAGATATTTAGTGTCCAAACTGAAGGGTAGATCTGAAAATATCTGGTTAGGTATAAACCCGACCGCGGACAACTATAAACTTATCTATGAAACTCTTATAGAGATCTATCGCTGTGTCCTATTTTAATAAAATTTTAAATATAAAACCAATTACTAAACCCGCTTCTCAAGATCTAGAAAATTTTATTGATTTATTTTCTACATCTATCGCCGCCCTAAAGCAACTAAATATTGATAATCTTTTAGATTTTATTTTCGTTCACTTAGGTTTAACAAAACTAGACACAGAAACCGCTAAGTTGTTCGAGATGAACATACGCAAACAGTCGATGCCTAATTACGATGAGTTTCTTTCTTTCATACGTGAGCAAGTGAAAGTAATTAGGAGGTCGCACTCCGAACCCGCACCCGCTAGCTACCCCCAACGCCAAAACAAGTCCGCTAAACCGCAACAGTTCACACACACTTTTGTTGTGAACAACAATAACAACAGTGAGGTTATTTGTATATTTTGCAAATCACCATCACATAATAAACTATATTTTTGCAACACTTTTAAAACTTTAACACCGCAAGAACGCTATAACTTTATTGTCACTAATAATCACTGCCTAAACTGCCTAAGTACTAAACATCCATCTAATAAGTGTAACCCCCGTATTCTAAGACGTATCCTTAACTCCACTTTACACTCAAGGAACGTCTGTCTCTTTCCACCAAATGTCAACTATAAAAAGCAAGTTGAGACAGACGCTCCTTGAGTGAAGAGTGGAGTTAAGGAAACGGAGGTAAGTCATTAATATTGTGTAAACATTGTAACAAAGGACATCATACTTTGTTGCATACGCCGAACTTAATGCGCTCCGTAGTACCTAACACCGCGCACCCCTTCGAGACTCCTGCGCAGGCGCCGCAACCTCCGCCCCACTCCGTGCCTTCGCCACCGCGACGCGAGCGCCACCAAACTACCGCAGTTAACACGGAGGTCGAAAGTGTCGCTGAGACGCATGATCATGTTGTCTCATTATGTAGTAGCTTAGCATCGAGCAAACAACTAAGAAAGACAGTGTTATTAGGTTCCGCTATTATCCATTTCAAAGATAAGAATGGATTCTGTAGGTATATTCGCGCGCTAATTGATATGGGTTCACAAAACAACTTTATATCAAAACAATGTTGCAAAAAACTGGGGTTAAAAATAGCTCAAAATAGCAATAATATTTTAGTGAAAGGTATAGGAAATAGCTCACAAACAATTCTAGATTTTACTAACTTAAAATTGTACTCGCGCTACGATTTAAGTTACTCCTTACCTATTCAACCGCTAGTACTTAATAAGATCTCAGATAACTTACCTGAGAATGAGATCGATTGTAAGTCGTTAAATTACTTATCTTCGCTCGCGCTCGCTGATACAGAGTTCCACATGCCAGGCTTTGTCGACATGTTACTTGGATCTGAAGTCTTCGCCGAAATATTACGCAACGGGAAGATATTAGGTCCGCCGGGTAAACCGGACGCAATAGAAACTGCATTTGGTTACATAATAATCGGATCAGCTGATTTATTATGCAACCATTATAGTAATAATAATATTAATACCCGCGCATTTCTGTCTGTTAATAATACAGACTCGCTTGATACGTTAATGACAAAGTTTTGGGAAATGGAAGAAGTCCCTTCTCAAACATTTTTGTCGCCCGCTGAAAAACAGTGTGAATTGTTTTATACAAAAACTATTTGTAGGAACACTTCCGGCCGCTATATCGCTTCGCTACCATTTGACAGGGATCCTACCAAATTAGGAGATTCTCTGGCTACTGCTACCCGTCGTTTTAATGCTTTAGAACGTAAATTTAAAAATAATTTGAATTTTCGCTTACAGTATGATGCTGTAATAAAAGAATACCTAAACTTAGGATATATCTCGCCTGTAATTCATAATAAGGAACCAGGCTCTTCTTATTACATACCTCATCATGGTGTCAGCCGTGATGATAAAATAACTACAAAATTACGCGTAGTGCTAGACGCCAGTGCCAAGTCTACTTCTGGTTTGTCACTAAATGACTGTCTACACGCAGGGCCAAACTTACAATCAGACTTGCCCGCTATTATTCTGGAATTTCGCCTGTTTCCTATAGCTATTTCCGCCGACATTAAACAAATGTTTTTGAATATAGTCGTTAGACCGGAAGATAGATGCTATTTACGTATGCTATATAGATTTTCAGAAAACTGTGACATCACGGCTTACGAATTTAACCGAGTTTGTTTTGGCCTAAAGTGTAGTCCGTACTTAGCCATGCGAACTGTACGACAGCTGGCTATGGATGAGGGACATCACTACCCGCTCGCCACGACTGTGGCTGCGCAAGATCTGTTTATGGACGATTTAGGGACTTCTGTTCGTTCAGTGGACGAAGGTTGCAATCTCGCTCGTGACATGATAAACTTATTTAAGTTAGGAGGTTTTGACTTGGTTAAATTCATTAGTAGCTCGCCCGACGTTCTCGCTTCTATTCCAGAATCGCATCGTTTATCAGCTAAAATAGAATTTAATAAGGACGAGAATTTAAAAATTCTAGGCTTGGACTGGTGTCCGATAGACGATTTGCTATCTATATCCGTCAAATATACGCCGCAGATTTGCACAAAGCGTACGATGTTGTCAACAATCGCTAGATTGTGGGACATTAACGGTTATTGTGCTCCTGTTCTTTTATTCACTAAGTTATTAATTAGATCGCTTTGGCTCGCTAAAATGGATTGGGATGAACGTCCACCGCACAACATTCGCTCGACTTGGGCTAGATTCCAACAAGAACTCCCTAGTCTCAACAACTTTAAAATTCCTAGATTTGTTGGTATAACAACGCAGACTTCACGCATTCTAGTGTTAGGTTTTGCTGACGCCAGCGAGAGTGCATATGGCGCTGTCGTATATATTTGTGTATGTCATTCGGATGCACAAAACGAAGTCAACATTTTGTGTGCTAAGAGTAAAGTCGCTCCCATCAAGGTAGTCCACCTTAGCTCGCTTAGAACTTTGTGCAATTTTACTATTGACAAAATTAATTAAATTTGTAACAAATACTCTCGCTTCCAAAAACGTCACGCACGAAGTATATGCTTTTACGGATTCCTCAGTGGCCCTACACAGGGTTCATTCTTCTCCGCATAGGTTTAATACATTTATTGCTAATCGTATTTCCCAAATACAAGACAATTTGTTGCCACAAAATCTATATCACGTAGACGGCAAACAGAATCCCGCGGACTGTTTGTCACGTGGTTTAACGCCCGCCCAGCTGGTAGACCATCCATTGTGGACTCGTGGACCTACTTGGACACGTGATCCTGTGGCTACTTGGCCGCTCAGTCACTTTGAATTCGACAGCAATTCTGATTTTAATCTTCTGGAATATAAGACAGCCGCTATTAGTTCATTTATAACCGCAACGGAACCGCAACCGCTTCTTTATTCTATTTCCTCTCGCTATTCTTCTTGGACGAAACTATTACGTATAGTCGTCTATATTCTTAGATTTGCAAAAAAAATCCCGCGTTCAGATTTTATTGAACATTCACATTTAAAAGCCGCCGAATTATTTATATTACGCAGTGTTCAACAAGTGCACTTTAATAATGAAATTGTGTCTTGTTTAGGTAATAGTAAGGTCTCTAAATATTTACTGCCGCTCTCACCTTTTGTACGTGAAAACTTATTACGAGTAGGAGGTCGAATTAATAAGTCAGCTTTAAACTTTGATAGTAAACACCAAATCCTATTACCAAAAAGAGATCACGTCACAGACCTACTGATAGACTATTACCATACAAAATACATGCACGCTGGCCCGCATCTTTCGTGAGTCATCAGCTCGTGATATAATTCGCAAACGTTTCGGTCTATGCATTAAATGCTTTAAAACTAACCCGCAACCGCAATCGCCAATAATGGCAAGCTTACCCGCAAGTCACGGTAATAGGGCTTAAACCCTTTTCCATTAGTGGAGTGGACTACGCTGGACCTCTCCACATTTTAATAAGTAGGTATCGTGGTGCCAGAAAGGAAAAGGCGTATTTATGTCTTTTTACATGTTTTGTTACTAGAGCAGTGCATCTAGAGTTGGCTGTAGATTTAAGCACTGACTCTTTTATTCGAGCTTTTCATCGCTTTATATCGCGCCGTGGTGAATGTTCCACATTGTTTTCCGATAGTGGCACTAATTTTATCGGTGCTAAAACTCATTTTGATGAGTTACATAAATTTTTGAAATCTAAGAATTTTAATTCTTCGTTTTCAAATAAAGCCGCTATGCATGGTGTCACCTGGAGCCTGAACCCGCCGAATTCACCTCATTTCGGAGGTGCATGGGAAGCACAAATCCGTAGCGTAAAATTGCATTTAAAACGCGTTATAGGCGAAACACTGCTTACGTATGAAAAACTTCTCACCGTTCTTACGCAGATCGAATGCGTTTTAAACTCTCGTCCGCTCACCGCCCTTAGCTCGGATCCTAGTGAACCAACCGCTTTAACACCTGCTCACTTTTTAAATTCTGGAGCATTGAGTAATTTTCAGACGCTTAATGAATCCGAGGATATTCCGCTTATCAAACGCAAATTTATGCTGGACAATTTAGTAAGTAGTTTTTGGACTCGCTGGAGTCGCGAATACTTGTCAAAACCTCGTCAAAGGTCGACAGAAATGGAACACCCACTCAAATCCTATTAAGGTAGGATCTGTAGTGGTGTTGAAAACCGACAACGCCCCGCCTTTACAATGGCCTTTAGGTATCGTAGATGCTGTCCATCCCGGTTCTGACGGAATCGTTAGGGTGGTTACATTACGTACACGTTCCGGCAAGTACAAGCGCCCGGTAGTCAAAATTTGTCCATTACCGCTTTAACTTCTTACTTTACTTTTACATACCGCTTCATTTATGTATGTATATGTATTTTACCGCTTTCTACCGCACCTTACCGCTTTATACCGCACCTTACCAATTTCCACCGCATCTTACCGCTTTCTTCCGCATCTTACCGCTTTCTTCCGCATATTACCGCTTTCTTCCGCATCCTACCGCTTTCTTCCGCATTTACCGCTTTCTTTCGCTATGGCTTTACTTTCCTCTTTAGAGAAGCTTAAAACTCCTCTAGGTGGGGGGGATGTTGGCGCCATAACTATGCAGACTGATTGTCAATGCATTCGCTGAGGAACGAAACCGTTCCGAACGCAATATTGTTGCCGAGACAAGGACCGTATGTCCGGTAACTAAGAGAGTCGCTCACTACCGCTCGTCGAGACAAGTCGATCCGCTACAAAAACCGCTCCGAGCACGCGTCTCAACCGCGTGTATCCGCATCCGCTTTCCGCCGCTTTATACACGAAAAAATCCGCTTTATAGTGCTATTGTAGTGCTTATGACCGCTTTGCTGTGCCCAACAAGTTACGTGGTACAGTCTATCGCAGGAGGTTCGAGTGGAGTAACTTGGTGAATTGCATGTCGTCGGCTAAAGTCGCAAACCTTTTAACTCCATTTAATAAAAATTTACAGGAGGCATAAAAAACTTGATATTTTTTTTTTGGTTTAAAGACTTATTCTAATTTCCTTAACCATAAACTAAAGTTAATCCTAACAATCAGATTATAATAAAAGTTCGAATGAAAATTCACAAAAAGTTAATATATATGGAATTACGAGTTTTGCCAAAAAATAAATAATGCTATTTGGGGGTTACGAGTTTTGGTTTTAACCTTTTAACTCCATTTAATAAAATTTTACAGGAGGCATAAAAAACATAATATATTTTTTTTGGTTTAAAGACTTATTCTAATTTCCTTAACCATAAACTAAAGTTAATCCTAACAATCAGATTATAATAAAAGTTCAAATGAAAATTCACAAAAAGTTAATATATATGGAATTACGAGTTTTGCCAAAAAATAAATAATGCTATTTGGGTGTTACGAGTTTTGGTATACGTTATTTTTCTCATTCTTAATGAAACATAATAAATTAATTAGGACAAAATAAAAAGTTTGACAAAATAAAACATTTATTAGGACAAAATAAAAAGTTTTTTTCTTAAACAAAACTGCCTTTTCTTGCCTATATTGCTTAAGTCTAGTTTTTTGAATCACAAAAATATTATAAACTAAATCACAAGCAAAATATTAGATAGGAAGTATAAATATTATATAAATCAGACTATTAAGGTTTAATAAAATTCTTGTTTAATCTTACAATTATTTCTATTAAGGAAAAATAAAATTAAAAATCTAAATTAAGATAACTATTAAACGTTTGAGATCAATTGTGTAAAATCTAGTCAAAGAAATTAACAAAATTATTATTAAAATATTTATAAATCTACTCATAAGGAATGGCGACATAAAATGCGTGATAATCCACTTCCATGACCTCTTTTAACTGCTGTAGATGTTGAAATTTGGTCTTCTTAATTTTTAGCCTTTCATTATAAAGCAACGGTAAGTCATGCATTCTAACAGAATCAGTCAACTTCGCTCTAGCTGGCAATGGATTTTCATCGTATTCTTCAGTAAATCCTAGACGGTACAAAATCTGTCCATCTGGCATGTATTTTAATTGTCTCAGATCGGTAACAACTGGATCTCCTGTTTTCCTTCCTGGTCTAATGGTTTTGTATGTTCTCACATCATCGAAATTTCTAAAAAATGTATGACTTAAATATTCAACGTAGTAAGGTTTTTTAATACATGCTGTTTTTGCTTTGTTCACGTAGTCTGCTGGTACATTAATTTTCTTGTTTCTGATCTATCTCTCTATCACCGAATGCATGGAATCTGCCTCCATCTGAGTGTGACCTTTCTCTAATATTTTCTGAATAATTGTAATTTTATTATGGACAGCGAAATTTAAAAGAGCATTCGAAAGAGTAACATTTCTATTTTGGTATGTACAACCATCGCTATATAAAATAATTTCTGAATCTTCTTTCAAATTGTGTTTTTGCTTAAACAACTCCAACATTTTTATGATGATTGAAGAAAATTCATTGGCAGTTAATGATCCTTTTCATTCCAAATAAAGCAATATCCCTCTGATCTTTTAATTTCATATACCGTAAAGTTGTGTACTATTTTGTTGTCTTTATTTAATTTAAAATGATTCACAAAATATTAACATAAAAACTAAAACTACTTAATAAATGATTAAAAACTAAATTATTTACAAATTATAAAACTAAAAAATTAATACCGTCCGATGGGCGTAGTGTGCCGAGGACACTGGCGGCGTTCCCCCGTTGTATAGCGAGGCTGACTCTTTGAGTAAAGTATTCTCTACTCAAAGGGTCACCCGTCGCTGAGCGAAGTTTTTCGCCAAGTTCGCGGGAAAACGCAAGAGCATCCTCGGACCACGGGCCCATCGTTTCAACTGCAAATGGAATGAAATGGTGATTGGTGTTAATTACCGCGTACTTGTGATGTTACGTTGTGTACTATTAGTTTAGTTTTATAATACAGGGATGATGCATTCGATTTTGGACACAACAAAACGGATTGTAAATCCATCGTTAGAACTTCTTTATCACTGTCTTTGTCGAAGTTTTTTTCTTTTCTTGCTGCAGTTTTCTTTTTAATGTGATTGACATACATTTCTTCTGTGACGTTTTTGCATTTATAAGCTTCACAGATGTCGCATAAATCTTTTTTTGGTCTGAATAATCCTAAATTCATTATTTCAAATACACTGGACAAATTGTAATAGATACAGGTTCATACTCTTTTTCTTTTGCAAATGTATTATTGTATTCCAGTAATAATTGAGATTTTGATACCCAAATAGGTTCTAGGTACAATTTTGATGACTGTGATCTACAATAGTGACTCTCAAGTTTTGGTAATGTTTCTAAGAATATCTTAACCTGCTTTTCTTTCTTAAACTCTTTACCTTGTATTCTTGTTCTTTTTATTGTAGTTTTCTCATTAGTTCCATCTTCCTTTCCTTCATTGTTGTTATTGTCATTATTGTCATGTTGAGTCCAGTTATGTAACATCCACTCTCCAATAGTTAATGTATTTAAAAACATAGTTTTGCAAACATGATTTTTAATAGAGTCTATTTCTAAGTAAAGTTCAAGTGTATTTTTTCTTCTTGAATTTTCATTTTCTGACCTGTTTCTCTTAGTTGGTTTGACTACAGTTAAAGTTTTAACATACATTTTCTTCTGTTTCCATGACATATTGCTCTTTTGGATATGTTTTAAAAAATTATGTTTCTGTTTTCGTCTGTAATATCTGAGCACTTAAACTTTGATTCTTTGCTACTTAACTTACAATTGCACCTACGTTTCAGTGTCTTTTCCTCTTTGATTTTATTATAAACCCATACATCTCCTCCTTTTTTTTCCTTTGTACTATACACCCTTTTCCCGTAATTCTTTAAATTTATTCTTTTTCCAATAAGTCGACATCGCTAAAATGCTTGGTGAAGATCTGTTCATATCTATTTCATTTCCAGTTTCATTCGCGGAGGTCTCACTCTGTTTATAAAAAATTGTAGAACATGAAATTGAGGGTGTGATTGCCTAAGAAAAGTCGAGTTCTCTTTCTGGTAGTATTGCTGGTGGTGTTTGAGGTAAATTAATTTGATCCAAACTCTGAGGAATAGCTGGTAGCATACAATCCTCAAAAGCTACTGGTATATAAGGTAATGTGGAGATTGCCTGACCTGTAATACTAACTTGTTTGGTTAACATCACAATTATAAAATGTATAATTCTCTCCTTCTACTCCTTCTGTTGAGTTTTGGCCTAATATGGAAAATATTTTATCGAGTCTTGCTTTTCTCTGGAGATCCATGTTAATATAGGCCCTGTAACAAATAAAACTATATTGAAATTATTTGTGTAGAAATGCTTGTAACTAATATTTATGTGTAAGAAACAAAAATAAGCAAACCTCGTATCTCCGCTGCATGTGGTATCAAACGAAGTTTTAAATATTAAAGCAAATATAATACAATATTTAAATGGTACTAACGTTAAAGAATACATAAATAATATATTAAAGCACTTACCTGTTGTTAAAAACACTTCACCTTCGCGAAATTTCAAATAAATTGACGTGCGGTCAATACGCCATTGTGAACAGTACTGTGCGGGGGAAATACGTGGTTTTACTTTTAAAACATGGCGGCCTGGAGTTACGAGGTTCTCTACTTTGCCTTTTAAATTATAACGGTTTTTTTTAAGTATTTAAGAGATTTGCTATTAGATGCGTTCAGTAGTTTACTACACTGAGAAAAATATACCCAAGTTTTTAATATGAAATCAGCGCCCGCTACGCGTAAACCTCATAAAAAACGACTAGGCGTCCGAACCAATAATTTATCCGTATTCCTTTCTTGCATAAGAATTCTAATATATCATTACTCATCCTGTTAAAATCGAAATGCAATTACAGAAAATAGTCGGAGTCACACGTTAGCAGGAAAGTTTCGGTAAAAGTTGACCGGCATGAAATGATTTGCATGTAAGACATCATGATAACTTATCGTTGCAACATTTAACATGAAGAGTTGTGATATTTTCCCACAAGAAGCGCCTCGTAGTATCATGATAGAAAAGGCATTAGTTAGTTTAACGACATTGCATTCGTAAAGACTGATCTTATCGGCGTAAAACTTAAAATTTATCGATTAACCGACGATTTTCAATTACATCAAATATCCATTTTTCTCAGTGTATCAAAAATTATCAATAAGTTGATTTGAGAAAAAAAGGAGTTAAGAGGTTTGCGACTTTAGCCGACGATGTGATTTATCAGCTTTGTACAGATTAGCCCAGCATCGCCAGGACCTGCTCCTCCTTCTTCCGCTTTTACTCCCGCTGTATATTTATTTTAATTAAGAACCAGCCCCGTCCGCTAAGGGTGGCAGCTGCTCGCTTTCGCCCCACCAATGGGTACATGTTGTTGAAAAGTTGTTTGGTTGATCCTACATATTCTACCACACGATGGCGTGTAAAATATATAAAGATTTTTTAATCTTTATAATATTGAAATTAAACTTACACTTAATTACGCTATTATTTTATTTACACTGGCACAGTACTTTATTTAATCTGTGACTGGCACTGTAATTATCACACATCAACATCAGCACGGTCAGCATTACAAATATGTCTTCTAAAAATTATTTTACAGAATAGAAATAAAATTCTTTTGTTCTCATATAGAGTTGTTCCCATAGTGAAAGTTGTTAATATTTATGAGTCGAACATCCTGTAAAGTGCTGTGTACCTATATAATGTTTATTGAGCCTTGTACCTATATAGATCTATTTGTGATCAATTTGTTAAAACAATCAAAAATGTATGATTGTTTATATTTAAATTAAAAACCTAATACAATAAAATTAATGTTTGTTACCAAACATTTTATTACTATACCAAAATGCTATTTTATTACTTTAACTTCTTCTCCGAATCGTTCAAGTTTATTATTTTATAAGGCCTTTTTTTCGACTACCGGGGTTATTACACTATTTTTATTATCTATATATTTGGGAAGCGTAAATTATCAAATTGTTGTGTTTGTCTAAATATCTTCTTAAAGGTAAAAAAACACTTTTTGTTAGTAGATAATGTACAGTAACTATACAGTGTGACTTTGAAAGGATGTACTTTGGGTTAATATGTATAAAGTCAGTGAACTCGCTTAACTTGTTGATACCACTATCCTATATACTACATTTAAGGAATCCTGAAACTTTATGAATATAAACGACTATTATAATATATTATGTGAGAAAAACTGTCAAAGAGAAAAAAAACAGCTGCTTGATGCTTTTTTGTCGAGTAGATACTGAACGAATGTATAGAATGTTTTTTTTTGCCCTGACAGAGTTGTTCACATAGTGAAAGTTGTTCATACTCATGAGCCGAGTGTCCTCTAAAGCGCTGTATATATGGTTTTTATTGCTTGTATAATTGGCATAAACGGTAGTATTTTTTATGTTAAATAAAAATATTATAAAATTAAACCATTTTAAATTTTAGTAGAGTTCATAATAAATTGGCAAACCAGTGACCGAAAACCAGACGATTATCTGGCTGAAAAAGGACGATATGCGGCCGACTACTAGTAAAATGATATTTTTTTAATAAATGTTAAATTTTACTATATTTTGGGATAAATTTCGGTTTAAATTCCGATTTTTTAATATATTTTTTTGCTATTTAAATAAGCCCACTTACTTAAAAGTCAAAACAGAGATAGTAAAATGACTTCAAAGTAAAAAAAAAGGGCTTAACTGGTCGACAACTGACGTGACCAGTGGGGTAACCACCGACTCCGATACCGTGAGTTCTCGTTCGAGTTGAGATCAAAAATGACGTCATTTCATACAAATCATATTTACAAACTTCATAATATTATATATATATTTTTGTAATTAATTAGGTACTCGAACTAGTTATGCATTGGGCAATTCAAATAACGATGTTTAACTTTTCGTGGTACCAAAAACATCGTTCTCGATGTCAACTCGAACGAGATCTCACGGTATCGGAGTCGGTGGTTACCCTGCTGATCACCCTACAAACGTTTTTTTTTAATTAAAATACATAGATTATATTATTATAAATTTTGTACTTACGGCAATCATGGCGAAAATAAAAACAAAAATAGCGAAGAATTTCATGTTGATGCTTTTTAAAAAATAATATGCGATATATTACAGAAATCCTCTATTTATACTAAGATGAATACTTATTTATATTCAATAAATAGAGAGGCACTATAAATTTTAGTCTTATTTGCTTATATCTGTAGATGCAATCACACATCTATTTATTAAAACACTTCAATTTAAGTTTTTTCAGACCTTCCTCTCTCTAAGTCTTAAACAAAAACCTAATTACAAAATATTTTTTGATACCTTTTCTATTTTAAAATGATGCATTTTTAAGTCCTTTATACATTTTTCTTCTAAACGGGTTGAGTTTTAAGTCTGAAATAAATACCCCTCACAAGAATATACAGTTTATAATCCACTATTTAACTAAATTTTACCTAAATAAATAATTAAGAGTGTTATAGACAAAATTAGTTTTGTGACTTACGACATTTTAATTGATTGAAAATTGTTTGCGCCATTTTCAATCTTGCGGAGCAGTTCTAAGAGCTATAATAAGTAATTATATATCCCCGTTGACCAGTCCTGCCTAGTGTGCCGATGTGTACGGACGTGTATCTCTTCTTGTGCTGCATATACCTATACAAAATCAAAAAAATGAGTTGATGTAATTAAGCAGCTATTATGTAATTAGTTTGGATTGTTTTCTTTTCGTATATATAGGGAGGGGCCAGGTGGGCCGTGCCCACCCCAGAATGATCTGGTGCCCATCTAGGGTTGCCAATATAGGACTTGAATATCGGACCATTTTTCATTTCCGGTATTGGGTTTCAATGTTAAGCTATCCAATTCCGGAGTTCAAGATTTCCTTTAAAAATGTTATACAAGGAAAAGCTACATTGATATACCGATCGATGCGTCGATTGATATCAATGTATAGGAACATGTATAGAAGAGAAATGTCAACGCCCATACATACATACAACGCCCGGTGGATCCCCTGATCCATGAAGACCTAGAAATTTGGTTGCTAGTGAAATTTCAAGAACGTCAATGCGTTCAAGCTGTTAAAATGACGTGCTACGCCTCAAACCGTGACAAAATTATATATATTTTTTGGATATCGAAATTCCAGTTACAAACGATACTGAAATATGTCGGAATTCTTGTTAAAACCGGAATTTCGGAGCTCAATCCCTCGATGCCAACTATCAAAAAAAAAAACAAACCGGGAAGGGGCCTAACCAAAGAGCCAATAGATAATCGAATCGAAAGCCAAATGTATGGGATTTGAAGTTTCTCATCGATCAGGCTCTACCCATAGAGTAAAATTCCTATGCATTTTTAACGATCGATGCGGCGATTCGATTGGCGATTGTGTTCTTTGGTCAGGCCCAAGGTTTTTTTTGTTTGGTCACGACTTATGACCAAGACTTGCCAAGCTTGACTTGATTAGAGCAAAATCTGCCTCTAACTCCCAGCAGCACCTACTATGCCATTGCGATGCAAGGGCCATGCAAATAATGAAATACCTGCAACAGGCTTACCGGAACCGGAAAGCTACAGGCTCCTCAAACTGGAAGAGGTCCTCAAATATGTCAGCAGCATATTTTAGGTTGGGAATGACGAATGAGGTGTAAAGGATTGGGGAACACACAAAAGATCCCACTGGGTCGAGTCAGTGACTGTGTCAGCCCCAAAAAAATAATAAGATAATTAATTAAAAGTCTTACTTTTCTATATTTTTATAATTTTATGTGAAGTGCAAATAAAAGATATCAGCATGCCTCTAAATACAAAACGAAGTACAAGTGGAACAGGGGCCTTATTCCGAGTTTGCAATCGCTAATCACGACAAGACGTCGCGCAAACTATAAATATAGAAATATAAGCTCTATTCCAATGGTTATATAGTATGTATTAGGTTGGCTATTATAATGTAGCCATCTTGAAATACACGAATTCTTCGTAAGTTTGAACATGTATTGAGCATTGGAATTTCAACTTTATAATAAACATTATAGCACTTACATTTCAATACCCGTACTTTACGCAAAATGCGTGACGGTGAACGTGTCAAAACTCGGAATAAAGCCCCTGGGTTACTTAGGCATTACAAAAGTATTTAGATATATCTAAGAGTTGACCGCCTCCGTAGACTAGTGATTGCGCCTTTGGCTTTGAATCCGAAGGCCGTGGGTTCGATATCCAATTTCCCACCTATGGCTTAAAAATATTAGTAGGTACGTTTTTTTCTGTTCAGTTTGTCATGGTCTAGGTGTTTATAAAATATAATAAGTATAATATAGTTTTTTTTTATGGAGCACGGCATGTGACTTTGTATCTACCTAAATTTAAGCAGACCAACAAAGTTCTTAAATGGGTTCGATCAATACATTGTTTGTTTAACAATATTGATCGCTCTCACTATGCCGGCTAAACGGTGCGGTTACGAAATGGGCGGCGACATGGACGTATTTTCATTACGAGCCTATTTTAATATTCTCGCTGCTCTATCGTCAAACCAGTCGCCCGTTTTGTACCCGTACTATGAAAGGAGACTACCCACTCGACTATAAATCGATGCAGTAGTCTTCGGAAAACCGGTGAACCCGTAGACTAAAACCGAAACATGGCTAGGTCACTTGACAATTTTTGAATTCAAAACACTTCGACCCTACGGGATCTTTTGTGTGGTATAGGCTGTGGTAACGAGTCCGGTCGGTCGGCCTAGCGAAGGTATAGAGGCCTTCCTTCCACCTAAAGTTTGCTTTGGGATGGGAGGACCCATTTACAGTTGTTTCTGGTACACATAGTACAAGTCTAGACCTTAGTTTGTGACCAGAGCAATATATGTAAATTGTCCTACATATTATTTTTATTATAATTATATACTTATATAGGCATGTACAAAAAAAAAACCTACAGTAAGCTCAGATATAGGGTTTTGGTGTTGGCGAAGAAAGTTGGCATAATCGTGGAAACTCAAGGCACAGTGTTACAAAATTTAGTCACCCCCAAATGCATTTATTGCGTTAGATATTTTCCGTTTATAATAAAAATTATAATCGGATCGAAAATAGAATACAGCCAATGTTACTCATGTCATTACTAAAATTTACCATGTAATCAAACAAATCATGTATATAAAAAAAACACAAAAATAAATCACATATAATTTTTAATATAAAAAAACTCAAATTAAAATAATAAAATAGAAATAGTAAGTACGTTAATTTAACAAATTAGGTACCGTGGAATGAGGTTACATTTGATCAATTTTAAATTTAAAACGATTATAACAATTTCAACATTGCTTTAACGAAAAAAGAAAAAATGGGAACATCAACTTTTGTGTATCTTTCAATATTCCAAATTTAAATTTAAAATCTTTAAAAATGAATGAATAAAAAAATATGTAATGCTATGATCAAAGTTAGCTATGATTAAACTAGAAATGGGGTTACTTTGACTCTCCTGCTTTTCTTTATGGAAATCGAATATGAACCCACATAGAAGTATTTTCTCGAAAAAAAAAATTACAGTTTATATTAAAATTACCTTTATTTACGACACACGGTTTATTTAGCTACCTAAGCCAGACCAAATATAATAATATTTTGTCTGGCTTAGGTGTATTATTAGTATTATGTCACTTTGGCTAAGATTATACTCAATAGATACTTTGTATTGCCAGCGGTAGGTCAAGCATATCCAATTATTTAAACAATATACCAAAATAAAACGTAAAAAGAATTAAATTCATTTTTGAATATTATTTAAGTTTAAATTGTCTTGCTAGCTGTACAATTTAAACAGTTTTTTATACAATTTAAAATTTCAGGGCAAAGGGACCTTCTTTTTCGGGGCAAACGACGAATTTTTTAATAACCTACTTTTTACTTTTTTTTTTAGAGCAAAACGGGAATACCTAATCAGGGCAAACAGGAAAATAATATTTAGGGCCAAACTTTTCAGGGCTAAACGGAACAAGTGTTGGCGAAGAAAGTTGCCATAATCGTGGAAACTCAAGACCATAAAAGTAAAAAAAAAATATTTTTGACACTTAAAATAAAATTATTTTAATAAAGCACAGTGTGTTAGAAAATTTAGTCACCCCCAAATGCTTTTTTTTTTAGATTTATTCCGTTTATAATAAAAATTATAATCGGATCGAAAATAGAACACAGCCAATGTTACTCTTGTCATTACAAAAAAATACCATACTTTAACACCATATACTAACTCTTCTTTTCAATATACTTTTCAACCCTCTTTTCCTGAATTATTTAAAAGAGCGCTTCCAATACCTCTCTTCTAACCACGATCGTGACCTGAGGTCTATTAAAAACAACCTTCTTGCTATTACCATACATTCTTCAACCAGATATTCAAATTATTTTACATTAACCGCAGAATCACTCTGGATTAATATTCCCCTGCCACTTCATAAAGTTACTACGCTTCTTTTAAAACTCACTCTGAGATTCACTCTCTGTAATCATTTCTTTTCAGTAATCAATAATTCTCTGCAATTCTCCTAAAACTTACAGTTATTTTTTTCTTACTGTAGATATGCGAATTTATTTATTTATTGTATGTAAGTAAGTAGTATATATCTTTTTTTTTATTGGAGCACGGCATGTGACTTGAAGCAGACCACCAAAGTCCATTAATAGGTTGTATGAATTACACAGTTTGGAAAGTAGCTAATATACAGCCAGTGCCAAAAAAGGTCTTCCCCACTTCCGTCTATTCAGAGCACCGCTCTTAAACTAACGTCCGTTTTTAATATCTTGGGGATAGAATTGCGCTCCGATCTTAACCACCGTAACAATATCGAGAGCATTGCAAAATCAGCATCTAAAAAGTTGGGAATCTTAAATAAGGTGCGGCGGTTTTTCTCATCCAAACTCCGATTGATGCTATATAAAGCTTAGGTACGGTCATGTGTGGAATACTGCTCGCACCTTTGGGACGGATCCGCTAAATACCTGTTGAATGCTCTCGATTCACTGCAAAAGCGTGCAATCCGTTTAATCAACGACGATCAGCTCTCTAAAACACTGGAGCCTTTGCACCTGCGTAGAGAGGTTGCATCGTTGAGCGTATTCTACCCCCTATATCACGGACTTTGCTCTGAAGAACTGTTTGAACACATTCCTCCTTCCCCATTTCGTTTTCGTACTACACGCACTAGCAATAAAATGCATACACATACAGTGGATGACAGGCCCACCAGAACAAAAAGGTATGGTGACTCTTATATATGTCGCACGATAAAAAGGTGGAATGCCTTGCCTGCGTGCGTTTTCCCTTCTTCCTTTAATCCAGAGTCCTTTAAGCGTGGCGTGAATAAGTTTCTCAAGCAGACATAGTGGAATCAACCAATTAAAGCAAGCACCATTGCTACTATTGGTTGAGAACATTCTTGGACGTTACATTGCGACTTACCTTCAGGTGGATGTAGGGTCACATGTCCTGCTCTATTAAAAAAAAAAAAAATGACGGCACTGCCTATACTATGTAATACATATTGTATTTATAAGCACCCAGACCAAAGCAACTTTACATAAAAAGGCGCTAATATTATTTAGTTTAAGTGGGAATCGAATCCACGACGCGAGCGACGTCCGGATACAACACCAAAAGCATAACAAGACCACGGGCGGTTAATACTCATTTGTTTTCATCGTCATTAGGTAAATACTATAGGTACGTGAGTTATAGGCATATCTAATGGTTGGCAAGTTATTTATCAATTCACGTTAGTAAGTAAGTACATAAATAGAAATTTTTCATAACAAAAATTTATAAATACAAGCTGGTTAAATAATACGTCTTTACAATTCTGTCATTAGACAAAATTATGAGCAAGCACTCTACAAACAATTTTATATTTTTAGAAATTTATCTAATAAAAGATACTAACATAAAACGAACTAGACCATGGGCCCTTTAGCTTCATTCGGCACATTTTTTAAAAGTGTATTGTAAGCATAAAGTGGTGTGAGTATTTATAAAATATATTAGGTAGTTGTACTACTATATTAACATACACCCACGAATGAACACCTAAAGGTATTTTATAATATAAGAATAACTTAAAAACTACCTTAGAATCATTGACATAGCTTAGAATATTACTTTTTTATTGGCCACTTTAATAGGCAAGCTGATTAATGCCCTAATCTTTCTGTTTGGGCTACGGTTTTTCTCGATATTTAGCCAAAAATAATAAGGTAAGGGCAGAAAAGATGTGACTAAAACGTTAGTATAGAGTAAAGTTATTGTAAGACATTAATTTGTCTATAAAAAAATACGAATTCTAAAACAGTGTCGTGGGTATATATTTATATGGTATATGGTGAAGTGATGTGCTTTTTATTGAATATTCACTCTGTTTTGTCAAAATGTTGTTCATAACTCTAGTTAGAGGCGTAGCTACCTAGGGGCTAGGCGGGGCAGTGCCCCGAGGCCCTCAAGCTCAGGGGGCCCTCTCGAAACCTCACCAGAAAATCTCGATAGAACTGAACTTTTGAAAATTTCAAAAACTTTTTAAAAATAAATATGACCCGACTTTAATCATGGCAACTCAGTTGAGAGAAATTCGAAGGTTATACCTAGGGAATTGCTCTAAATAACATCTGTGGGTTGGCAGTGTTATCAATTTGATAAAACCTAACCAGTTTAGATAGCCATGGGCCCCATTTTTTAATTTGCCCCAGGGCCCTTGGTTTAGCTACGCCACTGACTCTAGTTCTATATTTTTAAGTGTTTAACTGAAGGTGCGCCAATTACTTGTGTGCTTATCAATAAACGATAGGTTTTATAATATAAGATAATAGTCACTTTTTGGATAAAACGATATTGTTATATAACTTTTCGTTTATCTTTAGGGTAAAAAATAATATGTTAGATATTTCATTTCAAAACCGCATTTATTACATTAAAGCTTAGAAAGTGCTTCTGTTTTCTAAATTTTACACATTTTTTATAGGAAATATATAAATTTAACTTTTATAAGCAGTTGATACACAATTAAGAATAATTAGCCAGGCTAAGAATTAGACAGGAAAAAAATAGAGGCCCTAAAATAAACTAGAGGTAAAACATTCGTGTCTATTTGGCATATTTGTGCAAATAAGCAAATAACGCGAATAGCAAATACTCGTTTCCGTCCGCCTGTTGGTTTTTGGTGACACATCAAAGAACTCAAATAGGACAAATATTCGGGCGTCTGTAAGGTTTTTAAGATTTACACCCAGATTCTTAACTTCGTTAAAATTAACAATATCTACGGAGGTGTGAAACAGAACAAGGGCCTTATTCTACTAAATCAATTGTGTATCAACGTCGTATTAAAGTTAATTCTGACACATTTTGTTTGGGAAATATGTCAAATTTTAGCTTTGACGTGCAGTTGATATCCAATTCATTTAAAACGACGCCATAACTGTCATAATTTAACAATTAGTCGAGATGACTATCCATCAAGAAACCGGGCCTAAGCAATCCATTTAGTAGAATTAGACCTCAGAACTGGAATTTATTTTATTATAATTTAGTACAGACAGTCATTTAAACAAATATATACCAATATAAATACAGAAAAACTTAAAGTACTCATGCAAATTATACAAATAACATTAAAACGATAGACATAGACATTTGAGAAAACTAACATATATATATATATATATATATATATACGTAGACAGATAAAAAAAGGGTAAAAATTAAACTAAAGAAAAAAATTATAGAATTTACACAATAAAAAATAAAAAACATGTATTACCTATACTTGTTTTTCTCCAACAAAAGATCTTTTTAGTTTATTTTTAAAACATTGCACACCCTCATTAATCATATCACAAGATTGGAAGTGCTCGTTCTATAGCATCATGCTACGGCGAATAAAACGATTCTTTGCACAATTAGTAGTGCAGGGGTAAAGGGAGAATAGATCAGAATTTCCACGGCGACGAGAAGATAATACAAAAGTACAGGGGCCTATTTCATAAACGTGACAATTGTAATTTGCCATGACAATTTATAATACATCGCTTGGTTTAGTAAGTTCTAAATAAATAATTTCAACTAAACTGATCAATGTATTATGAATTACCATGGTAAATTACAATCGTCACGTTTATGAAATAGGCCCCAGAAGAAGCATTTCAACTTCAAATCACAACAACTCGACGCTCGAGCACGACGCGTACTATAACAACCGGTAGCTCTACCACAAGTTTAAACACTAAAATCGGCTTCCGCAACTACTCTGGTATAAGTAGAGACGCAAACTATTTTCGAGAGCACAAATTTGGTACCACAAGATTTCCATTGACGTTCCGCAATTAGTTAAGTTATGACTGTACATCCTGTCGAGGCCAAATATTTAGGTTGCCATCTTGGATCTATAATTATCTCTTTTTGTTACACAGGAAAAAAGAAGACGCAAATATCAACAATCTAGTTTATGTTTTGTCAGTGTTTTATTTTTAAATTTTAATTTGTATTATTTTTCAATTGTTTTTAAACAACATTGATCACTCTCACTATGCCGGCTTAGTGATGCGATTAGGAAATGGGCGGCGACAAATACGAATTACATTACGAGTATTAAATGTTTGCTGGTAGAAAATGCCTAAGCCTAATGCCTGTTTACTGTGTAATAAAGTGTTTAAATAAATATTTTAATATACTTTCCGCCTTTTCGTCAATTCAACCACTCTACTTAACATTTTGTTTGAAAATTAACAGAAACAAAAAGTAGATATTTATCTGTTTTCCATTATATTTTATGTTTATTACTCTAAAAGGTGTGTTACAGCTCTTCTATATTATTCATACTCAACCATTCGTTCAATAATTTTATTATGGTCCAAAGAGACCTTTGTCTCCTCGATTATCGAGAAAACCAACAAAACCAAACCGAAAAAAAAACTAATTATTTCTAGGTTATATTTTTCAAAACACACCAAAAAAGCTAATTTTAAACACTATTTTATAAAAATAAATTTTCTTATTAAATAAATAAAATTAAGAAACACTTTGCCAGTAAGATAAATATTATTTGTTAATCTATCTAACTCTCTCACCGTGGAAAAGGTCGGTGAGTGCCGTAACTATTTTGGTTATAGTTGGCTGGTCAAAAATAACACTTGTGGTACCGATTTGTATGAATTTAGGCCTCAACTACACTACACCAATATTCTTTTTGCGCTACAGCTGGTGTAGTCCGGATGAAAATAGTTGCTCGGGAAGCCCGTGGTGCCGATTTTAGTTCCTGTAGTAACCAGTAGAGGCGCTGAACAAATTTCCATACAAAATCAGGTCGAAACTCGCTAGCGACCTTATTAGGCAAAAACTTGTGGTAGAGCTACGGGCGTCCTAAGTATGATCTACGTGGGATAATCATATTGAATTTACCTAGTAGTATATTGTTTGTGAAAAAAAAATGTGGAGCGTCTAATGCGTTGTGGTTTTAATCTAATTTAACATTCAACCTTAAACTCATTCTTGATCATAAAAACTATTTACGCTTGCTTATTTTTACAATTTATGTAATTCTTTCAGTTGTTTAAAAAACAAGCAGTAATAAAATTTCTATTTACTGTTTTAGTGTTATTTTCGGTAAGCAATTTCAAGTGTATGCAAGATGGCGACAGTGTTTTTGATACTAATATCGTTCGAATGTATTTTCTGGTTTACAAGGTCAGGTTTATTTGTCCAAATAGGTATTAAAGAATTTATCTATTATTAAAACTTAAAAAACATGATTATAAATAAAAACTATTTAAGGGGGAATTCGTATATGTGACGTCATCACCTTCTGTCAGATTTCACTCAAAAATGTTTGAGATTATTTCTTCAATTTATTCTAACTGTGGACAGTTGAGCCCAAAAGTCACTCTGTTGAAATTTCATTGTATGGAGTGTGATAGTTTATTATTTTAGATATCTATTTTTAGAAATCTTACTATTTTATTTTAAGTAATGTATTGTCGAAATAGTCAAGAAATGTAATTTTATATGCGGGGATTTAATGTTTCAATAAAATTGATGTATTACTATAATTTACAGACATGCGTACAAAGTGTGATATTACCGGTACATTTTATTATTATATATTCATTTTAACAGTTTAAATTTATTATAAGGCATTGGTAAGAGTGACTATTACTAGACTCCGCTTTGTAATAAATATATTAAACAAAACTTTTATTTTTATTTTTGACTAATTCAGCCAGTCTAAGTATTTGTTTAAAAAAATGCTGTCATATGAATTGACATTACTAAGGATTGGGGTCTGCGTCACTTTAATCTACTTACCCATCTATCTACATTAAAAATATTCCGGAGTTACCTAATTGGAATAATTTTATGTAAAATATTTTATTTTAAATAAATTAGTTTTTTCTGGCAAAATAACTTAGATACACATACATTTAAATATATATATATACATAACTTCTACAGGGCCTCAGGGTACCCAGACTCAGGGTATTCAAAGCAATCATAATCTCTACATTATATATATATATATATCAATTATCTGTCCGTTTGTTTTGAACTTGTCTCTAATTAACACTCATAAGGCTTTAATATAAAAAGATACGTAGGAAAATATGAAACAAATATTTACATTTAAAATCTGCACGTACTAAATTATGCAAGTTAAGTATCACGTTCTTACATTTTACAAAATATCTGTGTTTACCGGTTTTGATCATCTAGATATTATACCTATGTCCATTCTCAATAATTAGTCTATCGTTTTTTTGACATAACATAATATATTATCATAAAATTGACCTTACTGTTACACCATAGCCTATAAAAATATACTCTTCATACATTACATACACGCATCATGCACACAACACACACAGACGTGCACTACACATATTACACCCATACTCATTCATTTTTATCAATAATTCTTATAAACTTTAATTACTTATTCTGTTTCTTGTAACGTGAGTGTTAGATTGTCAAAATAACGATTTCTGTTATTAGCGCGCTCTCCTACAATCAGAAAAGGTTAACAACTACTCTGATTGGAGGAGAACGCGCTAATAGCGGAATTTGTTATTTTGACAATATGACGTTCGCGTTATAAGAAACAGAATGTCGCCGCTGGTAGGTATATGTATAAAATTGTAAAAAATAAATAATAAAATCTTTTCAGCGTTGGAAAATGTTTTTTATTTAAATATTGTAAAACTGCAATATTATTTTATAAAAGCAGGTGTCACTATTTAAAAAATAAATATTGGTTACTATAATAGATGTATTGGACACGAGCTCTCGGTCTATACAGAAGATATTGTCATACTTAGTAGGTGGACTCACCAATAAATACCTGAAAAATTATTATTTACATTTACCGACAAATATCATATAAACTATCCGTACTTTAGTAGTTACCATGGTTTATTATCCGTCAAAAAATATATATTGAATTTAGAGAACGGTGGCTAGTTATGATTTGGATCAGGCGTGGATTTTTTCGATTATCGAGGCGGTAGTCTCCTTTCATGGTGTAGGTAGTTATAAAACGCAGTAGCAGTTAATTTGTGGAAAACTCAGAGACCTGGCATTCCACCAATCATGTGGAGAGAGACAATGTTCTTAGCAAACCATGGATTCACCGTGCGGGTGCCGGGTCCATCGCGTGGTTGAAAGGCAGGGGAATGAACTGCAGCGTTCCCGGACTTGAGACCGCGAAGTAGGTTTAAAGGCCTTTTGAACTCTCACCTGCACTGTGTTCACTACCCTCTCTACTCAACCAAATATTATATGATCCTGTTAGCGCCATCCTGGAAACACGCTCCATAAAAGTTCCGACGGCTGTTCTCGGAAGGCCAAGATCCTTCAATAGACGGTGCAAAGACTTTGCTGGAATTCCTCTTGCACCAACTTCCACTGCATAAAGTTGAGTTTTAAATCCGTTTCTAGTAATTTCGTTTGTGAGATCAAAATATTTGTTTGACTTGATGTTGTGGTCCTTAGGTATGTTTGTTTCCCACGGAACGGTGAGTTCTATAAGTATTACTTTCTTCAAGCACCGAGAGTACACCAGTATGTCTGGTCTATAGGCTGAAACTGCTAGTTCGTCTGGAATCTTGTAATGTACTTTAAATGTATCCATGAATATTTTCCAGTCTTGTGCTTTGTCCAGGATTGAGAAAGGTTTACTTTGAGTTTTCTTGAGTTGTCCCTCCTTTACAAAAGTAGTCAGTCTTTCATTTGTTGTTAATCCTTTTCTGGCTCTAGCAATACTGAGACTTACAGCTTCACGAATAATTTCTAGAACTTTATCATGTCGGTGCGAATAATGACCTTTTTCAAGGAGAGTTTTGCACCCAGCAAGTATATGTCTGGCAGTCCCTACAGCAACACCGCACAATGTACATGTCTTATCTGTTGCCTTCCCCCATCTTACCAGATTACTCTGGTCAGGTAGGGACATTTGAAAGGCATTCAGATAGAACTTAATAAGTGCCGGAGACCAATCGTACATGAGTGTGCGCCATTTCAGGGCTGGAGGAATACAAACTTCCCCCAAAGTAAGCCATTCATTCTGAACTTCTAGGGTCATAGCGTGAACTCTGTAGCCATGCTCTTCATCATCCCTAAGGAAAGATTTAATAACATCTTTATCACATTCCTTTTTCTTCCAACCTAACCCCCTTTTGCTGATCTGGGCACCGCTCATAAATGATTTATGAAACTGAAGTCTTGACTCCATCTCTCAGAGGCCAATGAGTCTTTTGGGAGAGATGCAATCAGATTATCCCGAGAGTTACTCAGGATTTGTTGCTTGGTTACACGTAGATGTTTGTACAACTCAGATGATGATAATAATTATTTTTTAGCGTAATATTTTCAATATGTATTTTAGTTTTATATTTAGTATAAAATAATTCAAACAATGTTCTAGAAATTGCCCACCGCCAGTTTCTAAAACATAGTTCGAATCTATCTAGAAATCTATGCTAGAAATTATTTATTATTATTTCCTATTGTTCTTTTTTATCGCCGCCTATTTGGTAACAGCATCATTTGGCCGGCCATAGTAAATCGGTCTAATTCTATAGAAATTACATCGTATTGGTCCCTATTCATAAATATTGTATGTTTGTCATGAGTTAAGATACAAACAGTCACACGTGCTAAACTAAAAAAAAACTTATATTTTGTAATAATATTAATATTTATAAAATGAGACAATACATTATTATGTTAGTATTTAAATGTTAGGAAGATAATAAAATTGTTGAACTACTCTGCCATTTATAAAAATAAAGTTTCGGATAATGGATGGAACCCTATTAAGCTTTGCTAATATAATAATAAAGTTTTTTTTTATATATGTCCAAACATATATAAAAAAAAACTTTATTAAAAAAAATAACAATTAAAATAAATAGGTAAAATATGTTTAAAAATTGTAAAATAATGTGCGCCCGACGATACATTTTATTAAAAATATAAAAGCGACCAAATTAAATAGCTGTTGCGTAGTTTTAGTTACATCGGACAGTCAGTCTTTTTTTTTGTAAGGTTATACTGACAGTGACAGTTGGTGAAAATTGCATATTTATTTTAGCTGAATCTGTAGTTAATCGTGTTAAAAGGTGTAAAAATATAGAATATAATCAAAATAAATATGTACTTGTCTTATAAAATTCCCAATAGTGAATATTAAGTGTTCCGATAGTGCAATAGAAAAAAGCGACGCGGAGCCACCTTTCACAGACGGGATCGCCCGCACAATGACGGCCTGTCATGGATTTTGTATGAAGATTTCTGTCTGGCAAGTTTTTGTAATTATTTTATTAATAATTTTCTATTAAACTTGCAAAAATCTCTCCATACATTTTTAGAATACATAATAAACTATTGATATCTATTTTTTTACCACTATAAATTGTTGTAGTTTTGTCGCTTGCAGAGATGTTAAAAAGTACAAAATTTTCATGTTTTGGAAAATATAAATACATTTTTTTTTTAAATAATATATGGGAGACTATATTAATCTCTTCATACATTTCAAGTTAAAGAGTTACTATTTGCATAATAATAGTTGTCTGTGAGTATCGAGTAAATTTCTTTAACAAACATTTTTAGTTTTGTAGTTCTAGATTTTCAGAATACAGCCTTAAAATTAAAACACCTAAAAATATAATAAATCCGAGTGTTCGCGCGGCATAGTGCCCAGCAGGGTGATTACGCGTCTTAAGTTCGCCCGCACGCCAATCGTTATGACGTCATTTTCTAAGATTTTTTGGAGCCATTGTTAAGAAGCCAAACTTCATCTACGTCAGATTGACGTCTTAACGATTGGCGTGCGAGCGAACTTAAGACGCGTAATAACCCTGCTGAACGCTGGCTACATTTCCTCTCTGTATGGTTAGGCTTATTCTTAAATAACATAGACTAAACTAAGCAAATATATTGAGGCAATGTTTTTGTAAGCTTTTCTTTGAACGTAGTAGGTACAATCGGTTTTCTACAAAGTTCCATAGGAACGAATGAGACACAAATACATATTACTTAATAGTCCGAAAAGCGATATTTAGTTTCATAGACAATGTAGTGTGTCGTATGGCTTCATTTAGGTTAAAGCACCTATGCAGCAGAGCATCTAAAATAAATTGTTTTATGATCTACATGCTTACTATAGTACCAAACCTAGGTTTGTTTCCCGTGAGAAGGCGCACCTAATGTTGCTACACGGAGAGGCGCGTGCAAGCAAATTGCTCACATTACTTTAAATGCTCATATATCTACTGTTATACCTATAATACATTGGCTTCTAATGGATTTATATGAATAAAACAAGGTTTAATAACTAAGAAAATATCTATTTTAATGAAAACTATGAAATACTACTTTCTAAAGAATAAATGCAACTTTCAAAGCAAATAACAAATCAACTTATTATAATTTTCAAATTTTAACAGTCTTCATAAAAATCAGAAAAAAAATCTTACATAACAAAAACATTTAAAAAAACTTTTCTAGATCTCATTTAGAAGAGTGTGCCTCTAGAAATATATTGAACACATATGTGTTCCATTTGATATTATGTCTGTTGTATGTAGGTGAAAACAAAAAAATAATGTATTTATTTCTTTTAAAATATTACAAAAAGTCTTATATCTAGGGTACAAAAAGGTTAATATTAGGTTTAACAAAAAAATAGTAATGCCATGTGGCGAGCGGTTGTAGTGTATGTATATAGATTGTGGTGTTTACATATTACTATAAGAATGTGTTTGTTCGTTTATAATGATGGGTTGTAAGCTTTTTTGTATCTAGGGGTTCCTGGCTCCCAAACTAAAATTCTCTGTACTATGGGTAGCCAGTTCTCCATCTGGTTACTAATGGTTCTGTAATTGTGTGATTGGTGTGTATGTGGTCTGTAGGTATATAATAATTAAAAGTAAAAAGAAAAAGTGTGATGTAAGTTAGGTATAGTAAAAGTGTGATGTATTAGGTATATAGTAATGGGTGAATGTCAATCAGTCATGTCGTAATTGTCATGAGTCTCTCAGTCTTGTTAAAGTCTTTATCAGATAGCCAGTCAAATACAACTTTTTTACATTTGCGTTTGGTTAACATTTTGAAGTGAAGTAATTTATTAATTTCTGTATATAAATAAGGGGCCAGGAAACGATTAAAGCGTTGTGCAAATTTGGTTTTTGTCCGTGGAGATTTCCATATGTCATGTCTTTTCTTTCTCATTGTATTGGGGCATGATGTAAGTGAAGAACGGTGGAATCTAAGAATTGTGTTTAGAATATATATTTGTCTCACTGTTAGCAATTTAGTATCCTTGTATAGTTGGTGAGTGGGGTAGCGAAAGGGTTTGGAGAAGGCCACTTTAAGGACTGCTCTCTGGCTCCTCTCCAGGGGGAGAAGACATGTTTTGTCAGCTCCACCCCATGCTGTAATCAAGTACGAGATAAGGGACTGGCACAATGTGTGATAAACAGTTTTTAATAATAATTCATCGGCTACATAGCGCAGTCTCTTAAATATGTACAGGAGTTTTCTTATTTTTGGTATTAATGCGTTTATGTGTTTATGCCAATTTACCTATAAAATATTCCTATAGAATATTTACATAATAATTAACAAATTAACAAAATAATATTTTAGAAAAGACATATATAATACTCTTTTTAAAAAATAAATACTTACACGGATAGACGCGCGATGAACAAATTGCCGCACGATGGTACACGGCCACCATAAATTCTTCGCTGTCCGGTCACAACGGAACTCACCGGCACGAGACTTGCCTCAGGGGTGAGAGCATGAATAGTTAGGAAGGTACCTAGACGCTTGAGACGTTATTGCATTGGTATCACCAAAAATGTTTGCATTAAATTTTTGTGTGAGCAAATTGCTCTTAGCGCGCCTTCTCATGGGTTAAAAGAAGACAACCCTCACGTCGCCAGAAAAGAGAAGAATTTTTAGCGCTGTTCGACCTGAACAGTAGCTCTAGTGTGAGTTTTTTTTACGTTTACTTTCACGTTAACTATACTACCGCGTTAGCATTTTGACCAATCACACGACCGCATTTCTAGTTCTCAAAATTTCCGCTTGGAGCGCTGAACCATTTCCCATACAAATTTTAGTTAACTCAAACGCAAAGTAATAGTTAGAAAACTCACACTAGGGGTACTGAACTTTATTGTGTCGGTCGTCGTAGAGTCGCTATTTATTTAAATGATTTTTCGGAGTGGAACATCTGTACTCGTACTATTATTTCTTCTGTGGTATTATTTGGATATTCCGTGAACTGTACATAATATCTAAAAAAAGAAAATATCTAAATAATGTTAAAGACCAAAGCTCAACCACTAGTCTAGGGCAGCCGTGGGTTCGATTCCCACTAATGTATAAAACGTTAACACGTTTTTGTACAGTTGGTCATCGTCTGGGTGTATATAAAATATAATACATAATATGTATATTAGTATCGCTGTTTCTGGTACACATAGTATAAACCTAGAGCTTAGTTTGGGACATGGGCAATATAATAATAATATATAATAAGTTTGTAGACTTATATGCATTTTTCAGAACTTTAACAATAATTGCCATTGTCTATGTTTTATGGAAACATTTTTTTTTTTAGTAGGATGTAGATAAGACTTATAGTTTACAAAATATACATCGTTACTTCAATGTTTTTACAAAAATGCATTTTTTTTACTATAATTACCTACTATAACCTACGTAATTTATATTACATTTAGTAGTATGGCCGCGCGAATCTCTAGTGCCTTCTGTGAACCTATAGCGGCGACGAAGGAGGTGGAGAAGGTTCAACCTCGTCCACCTAACTCCAGGCTGGACTGGAGACTCCAGCCAGTCAGAGTCCTTACACCACGTAGAATAATCACACGCGTTTCGAATACCGAGTATCTGGGAGAGTGTTAACTAAACAGGTAAGCAAATCCAAACTCTATTAGTTCCTCTAATAAATTAAGTAGGCTGCTTGATAGAAAAGAAACATCATAACCTTAGGTGTCCGGCTAATTTTCACGTGATCGGCCTTTATAATTTATCTACTTATAGTATACAGATAAATTTATATCTACCGAATGTGATTTAATGTTGAATAATAATTAATAAACATCTTTAATCGAATTGCTATATATTAGGAATATTACTTCTTTACATTTTACTAGGCACTACGTTTTTTTTTTAACTACTAGAGCCAAACAAACGGACACTCTTTGTTGTGGCAATTAGATCACGACCAATAGGATTTTCCTAATCAGAGGTTAATCCTTATTAAATAAGTCTTCGCCTGCGAGGTACAGGGGCGCGTGGGTACAAGACAAAGTAATTGAGCGAGGATCGGGGTCCGTGTGTTTCATTTAAGCGATCTACCTATAATTAGTCAAGTACGTATACTTTTTTTGCAGTTAATACAGTCAAATAAACTCACAATGGCAAGTTTGGAGGAACAAACTGACTGGAATGCGTTTGTTTTCCAGGCGTTGCCTAAAAGGACAGTTGTAGGAGCTGACTATATAAGCCTGTCCGAAAACACTTCGACGCTAACCAACCTATATAGAAAAGCATTGTATAAAGGAACGGGCCATGGATAAGCTACCGTCAACTTTTCATTTCATAGGGTCGATGTCCTACATATCAGTTAACGCGCGAACACTTACTTAGTGAGCTTCCATTTTTATTCTCTGGCATTTTTTTGTTTATTTACATAGTTTAAAACTGAATTTTGTTGGTTGTCATTTTTATAGTATTAAAGCTCTAATCTTTTACGTCATAGTGGTATATTAGATAATTCAATTATACATGTGAAATAAGCAATATTATTCAATTTATTATAAATCATAATATTGTTGTAGTATTTAGAATTGTTAAGAATATTTTTTCAACGTGTTTCCATATCGATAATGAAGCACATCCATATGATAATGAAAGGTTGGCACGAATGTGTGCCAAGTTTCATGCTTTCTTCCGGTTGAGACCGTTTTTGAGTTATGGATTTACATGGGTTATTAGGGATGTATTTATTTTTTCGCCTTTTGCGCTTTCCTAACGGTCTCCTTTTTGATTGTTTTTCTGTCTTTTGAATCCTCCTACAGCCTTTATGGGTGTTCCCTGCAGGTGAGACGATGCTAAAGTGTCAACGCATGTTGCGTTCCACACTAAAGATCGTCCCAACCTCCAAGGAACTATAGACATACCGTTAGGCCACTTGCCATCGTCTCGATTTAAGCCACAAGGCTCAAGTATTGATGGTATAGAGACTGATGTAAGCGACCTTCGGTTTATATCGTTGATGGAACTGTGGCGAAATAAGCGTCCCGCTTTTAGAGCACGGACTCTTCCATCCACCAACTTGGCCAACATGGACTCTTCCATGTTGGCCAAGTTGGTCAACGTCTCTGCCGCACGGACAGAGATGTGGTTCGCAGTCTTTTATACCTAACCTAAGACAAATAGCTATTCGAGGCGTACAATGTCCAATATAGTGCCTAATTAGAAAGAAGCACGTTTAACCATTGCCCTGCCTCTTTCTCTGACACTGCTAAAATTCGGGCTTGGTCTAAAGCTCTCGTAGATGATTGTAATAAAATCTGTTTTTGTTTCTTTATACAAGAAAGATCCCAGGATTTTTGTATATTAGGGTTATCATCAGTAAGAGGTTTTCCAGGACAAAAAACCAGCCATGCACTAAAGCTTTTCAACCATATAGAATGGGTTGAATATTTATTAACACAAACTTCTGAGTGCTATGGCTCGAAGACAGAAATGCTGGTAGTGCAATGCTGCATATTTTTCTTATACCAATTTATCCATGAGCTACTGGTAAAGTGGCCTGTTGCCAAGTTATTACATCAAATTTTTAATTTAAAATGGTTTCTAAATTTAACTTTATTTTAAAATAAAGTAAATCTAAAAGTAGTGAAGGAAATTTAACCATAGGACTAGTCCTTAGGTAATAGGTCGTTTTTGGTACGAAAAATCAAAATCGAAATATATATAATGCATAATGGGCTTTAATTTCAATTAAACGGGTTGTAGCTCTTTTAAATTGTTCTACTTTTTTTGCAATAAAGGTTGAAATGCTGTAGTCAAATATTGGTGAACCTAACAAATAAAAATCTTCTTTTTCAATAATTTTTATATTTGGGGCTAATATATTAAATTTTATAATAATATCATGCTTTTCTAAAAGTGAGTCAAAATTTGGAAAAAAATTCAAATTCACATTTTTCAAAATTTTGATTTAGTCAAACATCAGAAAGTTTTGAAATGATTTCAGATAAGTCATCAAAAAAAAATTATGCAACTCACAAAGTTCCATCATCCAAATACCATACGTTTCATTTTGATTTTCATTTTTTTTAATGGGGTGAATCGCTTGACTAAAAATTGCCGGGCCCAGTGGATTACCTTGCTGGCAGCCAACTTCTGATGGAATGACGTTATTTTGGTATACTAGTTTACTAGGTGATCCGTAACATAAGGATATATATGAGGTATAGTATTTTGAATTTTGTTTGAAAACGTAGTTCTATCAATACAATTGAATGCATTTTTGACGACTATTTTGAGTATATAATAAATATATATAGTATGTACCTTATTATAAAACAAAATTCATGAGATATTTTTTTCATAGGATCAAAATGTATTAAAATAATGGCCATTCTGTAAGTAGAATAAGTTGAACTAGCGATACTTTTTTTTCCACTTCAAAACTTAGTTCTTACCAATATGTAGATATATTACAATTTAGCAATGAATATTGGGAAAAATATTACTGATATTAGATTGAAGTACTTTGGTTGTTTTCTTACTGATAGAATACTCGTAAGATAACCCAGGGGCTTAGCATAACCACATCGATATAGTTTGACAGTCTTTAAAAAAAAGTTTTTGACAGTCATTCGTAAATCGATATGTATCAATTTTGTCGATTTATCGATGCTGTTGTGCTAAGGCCCCCAGTCTATTCTGGTTTGGATTTTAATCTATTGGAGCAAATTTTTTTTTTCTAAATTAATTTGGGACCCAGAAACAAAATTTATTTAAAATCAACTAAAAATCAGGACAAAAAATGTGAAAAATTCAATTCGAGAAAATCTAATGATGCAGTTTTAGTTTTTATCAAAATGGCCCCCGAGGATCCTTTGAGCATTTTTCGCTATTCCTTGTAGATTAGGATTTGGCCTAGAAGACCCATTTGAAAAATTCACCTGTATATATATATTTTATTAGACCACGACATGTGGATGTGACCTACTGGTGAGCAGACCTACAAAGTTCATGGATGGGGTCAATCCATAGTTGTTCTTATACAATATTGATCGCTCCGACTATGCCGGCTAAATGATGCAATTACGAAATGGGGGGCGACAATGACGAATTGTATTACGAGTATATTTTAATATGCCCGCTGACTTATTGTCTATTCAACTACCCATTTCGTAAACATAATTCATATCGATTTATATTTTGTTAAAAATTTTATTAAAAATTTATTTTATATGTAAATTTTTGTATAAATTTGAAAGTTTTAATTTAATCAGACAAAAATATAGGCGATTACATAGACATTCTGCCTCGAAATCTGTAAATGACGACTTTTTCAGTACTTTTAAATATTTCAAAAATGAGCCTTTAATAAATTCTGAAAAAAATATAAAGTAATGTTGTGATACAAAATACAAGCTGCTTACATAATAATATAGCGATAATGTCAAATAAAAATTAAATAATTTAAAAACAGAAGTACAGTCCGTAAAACAGACCTAAATCCTCTCAGCGTAGTTTGTGTGAACCACCTATTATAAGCGCTAAGCTCCATCTTTGTTTTAATTTAAGTACTATTTCTCCAAATAATGTTTATAAACGTTAGTTTCACTTACCTCACGGTCCGAATGACGATAACACCGCTGTCAGCGCTTACGTTCATAATCACCGGTCCGATTCAAAAAGCGCGATGTGATCACTCACGGTGCTATTAGCGTGCTAATGAATCGGACCAGTGATAGTAAGCGCGCTCACAAGAACACCACTTGTATCTCCCTCTATCTCGCAACCTAAAATATATGCTCCTCTCACTCTGTTTTAATGTCAAATAAAACGCCATAACAAATTAATAAATTTTAATGTATTTTGTGTATTTGTTTACATAAATACCAAAATAAATGAGAACTCATTACTTTTAACGTAGGTATCTACTTTATAATTATTTTAGGAATTTTGTTACTTTCCTCAAAAACATGTTTCTAGTTAATGTCATTCTGACAGCGCTCACAGCGATTTCACCCAGGGCCGTGTTCGGAAACTTAACACTTTAACACTGGGTAATGTCACAGAGCGCGATAAAAATATTGAAAAATGCGTAGAGAACAAGAGATACAAATAGTGTAGTGACATTACCCAATGTTAAAGTGTTAGTTTCCGAACACGGACAGTCCAATATGGCGTCTGTAATGACGTCGCTATTAATGTCAAATCTTCTATCGTTAGCGCGCTTACGCTCATACGGACCGGTGCTCACAGCGCTGACATCGATTTTGGCGTGAATCGGACCGCAAGGTTAGTGATGGTGGATGAGTGTTGAATTTATCTAGAGACAAGTCCAGAACCCTGCGTTTCTTTCCCTGCCTCTTCCCTTCTTCACTTTCGTTCGATGGGCCCACACTCAGAATCCTTGGATAGGTGAGAATTCTTACTTGAAAATATAATTTTAAATGAGTAAAAACAAAACAAAAATAATCAATATTTGGTTTTACTCATTCACAACTATGTTTTTCGAATAAAAATGTTTAAATAGATGACAAGATGACTTTCACAGCATGACAGGGCTTGTCATATATATGTGGAGGGAAAAAAACATTTTTTCACGTACTTAACACTTTTTATTACTTAAAATGTATGGAGTTTAGATTCCTGCTGTCTTGGAGACGCCGTCAACTGTTTTGCCAACATCTGGAACTATTGCACAACGTTAATTTACTAACAACATTATTTGCAAAATCTAAATCTATATAGTTTTTTTTTATAGGAGCAATACTTTATATCTACCTGTTGTTAAGCAGGCCTACAAAGTCTATGAATAGGGTCGATCATATATTGTAGTTTAACAATATTGATCGCTCCCACTATGCAATCAAAACGATCCAGTTACGAAACGGGCGGAACAAAGACGAATTAGTATTACGAGTCTACTTTAATAATATCCAGACTGCTTTATCGTCAAATCAACCGCCTGTTTCGTAACCGCACCCTGAAAGGAGACTAGCAGAAGAAAATGATGCAGTAGTCTCCTGAAAACCGGTAGACCCAAAGACTAAAACCGAAACATGACTAGGTAACTTTTTAATTTTATGGGTAATTTAATTAAAAGGTAAAAAAATATTAAGGTATAGGTATTTAGGATTTACCTAGCATTTAAACTTTATTAAGCCATGCAATGAGAAGAAAAATAACACTTCTTACTAGGTATCTGGTGTATTTAAAAACTTTTCCTAAGAGACTCTTAAAAAACAGCCTGTATATCCTCTATGTACACCGAAATATAATAACAATATTCTATCATTTTTATAAATAGTGGTAATAGTTATTTAACAAATTAAACCGTACATAAATCGGTCCAGTAGTTTTGAAGTGCCCCGACAAACAAAACAAACAGACAGGCATGAATTCTAAAAATAATAGATTATTGTTCTATAGCTTATTTAAAGTCCATCTCGCCACTATTTTTTATCAAATCAATGTTCAGTTTCTTTCATTTACAATTTTATTATAGGTACCTATGTACACATAGATAAAAGTGTTTAATAAAGAATTAGTTTAATATAGCTATATAGGCACCAACTGAAAACCGGAGTTCTGTCATAATCGCTTTAACATGTACCAGCTGATTTCTTGTTTATCAGCATGCTCCTACTTATTTATTTAAATGTAAATTATAATATAAACATATTATGCAATTTAAAAGAATTATGTACATGTATTTTATTATATTTTAATAATGCTATTTTAGATAGGCATATTATGTGCGAGGCGATTAAATAAAGCTTTTTTTCTTTATATCATTGCTTACCGTTTTTGGTTGGATCTTCTACAATATCACCGACGCTTCCAACAGGACCATCGGCGGCTGTTAATGATATAAGTATAAGATTATTTTAATTTAGTTGTCGCTATCATCCGATATTAAATAATAAGGCAAGGCAAAGGGAGCGCGAGATATTCAGATCCGACGTAGTGTATATCTGTCATTATTATTTCGTTTCATGGATTTTATGCTTTGAATCAGAGATGGAGATGAGAGAGAGAAACACAACCGCTATACAACCTACAACTAACTGGGATGCCACCTGCGTCGACACTTTTGCTGCTTCCTTTTACCGACCTTTAAAACTTCTGCCAGTGTTATGAGCACATTCGGATTGGGACAGAGTTTGGGTTTAGTGGACTTATAATAATTATTTTTAGTTATAGGGAAGGAGTTCTCTTTTAAGTTTTATATAATAATTATATAAAGGACAATACACACATATTTCCCTGGTCACAAACTAAGTTCTAGGTTTGTAGTACGAGTATGTGTACAAGAAGAAGTATTTTCCACTTTTTCGACGTTGTCTGATCCCCGCTCAGGACGGCCACCACGGCTTCAACTGGCCGTGCTGAGCGGGAATCGTCTTTAATCGACTTCTGTTTAAAAAGACCATGCCACTTATAAATCATTGTTGTACTAGGGCACTGTTCCCTTTAAACATAAACGATTTCCATTTCATTCAAAATGGTTTAAGCGTTCTTTCCTTGCTTGGTAAGGAATTTTATCGCAGCACGGTGTTCAATTTTCTTCATAGTTTCAGTTTTCTTCCGGATTGACTTGTTTAGCGGGCTAGTGTATGTAAACGAATGACGCAATAAGACCGAAAATCAATTTATATACTAAAGATAAATTCCCAATGATGAGTGACACTAAGCGAGCTCCCCCATCCACTCCACTCCATCTCCTTCATTCCACGAACTTTTGGACCTCCCCTTACGTATATATCAAAGATATTACGGCGAGGGAACGCAAATCTTAATTTGCCTTCCCTCACCGTATTATCATGAGCCGGCCGTATTGCAATCTTATTTATTTATTTTGATAATTATAGTGTAATTTATTTTTAGGTAAACTCAGATCTAGCACAAATTAACAAACAAGTTGCAATTAGGACTACTTCGGAATAATAATGAATGTGAATTAATAATAAATATCTATCTACATCTTCTAGCTAGATAGTATATCGTATCTCTAGGTAAATAATTTAAAAAAACTCACCGAATGCCATCTGAAACAAAAAAGTATTCTATTAAAACAATATTTTATACGACACTTCATACATACATATTATCACAAGCTAAGCTCTAGGCTTCTACTATATGTAATTGTTCATACAGATGCAATAACCGTTAAGTGACCTAGTCATGTAGTCTGTGGGTTCACCGGTTTTCAGAAAACTGCTGCATCGATTTCTTGTCTCCAGTCTCCTTTCAGGGTGCGGTGTGAAACGGCGCCGGCGGTTGGCGATGAGGCAGCGAGAATATTAAAATACTTAGAGCCGGATTAATAGTCGTTGCTTAGACTGAGACATTGCATTGCTTGGAACTGTCAGAATTTAGTTTTTTGCAGTTTGAGAGTCCGAGGCATCAGTTTTTGTAATTCAAATTTTTTAGATGAATTATAAGGTATTTCTATATGTTTTAACATGATCAAGTAACATTTAAACACGCTTCGTTAAACATTTTCACATTATCATTTTCATAAATATTCCTAAACAATTCTGTCAAAGCGAAAATAATCTTTCCTTTTTCATACATACATACATTATCATCACGGGTGCCTTACGGAGCCCGAGACCGCCTAGACGGCCCCAGGGTATCCAGCGGAGGGGTTTTAATGCCACCTCGTCGTAGCCGATGGTATGAGCCTACAACGAACAAGTGGCTAGCTCGTCGCGATGTTTTGAATGGACTCAATAACCCTTTTTTCTTTTTCATATTTTTTTGTAAAGTAGGCATTGAACAAATATATAGAAAATAGATTTTGTTCTCTTATAGAGTTGTTCCCATAGTGAAAATAGTTCATATAATATATAAGAGTCGAGCATCCTGTAAAGCGCCGTGTGTTTATTGAACCTATATAGATATATCTGTGATACATACTGTTATATATTTGTTATAACAATCAAAAATGTATGATTGTTGATTTCTTAATAATTATATATTTATTAAGAAATCAACAAAATATTATAAATTTTACTATATTCTGGGTTAAATTACAGATTTAAATTTAGATATTGAATATTTTTTTTTGCTATTCAAATAAGTCTAAAAGTCAAACAGGGATAGTAAAATTACTTCAAAGTTAAAAAAGGGCTTAACTGGTCAACAACTGACATGACCAGATTATCCTACAAAAGTTTTTTTCCAAAAATACTAATCAAAATTTGTACTTACGGCAATCATGGCGAAAATAAAAACAAAAATAGCGAAGAATTTCATGTTGATGCTTTTTGAATAATAATATGCGATATATTACAGAAATCCTCTATTTATACTAAGATGCACCACACTTGAGTACATTCATTTATTTCTATTCAGTAAATAAAATTATTGCGAATGCATATAATTTTTCAATTAAATTTAACTTTATTTTAAAATCTATTTCGTCAAATAGTAAGGGAAATTTAAACATAGGACTAGTCCTTAGGTAATAAGTCGTTTTTGGTACGAATAATCAAAATCGAAATATATGTAAAGCATAGTGGGCTTTAATTTCAATTAAACGGGTGTAGCTCTTTCAAATTATTCTACTTTTTTTGCAATAAAGGTTGAAATGCTGTAGTAATATTGGTGAACCTAACAAATAAAAATATTCTTTTTCAATAATTTTTATATTTGGGGCCAATATATTAAATTTTATAATAATATCATGCTTTTCTAAAAGTGAGTCAATATTTGAATTTTTTTTTCAAATTCACTTTTTTCAAAATTTTAATTTGAAAGTCAAACATCAGAAAGTTTTGAAATGAATTCAGATAAGTCATCAAAAAGTTGGTGGGTGATGCAACCTCCCAAAGTTCCATCATCCAAATACCATACGTTTCATTTTGATTTTCATTTTTTTTAATGGGGTGAATCGCTTGACTAAAAATTGCCGGGCCCAGTGGATTACCTTGCTGGCAGCCAACTTCTGATGGAATGACGTTATTTTGGTATACTAGTTTACTAGGTGATCCGTAACATAAGGATATATATGAGGTATAGTATTTTGAATTTTGTTTGAAAACGTAGTTCTATCAATACAATTGAATGCATTTTTGACGACTATTTTGAGTATATAATAAATATATATAGTATGTACCTTATTATAAAACAAAATTCATGAAATATTTTTTTCATAGGATCAAAATGTATTAAAATAATGGCCATTCTGTAAGTAGAATAAGTTGAACTAGCGATACTTTTTTTCCCACTTCAAAACTTAGTTCTTACCAATATGTAGATATATTACAATTTAGCAATGAATATTGGGAAAAATATTACTGATATTAGATTAAAGTACTTTGGTTGTTTTCTTACTGATAGAATACTCGTAAGATAACCCAGGGGCTTAGCATAACCACATCGATATAGTTTGACAGTCTTTAAAAAAAAGTTTTTGACAGTCATTCGTAAATCGATATGTATCAATTTTGTCGATTTATCGATGCTGTTGTGCTAAGGCCCCCAGTCTATTCTGGTTTGGATTTTAATCTATTGGAGCAAATTTTTTTTTTCTAAATTAATTTGGGACCCAGAAACAAAATTTATTTAAAATCAACTAAAAATCAGGACAAAAAATGTGGAAAATTCAATTCGAGAAAATCTAATGATGCAGTTTTAGTTTTTATCAAAATGGCCCCCGAGGATCCTTTGAGCATTTTTCGCTATTCCTTGTAGATTAGGATTTGGCCTTGAAGACCCATTTGAAAAATTCACCTGTATATATATATTTTATTAGACCACGACATGTGGATGTGACCTACTGGTGAGCAGACCTACAAAGTTCATGGATGGGGTCAATCCATAGTTGTTCTTATACAATATTGATCGCTCCGACTATGCCGGCTAAATGATGCAATTACGAAATGGGGGGCGACAATGACGAATTGTATTACGAGTATATTTTAATATGCCCGCTGACTTATTGTCTATTCAACTACCCATTTCGTAAACATAATTCATATCGATTTATATTTTGTGAAAGTTTTAATTTAATCAGACAAAAATATAGGCGATTACATAGACATTCTGCCTCGAAATCTGTAAATGACGACTTTTTCAGTACTTTTAAATATTTCAAAAATGAGCCTTTAATAAATTCTGAAAAAAATATAAAGTAATGTTGTGATACAAAATACAAGCTGCTTACATAATAATATAGCGATAATGTCAAATAAAAATTAAATAATTTAAAAACAGAAGTACAGTCCGTAAAACAGACCTAAATCCTCTCAGCGTAGTTTGTGTGAACCACCTATTATAAGCGCTAAGCTCCATCTTTGTTTTAATTTAAGTACTATTTCTCCAAATAATGTTTATAAACGTTAGTTTCACTTACCTCACGGTCCGAATGACGATAACACCGCTGTCAGCGCTTACGTTCATAATCACCGGTCCGATTCAAAAAGCGCGATGTGATCACTCACGGTGCTATTAGCGTGCTAATGAATCGGACCAGTGATAGTAAGCGCGCTCACAAGAACACCACTTGTATCTCCCTCTATCTCGCAACCTAAAATATATGCTCCTCTCACTCTGTTTTAATGTCAAATAAAACGCCATAACAAATTAATAAATTTTAATGTATTTTGTGTATTTGTTTACATAAATACCAAAATAAATGAGAACTCAATACTTTTAACGTAGGTATCTACTTTATAATTATTTTAGGAATTTTGTTACTTTCCTCAAAAACATGTTTCTAGTTAATGTCATTCTGACAGCGCTCACAGCGATTTCACCCAGGGCCGTGTTCGGAAACTTAACACTTTAACACTGGGTAATGTCACAGAGCGCGATAAAAATATTGAAAAATGCGTAGAGAACAAGAGATACAAATAGTGTAGTGAATCCTTGGATAGGTGAGAATTCTTACTTGAAAATATAATTTTTAATGAGTAAAAACAAAACAAAAATAATTAATATTTGGTTTTACTCATTCACAACTATGTTTTTCGAATAAAAATGTTTAAATAGATGACAAGATGACTTTCACAGCATGACAGGGCTTGTCATACATATGTGGAGGGAAAAAAACATTTTTTCACGTACTTAACACTTTTTATTACTTAAAATGTATGGAGTTTAGATTCCTGCTGTCTTGGAGACGCCGTCAACTGTTTTGCCAACATCTGGAACTATTGCACAACGTTAATTTACTAACAACATTATTTGCAAAATCTAAATCTATATAGTTTTTTTTTATAGGAGCAATACTTTATATCTACCTGTTGTTAAGCAGGCCTACAAAGTCTATGAATAGGGTCGATCATATATTGTAGTTTAACAATATTGATCGCTCCCACTATGCAATCAAAACGATCCAGTTACGAAACGGGCGGAACAAAGACGAATTAGTATTACGAGTCTACTTTAATAATATCCAGACTGCTTTATCGTCAAATCAACCGCCTGTTTCGTAACCGCACCCTGAAAGGAGACTAGCAGAAGAAAATGATGCAGTAGTCTCCTGAAAACCGGTAGACCCAAAGACTAAAACCGAAACATGACTAGGTAACTTTTTAATTTTATGGGTAATTTAATTAAAAGGTAAAAAAATATTAAGGTATAGGTATTTAGGATTTACCTAGCATTTAAACTTTATTAAGCCATGCAATGAGAAGAAAAATAACACTTCTTACTAGGTATCTGGTGTATTTAAAAACTTTTCCTAAGAGACTCTTAAAAAACAGCCTGTATATCCTCTATGTACACCGAAATATAATAACAATATTCTATCATTTTTATAAATAGTGGTAATAGTTATTTAACAAATTAAACCGTACATAAATCGGTCCAGTAGTTTTGAAGTGCCCCGACAAACAAAACAAACAGACAGGCATGAATTCTAAAAATAATAGATTATTGTTCTATAGCTTATTTAAAGTCCATCTCGCCACTATTTTTTATCAAATCAATGTTCAGTTTCTTTCATTTACAATTTTATTATAGGTACCTATGTACACATAGATAAAAGTGTTTAATAAAGAATTAGTTTAATATAGCTATATAGGCACCAACTGAAAACCGGAGTTCTGTCATAATCGCTTTAACATGTACCAGCTGATTTCTTGTTTATCAGCATGCTCCTACTTATTTATTTAAATGTAAATTATAATATAAACATATTATGCAATTTAAAAGAATTATGTACATGTATTTTATTATATTTTAATAATGCTATTTTAGATAGGCATATTATGTGCGAGGCGATTAAATAAAGCTTTTTTTCTTTATATCATTGCTTACCGTTTTTGGTTGGATCTTCTACAATATCACCGACGCTTCCAACAGGACCATCGGCGGCTGTTAATGATATAAGTATAAGATTATTTTAATTTAGTTGTCGCTATCATCCGATATTAAATAATAAGGCAAGGCAAAGGGAGCGCGAGATATTCAGATCCGACGTAGTGTATATCTGTCATTATTATTTCGTTTCATGGATTTTATGCTTTGAATCAGAGATGGAGATGAGAGAGAGAAACACAACCGCTATACAACCTACAACTAACTGGGATGCCACCTGCGTCGACACTTTTGCTGCTTCCTTTTACCGACCTTTAAAACTTCTGCCAGTGTTATGAGCACATTCGGATTGGGACAGAGTTTGGGTTTAGTGGACTTATAATAATTATTTTTAGTTATAGGGAAGGAGTTCTCTTTTAAGTTTTATATAATAATTATATAAAGGACAATACACACATATTGCCCTGGTCACAAACTAAGTTCTAGGTTTGTAGTACGAGTATGTGTACAAGAAGAAGTATTTTCCACTTTTTCGACGTTGTCTGATCCCCGCTCAGGACGGCCACCACGGCTTCAACTGGCCGTGCTGAGCGGGAATCGTCTTTAATCGACTTCTGTTTAAAAAGACCATGCCACTTATAAATCATTGTTGTACTAGGGCACTGTTCCCTTTAAACATAAACGATTTCCATTTCATTCAAAATGGTTTAAGCGTTCTTTCCTTGCTTGGTAAGGAATTTTATCGCAGCACGGTGTTCAATTTTCTTCATAGTTTCAGTTTTCTTCCGGATTGACTTGTTTAGCGGGCTAGTGTATGTAAACGAATGACGCAATAAGACCGAAAATCAATTTATATACTAAAGATAAATTCCCAATGATGAGTGACACTAAGCGAGCTCCCCCATCCACTCCACTCCATCTCCTTCATTCCACGAACTTTTGGACCTCCCCTTACGTATTATCATGAGCCGGCCGTATTGCAATCTTATTTATTTTGATTATTATAGTGTAATTTATTTTTAGGTAATCTCAGATCTAGCACAAATCAACAAACTAGTTGCAATTAGGACTACTTCGGAATAATAATGAAAGTGAATTAATAATAAATATCTATCTACATCTTCTAGCTAGATAGTATATCGTATCTCTAGGTAAATAATTTAAAAAAACTCACCGAATGCCATCTGAAACAAAAAAGTATTCTATTAAAACAATATTTTATACGACACTTTATACATACATATTATCACAAGCTAAGCTCTAGGCTTCTACTATATGTAATTGTTCATACAGATGCAATAACCGTTAAGTGACCTAGTCATGTAGTCTGTGGGTTCACCGGTTTTCAGAAAACTGCTGCATCGATTTCTTGTCTCCAGTCTCCTTTCAGGGTGCGGTGTGAAACGGCGCCGGCGGTTGGCGATGAGGCAGCGAGAATATTAAAATACTTAGAGCCGGATTAATAGTCGTTGCTTAGACTGAGACATTGCATTGCTTGGAACTGTCAGAATTTAGTTTTTTGCAGTTTGAGAGTCCGAGGCATCGGTTTTTGTTATTTAATTTTTTTAGATGAATTATTGGGTATTTCTATGTTTTAACATGATCAAGTAACATTTAAACACGCTTCGTTAAACATTTTCACATTATCATTTTCATAAATATACCTAAACAATTCTGTCAAAGCGAAAATCATCTTTTCTTTTTCATACATACATACATTATAATCACGGGTGCCTTACAGCGCCCGAGACCGCCTAGACGGCCCCAGGGTACCCAGCGGAGGGGTTTTAATTCCACCTCGTCCTCGTCGTAGTATGAGTCTACACTAAACAAATGGCTAGCTCGTCGCGATGTTTTGAATAGACTCAATAACCCTTTTTTCTTTTTCATACTTTTAAAAATTATTATTATTACTATTATTATTATTGTTATTTATTATTATTATAGATAATAATAAATATTATTTTAAGGCCTTTTGTTCAACTACTGGGTTTTTTTTTATTTTTTTTATTTTTTATAAAAGCGTAACTTATCAAATTGTTTTGTTAGTCTAAATATATTCTTAAAGAGAATCACAATCGTAAAAAAAAAATTTTTGTTGGTAGATAATCTACAGTAACTATATAAAGTCAATGAACTCGATTAACTGTTCAATTGTTGATACCACTATCCTATATACTACATTTAAGGAATGCTGAAACTTTATGAATATAAACGACTATAATATATTATGTGAGAAAAACTGTCAAAGCGAAAAATAATCAGCTGCTTGATGCTTTTTTGTCGAGCAGGTACTGAACAAATGTATAGAATTTGTTTTTTTGGTTCTGCCAGAGTTGTTCCTATAGTGAAAGTTGTTCATACTCACGAGGATACTCTAATGCGCTGTATATATGGTTTTTATTGCGCCTTGTATAAACGGTAATATTTTGAATATTACTTAAATAAAAATATAATAAAATTAAACCGTTTTAAATATGAGTATATGATCTTTTCATAATAAATTGTCGGCCAAGGCCGCAAAAGGGCAATATGCGGCCGACTACTAGTAAAATTATATTTTTTCAATAAATGTTAAATTTTACTATATTCTGGGTTATTATTTATTGGGTCATTACATTAAAGAGCTTTAAATTTCTATTTTTGAATATAATTTTTTTCTATATAAATAAGTACCTATATTACTTTAAAGTCAAACAGGGATAGTAAAATGACTTCAAAGTAAAAAAAGGGCTTAACTGGTCAACAACTGACATGACACCCTACAAAAGTTTTTTTTTCAATTAAAATACATAGACTATATACATTTTGTACTTACGGCAATCATGACGAAAATAAAAGCAAAAATAGCGAAGAATTTCATGTTGATGCTTTTTGAAAAATAATATGCGATATATTACAGAAATCCTCTATTTATACTAAGATGCACCACACTTGAGTACATTCATTTATTTCTATTCAATAAATAAAACAGAAATTAATGTCGAATGCTATACCTATACAAAATCAAAAATTTGAATTGTTGTAATTATGCAGCTATTATGTAATTAATTTGTATTGTTTTCTTTTCGTACACATATGCACAGAGTTATACTCTTTGCCCATATGCGTATATAGGGAGGGGCCAGAATGATCAGGGCTCTAGAGAAAAATCAGGCGACGCGACATGTCGCGTCGCCTCAGTCAAAAACGTATGTATTTTGACAGTGACAGTAGGCGTGAGGTACGCTGTCACCTGCCAAAGTCTATACAGTTTTGATTGAAGGCGACACGACACGTCGCCTCGCCTTATTTTTCTCTAGAGCCCCTGGTGCCCATTTAGGATTGCCAACTCGCAAAAAAAAACAAACCGGGAAGATATTTTTTTTTTTTGGTCACAGACATTTTACCTAGACTTGATTGATGGTAAGCAAGGGGCAATCCATAAGGGCCGACGACTGGCAAAACCAAAATTTTTAACAAATTGGGGGCAACGGGTGAAAGTTTGAAAGACAATGTCAAATATTTGTTAATTTTTAAGTTTTAAAGGTCATTGGGCACAATCCGATCTAATTTGTGAAGGTTTGCCTACAGAAACAAAATTACTTTTAAATTAATAAGGTATATCCCACTTTCCATTTTAAGTATTTTTTTTTTTTTAAACCATGGGAATAAAATATTACAAGTGATTTAAAGATATTTTTGAAGTTGAAGATATTTATATAAGAACAAAATTGAATTTAAATGAAGGAATTGTATTAAAAAACACCATGCGTATGCGTATTTTTAGATGATACAATTGTACCTGTTGATATTGATGGAATAGAATAAATCTTATAAATAAATCTTTTTTTTTACCAACCATCATGAACAATTATCGAAATTCTCTACACTATTTTATTTCTGTAGATTCTGGATATATTTTTTGTACTACACTTAGTAGATAGTACGATTGCACCTGTAGATATTAATCAAGTTGAAATAAACCTCAGTAATTATTTTTTTCTAAGATACAGAATTTCTTTTTCTGTCTGATTCCCATTATTTATGGTAATGCGACCCATATATTCGTAAACCAGAGATATATGTCGAAACATCCCACATCAATTAATTTCTGTAGGTCGTGGGTAAATTTTTCATACTTAAGTGCCCAATGACCTGTAGATATTAATCAAGTTGAAATAAACCTCAGTAATTATTTTTTTCTAAGATACAGAATTTCTTTTTCTGTCTGATTCCCATTATTTATGGTAATGCGACCCATATATTCGTAAACCAGAGATATATGTCGAAACATCCCACATCAATTAATTTCTGTAGGTCGTGGGTAAATTTTTCATACTTAAGTGCCCAATGACCTTTACATTTCTCCTCATTTATTTACTCCGCACTCGAAGCTGTTGACATATACCTAGTAGGACAGTTAACCAAAATAGGTAAATCCAACTTCGAGAAAGAGATCTCTCGTCGAATCCAACTCGGCCCTACCTTCGGGAGGCTACGTAATATCTTTTCGTCCCAAATAGTGTTGCCAGTGATGACTTACGGATCAGGGACATTGTCGCTTACTATGGGCCTCATGAAAAAGCTCACAGTCACACAAAGGGCGATGGAGCGCGCTATCGGCGTTTCCTTGCGGGATCGTATTCCAAACGATGAGATCTGCATAAGGACCAAAGTACCGACATAGCCTCCAGAATCGCCAAACTTAAGTGGCAGTGGGCAGGCCACATAGCTCGCAGAACGGACGGCCGTTGGGGCAATAAGGTTTACGAGTGGCGAATTCTATTATTAGATTTAGACTGTACCACACCTTAAAAATAAATAATATTTTTTAAGAAAAAAAAACATACATATATTAATAGGGTTCGTCATTTATTACTTATGTTACTTCAGTACATATGTGTCAAGTACAGTAAACATTAATGCCTTTTTAAATACATATTTTATTATGCACCTGCATTATTATTTTTTCTCCTTGCTATTTTGAACCTGCACCAGGTGTCAACCCTATGACAATGGCTATAATTTTTGATGTGAACTCTTGGCAGATGCCAAAAGTTCACATCCAAAAAATATAGTAGTAAAATTCGCTACACATGTTTCTCATGATAATTTCTTAACTGCTGTTCGGGTGTACAAAAATATAACGAGAGATATCTGGTGACTCTCAGAAAGTGTATGTCAATGAGTAGCTAAAATTGAATTGTCATTCGTTTTGTAACTAATACAGCTTAAAGTTCATCATACATTAAGCTTCATATACAGGGTGAATTTGAAAGGATGTACTTTGGGCTAATATGAGGTTCTACTGATCAAATCGAACAATTTCTCTCATGGAAATATGTGTCGCAAATGAAAAAAAAATTTGGCTTCCCCATACAAATTGGTCATTTTAACATTACTAGTTTGTATGGAGAAGGCAATATTTTTTTTCGATTGCGGCACATGGTTCCATAGGAAAAGTTGTTCGTATTGATCAGTAGAACCTCATATTAGCCCAAAGTACATCCTATCAAAGTCACCATGTATATATTATATTCATAAAATATTATAATAATCCTTGCACACTTTGTATATGACTCAGGTGTTTGTATGTCGATATGTTTATCAATTAGGCTGTCTGTCTATTAATCTACATCTTACCGTCAAATATCTCGAGAACTAATAGTAAGACTGACTTGAAATTTGGAATAGTTATAAATATTGTTAACCCATATTCATCCCAAATGGTATAAGTCATAGTTACTTATAGGCTCGAGTGAAAACGGGACTAAATACAAAAATAAATAAATTTTGGACAAATTAGGCCATGCCAACTGAAAGAGTGGAGAGGGCGGAAAAACAAATGAGCGCGTGCAACGGCCTCGTATGGGCGTGGCGTACAGTCGCCGGCCACTAGCCGCGTGCATGGATTGTTTGTCGTTTTGGACACGACGATGAGAATCATTTTAATTTAATTATTTTATGTCAAAAAAAAAATGTATTAAGTTTCCTGAGCTCGATAGACGCTGTTTTTATTATTTTATGTCAGATAAAAAAAGAAAGGATCGGAACCGGTTTTTCCCGGTTCTGAGGATCGCCCAAAAACCGGTTCCAAAATATTATAACCCGGGTCTATCGGTTCTTTTCAAAGATCGATTTAAATGTACATTTTCAAGTTCAACACATTACGTTACGTTACTATACAACTTTACAAACAATAATGAATTACGTCTAGAATCTATACCTTCACAAACGTTTAGATACCATGATTCGAGCGCCACTACGAAGACTAGTGCAGTCGTACAATGATATCGCACAATGACAATTTCTACAGAATTAACATTTTGCTCTGTCACTTACAAGTATAGGTCTTCTGTAATAGAAAAACTGCGACCTGGTTGTGGTAGGGATTAACATTCACTTTTAAATTACCGTTCCTAGTATTCCTGTTTTTATATTATATGTTTTATATACCTATCTATATTTATTTATTTTTTCATGTACTTACTATATTTATTTAGTTTTTCACCTATTAAGTAACCACATTATTGTTCTTGTTTATGTATATATATATTTGTGTAGCTTAGTAAATTAAAAAAAAATCCTATTATAATATGTAATCCTAATATCATGTTATTTTGAGATTTTTACAAATGTTTAATAACTTATATTATAACTTAATTTTTGTATCGACAATAAAATAAAACATTAAAACATAAAATCTACATCACTGCCGGAGCAGGGTAGCGTTCCCTCGTTGAATTGCAATGGAAATTCTCTGCACAAGGAATGCACCAGCCCTCGTATGTCTCAGTGGGGACGAAATGTATTGTGGAAAAATTAGTTGTATTATTAGAGGCAGGATTAGATGGATTTTTGAAATATGGATAGCTAAACCCTCTGCCCCTTGAAAAATGGAGGTTGAGTGCATCTGAGGTGCTGCACGATGTTATCGACACCAACAGCTTCAGAAGAGTTATTGGAATTGATCCTATCAGTTACATCCATAAATAAATAAAAGCTTTAACTAGTAACTAAAATTAACTATGAAAACATATAATAAAAAAGGATAATATAACCTTGTAAATAAAAACATACAACTATTGTATTATTGTAGCATCCACATAAAACTCACAAAATGATTGTAAACTAACAGATCTATAATAAAATTATTCAACAAGAGCCTAGCCTTTAATTCTATGAAAATTTTCTATTTATATGGGTTATGAGTATATTCAAAACATCGCGACGAGCTAGCCACTTGTTCGGTGTAGACTCATACGATCGGCTACGACGAGGTGGGATTAAAACCCCTCCGCTGGGTACCCTGGGGCCGTCTAGGCGGTCGGTTTTGGTCTTGGGCGCCGTAAGGCATCCGTGAAGATATGTATGAAAGTTATTGAATACCAGCAAATTATGAGATTTGAAAGATCATATAAAATGTACCATTATAGGAAAGGGGGCAAATATGCAGTAGTCATTACAATATATACAAGACCACATGTCGTGAAAAAATATGCTGGTACCTACATGTCTATGAAGATATGTATGAAAGTTATTGAATACCAGCAAATTATGAGATTTGAAAGATCATATAAAATGTACCATTATAGGAAAGGGGGCAAATATGCAGTAGTCATTACAATATATACAAGACCACATGTCGTGAAAAAATATGCTGGTACCTACATGTATGTATGATGTATCAAATTCTTTATTTAATTATTCTAAAATCATTATTATTAAATATAGGTTGATACCCAAATTTACTTTATTAAGCTCTTTTTGCATTTGGTATAATTTAACGGTCTTAATCGTGAAAATTTACGAAGCCTTCATTAATTCATTATACAATATAACAGTTCTATAGAAAAACAACCCAAAACTATATTTCAACGCTAAATAATAGTTCCATAACTTTATTAAAAGCATAGTTTAGCCTAAATGTTTATGCATATTCTCACTAGATATACTAGTAGATAACTTAACAAAACAATACGATTTTGTTAATTAAGACATTATAAAATCTTTTAAAACTTTACTTTCCTGGCTTTTTCTGATGCCAATTTGTCAATAATATGGTTTACATTAATAGTTTTTGCAATATCATACTCAATCGATAGTTTAGCGAGATTACTCAAACGTTCTTGACCAATTTGTGATCGTAGGTAATTTCAATCTCTTCTAAACTGACGTCAGGAAGCTCCTCAGTCTAATGACGCGTAAGTGTAGCTCTGGAATCGTTTCTAGGGTCAGGTTTTGCAGCGCGTGATTTATAAAGCCGGCTGTAGAAGTTTTCGATCTCAGTGAGGATCTCTGCTTTGGGGGTGGCATTTCATCCATCGTAGGTAGTCAGCTTCGTCATCTGGCTTCCAAGCTTCTGCATGAATACTTTGAACCATGTTCAGCTCGATTGCCCTCTCGATTCGACGAGTATTTCCGTACAGACTTAATTTATATGAGCTTGGTGAGCGCTTGTTGTTCTAAAGAAGTTACCGAATTCCCGACAGCGTCAAACTCCCCATCAACATCCATTGTGGTTTCTAACGCGTCAAATATATTTCTTAGCTCTAACTGAAAAAAGTCCGAGCCCCATTCGGTTTGTGGTGGGTAGATCGAAGCGTAGATTTCACCAGGCGGTGCCTTTCAAGCTTGTAGTTGATGTTCAGAGTACCTCGAACAAGTCTGTGGTCACTTCCGGTATTGAACCTAATGACCACCGAGACATGTCTGAATATGTGCCTTTTATCCGCCATAATGAAATCAATCTCGTTTCTGGTGGGCAATTCTTGCGCTTTCGACATTCATCTCGATTCGAGATTTTAAAACGAAAAATTACTAAATATGTCATTTTTCGTTCAATATTTGTATATTTATTATTTATTAATTAATATTTATTATTTATTTCATTTAATGTTCGATATTTTTGAACGAAAAATGGCATATTTAGTCATTTTTCGTTTAAAAATCTCGAATATAGATGGATGTCGATAGCGCGAAAATTGCCCACCTGACCTTGTTGTTAGTGCTTATCCAGGTCCACTTCCTTTCAAAGAACGTATTCATTACAAATTGTCCCTCTTTCTCGAGGAAATTGATTTTTCCCCTAACATCCCTGCTTCCATATCCGTGCAGTTCAACACTCGATTCGATGCCAGTTTGTACTCCCACTTTGGCATTTAAGTCCCCCATGACCACATTATAGTGGGTCCTAGTGGTGTTGTGAAGGGCTTTGGCTAGACAGACAGTACCCACAATAATGCGACCCTTACTACCGTAAACTAGAGACATTTATCTATCTATCTCACCTTATTTTATTTCTACATCGTGGGTATGGATTTCATACTATGGTGCCCAATGACATTTGGGATGTCACCTATTTGGTCGAGAACTGGTGAAGCGACCCTAGTTATAAAGAACATAGAGCGTTTTACGAAGATAGAGAACTTTTCGTATAGTCCTCCCATATGAAATTATTGAAATAAATAGTTTTAAAATGTAAAGTTTGTGAAAAATCTCATAGCGCGAGTGCTGAACGGTTAAATATTTTTTTAACCTAGGCTTCAGTATAATTTTGTGTGTTAAGTTGCGGTACCGTTCCTTATTCGTTTTATTCCTTCCTTTAATATGGCTTAGCACCATGTTGTAATTTTGTGTACCTGAGCCCCAATAGCCCGTAAACTATGGGTTGGCAAAATGCGCCCCCCTGAGGGTGCAGACATAAAAACAATATTCATCCCTTAAAAAAGAGCTATTATACCAAAATATAGATTACAATAATATACTAATAAACAGTATCAGGTTATTTAATAAATTGCCAAATTCAATTATAGACTTAATGGTATAAAAATAAAAAATTGTATAAAGCAAATAGCAAAAGCATATTAAAAAGTTAATGATTATATTAATGACAGAGACATCTGGAAACATACCTCCCTGCGACTGGCATCTCTCCACTAATAATAAATGTGACACAGTAATAATTCATTACTAAGTACTTATTATATTATTTTTATTCTACATTAGGTAATTTGTTATATTTGGAGAAGGTAATAACTTGTTATAACTATTACTTTTTTGTTTTTATTTATTTTTAATATTAAGTATTTTGGCTAGGTAATATACTTACATTGTCTTTCATATATTTAAATTATCATTTTGTTAACAGAGCTACATAATGCATATCCGTTTTCGATGTTTGCGCGTGTCTCAGATTATATAATACATATGGCCTGGTAATGTGTCCTAGTGATTTCCTCTCCTTTGAAGGTCATTGCAGTGGTGGCGCGTGTGCCGGGTTCTGGTCTGCACCCTAAGGGCCTGGTTGAGCAGGAGGATGGCTGACACATGCGTTACGTCCGTGATCGGGTGCTGCTGTGGGGGCCTTGGATCTCCGCAGGCATAGTTTAATTATTATGTTAAAAGCGGAGGTCTCGCAAAATTGTCGGATATAGTGTTTATTTATTATCGGGGGACTATAGTGTTTTGTGATTCTGTACTACTTCTATATTGTAAAATGGTTTATCTGCTATGGGGTGTTCTACTCGTGCTCTTCAGCGGGATGGGGGTAAATTATCATACCCTATGATTATAAGCTAGTAAATAAGCATATCTCCTGATGGTCAGGTACATATGTGGAACGCCAGAGTTTTTTACTTGCTGGTACCTTTTTCTCCGGGGTGTCTCTGGGGGACCAACATGCGGTCAGTGTTTGTGCGCTCATTGATACATTTTTGTACTTTTATATTAATCATTACTTATAGTGGATATTTGGGGCATATAGATATATGGCCTTATTCATAAAAACTTATTGAGTCCTTCAAGAACACTTTAGTTATAGAAGGTTTTGTCCCTTTTATTTAGCAACAAAAATGAATATGTGTAAAAGAGACAAAACATTCCATAACTAAAGTGTTCTTCAAGGCTTCAATAAGTTTTTATGAATAAGGTCATTAGTCTGTTAGGTTGTTCGGCTCGGTGGCACCTTTACATGGCAGATAACGATGGACAGGTCAATGGAATCAGCTAACCACCTAGTCTAACACTGGTTGATTATGTGGTGTGTATTCGGTTTTGGTTTCTATTTATTTTTATGTATGCAAGAGCCTAACCAAGCGCACACTTAGACCTTATTATAAATATAGTTTTTTTTACAAAAAAACAATATCATATCGAATAAAATCTTATAAAAAGGAGTCTGGGGAAGTATAAATTCCTTAAATGCAAGTGGAAAATAAAATATCGTTGGATATGCCAATTAATAATATCTAATTCATATTGCTTACATTGCTTAGTTTGAATTATTCATTTTGAACAAACTAAACCATGCTATGTAATTATATCAACAGCATTTTGCTCTTTATCGGTAACAATATACGTATTAAAAATGATGACCAAAAACAATTCTGGCATCACCTGTAGGTACATACAAACACTCAGTTCAAAAACATTTTGATATCTGTGATATATTGATCTATTATTAAATAAACCTATAAATAAAAAGTATGTACACAATTTATGAAAGAAAAATATCTACTGCAATGTCTAAATTATTCCCGTTTATTATTTACAATTAAATATAGTTATATATTTTGTATGACCCTCACCTATATTAACCATTTTGGTCATTTCCACGTTACAATGAGCAGTAAATGGATGAAGGATTGTTAGAATTCTTACCTATTTATATCGGGTTTTATTTGGTAGCAAATTATTATTTTATTTATTTTTATTTTCACTTGTCTACTCCAGCTGCGCCTTTTGCCTTGCCAGCGGCATCAGTTGGTTTGCCTCCAGTAGCACCATCTGCTACTTTGCCTACCTTATCAGTTGGGTTGCTACCAGTAGCACCGCCTGCTGCTTTGCCGACCTTATCAGTTACATTGCCGATAATGTCAATCGGGTTGCCACCGGTTCCACCGCCTGCTACATTGCCAATACCTGGGCCCTATTTCATAATGGCGACAATTGCAACAATTGTCAACAAGTGTCAAGAATAGTCGACTTATCGTGGTGATTCTTGTTGCATGAATTCTGACTATGACTGGTGCGACAATTGTCCAAATCCTATTGGAAGTTATACCATTGAATTTGAAAATTATTACTGTTGAAATTGCAGTTATAAAAAAGCTACAGTTAGCGAAAAAACTCTTGTTTTTTTTTTTATGTTTCCAATTATTGGGAAGGCAAAGGGTTCTAAGCCTATACAGCTTTTTGTTTTTTTTTCTTCCACCAATGTGGAAAGTCAAAGATCTTTAGACCGTATGGTCTAAAGATTAAAAAAAAAAGAAAATAAATCAAGACTTTTGATTTTTTTGCACTAAAATGTGTTTTCAGATTTAAGTGTTTATTATAAAGATTTATCATAATAATAAAAAAAAATAGTTATGTAATTTCATTGAATATGATTATAAGATTAAATGAAAAATACTATCTTAATTATACAGTATTTAACTGTTTATGATCGACAGTATCTTTGAAGACATTAAAGTAAATAAAAACAATGAATTTAATAAAAATAAAATAAGTCAGGGTGGGTGGTATGGGCTTTAATTCATTTGCCCATTCTTCTACGATAAATGAACATTTAAAGAAAGGCTGTCCTCTGAATTTTTTATGGAAAAATATTTATTCTTTAAAAAAAAAGGAAATAAATAAATACCATCATGGGTGCCAATTTGGCTCCCGAGAACCGTTTAAATGGCCTCAGGGTCCCAGCAGAGGGATTAACCCATCCTCATTTCGCCGATGGTATTCGGAGGCAACACCTAACAAGTGGCAAGCTTGTTGCGGTGTTTATGATGAAATAGAAAATGTTATCATCTGCTTAACCTTGTTATCAGTTGCGCAGTGACTTAACCACTAGGCTGGGCCCGCTTTATAAGGAAATATACGGAAGGCCTAAAATTGCTCTTCGAGTGAAATGTTAAACATGTTCGTTTACGAACACATAAAATATTATATAGGTACATGTTCGTTTACGAACATGTACCTATATAATATTTTAGTTGTGGTTTGTATGACGGGCTACCATCTTCTGTTTTCATGTTTGGAAAGCCTATTTTAGTACTTAGAACACCTACATTTTATGCCTCCATAGAAATATCTATAACTAAATAAATATCTACATATTTATGCATGAAGGTAGCATAATATACTAACATATGCCAACGTCCGGTTTCTAATAATAATAAGTACTTATAAGTACATAGTTGAAAATGGCGGATTTCATAATCAGCGTGAACAAACAGATTGGTCTTGTCAAAAATGTTTATAAAACGCAATTATGAGAACAGCAGGGTTATTACGCGTCTTAAGTTCGCTCGCACGCCAATCATTATGACGTCATTCTGACGTAGATCAAGCTTGGCTTCTTGACAAAGGCTCCAAAAAATCTTAGAAAATTACGTCATAACGATTGGCGTGCGAGCGAACTTAAGACGCGTAATCACCATGCTTGTCACATTTTCACAGTAATATACTTGTCAATTAAAAAGTAATATAAAACAAAAATTACATAATTGTCAAAATGTCACTTGTCACTAAATATGGATGAATTTCCACCAAAAGTTCTTCCTCCCACCTTACTGAGGCGGAACCTGAGGCTCTAATATGGGTTTTTGGTTCGTAGCAACGTAACGTTAATACGTGAGGAACACCAATAGGGTTGCTTTATTTTTGGTAACAGGACTTAATAAAGCGATCCTATTGGTGGTTCCTCACGTTTTAACGTAACGTTGCTACAAAGCAAAAACCTATGGTAGATCCTCTGGTAGTGAACTCGACTTTATCTAATATTAATCTACTCGGGACTTGTGGCGTATTTATGGTCTCTCATCGGAACTATCCAATAAATCTAACGCTACAATGACTATCACTGTTCAAATATTCTATTTTGATTTACAAAAACTATAAAATAAAATGTATTTAAACCGTAAGTATCACGTAAACCCCGGATCATCAGCGGTTACAACTTTTATGACGGAACGTAGGTTGGACAGTTAATTGACATTTAAAAAATATTATAGGGACGCCAGTAACAACAACATACATTAGTGTAACGAAACGTCACCGCAGGCCCTCCCAACCGTTAGTTACCAAATCTAATTGCCAATGGTAGACGTGTGAAGTTATAGAAACACTTTTCTGTAACGAATGGTTCGTTTGAACCTTATAACAACTGGGCATAAAGCCGTTTTCTACGCTATATGGCAGAGACACTTAAATAACTCTGAATTTATCACTTCGCTAGAAACCACAAAATGTGGTTGTTAAAGTATTGGTGATTAACAATATTAAAGAAAATACGTTATTTCATCCAAGAATTTTTTATATTGTTTCATTGACACAAATATCACAATGAAATAGGCATTAAAATCAGTCTTACTTTCTAATGATAAAAAAACATGTAACAAAAATTCCATATTAGTCATCTCTTAATCACCGAATACGAATTGTTAAAACAAAATCAAATTGCAAATGAAGGTACCTTAGGAAGTAATTATTTAAATATAATAAACCATAATATAAGTACAGGCGGAATTTAACTCAAGTTTATCAATCAGGCAGATCGCGTTTGTTGGAAAATCGAACCAAGAAAACACAACACGTCCTAACTTGTGCCATTGAGCTGAGCAATGATCTTATTTTGTTACACATGTAACTTGCAGTACAGAGGTACTTGTAAGCTGCATCCAAAAATCTGCCCTAGTACCATTTTCATACAATGTTATTTCAATACGAATGAATGTTTTAATATTATTTACTTCTTCCTCTCCGATCTGGAATTTGTTTTGCTTTTTGGACATAGATTTTTCTATTGCTTTATTAAGTTTTTTTTTCAAAACAGATGAAGTATTGCTGTTAGTACCTGTGTCATTATCACTTGTTCCCTTTTCAGCAGAAGCATTTGCAGCAGCAGATAAGCTTATCGTACTTGTATTTTGTAGAGGAGAGTGGAGAATCTGCTCGTCTTGCAAACGTTGAACAAGTTCAGTAATTGAAGTAATCATTTCATCACAGCTCATTCTAGGAAACTCTGGATGTATGAATTGGCGTGTCTCTGCATTTTCTTCGAAATATTCTTCCTGTTCGGCGTCAATACTAATCAAATGTATGAGAGAGAAAGATGTATGATGTTGGTTGCCGCTTCAGAGCAGAGCTCTTACATTTCGTGTCTGCCGTATTGTGTCCATGCGTGCATCAGTGATGTTAGCAATTTATTTGTAGATGTAAAACATTAGACGAACAACTGAAAGCAATATCATTAAATAACCTAGATACTGGCAATATGCATGCAGTGTTTTGCGTAGTTAATTTTGTGGTGATTTTTTCTATAATCGTTATTTGTGTCATACGAAAACTCATCTGCAGAATGTGAACCACACTATGAACCATATAAATCAAGTTCTACAATATTCTGCATAGTCTTTAAATACCCTTGCAAAAATAGTTTTTTTCGAAATATCGGTATTTTATCCTCAAATACCGGAATCAAAATAAGAAAAAAATACCAGTATACCGGTATACCGGTATTTTGGTATACCGGTATCCATGACCTACATACGAGCATGTGCTTGCTTAAAAAAAGAAAGTTATTTTTTGAAGGGACATTTTTTTATTTTATTGTTGATTGTTTAATGTAATTTTTATATTTATATAGTTTATATTTAGTTATTTTGACAAGCTGAATGCTGTTGTTTGCAAAAAACGGATTTGTAGCCAATTTTGGAGTAGGTACCTAAGCTCTTTTAATGAATGCATACGAAATGGCAGTATACAGACTTTTCACAAATGAATACTCTCTACTTACGGCTGAAGTGGCAGTATCCTGTAGAAGTTAGGAAGCCATATCTACTGGACATTTTTTTTACTAAATAGCACAAATAAACCTAATAAGTCCTATTGATGGAAAAACTCGTGGCTGAGCTACTGATCTTTAGTAGAATGCTCTACATGCAACCAAAGTAGCACATAGCGTCACATTTATCGGAAATGGATGTTTTTTACAAATATCATTGAATTAAACGATTTGAGAGTTGGAAATTGTTTTTATTTTACGATTTGTGACTGAAATATGCATTAAATTTAAAAGCCGTACTAATTTTTTTTTGCCTATTAAACACGGAGGACTTGGTCTACGGAGTCTTAACGATTTATATATACTGTCGATTTATATGTCTTAACGTCATAATACCCTTAATGACTGATGTCAAAATTAATGATAAAATTGATGAAATTAATGTTCTCTTGATGATTCAAAAGAACATTAATTTCATTAAAAATTCCATCAATTTTAGAACCACCGGGCATTACTTAGTAGATCTGATGGTAAACGTCCGGATGGCTTTACACTAATACCATGGTCTGAGGGAAAATCACTGATTTGGGACGCCACTTGCGTAGACACCTATGCGCAATCATATATTTCGGTTACATCTTCGATCCCTGGTTCAGCCGCTTGCATGGCTGAGTCACGGAAGCGGCTGAAGTACAGAGATTTACTACAAAATTACCACTTCGTAGCATTTGGGGTCGAAACATCTGGATGCTTGGGATCTGAGACCCGCGAATTTATTCGGGGCCTTGGAAAACGAGTATTTTTAGAATGTGGAGACCCTAAATGTTATAAATATTTAAAACAAAAAATCAGCATTGCCATTCAACGTGGCAATGCTGCCAGCGTATTAGGTACTCTACCAAGTGGCGCCCCTCTCAGTGATTATTTCTCTTTAATTTAATTATAAATAATATGTTATAATAATATGTTAATTTTAGGTACCTTTATTTTGTAAAATATTTCATCGAATAAATTTGTTAATTAAAATATCTAAAACTTTTGTTTTGATCAAGTTTTAACATATTATTATTGTCAAAATTATCGAGAAAAAAGATAAATATTTTTGTCATGGTCTGGGTGATTATGAACTATAATATAGTATTAATACCGTTGGTTCTGGTAAACCTAGTACAAATCTAAAGCTTAGTTTGTGTACCAGAAACAACGATATAATACACAATATATTTTATGAACACCCAGACCATGACAAGCTGCACAGAAAAACGTACTAATATTTTTTGCCTTGGGAATTGAAACGCAATTACTACTGTACGGATGCGGTCAAAATTAGTATATTTTTTTCGTTTTTATTTTTTATCACCCCAGTTTTTAATGTAAAAACGTATATTATTGCGCTACAAATAATCTGTAGGTAAACATTTTAAAATATTAAAATCGATTTTATACGAATTTAAATTAAATATTATTAATAAATCGAAATTTTATTATATATTTTTTTGAATTATGCTTATCTACTTTCATGTCTATTCTAATAAAATAGTGCTCCTGTCGAGGTCATAGGAGGCCCCATTATTCTCATGTACCCAGACCAGAGCCTCCAATAGGGTTAAGTCTACATTTATGTATATAATATGTATTTCATATGTAATACATATTGTATTTATAAGCACCCAGACCAAAGCAACTTTACATAAAAACGCAATGATATTATTTAGCCTAAGTGGGAATCGAATCCACGACGTCCGGCATACAACACCAAAACGAGTGGTTAATACTTATTTGTTATCATCGTCGTGACGGGCTTTATTCCGAGTTTGCAACCGCTAAAGACGACAATACATTGCGTAAACTATAAATATTGAAATATAAGTTCTATCCTATTAAATATAGAGTTGAAATTCCAATACCAATAAGATGTTCAAACTTGCGAAGAATTCGTGTATTTCAAGATGGCGGCATTATTATAGTCAACCTAATACAGACTATATATCTATTGAAATAGAACTTATATTTCAATATTTATAGTTTGCGCAACGTCTTGTCGTGTTTAACGTTTGAAAACTCGGAATAAGGCCCGAGGTAGATACTATACGTACGTGAGTTATAGGCATTAAAAACACAAGCTGGTTAAATACTACGTCTTCTGTCAATAGACAAAATTATGAACTAGCACTCTAATAACAATTTTATATTTTTAGATAAGTATGTAATAAAAGATACTAATAGGTATAAAACGAACGAGTCCACAATTATTTAGTGTATTTTAGCTTTATTCGGCCCATTTTTTTCACAAGTTTATTGTGAGCATAAAAGTGGTGTGAGTATTTATAAAATATATTAGGTAGTTGTACTATTATATTGACATACACCCATGAATGAACACCTAAAGGTATTTTTATAAGATAAGAACAACGTAAAAACTATGTTGTTTATTAGCCACTTTAATTGTTAAGCTGATTAATGCTCTAATCGTTCTGATTGGGCTACGGTTTTGCTCGATATTTAGCCAAAAATAAAAAGGTGAGGGCATTAAAGAGGTCACAAAAACGGTTGATTTCTTGTTATTGTAAGTAGATATTTGATTACTATATATTGGATACCAAATGTTGTGAAGTGATATTCTTTTTACTGAATTTTCACTTTAATTTGTCAAAATGTTGTTCTAAACTCTAGTTCTATATTTTTAAGTGTTCAACTGAAGGTGCACCAATTACTTGTGTGCTTATTTATGAACGATAGGTTTCATAATATAATTTAGGATAAAATTGCATGATTGATAATACAAACGTATACAACTTTTCATTTATCTTTAGGGTAAAAAATAATATGTTTGATATTTCAATTCAATGTTAACCGCATTTATATAGGTATATATTACAATAGACCCTCTAGATTCGATAAATGGCAAGCTCCGTTTGCCCGAACTGTTTTTGCAAAAAGATTTGAATCATTTATATATACACAAAAGTGAACAAAACTTACATGTACATGTAACTTACATCTTACATGTACATGTAACTTACATCTTACATGTACATGTAACTTACATCTTACATGTACTTAAAATTAATTAAAAAAAGAATATACAAAGTTGACTTATGTAGAAAAATTATAACGCAACGGAAGACCTTTTGAAAATTATTAAATAAATATCCAGTTAACATTAATTAACCATAAATTAAAATCAATTTCTTTATGTATATGTGTGTGTCTCTATGCATGAAAATATATATGTATAAGTGTGTAGGTATGTGCATGTGCATAATATGTATATATAATTATGTTTATTGCTTCTTTTTATAGGTAAATATAATCGTAGTTATTATTTTATTTTTTTAGCAGTGTGAAGTTGGCGGCCAAAGTTAGCGGCCAATTATAACCCGACCAATTTAAGAAGTCAGATTGAAACCATCCTTAGATTAACTATTATGTACATTTTGACATATAATTTTGTACCTAAATCAGATGTCTAGTTAGTAACTAGGGTGGCATGTCCTTAGGAAAGGATTAAGGGGGTGGGTTTGAAGTAAAACTCTACTTTTCCATATAATTAATAATTTTGTTTGTATCGATGGCCTAGAAAAAAAGTATCAAGTACAGACTAGATTAATTTTATACCTAGAGCATATACCTAGTTAGTAAATAGGGTGACATGCCCTTAGGAAGGGGTTAAGAGGGTGATTTTTAAGTAAAACACTACTTACCCATATAATTATTAATTTTGTCTGTATCGATAGCCTAGAAAAAAAGTATCAAGTACAGACTAGGTTTATTTTGTACCTTGAGCATATACCTATTTAGTAAATAGGGTGACTAGCCGTTAGGAAGGGGTTTAGGGGGTGATTTTTAAGTAAAACTCTACTTATCCATATAATTATTAATTTTGTCTGTATCGATAGCCTAGAAAAAAAGTATCAAATACAGACTAGGTTTATTTTGTACCTAGAGCATACACCTAGTTAGTAAATAGGGTGACATGCCCTTAGGAAGGGGTTAAGGGGGTATTTTTTAAGTAAAACTCTACTTATCCATATAATTATTAATTTTGTCTGTATCGATAGCCTAGAAAAAAAGTATCAAGTACAGACTAGGTTTATTTTGTACCTAGAGCATATACCTATTTAGTAAATAGCGTGACATGCCGTTAGGAAGGGGTTTAGGGGGTGATTTTTAAGTAAAACTCTACTTATCCATATAATTATTAATTTTGTCTGTATCGATAGCCTAGAAAAAAAGTATCAAATACAGACTAGGTTTATTTTGTACCTAGAGCATACACCTAGTTAGTAAATAGGGTGACATGCCCTTAGGAAGGGGTTAAGGGGGTATTTTTTAAGTAAAACTCTACTTATCCATATAATTATTAATTTTGTCTGTATCGATAGCCTAGAAAAAAAGTATCAAGTACAGACTAGGTTTATTTTGTACCTAGAGCATATACCTATTTTGTAAATAGGGTGACATGCCCTTAGGAAGGGGTTTAGGGGGTGATTTTTAAGTAAAACTCTACTTATCCATATAATTATTAATTTTATCTGTATCGATAGCCTAGAAAAAAAGTATCAAGTACAGACTAGGTTTATTTTGTACCTAGAGCATATACCTATTTAGTAAATAGGGTGACATGCCCTTAGGAAGGGGTTGAGGGGGTGATTTTTAAGTAAAACTCTACTTATCCATATAATTATTAATTTTGTCTGTATCGATAGCCTAGAAAAAGAGTATCAAGTACAGACTAGGTTTATTTTGTACCTAGAGCATATACCTATTTAGTAAATAGGGTGACATGCCCTTAGGAAGGGGTTTAGGGGGTGATTTTTAAGTAAAACTCTACTTATCCATATAATTATTAATTTTGTCTGTATCGATAGCCTAGAAAAAAAGTATCAAGTACAGACTAGGTTTATTTTGTACCTAGAGCATATACCTATTTAGTAAATAGGGTGACATGCCCTTAGGAAGGGGTTTAGGGGGTGATTTTTAAGTAAAACTCTACTTATCCATATAATTATTAATTTTGTCTGTATCGATAGCCTAGAAAAATAGTATCAAGTACAGACTAGGTTTTATTTTGTACCTAGAGCATACACCTAGTTAGTAAATAGGGTGACATGCCCTTAGGAAGGGGTTAAGGGGGTATTTTTTAAGTAAAACTCTACTTATCCATATAATTATTAATTTTGTCTGTATCGATAGCCTAGAAAAAAAGTATCAAGTACAGACTAGGTTTATTTTGTACCTAGAGCATACACCTAGTTAGTAAATAGGGTGACATGCCCTTAGGAAGGGGTTAAGGGGGTATTTTTTAAGTAAAACTCTACTTATCCATATAATTATTAATTTTGTCTGTATCGATAGCCTAGAAAAAGAGTATCAAGTACAGACTAGGTTTATTTTGTACCTAGAGCATATACCTATTTAGTAAATAGGGTGACATGCCCTTAGGAAGGGGTTTAGGGGGTGATTTTTAAGTAAAACTCTACTTATCCATATAATTATTAATTTTGTCTGTATCGATAGCCTAGAAAAAAAGTATCAAGTACAGACTAGGTTTATTTTGTACCTAGAGCATATACCTATTTAGTAAATAGGGTGACATGCCCTTAGGAAGGGGTTTAGGGGGTGATTTTTAAGTAAAACTCTACTTATCCATATAATTATTAATTTTGTCTGTATCGATAGCCTAGAAAAATAGTATCAAGTACAGACTAGGTTTTATTTTGTACCTAGAGCATACACCTAGTTAGTAAATAGGGTGACATGCCCTTAGGAAGGGGTTAAGGGGGTATTTTTTAAGTAAAACTCTACTTATCCATATAATTATTAATTTTGTCTGTATCGATAGCCTAGAAAAAAAGTATCAAGTACAGACTAGGTTTATTTTGTACCTAGAGCATACACCTAGTTAGTAAATAGGGTGACATGCCCTTAGGAAAGGGTTAAGGGGGTATTTTTTAAGTAAAACTCTACTTATCCATATAATTATTAATTTTGTCTGTATCGATAGCCTAGAAAAAAAGTATCAAGTACAGACTAGGTTTATTTTGTACCTAGAGCATACACCTAGTTAGTAAATAGGGTGATATGCCCTTAGGAAGGGGTTTAGGGGGTGATTTTTAAGTAAAACTCTACTTATCCATATAATTATTAATTTTGTCTGTATCGATAGCCTAGAAAAAGAGTATCAAGTACAGACTAGGTTTATTTTGTACCTAGAGCATATACCTATTTAGTAAATAGGGTGACATGCCCTTAGGAAGGGGTTTAGGGGGTGATTTTTAAGTAAAACTCTACTTATCCATATAATTATTAATTTTGTCTGTATCGATAGCCTAGAAAAAAAGTATCAAGTACAGACTAGGTTTATTTTGTACCTAGAGCATACACCTAGTTAGTAAATAGGGTGACATGCCCTTAGGAAGGGGTTAAAGGGGTAGTTTTTAACTAAAACTCTACTTACCCATAAAATTATTAATCTTGTCTGTATCGATAGCCTAGAAAAAAAGTATCAAGTACAGACTAGGTTTATTTTGTACCTAGAGCATATACCTATTTAGTAAATAGGGTGACATGCCCTTAGGAAGGGGTTTAGGGGGTGATTTTTAAGTAAAACTCTACTTATCCACATAATTATTAATTTTGTCTGTATCGATAGCCTAGAAAAAAAGTATCAAGTACAGACTATGTTTATTTTGTACCTAGAGCATATACTTATTTAGTAAATAGGGTGACATGCCCTTAGGAAGGGGTTTAGGGGGTGATTTTTAAGTAAAACTCTACTTATCCATATAATTATTAATTTTGTCTGTATCGATATCCTAGAAAAAAAATATCAAGTACAGACTAGGTTTATTTTGTACCTAGAGCATATACTTAGTTAGTAAATAGGGTGACATGTCCTTAGGAAGGGGTTAAGGGGGTAGTTTTAAAGTAAAACTCTACTTACCCATATAATTATTAATTTTGTCTGTATCGATAGCCTAGAAAAAAAGTATCAAGTACAGACTAGGTTTATTTTGTACCTAGAGCATATACCTAGTTAGTAAATAGGGTGACATGCCCTTAGGAAGGGGTTTAGGGGGTGATTTTTAAGTAAAACTCTACTTATCCATATAATTACTAATTTTGTCTGTATCGATAGCCTAGAAAAAAAGTATCAAGTACAGACTAGGTTTATTTTGTACCTAGAGCATATACTTAGTTAGTAAATAGGGTGACATGCCCTTAGGAAGGGGTTAAAGGGGTAGTTTTTAACTAAAACTCTACTTACCCATATAATTATTAATCTTGTCTGTATCGATAGCCTAGAAAAAAAGTATCAAGTACAGACTAAGTTTATTTTGTACCTAGAGCATATACTTAGTAAATAGGGTGACATGCCCTTACGAAGGGGTTAAGGGGGTAGTTTTTAAGTAAAACTCTACTTACCCATATAATTATTAAGTTTGTCTGTATCGATAGCCTAGAAAAAAAGTATCAAGTACAGACTAGGTTTATTTTGTACCTAGAGCATATACCTAGTTAGTAAATAGGGTGACATGCCCTTAGGAAGGGGATAAGGGGGTAGTTTTTAAGTAAAACTCTACTTATCCATATAATTATTAATTTTGTCTGTATCGATAGCCTAGAAAAAGAGTGTCAAGTACAGACTAGGTTTATTTTGTACCTAGAGCATATACCTAGTTAGTAAATAGGGTGACATGCCCTTAGCAAGGGGTTAAGGGGGTAGTTTTTAAGTAAAACTCTACTTATCCATATAATTATTAATTTTGTCTGTATCGATAGCGTGGAAAAAAAGTATCAAGTGCAGACTAGGTTTATTTTGTACCTAGAGCATATACTTAGTAAATAGGGTGACATGCCCTTAGGAAGGGGTTAAGGGGGTAGTTTTTAAGTAAAACTCTACTTACCCATATAATTATTAAGTTTGTCTGTATCGATAGCCTAGAAAAAAAGTATCAAGTACAGACTAGGTTTATTTTGTACCTAGAGCATATACCTAGTTAGTAAATAGGGTGACATGCCCTTAGGAAGGGGATAAGGGGGTAGTTTTTAAGTAAAACTCTACTTATCCATATAATTATTAATTTTGTCTGTATCGATAGCCTAGAAAAAGAGTGTCAAGTACAGACTAGGTTTATTTTGTACCTAGAGCATATACCTAGTTAGTAAATAGGGTGACATGCCCTTAGCAAGGGGTTAAGGGGGTAGTTTTTAAGTAAAACTCTACTTATCCATATAATTATTAATTTTGTCTGTATCGATAGCGTGGAAAAAAAGTATCAAGTGCAGACTAGGTTTATTTTGTACCTAGAGCATATACTTAGTAAATAGGGTGACATGCCCTTAGGAAGGGGTTAAGGGGGTAGTTTTTAAGTAAAACTCTACTTACCCATATAATTATTAAGTTTGTCTGTATCGATAGCCTAGAAAAAAAGTATCAAGTACAGACTAGGTTTATTTTGTACCTAGAGCATATACCTAGTTAGTAAATAGGGTGACATGCCCTTAGGAAGGGGATAAGGGGGTAGTTTTTAAGTAAAACTCTACTTATCCATATAATTATTAATTTTGTCTGTATCGATAGCCTAGAAAAAGAGTGTCAAGTACAGACTAGGTTTATTTTGTACCTAGAGCATATACCTAGTTAGTAAATAGGGTGACATGCCCTTAGCAAGGGGTTAAGGGGGTAGTTTTTAAGTAAAACTCTACTTATCCATATAATTATTAATTTTGTCTGTATCGATAGCGTGGAAAAAAAGTATCAAGTGCAGACTAGGTTTATTTTGTACCTAGAGCATATACCTAGTTAGTAAATAGGGTGACATGCCCTTAGGAAGGAGTTAAGGGGGTAGTTTTTAACTAAAACTCTACTTATCCAAATAATGATTAATTTTGTCTGTATCGATAGCCTAAAAAAAAAGTATCAAGTACAGACTAGGTTTATTTTGTACCTAGAGCATATACCTAGTTGGTAAATAGGGTGACATGCCCTTAGCAAGGGGTTAAGGGGGTAGTTTTTAAGTAAAACTCTACTTATCTATATAATTATTAATTTTGTCTGTATCGATAGCCTAGAAAAAAAGTATCAAGTACAGACTAGGTTTATTTTGTACCTAGAGCATATACCTAGTTAGTAAATAGGGTGACATGCCCTTAGGAAGGGGTTAAGGGGGTAGTTTTTAAGTCGTCCAATCTCAATATTGTCGACTTTGTCAAAGGTCTTCGAAAAACTTGTTCACAAAACAATTTATCCAATCCTGCATAACCATATTACCCCAGCCCAACATGGGTTCGTCAAGAGCAAATCTACTATTACTAATTTAACTGTTTACACTAATTATATTTTCAATGCTCTTGACAGTGGTTTGCAGGTAGATTCTATCTATACTGACTTCAAGAAGGCCTTTGACAAGGTCGATCATGTTATTATGCTCGAAAAGCTAGCCTATAATGGTATTAAGGGGTCTCTGCTCAGGTGGTTCTCATCATACATACATAATAGAAAACAACGTGTTATTGTCAATGGTTTCGAGTCGGAAACGGTTGTTGTAACGTCTGGAATACCACAAGGTTCAATTCTTGGACCATTCTTATTTATTTTGTACATAAACGACATTTTCAAATATATTAAGTATTCAAATTTACTAATATACGCTGACGACTTAAAAATTTACAAAATAATAAATAATATTCATGATACTATTTTGCTTCAACTTGACCTAGAATCCCTTAACCTATATTGTTCTATGAAGAAAATTCTCCTCAATATAAATAAATGTAAATCTATCACTTTCACAAGAAAAATATCTCCTGTAATGACAACCTATACTATTGGCCGACATCCATTAGAGAATATTACTAATATACGCGACTTAGGAATTACACTGGACTCTAAACTGACTCTTGACATTCACATTAGCAACATTATAAACAAAGCCTTTAAACTTATGGAATTTACTTTACGTACAGCGGTTCCATTTAAAAATTCAACCACCTACATAACACTTTTTAATTCACTTGTTAGACCAATCTTAGAATACGGATCAATTATATGGAATCCCCATTACCACACTTACAATAACAGTATAAAAAAAATTCAAAGAAAATTTCTTAAAATTGTAAGTTTTAGATGCCATCATAAATATATGAAATATGACTTATTAATAAGTAAATTTAAAACCTCAACCCTTCAGCAGCGACGTGCCGGATTGGATGCCATGTTTTTGTTTAAATTGCTGCACAATCATATTGACTGTCCTGATCTTCTGGAACTTCTGCACTTTCGGGTGCCTAAACACAACACTAGGTCACAAGCGTTATTCCATCTACAACCAAGCCGAACCAATGCCGGTCTACGCGCCCCACTACACCGTATGTGCACTGTATATAATACGCGCTTTGTTACCCTCGACATTTTTAACATCTTAGTTGGCAAGTATAAGAGTGGAGTAAAATCTCTTCTAAAACCTACAATCTAATTATTGTTTATATATTATTTCTAATCTGTATATAATTATGTGTAAGTATATAAACAAATATTATATATAATTTATTGTTATGTGTATATACCTACTTATCTAAGTACCTATATTGATTATTTATATTATATAAGAATAAGAACAGTCCTGTCACACTTCTTTTTATTTTGTATAACTTTCTGTGAATACGCTGTTGTCACATATGTATGTATTTTGTTAAAAATCTGTTTCTGTTAATATCTGTATGTGTTGTTTGTATTCAATAAAACTTTAAAATAAAAATAAAATAAAAAAATATTAATTTTGTCTGTATCGATAGCCTAGAAAAAAGTATCAAGTACAGATAGGTAAATAATGGGTAAGTAGAGTTTTACTTAAAAACTACCCCCTTAATCCCTTCCTAAGGGTATGTCACCCTATTTACTAACTAGGTATATGCTCTAGGTACAAAATAAACCTAGTCTGTACTTGATACTTTTTTTCTAGGCTATCGATACAGACAAAATTATTCATTATTTGGATAAGTAGAGTTTTACTTATAAATTACCCCCTAAACCCCTTCCTAAGGGCATGTTACCCTATTTACTAACTAGGTATATGCTCTAGGTACAAAATAAACCTAGTCTGTACTTGATACTTTTTTTCTAGGCTATCATTACAGACCAAATTAATAATTATATAAATAAGTAGAGTTTTACTTAAAAATCACCCCCTAAACCCCTTCCTAAGGGCATGTCACCCTATTTACTAACTAGGTATATGCTCTAGGTACAAAATAAACCTAGTCTGTACTTGATACTTTTTTTTTGGCTATCGATACATACAAAATTAATAATTATATAGATAAGTAGAGTTTTACTTAAAAACTACCCCCTAAACCCCTTCCTAAGGGCATGTCACCCTATTTACTAACTAGGTATATGCTCTAGGTACAAAATAAACGTAGTCTGTAATTGATACTTTTTTTCTAGGCTATCATTACAGACCAAATTAATAATTATATAAATAAGTAGAGTTTTACTTAAAAATCACCCCCTAAACCCCTTCCTAAGGGCATATCACCCTATTTACTAACTAGGTATATGCTCTAGGTACAAAATAAACCTAGTCTGTACTTGATACTTTTTTTCTAGGCTATCGATACATACAAAATTAATAATTATATAGATAAGTAGAGTTTTACTTAAAAACTACCCCCTAAACCCCTTCCTAAGGGCATGTCACCCTATTTACTAACTAGGTATATGCTCTAGGTACAAAATAAACGTAGTCTGTAATTGATACTTTTTTTTCTAGGCTATCGATACAGACAAAATTAATAATTATATAGATAAGTAGAGTTTTACTTAAAAATCACCCCCTAAACCCCTTCCTTAGGGCATGTCACCCTATTTACTAACTAGGTATATGCTCTAGGTACAAAATAAACCTAGTCTGTACTTGATACTTTTTTTCTAGGCTATTGATACAGACAAAATTAATAATTATATGGATAAGTAGAGTTTTACTTAAAAACTACCCCCTTAACCCCTTCCTAAGGGCATGTCACCCTATTTACTAACTAGGTATATGCTCTAGGTACAAAATAAACCTAGTCTGTACTTGATACTCTTTTTCTAGGCTATCGATACAGACAAAATTAATAATTATATGGATAAGTAGAGTTTTACTTAAAAACTACCCCCATAACCCCTTGCTAAGGGCATGTCACCCTATTTACTAACTAGGTATATGCTCTAGGTACAAAATAAACCTAGTCTGTACTTGATACTTTTTTTCTAGGCTATCGATACAGACAAAATTAATAATTATATGGGTAAGTAGAGTTTTACTTAAAAACTACCCCATTAACCCCTTCCTAAGGGCATGTCACCCTATTTACTAACTAGGTATATGCTCTAGGTACAAAATAAACCTAGTCGGTACTTGATACTTTTTTTCTAGGCTATCGATACAGACAAAATTAATAATTATATGGATAAGTAGAGTTTTACTTAAAAATCACCCCCTAAACCCCTTCCTAAGGGCATGTCACGCTATTTACTAACTAGGTACAAAATAAACCTAGTCTGTACTTGATACTTTTTTTCTAGGCTATCGATACAAACAAAATTAATAATTATATGGATAAGTAGAGTTTTACTTAAAAATCACCCCATAAACCCCTTCCTAAGGGCATGTCACCCTATTTACTAACTAGGTATATGCTCTAGGTACAAAATAAACCTAGTCTGTAATTGATACTTTTTTTCTAGGCTATCGATACAGACAAACTTAATAATTATATGGGTAAGTAGAGTTTTACTTAAAAATTACCCCCTTAACCCCTTCCTAAGGGCATGTCACCCTATTTACTAAGTATATGCTCTAGGTACAAAATAAACCTAGACTGTACTTGATACTTTTTTTCTAGGCTATCGATACAGACAAAATTAATAATTATATGGATAAGTAGAGTTTTACTTAAAAATCACTCCCTAAACCCTTTCCTAAGGGCATGTCGCCCTATTTACTAAATAGGTATATGCTCTAGGTACAAAATAAACCTAGTCTGTACTTGATACTTTTTTTCTAGGCTATCGATACAGACAAAATTATTCATTATTTGGATAAGTAGAGTTTTACTTATAAATTACTCCCTAAACCCCTTCCTAAGGGCATGTCACCCTATTTACTAACTAGGTATATGCTCTAGGTACAAAATAAACCTAGTCTGTACTTGATACTTTTTTTCTAGGCTATCATTACAGACCAAATTAATAATTATATAAATAAGTAGAGTTTTACTTAAAAATCACCCCCTAAACCCCTTCCTAAGGGCATTTCACCCTATTAACTAACTAGGTATATGCTCTAGGTACAAAATAAACCTAGTCTGTACTTGATACTTTTTTTCTAGGCTATCAATACAGACAAAATTAATAATTATATGGATAAGTAGAGTTTTACTTAAAAATCACCCCCTAAACCCCTTCCTAAGGGCATGTCACCCTATTTACTAAATAGGTATATGCTCTAGGTACAAAATAAACCTAGTCTGTACTTAATACTTTTTTTCTAGGCTATCGATACAGACAAAATTAATAATTATATGGATAAGTAGAGTTTTACTTAAAAAATACCCCCTTAACCCCTTCCTAAGGGCATGTCACCCTATTTACTAACTAGGTGTATGCTCTAGGTACAAAATAAACCTAGTCTGTACTTGATACTTTTTTTCTAGGCTATCGATACAGACAAAATTATTCATTATTTGGATAAGTAGAGTTTTACTTATAAATTACCCCCTAAACCCCTTCCTAAGGGCATGTCACCCTATTTACTAACTAGGTATATGCTCTAGGTACAAAATAAACCTAGTCTGTACTTGATACTTTTTTTCTAGGCTATCATTACAGACCAAATTAATAATTATATAAATAAGTAGAGTTTTACTTAAAAATCACCCCCTAAACCCCTTCCTAAGGGCATGTCACCCTATTTACTAACTAGGTATATGCTCTAGGTACAAAATAAACCTAGTCTGTACTTGATACTTTTTTTCTAGGCTATCGATACAGACAAAATTAATAATTATATGGATAAGTAGAGTTTTACTTAAAAATCACCCCCTAAACCCCTTCCTAAGGGCATGTCACCCTATTAACTAAATAGGTATATGCTCTAGGTACAAAATAAACCTAGTCTGTACTTGATACTTTTTTTCTAGGCTATCGATACAGACAAAATTAATAATTATATGGATAAGTAGAGTTTTACTTAAAAAATACCCCCTTAACCCCTTCCTAAGGGCATGTCACCCTATTTACTAACTAGGTGTATGCTCTAGGTACAAAATAAACCTAGTCTGTACTTGATACTTTTTTTCTAGGCTATCGATACAGACAAAATTAATAATTATATAGATAAGTAGAGTTTTACTTAAAAAATACCCCCTTAACCCCTTCCTAAGGGCATGTCACCCTATTTACTAACTAGGTGTATGCTCTAGGTACCAAATAAACCTAGTCTGTACTTGATACTTTTTTTCTAGGCTATCGATACAGACAAAATTAATAATTATATGGGTAAGTAGAGTTTTACTTAAAAACTACCCCCTTAACCCCTTCCTAAGGGCATGTCACCCTATTTACTAAGTATATGCTCTAGGTACAAAATAAACCTAGACTGTACTTGATACTTTTTTTCTAGACTATCGATACAGACAAAATTAATAATTATATGGATAAGTAGAGTTTTACTTAAAAATCACTCCCTAAACCCTTTCCTAAGGGCATGTCGCCCTATTTACTAAATAGGTATATGCTCTAGGTACAAAATAAACCTAGTCTGTACTTGATACTTTTTTTCTAGGCTATCGATACAGACAAAATTATTCATTATTTGGATAAGTAGAGTTTTACTTATAAATTACTCCCTAAACCCCTTCCTAAGGGCATGTCACCCTATTTACTAACTAGGTATATGCTCTAGGTACAAAATAAACCTAGTCTGTACTTGATACTTTTTTTCTAGGCTATCATTACAGACCAAATTAATAATTATATAAATAAGTAGAGTTTTACTTAAAAATCACCCCCTAAACCCCTTCCTAAGGGCATTTCACCCTATTAACTAACTAGGTATATGCTCTAGGTACAAAATAAACCTAGTCTGTACTTGATACTTTTTTTCTAGGCTATCAATACAGACAAAATTAATAATTATATGGATAAGTAGAGTTTTACTTAAAAATCATCCCCTAAACCCCTTCCTAAGGGCATGTCACCCTATTTACTAAATAGGTATATGCTCTAGGTACAAAATAAACCTAGTCTGTACTTAATACTTTTTTTCTAGGCTATCGATACAGACAAAATTAATAATTATATGGATAAGTAGAGTTTTACTTAAAAAATACCCCCTTAACCCCTTCCTAAGGGCATGTCACCCTATTTACTAACTAGGTGTATGCTCTAGGTACAAAATAAACCTAGTCTGTACTTGATACTTTTTTTCTAGGCTATCGATACAGACAAAATTATTCATTATTTGGATAAGTAGAGTTTTACTTATAAATTACCCCCTAAACCCCTTCCTAAGGGCATGTCACCCTATTTACTAACTAGGTATATGCTCTAGGTACAAAATAAACCTAGTCTGTACTTGATACTTTTTTTCTAGGCTATCATTACAGACAAAATTAATAATTATATATATAAGTAGAGTTTTACTTAAAAATCACCCCCTAAACCCCTTCCTAAGGGCATGTCACCCTATTTACTAAATAGGTATATGCTCTAGGTACAAAATAAACCTAGTCTGTACTTGATACTTTTTTTCTAGGCTATCGATACAGACAAAATTAATAATTATATGGATAAGTAGAGTTTTACTTAAAAAATACCCCCTTAACCCCTTCCTAAGGGCATGTCACCCTATTTACTAACTAGGTGTATGCTCTAGGTACAAAATAAACCTAGTCTGTACTTGATACTTTTTTTCTAGGCTATCGATACAGACAAAATTAATAATTATATAGATAAGTAGAGTTTTACTTAAAAAATACCCCCTTAACCCCTTCCTAAGGGCATGTCACCCTATTTACTAACTAGGTGTATGCTCTAGGTACAAAATAAACCTAGTCTGTACTTGATACTTTTTTTCTAGGCTATCGATACAGACAAAATTAATAATTATATGGATAAGTAGAGTTTTACTTAAAAATCACCCCCTAAACCCCTTCCTAAGGGCATGTCACCCTATTTACTAAATAGGTATATGCTCTAGATACAAAATAAACCTAGTCTGTACTTGATACTTTTTTTCTAGGCTATCGATACAGACAAAATTAATAATTATATGGGTAAGTAGAGTTTTACTTAAAAACTACCCCCTTAACCCCTTCCTAAGGGCATGTCACCCTATTTACTAACTAGGTATATGCTCTAGGTACAAAATAAACCTAGTCTGTACTTGATACTTTTTTTCTAGGCTATCGATACAGACAAAATTAATAATTATATGGATAAGTAGAGTTTTACTTAAAAAATACCCCCTTAACCCCTTCCTAAGGGCATGTCACCCTATTTACTAACTAGGTATATGCTCTAGGTATAAATTAAACCTAGTCTGTACTTGATACTTTTTTTCTAGGCTATCGATACAGACAAAATTAATAATTATATGGGTAAGTAGAGTTTTACTTAAAAACTACCCCCTTAACCCCTTCCTAAGGGCATGTCACCCTATTTACTAACTAGGTATATGCTCTAGGTACAAAATAAACCTAGTCTGTACTTGATACTTTTTTTCTAGGCTATCGATACAGACAAAATTAATAATTATATGGATAAGTAGAGTTTTACTTAAGAAATACCCCCTTAACCCCTTCCTAAGGGGATGTCACCCTAGGTGACATGCCCTTAGGAAGCCCTATTTACTAACTAGGTGTATGCCCTATTTACTAACTAGGTGTATGCTCTAGGTACAAAATAAAATTAGTCTGTACTTGATACTTTTTTTCTAGGCTATCGATACAGACAAAATTAATAATTATATGGATAAGTAGAGTTTTACTTAAAAAATACCCCCTTAACCCCTTCCTATTTTATGGGTAAGTAGAGTTTTAGTTAAAAACTACCCCTTTAACCCCTTCCTAAGGGCATGTCACCCTATTTACTAACTAGGTGTATGCTCTAGGTACAAAATAAACCTAGTCTGTACTTGATACTTTTTTTCTAGGCTATCGATACAGACAAAATTAATAATTATATGGATAAGTAGAGTTTTACTTAAAAATCACCCCCTAAACCCCTTCCTAAGGGCATGTCACCCTATTTACTAAATATGTATATGCTCTAGGTACAAAATAAACCTAGTCTGTACTTGATACTTTTTTTCTAGGCTATCGATACAGACAAAATTAATAATTATATGGGTAAGTAGAGTTTTACTTAGAAACTACCCCCTTAACCCCTTCCTAAGGGCATGTCACCCTATTTACTAACTAGGTATATGCTCTAGGTACAAAATAAACCTAGTCTGTACTTGATACTTTTTTTCTAGGCTATCGATACAGACAAAATTAATAATTATATGGATAAGTAGAGTTTTACTTAAAAAATACCCCCTTAACCCCTTCCTAAGGGCATGTCACCCTATTTACTAACTAGGTGTATGCTCTAGGTACAAAATAAACCTAGTCTGTACTTGATACTTTTTTTCTAGGCTATCGATATAGACAAAATTAATAATTATATGGATAAGTAGAGTTTTACTTAAAAATCACCCCCTAAACCCCTTCCTAAGGGCATGTCACCCTATTTACTAAATAGGTATATGCTCTAGGTACAAAATAAACCTAGTCTGTACTTGATACTTTTTTTCTAGGCTATCGATACAGACAAAATTAATAATTATATGGGTAAGTAGAGTTTTACTTAAAAACTACCCCCTTAACCCCTTCCTAAGGGCATGTCACCCTATTTACTAACTAGGTATATGCTCTAGGTACAAAATAAACCTAGTCTGTACTTGATACTTTTTTTCTAGGCTATCGATACAGACAAAATTAATAATTATATGGATAAGTAGAGTTTTACTAAAAAATACCCCCTTAACCCCTTCCTAAGGGCATGTCACCCTATTTACTAACTAGGTATATGCTCTAGGTACAAAATAAACCTAGTCTGTACCTGATACTTTTTTTCTAGGCTATCGATACAGACAAAATTAATAATTATATGGATAGGTAGAGTTTTACTTAAAAAATACCCCCTTAACCCCTTCCTAAGGGCATGTCACCCTATTTACTAACTAGGTGTATGCTCTAGGTACAAAATAAACCTAGTCTGTACTTGATACTTTTTTTCTAGGCTATCGATACAGACAAAATTAATAATTATATGGATAAGTAGAGTTTTACTTAAAAATCACCCCCTAAACCCCTTCCTAAGGGCATGTCACCCTATTTACTAAATAGGTATATGCTCTAGGTACAAAATAGACCTAGTCTGTACTTGATACTTTTTTTCTAGGCTATCGATACAGACAAAATTAATAATTATATGGATAAGTAGAGTTTTACTTAAAAATCACCCCCTAAACCCCTTCCTAAGGGCATGTCACCCTATTTACTAAATAGGTATATGCTCTAGGTACAAAATAGACCTAGTCTGTACTTGATACTTTTTTTCTAGGCTATCGATACAGATATAATTAATAATTATATGGATAAGTAGAGTTTTACTTAAAAAATACCCCCTTAACCCCTTCCTAAGGGCATGTCACCCTATTTACTAACTAGGTGTATGCTCTAGGTACAAAATAAACCTAGTCTGTACTTGATATTTTTTTTCTAGGCTATCGATACAGACAAAATTAATAATTATATGGATAAGTAGAGTTTTAATTAAAAATCACCCCCTAAACCCCTTCCTAAGGGCATGTCACCCTATTTACTAAATAGGTATATGCTCTAGGTACAAAATAAACCTAGTCTGTACTTGATACTTTTTTTCTAGGCTATCGATACAGACAAAATTAATAATTATATGGGTAAGTAGAGTTTTACTTAAAAATCACCCCCTAAACCCCTTCCTAAGGGCATGTCACCCTATTTACTAACTAGGTATATGCTCTAGGTATAAAATAAACCTAGTCTGTACTTGATACTTTTTTTCTTGGCTATCGATACAGACAAAATTACTAATTATATGGATAAGTAGAGTTTTACTTAAAAAATACCCCCTTAACCCCTTCCTAAGGGCATGTCACCCTATTTACTAACTAGGTGTATGCTCTAGGTACAAAATAAACCTAGTCTGTACTTGATACTTTTTTTCTAGGCTATCGATACAGACAAAATTAATAATTATATGGATAAGTAGAGTTTTACTTAAAAATCACCCCCTAAACCCCTTCCTAAGGGCATGTCACCCTATTTACTAACTAGGTGTATGCTCTAGGTACAAAATAATCCTAGTCTGTACTTGATACTTTTTTTCTAGGCTATCGATACAGACAAAATTAATAATTATATGGATAAGTAGAGTTTTACTTAAAAATCACCCCCTAAACCCCTTCCTAAGGGCATGTCACCCTATTTACTAAATAGGTATATGCTCTAGGTACAAAATAAACCTAGTCTGTACTTGATACTTTTTTTCTAGGCTATCGATACAGACAAAATTAATAATTATATGGGTAAGTTGAGTTTTACTTAAAAACTACCCCCTTAACCCCTTCCTAAGGGCATGTCAACCTATTTACTAACTAGGTATATGCTCTAGGTACAAAATAAACCTAGTCTGTACTTAATACTTTTTTTCTAGGCTATCGATACAGACAAAATTAATAATTATATGGATAAGTAGAGTTTTACTTAAAAATCACCCCCTAAACCCCTTCCTAACGGCATGTCACCCTATTTACTAAATAGGTATATGCTCTAGGTACAAAATAAACCTAGTCTGTACTTGATACTTTTTTTCTAGGCTATCGATACAGACAAAATTCATAATTATATGGGTAAGTAGAGTTTTACTTAAAAATCACCCTCTTAACCCCTTCCTAAGGGCATGTCACCCTATTTACTAACTAGGTATATGCTCTAGGTATAAAATTAATCTAGTCTGTACTTGATACTTTTTTTCTAGGCCATCGATACAAACAAAATTATTAATTATATGGAAAAGTAGAGTTTTACTTCAAACCTACCCCCTTAATCCTTTCCTAAGGACATGCCACCCTAGTTACTAACTAGACATATGATTTAGGTACAAAATTATATGTCAAAATGTACATAATAGTTAATCTAAGGATGGTTTCAATCTGACTTCTTAAATTGGTCGGGTTATAATTGGCCGCTAACTTACCGGTGTGAACTTAGCAGCCAAAATATAGCAGCTATTATAACTCGACTAATTTAAAAAGTCAATATTTCTAAGCTTATTAATTGCAATACAAACAATGGAAATCTTATGAATTATGAAAATTCTTTCAGGAAAATTAAAAATTAACCAGATGGCAATATTATTTCTGATGAAAAATAACATTTATCAAAATATTTTCTCTGATATTAAAATATAACTTTACAAGTGGCCCACTTCTACAAAATATACAAAAATGATTTCCCCCTTACAGTGGAACCTTGATTATGAAAATTGAGTGAAAACAATCTCGTAGCAAAATAATTTTGACATTTTAACTTCGCATAAGGTTTATTGTTTTTGAACATCATTATAACTTGTTAGACAAAAAATAACTTAGGCAATGAACAGCAACTGAAATTGTATAAAAAATTCTGATTATCTTGTTGCTACGACAAAATAAAGTTTTTTAATATAATAATTAAGCGTCTTAGAAATCTTTCTTCATCTCACAAATTATACAGTAAATAAAGCTTTGCCTTATCTATCGAAAAATATGTTCCAAAATTACTTACAGTGGGGCCTTGACTAAAAAAAATGAAGGAAACTACAATTTCGTAGTAAAAAATATCATATAATAATTAAGCATCTTAGAAATCTTTCTTCACCTTACAACTTATACAGTTAATAAAGCTTTGCTTTATCTATCGAAAAATGTGTTTCAAAATTCCTTACAGAGGGGACTTGACTGAAAAAATTGAGTGCGACTACAATTTCGTAGTAAAAAATTTTATGTCATAATCAAGTATCTTAGAAATGATCCTTCACCTTAAAACTTATATAGTGAATAAAGCTTTGCCTTATTTATCGAAAAATATGTTCCAAAATTCCTTACAGAGGGGACTTGACTGAAAAAATTGAATGCGACTACAATTTCGTAGCAAAAAAAATTATGTCATAATCAAGTATCTTAGGAATGATCCTTCACCTTAAAACTTTTATAGTGAATAAAGCTTTGCCTTATCTTTTTAAAAATATGTTCCAAAATTTCTTACAGTGGGGCTTTGACTGAAAAAAATGAAGGAAACTACAGTTTCATAGTAAAAAATTTCATGTCATAATTAAGCATCTTAGAAATCTTTCTTCACCTTACAACTTATACAGTTAATAAAGCTTTGCCTTATCTATCGAAAAATGTGTTTCAAAATTCCTTACAGAGGGGACTTGACTGAAAAAATTGAGTGCGACTACAATTTCGTTGTAAAAATTTTTATGTCATAATCAAGTATCTTAGAAATGATCCTTCACCTTAAAACTTATATAGTGAATAAAGCTTTGCCTTATCTATCGAAAAATATGTTCCAAAATTCCTTACAGTGGGGCCTTGACTGAAAAAAATGAAGGAAACTACAATTTCGTAGTAAAAAATATCATATAATAATTAAGCATCTTAGAAATCTTTCTTCACCTTACAACTTATACAGTTAATAAAGCTTTGCTTTATCTATCGAAAAATGTGTTTCAAAATTCCTTACAGAGGGGACTTGACTGAAAAAATTGAGTGCGACTACAATTTCGTAGTAAAAAATTTTATGTCATAATCAAGTATCTTAGAAATGATCCTTCACCTTAAAACTTATATAGTGAATAAAGCTTTGCCTTATTTATCGAAAAATATGTTCCAAAATTCCTTACAGAGGGGACTTGACTGAAAAAATTGAATGCGACTACAATTTCGTAGCAAAAAAATTTATGTCATTATCAAGTATCTTAGGAATGATCCTTCACCTTAAAACTTTTATAGTGAATAAAGCTTTGCCTTATCTTTTGAAAAATATGTTCCAAAATTTCTTACAGTGGGGCTTTGACTGAAAAAAATGAAGGAAACTACAGTTTCATAGTAAAAAATTTCATGTCATAATTAAGCATCTTAGAAATCTTTCTTCACCTTACAACTTATACAGTTAATAAAGCTTTGCCTTATCTATCGAAAAATGTGTTTCAAAATTCCTTACAGAGGGGACTTGACTGAAAAAATTGAGTGCGACTACAATTTCGTAGTAAAAATTTTTATGTCATAATCAAGTATCTTAGAAATGATCCTTCACCTTAAAACTTATATAGTGAATAAAGCTTTGCCTTATCTATCGAAAAATATGTTCCAAAATTCCTTACAGTGGGGCCTTGACTGAAAAAATTTAGTGAAACTACAATTTCGTAGTAAAAAATATCATATAATAATTAAGCATCTTAGAAATCTTTCTTCACCTTACAACTTATACAGTTAATAAAGCTTTGCCTTATCTATCGAAAAATGTGTTTCAAAATTCCTTACAGAGGGGACTTGACTGAAAAAATTGTGTGCGACTACAATTTCGTAGTAAAAAAATTTATGTCATAATCAAGTATTTTAGAAATGATCCTTCACCTTAAAGCTTTTATAGTAAATAAAGCTTTGCCTTATCTATCGAAAAATATGTTCCAAAATTCCTTACAGTGGGGCCTTGACTGAAAAAATTTAGTGAAACTACAATTTCGTAGTAAAAAATATCATATAATAATTAAGCATCTTAGAAATCTTTCTTCACCTTACAACTTATACAGTTAATAAAGCTTTGCTTTATCTATCGAAAAATGTGTTTCAAAATTCCTTACAGAGGGGACTTGACTGAAAAAATTGAGTGCGACTACAATTTCGTAGTAAAAAAAATTATGTCATAATCAAGTATCTTAAAAATGATCCTTCACCTTAAAACTTATATAGTGAATAAAGTTTTGACTTATCTATCGAAAAATATGTTCCAAAATTCCTTACAGAGGGGACTTGACTGAAAAAATTGAATGCGACTACAATTTCGTAGCAAAAAAATTTATGTCATAATCAAGTATCTTAGAAATGATCCTTAACCTTAAAACTTTTATAGTGAATTAAGATTTGCCTTATCTTTTAAAAAATATGTTCCAAAATTTCTTACAGTGGGGCCTTGACTGAAAAAAATAAAGGAAACTACAGTTTCATAGTAAAAAATTTCATGTCATAATTAGGCATCTTAGAAATCTTTCTTACAACTTATACAGTTAATAAAGCTTTGCCTTATCTATTGAAAAATGTGTTTCAAAATTCCTTACAGAGGGGACTTGACTGAAAAAATTGAGTGCGACTACAATTTCGTAGTAAAAAATTTTATGTCATAATCAAGTATCTTAGAAATGATCCTTCACCTTGAAACTTATATAGTGAATAAAGCTTTGCTTTATCTATCGAAAAATATGTTCCAAAATTCTTTACAGTGGGGCCTTGACTGAAAAAATTTAGTGAAACTACAATTTCGTAGTAAAAAATATCACATAATAATTAAGCATCTTAGAAATCTTTCTTCACCTTACAACTTATACAGTTAATAAAGCTTTGCCTTATCTATCGAAAAATGTGTTTCAAAATTCCTTACAGAGGGGACTTGACTGAAAAAATTGTGTGCGACTACAATTTCGTAGTAAAAAAATTTATGTCATAATCAAGTATTTTAGAAATGATCCTTCACCTTAAAGCTTTTATAGTGAATAAAGCTTTGCCTTATCTATCGAAAAATATGTTCCAAAATTCTTTACAGTGGGGCCTTGACTGAAAAAATTTAGTGAAACTACAATTTCGTAGTAAAAAAAATCATATAATAATTAAGCATCTTAGAAATCTTTCTTCACCTTACAACTTATACAGTTAATAAAGCTTTGCTTTATCTATCGAAAAATGTGTTTCAAAATTCCTTACAGAGGGGACTTGACTGAAAAAATTGAGTGCGACTACAATTTCGTAGTAAAAAAAATTATGTCATAATCAAGTATCTTAGAAATGATCCTTCACCTTAAAACTTATATAGTGAATAAAGCTTTGTCTTATCTATCGAAAAATATGTTCCAAAATTCCTTACAGAGGGGACTTGACTGAAAAAAATGAAGGAAACTACAATTTCGTAGTAAAAAATATCATATCATAATTAAGCATCTTAGAAATCTTTCTTCACCTTACAACTTATACAGTTAATAAAGCTTGCTTTATCTATCGAAAAATGTGTTTCAAAATTCCTTACAGAGGGGACTTGACTGAAAAAATTGTGTGCGACTACAATTTCGTAGTAAAAAAATTTATGTCATAATCAAGTATTTTAGAAATGATCCTTCACCTTAAAGCTTTTATAGTAAATAAAGCTTTGCCTTATGTTTTGAAAAATATGTTCCAAAATTTCTTACAGTGGGGCCTTGACTGAAAAAAATGAAGGAAACTACAATTTCGTAGTAAAAAATATCATATAATAATTAAGCATCTTAGAAATCTTTCTTCACCTTACAACTTATACAGTTAATAAAGCTTTGCCTTATTTATCGAAAAATATGTTCCAAAATTCCTTACAGAGGGGACTTGACTGAAAAAATTGAATGCGACTACAATTTCGTAGCAAAAAAATTTATGTCATAATCAAGTATCTTAGGAATGATCCTTCACCTTAAAACTTTTATAGTGAATAAAGCTTTGCCTTATCTTTTGAAAAATATGTTCCAAAATTTCTTACAGTGGGGCTTTGACTGAAAAAAATGAAGGAAACTACAATTTCGTAGTAAAAAAATATCATATCATAATTAAGCATCTTAGAAATCTTTCTTCACCTTACAACTTATACAGTAAATAAAGCTGTGCATTATCTATCGAAACATATGTCCCAAAATTCCTTACAGTGGGGCCTTGACTGAAAAAATTGAGTGAAACTACAATTTTGTAGTCAAAAATTTCATGTTAAAATTAAGCATCTTAGAATTCTTTCTTCACCTTACAACTTATACAGTAAATAAAGCTTTGCCTCATCTATGGAAAAATATGTTCCAAAATTCCTTACAGTGGGGCCTTGACTGAAAAAATTTAGTGAAACTACAATTTCTTAGTAAAAAATATCATATCATAATTAAGCATTTTAGAAATCTTTCTTCACCTTACAACTTATTTAACATATTTTTGATAGATGAGGCAAAGCTTTATTTACTGTATAAGTTGTAAGGTGAAGAAAGATTTCTAAGATGCTAAATTTTGACATGAAATTTTTTACTACAAAATTGTAGTTTCACTCAATTTTTTACTCTGTAATGAATTTTGAAACACATTTTTCGATAGATAAGGCAAAGCTTTATTCACTATATAAGTTTTAAGGTGAAGGATCATTTCTAAGATACTTGATTATGACATAAAATTTTTTACTACGAAATTGTAGTCGCACTCAATTTTTTCAGTCAAGTCCCCTCTGTAAGGAATTTTGAAACACATTTTTCGATAGATAAGGCAAAGCTTTATTAACTGTATAAGTTATAAGGTGAAGAAAGATTTCTAAGATGCCTAATTATGACATGAAATTTTTTACTATGAAACTGTAGTTTCCTTCATTTTTTTCAGTCAAGGCCCCACTGTAAGAAATTTTGGAACATATTTTTCAAAAGATAAGGCAAATCTTTATTCACTATAAAAGTTTTAAGGTGAAGGATCATTTCTAAGATACTTGATTATGACATAAATTTTTTTGCTACGAAATTGTAGTCGCACTCAATTTTTTCAGTCAAGTCCCCTCTGTAAGGAATTTTGAAACACATTTTTCGATAGATAAAGCAAAGCTTTATTAACTGTATAAGTTGTAAGGTGAAGAAAGATTTCTAAGATGCTTAATTATTATATGATATTTTTTACTACGAAATTATAGTTTCCTTCATTTTTTTCAGTCAAGGCCCCACTGTAAGGATTTTTGGAACATATTTTTCGATAGATAAGGCAAAGCTTTATTTACTGTATAATTTGTGAGATGAAGAAAGATTTCTAAGACGCTTAATTATTATATTAAAAAACTTTATTTTGTCGTAGCAACAAGAAAATCAGAATTTTTTATACAATTTCAGTTGCTTTTCATTGCCTAAGTTATTTTTTGTCTAACAAGTTATAATGATGTTTAAAAACAATAAACCTTATGCTAAGTTAAAATGTCAAAATTATTTTGCTACGAGATTGTTTTCACTCAATTTTCATAATCAAGGTTCCACTGTAAGGGGGGTGGGAAATTATTTTTGTATATTTCGTAGAAGTGGGCCACTTGTAAAGTTATATTTTAATATCAGAGAAAATATTTTGATAAATGTTATTTTTCATCAGAAATAATATTGCCATCTGGTTAATTTTTAATTTTCCTGAAAGAATTTTCATAATTCATAGGATTTCCATTGTTTGTATTGCAATTAATAAGCTTAGAAATATTGACTTTTTAAATTAGTCGAGTTATAATAGCTGCTATATTTTGGCTGCTAAGTTCACACCGGTCGCTAACTTTGGCCGCCAACTTCACACTGCTTATTTTTTTATATATTTTTATTTATTTTTTTCTCTTAGGTATACTGTAACATATAACTAAAAGTCAGACCGAACAGCAATCATCCCATGGCACCCATGGTACAGGGAATCCTACTTTGGGTGTTCAGGGCCAATTTGGGGTTATATCTTAGCCTCAACTCTTTAAATGATGTCATTTAATTAATTAAAACCATGTAACCTTATTTTGCAATAAAAGTATTTTTATTTTATGTTAAAGCTTAGAAAATGCTTCTTTTTTTCTGAATATTAAAGGCATTTCACACATTTTTTATGGGAAATATACACATTTGACTTTTATAAGCAATTGTGTATCAACACGCAATTTATTAGGAATAATTAGCTAGACTAAGAATTTTATAATATAATTTTTATGATAATTAATACAAAGATCTTAAAAAGAAACTGTTTATTCTATTACATTTAGCCTTTTCGTACCTATAATGATTCATGCTACAAAATAAATAAATCTCATCTCTACTATAATATAATATATAATAATCAATTAACTTTACACAGCGATTAAGTGTTCATTCATTGGTACATCTACCCTAGTATAGTTATTTCTGGTACACATAAACGAGTCTAATGCTTAGTTTCAATATTTGTGAAATGTCTTATGGTAGCACTTCACTTGATCTTATTCGCCCGAAAACGCTCATGTGTAGGGGGACATTCGTGTCTATTTGCCACATTTGTGCAAATAAGCAAATAACGAGAATAGCAAATACTCGTTTCCATCCGCTTGTTGGTTTTGGTCACACATTAAAAGTCAAACTCAAATAGGTCAAATATTCGCGTTGTGGTCCACACATGGTTCGCTAAAATTCGCTTCATTACTGTGCGCCGGCTAACCGTGTTTTCGTATATAATTATTATTTTTTTCTCAGTGTTTCACAAACATAAATCACAATGGACTGGATAAACGAAACGGTTTTGATATTTATGGTTTTTAATTCAGTTGATAAATGACAAGGCAAATAAGGCAAACATTCAAGTTATTTGCAATTAATGTATACCCAATGACTCTCCGTGAGAGTAATAATAATAATAATAATAATATGTAGGACAAATTACACATATTGCTCTGGTCACAAACTAAGCTCTAGGCTTGTACTATGTGTACCAGAAGCAACGATATAATACATATTATATATTTATAAACACCCAGACCATGACAAACTGTACAGAAAAAAACGTACCAATATTTTTTACCATGGGTGGGAATCGAACCCACGACCTCCGGATACAACGCCAAAAGCGCAACCACTAGTCTACGGAGGCTGTCGTCGTATAATGTGTTGTCGGATTGGTTAAAAACTCAAAATTACGAACAGACCGAGTTATTGATGACATTGATCATCTAACTAATGATTGTAGTTTCGGAAGTTTGGATGGTGAATGTTATTAATGACCAGTTAGCTCTTTTAAATATACACGCATATCTTGTGTACTACAATCACGCAAAGCCTAAACATACGAACACACACACTTGCACCCACACCATCCCTCGTACACACAAACTAACGCACATACACTTTAACACAATTAAATAACAAAATTATTAATTGTTGTCGGATATAAGTAATTTATAGGTTGCCTAGTTTGTATGAGCTAGGTCATTTAACTTTTTTTAAATTTTAAAATTATATAAAATTATTGCCTTTATTGTCTTACGAATATATATAAACAAATCAAATCAAATCAAATTCTTTATTTGTGAACAGAGGTTATTACATAGATGTTTTTACATTTGGAGTTCTCTTTGTCCCACCTTGCGGTATACAAATGTTAGGTACAATCATGTTTTTAATTATTAAATTTATGCATTAAATTAATAAAATTACAAACCATAATGTCAACTTATATTAATACCTACCCTAATAACAAAATTCAGCCAAAATAGTTTTATAATTTTTCCTATTCTTAAAAATATCAAATTAATTTAATATGTCAATAAATTATATTTTATGTCTATTATTTATCTGAATTATATAAATTAATAATATAATATGTCAAAAAAATGTTTACGAAATTATCGTAAACATTTTTTAATAATAAAATAACAAACACTAAAACCAAAATAAAATAATAAGCTATATTTTGTCATTCAAGAAATCCGAAATAGAATAGTAAGAATAATAGAAATAATCTTTAGTAATAATAATGAAAATAGTTTCTTTTAAAATAACTTAATTTTTAATAATTTTATGTCATCTGGAATTTTATTATAGATAGTAGGGGCCATATTAAGCACGCTTTTTTGTAGCAGTGCTGTTTGACATTTTTGCACACAGAATGTATGTTTATACTGTTGTCTTATTGGTTGCCTTAGTGTTGTAGAGAGTTTAACAAATAGATTTGGATTGTTTTTCACAAATATACAAATTTCATATATATATATACAAGGTAATGTCAATATTTTAAGGGATTTGAAAATTGGAAGACAACTATCACTTGGTTTTAGACCATACATTGAGCGGATACATCGTTTTTGGGCTTTGAATGCTTTGTCTCTGTCAGTGGAGTTTCCCCAAAATATTACTCCATAGCGCAGGCATGACATTACATATCCATGATAGGCAGTTAGAACAGTTTGTTCACTTGATATTTTGGATAGTTTAAATAAAGCGTATGAAAACCTTGATAATTTTTTGCATATTTCATCAATTTGTGGTTTCCACGTTAATGTTTTATCTATTATTAATCCTAAAAATTTAGTTATGTCAGTCTCATTTATATTTTGTCCATTGTAATTCACTTGTATGTCTGGTGATTTTATTCTTTGTTGGAAGTGCATAATTTTAGTTTTTTCTAGGTTTATCATTAAATTATTATTATCAAGCCATTCAATTACTTCTTTAATTGCAATATTAATGTCAGATTCATAGTTATTAGGTTCTTTACATTTAATTATTGCTGTGCTATCGTCTGCAAATAGAGCCATCGGACAAGGAACTTTTTGTGGCATGTCATTTATATACAATAAGAAAAGAAGTGGGCCTAGAACACTTCCTTGTGGAATACCAAATTTAGATTCTAAAGTAACTGACTTGTATTTAATTTCAAGTAGGGTCTTTGGGCATATTCTGGAAATTTCAGTAAACTGTGTTCTTTGTTTAAGATAAGTCTCAAAAAGATTCAAAATATTGCCTCTAATTCCATAGCAATGTAGTTTATACAATAATCTGTCATGTTCTACGCAGTCAAAAGCCTTAGTCATGTCTGTAAAAATAGCACATAATATAGGTATTTTTTTGTCTACATTAGTCAGTATATTATTAAGTAAATCATATATGGCCATATTGATATCTTTGTTTTTTCTAAACCCTTTTTGTTCGTCATATAATATATTAAATTTAGTTAGATAATTATAAATTGATTCGTATATTACCTTTTCAAAAATTTTAGAAAATATAGATAATAAAGCAATTGGTCTATAAAATTTCATATTTTCTGGGTCTTCTTTTTTAAATACCGGTTTGATTACTGTTAGCTTAAGTTTATTTGGAAAAATGCCCTCAGTGATACACATATTTATTATGTAACTAAGGTGTGGTGCAATTACTGTATCAACTACCTTAATGACCTTTGTTGCTACTTCGTCATAACCTACAGTATTTGTATTTTTTAGTGTTTTTATTATTGTAATTATATTTTGCGATGTAGTAGGGAACATATACATTGATTGGGGGTATGATTGTGGAATAATAGATTTATATTTCACTGTTTCTTGAATTTGATTAATAAAAAAAGTATTAAATGCGTTTGCAATACTTGTCGGTTCACTAATATAACAGTTTTTAGTTTTAATTTTTAGTATAGGTTCCTTTGGATAATTATTTTTGTTTGTGTCTATAATTTGCCATGTCGCTTTAGTTCTATTTGTCGATTGTTGTATAAAATTATTATTTTGAGCTTTTTTAGTTAGTTTCATTATTTTTTTGAGTCTTTGTGAATAAGTTTTTAGTCTTTCTCTATTAGCAGTAGTTGGCATACGTCTATAGTGCCAGAGAAACTGTCTTTGTCTTTTGCTGGATAGTTTAATTCCACGAGATATCCATTTTTGTCTTTTATTTATAAAAAACAATATTGTTTGTAATGGAAAACAGAGTTTGTATATAAGTAAAAATAGTTCATGGAATTGGTCAAAAGCTTTATTTGGATCCTTTGTTGTATAGATATCTGTAAAGGGTAAACTGTGGAGGTATTTTTTAAATTTTTGTATATTATCTTTAGAATAATCACGTTTCTGCATACGCCAGAACTTAAACTTACAGGTTTTTTTTACTGGTACTTTAAAAATTTATGCTGTATGATCAGATAAGGCTAGGTCAATAATTTCTCCTTTACAGTTTCGTTGAATGTTATGTGCAAAATTGTCTATGCAAGTCATACTATTTAGTCGAGTCGGTTGATTTAGTTCTAACTTAAGATTAAAGTTTAATAAGAAATTTTTAAAATCTTGTGCAAGGCTATTATTCTTTAAAATATCTATGTTAAAGTCTCCAGATAACACAATTTTTTTGTTTAGATAGCATACTTTTGATAGTGCTAATTCTAATTTTTCGTAAAAAGCGTTTAAATTGTTATATTTGGGAATTCTATATATACAAACAATCACAATATTGTGTGATACTAACTCTACAGCGCAACATTCAAATATTCCAGATATTGAGAGTTTTGAAATATTTTTAAGTTCCTTATGGTCCCAAATATGGTTTGACTTCACAAATATGCAAGCTCCACCTCTCTTTTTATTTCTTGAGTAGCTTGCTGCTAATTGATAGTTCGGAATGGTTAGCAGTTCCTCAAAACCTGCCATTATAAAATGCTCCGTGATACATATAATGTCAATTTCTACTTGGTTAGCTAACAATTCGTCAATGTAAACAGTTAAAAGATCTACTTTTTGCATAAAGCCAGCAATGTTCTGATGGAATATTCTTATAAAGTTATACGAGAAAAAAATCACATTGTCTTGATATGTTAGAGTCTTCATTATTAAAAGATTTTTCGAGTTCTAAGATTGCATAGTTTAATTCATCGAATATTGTGTAGATTCCATTATTATTTATGTGACCAGAATATTTGGTAAACATAGTGTAATTGTATGATATATATGCATTTGAATCAAACACATACGCATGTTTATTTGTTATTATATCTAGATACAATAGATTGTTAAATGTTTCTACTCTCCAGTTGTATAAGTTTGTATGTTGTCCATATTTGTAGGTTGGTAAGCATAGTACAATATTCGTGTGGACAAGAGACTCAAGTGTATTTCTTATGTGGAATATTAAGCTAAAATAATCATTAGTAGTAATAAAATCCTTTTCACCTATCAATATAATACAGTAGTCACTCTCTGTATAGTTTACAAGCTTACTCTCTATGTTCATCAATAAATCTTTAATTCCTCCATTTGGTTTAGAGTAGTGACATCGTTGGAAACGGTTATCAAAAATGTCTTCTGAAATTGATAGAATATTAATCTTATTGTTGCTACTAATTATACATAACTTTCTCTTATTAACAGTTTTATCAAAGGGTCGATTTTATTGTCTTATCAATTGGTCTATAATTAGTTTTGTGTATGTTTTGCTTTTCTATTTTATCTTGTCTTGGTGTGGAGGTCTTATTTTTATTCCTTTTTGGTGTAAATATATCATTTTTTAAGCTGTTTGTGACAGTTTTGTATATTTCGTGTTTTTTTGATAGATCCTGAATAGTATTTTTAAGGCTGGTATTTTCCAGAGTTAGATTTTGTACTTCGTCATGTGCAATTTGTAATTCTAGTTTTATAGTTTCCAATTGTTGTTTTAGTTCGGTTATTATTTACAAACTTATTCTAAATTAAATTATTTTTGATGAAGCTGTGCCAGCTGACACAGGTATTGTTTTACTTAACAGCTGGCTTCAACCTTAACAGTAGGTATGTAATTTTTAATCTTTGTTACTGAAATAAAGGTATTTTATTTTTATTTTATTATTTGCTGTTTGATTCCTTGTGTGGATGCCCCGGTTTGTGTATTTTATTTTTTGGACAAAAATTTGGTCAAATACAGCGATACCGCTGTATTTATACTCTATACCAAGTGAAATGCCACCATTTTTTATTTATTTATTTAAAAGCCATTTATTCCTTATACAACATCATTAAACATATATTTATATGCCACCATTACATTACATATTATATTACTGTTATTATGAAAGACTCGCTGACTTCGTCTGTAACTTTAACCGTTTACGCAGCGCACGCAACGGAAGCTCTCAAAATAATTAAATTTTCTTCGTTTTTGCACGATTTTTCATTGATTATCCGCTCCTATTGGTGTTATATAGTCTATATAGCCTTCATCGATAAATGGGCTATACAACAATTAAAAAAAAAAAAATCGAACCAGTAGTTCCTCAGATTAGCGCGTTCAACCAAACCACAGAAGAAATAATATTTATTACAAGTAACCAAACAAATTTTTAGCTTTATATGAGCATCAGGATTGAGGATCCACATTTTTTTATAATAAGAATATGCTAATAATTCTGATGCCCGCTGTTAGCAAAAATGTAAGTTTGTAAACAAAATCCTCAAGTTTGTGAAACTTAAATAATAAAAATTACATGGTATTATAGTTGTTTTTTATTTTCTTCTCTTTCTAACTAAATATTGTCAAGGTTATATATTTTCCTAATGTGCCCAGGGCCTCCAATACGTTAATGACGGCCCTGAGTGCAAGTACCAACGGGCATCAGCCATGTCGCCTGTGCGACGGTTGGACCCATAGAGCAACGCGACTCCAGGGACCTCAACATCATCAACAACTTGTTCCGACTGTCAACCTTCACCTTCGGCTTCGCCTCGGCTCGGGTAGACATTTGTCGGAACTCTTTGCAATGACAGGCTTTCCGCACTCGTAATGAAATACACTATTCTAAGTTAGCCGATTATGGGGCGAACCAATATTCTTATCTCAAGATGTACCGAACTAAATATTGGCCGAATGATTCGGCTCGGAATTTCATTTTGAGAACATTGTCGTTTGGTTTATTTTAAATAAAACTTGTTTTATGATGATTTTTTTGGTTACAGAATTTTATGGTTACAGAAAATTATGTAATCAGTAATTATTTTATTTATAATTGGAATAAATCCTAAAATAATACTATTTAAATATTCGTTAATATTTCGGCGAACTAACTGATTATTCAGCCAAATACGAACATATTGAAAACGTCGAATATACCAAATACGAATACTTGACGCATTTCTAGTATCGGTATAGCTTTGAAGATATTGGAGTGCATTTTAATAAAATTGTCAAAGCGGAGGGTCCAAGTACATAATATAATCCCATGTAACATTTAAAAGTGACTTTAACGAAGTAACTTGATTGTTTTCAAACTTTTTTGCTAATTACCTACGAACATAGAGTATTAGCAAGTCTTATTATTAATAATGTGGTCACTCAATCCTGATGCTCACAACAAAAGGCGACTGATGGTCGGATGCTATCGGTCGGCACGTGCGTAGGCCTGTCGGGTGGTCGAAATTCACAGGTCTGCAAGTAAAAAACTGCATGGGTTTTTTATACATTTTCTTATAAAATTTGATGTCCTAAAACCGAAAAAAATTTTTTTTAAATTCCATCTCATTTTTTTTTTACAACACTAAATTATATATTTTTATTTTGTATAAAATTCTTATTTAGTTAAAATTTTGAATTTAATTTTTTTAGCAAAATTTAATTTAAAATTAAAATTTCTTACCCTAATTTTAACAGTATAAACATCTGGAAATAAAGAAAAAAAAATGGACGCAAATAATAAATATTATCGTGTTTAAACAGGTTAAGTTAGATGATAACCAATGGTGAGTATTACCAGTACGATTGAACATGTTCAGGTGGGCGATTCTCGCGCTTTCGACATTCATCTCGATTCGAGATTTTTAAACGAACGAAATAAACAATAAATATTTCTTAATAAATATACAAATATTAAACGACATTAATCTCGAATCGAGATAAATGTCGAAAGCGCGAGAATTGCCCACCAGGGGCTTTATTCCGAGTTTTGACACGTTCACCGTCGCGCATTTTGCGTAAAGTACGGGTATTGAAAAGTAAGTTCTACCCTGTTAATTATAAAGTTGAAATTCCAATGCTCCATACATGTTCAAACTTGCGAAGAATTCGTGTATTTCAAGATGGCGGCATTATAATAGCCAACCTAATACATACTATATAATCATTGGAATAGAGTTTATATTTCCATATTTATAGTTTGCGCAACGTCTTGTCGTGATTAGCGGTTGCAAACTCTGAATAAGGCCCCAGATCCCGAATATAAAACTATTGTACAGCGCATGCTGACTGCGTATGCGTATAAAGCTCAACAGTCCGAGATGAGCTTAAAGTTCACTTCTTACTAGAAAAACTGTGTGGTACAGCAGTGGACTGTATTCAATTAACACACCATTTTGTTGGCACACAGATGAATTTACTCAACTTTACATAAATTTAAATTAGTTAATTAATTACAAGAATAAAAACGTATACATGACGAGACAAATATTTTATATTAATAAAAAGCAAATGTGTAGGGTAGGCGCACGTAGATCAAGGCTCCGAGCAAGAAGCACATAAGCTTGGCTCAGTGCCAAATATGAAGAATATGTCTGAACATACTCCCCGGCGTTGAAGTGTCTTTAAGATTCATTCTGCTTGCACGGGGAGCGGACAAATTGTGTTGAACGCCCGTCGTACGATGCCTTGCTGGGTTTTCACGTCCGCCACTCTAGCGACGCCATCTGTGCCGGGAAAGACCTTTAGATTCGATTCGCCCTAGCCGCCACATCAGCGGCGGTGCCGATTTGTCTTTTATGACAACCATTGTTCCTTCGGTAAGTTTGCCATTGGATCGACACTATCTGGTCTTCTGTTGCAGCAACGGTATGTATTCGTCTGAGAATCGCTGCCAAAAATGCTGTTTTAAAAAGTCAATTCTCTTGAAGCGCTGAAGAGAGTTGACGTTTGTAGTCTCTACCGTAGGTTGTGGCACAAACGTCAGTGAGCGACCAATAAGAAAATATGAAGGAGTTAAAGGAGTAAGATCAGAAGGATTGACAGAGAGAGGTGTAATAGGTCGGGAGTTGAGGATCGCCTCTATCTGTATAAGACAAGTCGACGTTTCCTCATACGTTAAATGAGATAGACTTAAAATACGCCGTAGATGGTGTTTTACGGATTTCACCGCCGACTCCCAAATGCCACCAAAGTGAGGGATATATGCGGATATAAAAGAAAAGATAATACCTTGGGCCTGACCAAAGAACACGATCGCCAATCGAATCGCCGCATCGATCGATAAAAATGTATAGGAATTTTACTCTATCCTAGAAACGTCAAATCCCATACATTTGGCTTTCGGTGGGCATTTCGATTCGATTATCGATTGGCTCTTTGGTAAGGCCCCTTGTTGTGCTATGCTATCCATAGGCTGGAGTTGTAACAATTGTGAGAGCTCGTTGAAAGTCCCTACGAATGCTGTCCCGTTATCGGAAAATATATTCCTGGGCTTGCCTCTGTGGGCGATAAACCGGTTTAAGGCAGCCTTGAATGCTTCCTTAGTCAGGTCTGAAACTAACTCCAGATGCACCGCCTTAGTAGCCAAACAAACAAAAATCGAAATGTAGGATTTAATTAATCGGCAACCTCTGCCTGACCGATTTAATATTACCGATAATTTGCTATCAATATTGGCCCGGCGTAGTCCACACCTGTATCGATGAATGGAAACTCTAAATGAACACGTACGTTGCTTAGGTAAGTTTCCAATTACTGGTTGTATAGTTTTTCCGCTGTACCTAATGCATTTTGTACACGAGTGTACAGTTTTTTTTGCCAAGTTTCTACCTCCGAGTGGCCAGTATTGTTGACGCACTGTTGCTAAAAGTAGTTGAGGTCGGAGCATGAAATAATCTCTGATGAAACATTTTAAATATGTACTGACTGATAGGGCATTTACTGCATAATAAGATAAGGTGTTTAGTATTATATTCAAGCCTACTCTAATAAGATTACACGAATCTATAAAAGGAGATAAAGAAATAAGACGATTTTTATTAGGCAAACATTTTCCTAATTTAAGTATGCCATGCTCAGTAGAAAAAGATTTTTGTTGTGAAATAAATAAAAGTAAATTAAGAGAACGATTTAACTCGAATGTTTTAAGTAATCCGATTTCTTTTATAGATTTATGACGGCAATTATGTATGAATCTTAGTAAGTGCGCTACGACGCGTTGTAGTTTTGCAAAGTCTGAAGTAACTGATATTAACGCAGATAGCAAGTTGCTCTGATCAATGCTCTGTATATGAAATTGATGTATTATTTCAGATGTAACTGAACTATGCGTGTTAGGGGCTGAAGGCCAATGGGATTCAGTTTCGCATTAAAAATGGCGGTCCGTTCCACCACCATCTAGAGTTACATAATCCACTAGCATTCACACCGCGAGACACGAGATTAGCGGGATTAAATTTTGAAGGAACATACCGCCATGTATGACTGAGAGTGTTTTCTTGGATTTCACACACTCGGTTACGAATAAATGGCTTCAAATTAGATGGCACCTTGGATAACCAGCCCAAGACGACTGTGGAATCACACCAAAAAATAATTTTCTAAAACTTACATGCGAGGGAAACTTATTATTTTAGTACCCATTTTAGCTCCTAATAAAGCACCACAAAGCTCTAGACATGGGATAGTAGTTTGTTTTATCGGCGCTACCTTACTTTCGATACTAAAAAGTGAACACTGATTGTTAAGTCTGAACTGCTGATAGGCCGAATATACGTACACGTACCGTAAGCACTTTCCGACGCATCTGAAAAAATATGCAGTTCGATTGAAGCCGGAGAGAGACACACAATACGTGTCGTGGTATTTTAATTGTGTTTAATAAAGGCAATGTATTTTCGAAATTAGCCCAAATATTCTTAAGGTCCTCAGGGATTTCTTGATTCCAATCGCATTTTAAGCGCCATAATCGCTGTAATAATATTTTAGCTTCAACGATGCATGGGGAAACAAGACCTAAAGGATCAAAAACTTGGGCTACAGTGTCTGACAAAATGTGTCTTTTTGTTACCTTATGTTGAGGTATTATATTCATAGAGAATGTAAAGGTATCTTCAAAACATCTCCAAATGATGCCTAATGTTTTGCAGGATTCGTTAGCGCTTAAATTAACAATATCTGAATTCTGATTAATTTCATTATTTTCATGTAAAATTTCTAAAGAATTGGACTGCCACTTTCTTAAGTCTAATTTGGCTGAATCTAAAGTATTTATAACGCTTTTACAAATCTTTACTATATCGATAATTGTCTCCGATCCTGACAAGAAATCATCGACATAGAAATCGTGAGCAATCGCATGTTTGACTGCATCATTGGTAGTTTGATTGGCTAAATCTATAAGGCGCCGAGTGGCTAAGAATGGCGCCGTGGCCGTGCCATATGTAACGGTGTTTAAAGTATAGGTTCTCAGAGGTTGAGAGGAATCGAACCTCCATAATATTTGTTGCAGAGAACTCTGCTCTGGCTGAACAAGAATTTGACGATAAAATTGTTCTATGTCTGCGGTTATAACATACCTATGCTGACGGAACCTTAATAAGATTGACAGTAAATCATCCTGCACCGTGGGTCCGATCATCTGTATGTTGTTAAATGATTTACCCGACGAAGTGATGGCTGATGCATCAAATACTGTATGCAACTTCGTAGTGTTGTAGTTATGCAAAGTTGTAGAACTGGACTCTTGTAGTACTCCATGATAAGGCCAATAGTATATATGCTGGTTAAGATTATTTTTTATATTTTTACTCATGTGTCCCAGTGAAATATATTTTTTAATAAAATCAAAATAAAGTTGTTTAAATGAAGGCTCTTTATTAAACTTACGCTCTAACGAATCTTACTAAGCTTAACTTTATTTTCTATCTTGTTTTACTGATGCATGGATGTATTATTTTTATTTTTCCTCGTGTTCTGATGAGCCAAGTATTGTATTTGCTTGTATTTTGAATTGGGAATGACGTGATCAAGTGTCACCATGCAGTGACCTATGGAAATAAATTATTTTGAATTTGGAATAAAATTTGCATTTCGCTTTATCAAAGGAATCCCCTAATATTTCAGGAGACTCCCTTAATGGAATAGAAACCACAAAACGACCCTCTGGGTTACGCTCTGTTGTATCCATAAAGTTGCGTTCGCAAAATTGTTCTTCCTGCGTATAATTATGCTTAGAAGGAATAGTATCCAGCTCCCAGAATCTCGACAAGTCTATTAGAGTCTGATTTTCTTGTGTAAGCATGCATAAGTGGATGTTATTCGTGATCTTGTTTATACTACCCGAAATAAGCTATCCAAATCTAGACTGAATTAAATACGGTAAGTTTTTACCTAAATGTATACGTTGAGATCCAACAACGCTCCAGAAAATGTCTGCTCCAACTAGTATGACGATTGAGGACGGTACGTGGAAGGTTGGATCTGCTAAGGTGTCTGAACTAGGAAGGTTCAGACTGTTTTTATTTATTAAAGCGGTAGGTAATAATGCAGTAATTTCATTCATGACGAAACAATCAATGTTCACCTTATAGTCGTCGTGATAAGACCCTATGGAAAGAGAGCATGATCGATGACTACTTGATGCCTGACTATTAATACCAGTTACCTGAGAGTGTGCATGGCGAGTGCGTAAGTTAAGTTTACTGCAAAGCCTTTCTGTTACAATGTTCGCTGTGCTGCCGTTATCGAGCAGCAGTCTGGCTGGAGGTGGTCTGCCACTGCCATCCAACACCTTCACCAGTGCCGTGGAAAGCAAAACGTGACAAATCTGAAAAATTGTATTTAAAGCTATATTATCTGTATTATCAATATGTTCATAATTTGAAGAAAGCGTAGGTTCTTCGTGTAGCAAAGTGTTATGTTTAATTTGACAATATTTACAATGACCTTGTACATGGTGACCTGGACGTAGGCAATTCATACAAAGGTTTAATTGTTTTGCCTTTGCTGTACGCAGGGGGACTGGTAAACTTCTAAAGGTTTCACACTTGTAAATAAAATGTGGGTCATTACACAATGGGCAGCTTAGACTTTTACCGGTCGTAACAACATGACTTAACTTGTGGGGGGTGGACTCTGGTTTTGGGCGATTACCTCTGGATTCCTCGAGGGTTTCCAGTAGGTCTGCGCGATTGTTCACGAAAGTCGTAAAGTTTGAAAGTAAAGGTGAAGCTGACAAGTTGTTTCTGTATTCTTCCCATTGACGATTAGTAACGCTATCCAATTTAGATGCCATAAGATATATTATTAGTGTATCCCAGTGCGTGACAGGCTGATCTAAAGTGGCTAAGGCCTGTAAGTTTTTATTTGTAACATCGACCAGTCTACGCAAGCCCTTACTGGACTCCTTCTGTATGGAGTTCACTTTAAAGAGAGCCTGGACGTGATTGTTTACAAGTAAGCGTTTATTGTCAAATCTCTCGCATAGCAACGACTACGCAGCTTGGTAGTTATCTGCCTAGAAATCAAGAGACTTGATTACTAAGGCCGCGCTCCCCTGTAATGAGGCGCGTATATAATGAAATTTATTAATTTTATTTATAGAATTATTATTATGATTTAACGATAAAAATGTATCTCTGTACTCGAGCCAATTTTGATAGCAACCGTTAAATTTAGGTAGGTCAATTTTAGGTAAATGAATTAAATGTTGATTATTATTTAGTGACACTACAGTAGATGCATCTGAACTTACCTCCAAATCCTTTGAAGTTTTCTTATTTTGTTGTTTAATTATATTCTTTGCCATACCTAACAAAGCATAATATTGTTTTTCAAATATCTGCCTTTCCCCATATAATGTCTCCGGTTGTTCAGATAATAATTCCATTTCTCCCTGAAATTTAGTCGTCAGAATATAAAGTACCGTTCCAAATATCATACTCAGAATAGCTACGGAGTCCCGCAAGGTAGTGTGCTTGGCCCCTTATTGTTCATATTATATATAAATGATTTACCAGATATCATTGAACACGATAGTATCCTTTTTGCTGATGATACAACGCTTGTTATCAAAGGCAATAAAGTAAATGATTTTGAAAATGAAATTAATTTAACATTAGCTAAAATAATACAATGGCTTGATTATAATAATCTTAAAATTAACTTAAGTAAAACAAATTTTATTCAGTTTCAAACTTATAAAGCAAAACATCTAAATCTTAATGTTAATTATCAAAACTCATTAATAGAAGAGTTGAATAGCACTAAATTTCTGGGAATACATATAGATAAATTTTGTAATTGGAAGTCACATGTAGATAAAATATGTAGCAAACTAGACAGTTTTGTCTATGTTTTAAAAAATCTGAGCCAAGGTACCAGCAAAAAGGCGGCGCTGCTAGCTTATCATGGCTATATAGCATCAAATTTAAGATATGGCCTAATCCTATGGGGTAACTCAGTAGATATTAATAGAGCATTCATAGCACAAAAGAGATGTGTTAGAGCTATATTTGGTGCTAATTACCTAGACAGTTGCAAACCTTTATTTAGGGACAGCAATATTTTATCTCTTCCTTGTCTATACATCTATGAAATGCTGCTATTTGTAGTGAAAAATTCTCAATTATTTACGAAGAATAATAGTAGAAATTGTTTAAGAAGTATGTATAAACACAAATTATTAATGCCTCCACGTAGGTTGCAACTGTATAATAATAATTCATACTGCATGGCAGTTACTATTTATAACCATTTGCCTGACACATTTAAGACACTGAATAATAATTCTTTATTTAGGGGTAAATTATTTAAAATGCTTAAGTATAAATGCTATTATAATGTTAGTGAATACTTAATGGACAAACAAATTTTGATGCCATAATAATTATTTAATTCATTTAAATTTGTATATAAATGATGAATTAATATTATCTCAATTACCATTATTTTTTGTAATTATAAAGGATGTATTTAGTAATATGAACTGTAGCATAAGTAATTAGATTATAAAATATTTATATGAATAATAAACATGAAGAAAATTGTTATTAAATTTCTATGTAATAGATAAATAATGTTAATTGTAATGTCTTATATATATAATATATTGTTATAAGTAAATATAATTGTAAAATAGTAAAAATAAATTGAATGTAAATATTTGTACGCCTATTTGGCAGAATGTAATAGGAAACTAACTGTAAATTATTCCATCTTATTGTACCTACATTCTTAAGCAAATAAATAAATTATTATTATATTATTATTATTATTATTAAAAAGTAAGCAAAAGGTTAAAAGGAAAGCAAAGTTTGATGATGATTGTGACTAAGATGTTTACTAGGTATGAGTCAAAAATGCAAGCATGCAACTATGCCAAGACGTAGATAGTACTAAAAACTCTTTATTTTTATCACTAAATAAGCTCTAAATGAAAAACACAGCACAACATAAGTTCACCCTACATTTATTTTACAATGCAAAAAAAAAATTTAACTGTCTTTAAAGTTTTCAGGCGCTTTTGCTTATGTTATGATAACTAATTAATGCAAGTTTTATATGATATGTATTATGTTACTATTAGTATTAAGCTTTGTTTGAATGATATTATTATATATGTAAATATATGATTAATGTTTATGTATTATTAGTTTATTTATGAAAACTATAAGCAAGAAGGTTATGATTAAAATGAGATAAGATTATGCAATAAAAATGTATATAAACATTAAACAGCTGACTTTAAAATTAAGTTTAAGCATAGCTAAGTAGATATTTATAGTTACAAGCTACTATGAATGAAATGTATATGAACTACGAGTCAATACAAAATAGATGCAATGAAATGAAAATAAGAGATGATAGGATTAAATGAATTTGGCAAATGAAAAAGCATGAAGATGGGATAATGGAACGCTCTCACCGGTTTGGCTATGTGTTTCCAAATATGCCGTGACGAGGCCAATGATATCCAAAGAATCTTCTTGAGGTTTCAGTTTTATAATCCTTGTAAATAAGTTTGGTAAAGTGATGTTGCAAATATCTACTGTGCGCGCTTGTGCGATCCAAGGTAGGTACTTATGTATGAGGCTGCGCCACGGGATAAATCCAGAAGTTGCTTCGACAGCTCCCAGACGAGCCATATTGAATATTTTCCTGAAAACTTGGGTGTCTACAGTCTTAACAAGGTGAAAGATTTCACCAGGAAGTACGTGACCTATTATTACAGAGACGTTACCAAGGAAGATGGGATGGCAGTATGTTAGCTGACTACTGTTGGATGCTTAAGCGGGAAACCAAAGAAGGAAACCAAAAACGAGTTCGGAGAAAGATCAAAGAAAAGAAGAAAAGATTTTTACAAGGAAAAAAAAGTAAACATAAAGTTATGTATAAAGGATTTTGACCAAATGAGTTAGAAAATGTGCCACCATTGGGCCTAAACAAAATATAGTACACAAATCATAATAAAGAAAAATCACTCTCTGTTGTGTTTTGAAGGCGGATATATCTGCAGAATCGTCTTTAGGGATTTGCGCTGAGCCTTGTCAATTCTCTGGACATGGTTATTATAATGTGGATTCCAAACAACGCTGGCAAATCCAAAATGACTTCGAGACAAAGGAGTAATAAAGTACTTTGTAAGTGAATGCTACTGCTGATAATGATAACTATAATCTATGTCTGTGGTCATTTAAAGGTAACGATAGAAGGACAAATAACCAAATGCTGAAATCATTCAAACCAAAAGAGCAGAATACAAAGAAATACATTTTTTTTTTAGTTTTAGCTGTTTCTGATTGAGTAGGTAATGTTTTATTTATAAGAAACAGAAAATGGCCGCTGGAACAATAACCATTTTAAAATGCCTATTATTTAAAAAATCATAAATGTTTTCCTGTATTTTTTATATTTGGCTGAAAATCTTCACAATCGATTTTGGGAATCGTAAACAACTGCCAATCACAAATTATCCTCAACATTGTATTTGAAAGCCTTGGCCAACGGACCTCTACGCAGATTAGGACTATAAAGACGTTTTGTTTTGGTTATAATATATTTAAATTAGGCTGGGACGCGTTTGTGTATAAAATAGGCCGGAAAGTATGAAATGTATTCCAGTTCACTCTTGACCACTCGAAGACTTACTGTAATCAAAATGAAGGCTGTATTCGGAGTATTAGCTTTAACCCTACTTGTTTCCGCGGTTGTAAGTTATTTATATTTTTTATTAAGTAATGCTTTATTATCTCAATCATCGTCATTAACAATATAATAGTTAATTATTCGTTATATCGTCATTAACAATATAGTGTTATTTTGCGGAAGTTCATTTTCATAATACAAAAATAGTAAAAAAATATTTTAACAATTTTTTAACTAGCGAATTTCTTTTACCTCATCGAATTAAGAAGAACCCTACATTTGCTTAAATAATTACATATTTAATATTTGGTATTGGTTACAGGTGGCTCGGCCCGAAGACAAAAAAGGTAAGCATAATCCATTGTTGGCGTACAAAGGGTAGGTAGCCGAGATGTATTTACAACCGAAATTCTATATATTTTTTTTTTCGAAACCTCCTACAATACCAGTGTACCTATATGGTCGCGGAAGAAATCATGTTATCTGTCAGTATAACTACTTGTACTATTATTTCTTCTTTGGTATAACACGAATATGGCAACTTTCTTGCTGACCAAGCCCGTGCAAGCAAATAGAATTAGTTTTAGAAATTATTACCACGTACTCAGTAGATGAACAGAGCGATATATTACTCTTATAATTTATAAGAGGAATATAAATGTATGTGTATATAAGTTATAAAACATAAATATATCAGTCAGTTCAACGGCGCGCGCGCCATATTTCTGCCGCGGCGGTGACAAAGACGATTTGCATTACGAGTCTACTTTAACATTCTCGTGGTTTTATTACGGCCCGATTCGTAACTGCACCTAAAATCGATATACACCACCTCGACAAAAAAACAAAATAGGCTCTTAAGTTACTAACCGTTGAACCCATAGAAACAAATTTACTGAAATCGAAACAAAATTAGGCGACTTGACGGGTTTTGCATCTATCCCGCTTACTGGATTAAAAGCAAACACGGGCTTGCCTAGTGAAGTACGCGGTTTTCTTACTGTGATCATACTTTAAGAGGGCGCATAAAAATCTAGATCTCCGATTATGAAAATACCGGAAACCCAACAAATATATAAGAAAAACATAGTAATAATATAATATATTTAGAAGTGACTGACTCTTTGAAAAACGTAATAGCATAAAGTTGCCTCAATAGAGAAAAATCCAAAAGTTATCCATTTTTTATCGATAGTTTGATTCCTATTACTTTAATATAGAGCAGATTATAAAGCCATGTAAAGGTATCTATACTAATATTATAAAGCTGAAGAGTTTGTTTGTTTGTTTGTTTGTTTGAACGCGCTAATCTCAGGAACTACTGGTTCGAATTGAAAAAATATTTTCGTGTTGGATAGCCCATTTATAGAGGAAGGCTTTAGGCTATATAACATCACGCTACGACTAATAGGAGCGGAGTAACGATGAAAAATGTTGCAAAAACGGGGAAAAAATATTCCTTTTGAGAGCGTACGCTGCGTAAACGGTTAAATTTAAACGCGCAGACAAAGTTGCGCGGGTCAGCTAGTAATATATATATAAGATCTAATTGGAATAGCGTTTTTGTATCATTTAAATACCTAAATAATTACAGAGGTAAATAAAACGGTCGGTGGTCGGCCTTGCTTACCAATTCTTTTGTATGAATATGTGTATCATCACGGGTGCCTTACGGCGCCCGAGACCGCCTAGACGGCCCCAGGGTACCCAGCGGAGGGGTTTTAATCCCTCCTCGTCGTGCCGATGGTATGAGTCTACACCGAACAAGTGGCTAGCTCGTCGCGATGTTTTAAATAGACTCAATAACCCATCTATAAACAGTTTCACAACTTGGTATAGTGGAACCGGGACCGACAGCTTAACGTGCTCTCCGAGGCACTATAGTGGTGTTGTCAAACAAATGTACATAATTTTTTTAATTAAAAACTCATTGGTACACATGAATGTATGAATAAATAATTTTACTTGTACTACAGGCAGCAGCCTGAATTTAATTGTTGGAGAGTTCTCTGTCGCAATTAGACTTTCTGATAAATCGCAAAAAAAATGATTGAATTGCAAAGGCGTAAAAAGAAATAATATAAGAATTAAGAAAGTAAATAAGAATTATAAAAATTAAGGTTAAGAATGGAGAATAATTAAAGTGAGCAAAGGTCAAAGGCAGTCTGCGTTTAATAATAAATATCGCACTCCCCCTGGACTCGTCTCATGGCGTCGGTTCTGAAGTCTTGGTGTCGCGATCTGAAAATTCGCGTTTTCAACTTGCCGTGTTGTCAGAATAAGTTCCCTCTGGGCGGAGGGAAATTATTTTAAAATTAAGTTCAGAAGGTGTAGTTTCCGTACTAAAGGAACTAGTCCAATAGTACAAGTCTTAGTTTATGACCAGAGCCATATATGTAAATTGTCCTACATATTATTATTATAGAAATATTAAAATTCACATAGGATGGTTAACTTCAAAGTCATCTTATTTTGACAATAATTTATTTACATTCATAAAATTTCAGCTTCCAAGGATGCCGCGAAAGACACGAAGAGTCCCGTAGATGGTGTTAAGGACCAAGTAGGCGGTGTGAAGAACCAAGTAGACGGTGTGAAGAACCCAACTGATCAATTAACTAAAGGCGCCGGCAACATTAAGGCACCGACAGACGCCGTCGGCAACATTGTGCCGGGCGGCAAGAAAGGCGGCGGCAAGTCTGGAAACATGGTCGCTGATGAAGTCCATGGAATCACCAATACCTTCGAAGCTGCGCTAAGTAAGTGCTAAATAAGGCTTCTAGGCCGGTCTCGGGAACCATAAGTTGTCGCTATAAAACCTTTCAGCTGAGTCACATTTATGCGTGTGAGTATACGTACAGTAATCTGGTATTTTTAAACTGATAGCGCATAAAAATTACTAAATGAGTATAGTCTGTCAAGTTTGATTTTTGCTGTTGATTAAGAGATCAATTCCGACACTACTTATTTTTGTTGTTTGCGCACTAATTTACTGCCGACTAACAGCCAACACCCAGAATAAGCGAGCGAGTGAGTCTGCAGTATATTTGTGCATATAAAAATAGAGATAATAGCGCTGGGTAGAGTACGAAAATCCTATTCTGTATATAACCGCATAATTTAGCCAGTATAGTGGGAGCTATCAATGTTGCTAAACAACACTGCACTGTATTCTTACGTTGATCCACTCTATTCATGGACTTTGTAGTTCTGCTTACCATCAGGTAGGTATACCAAGTCACATGCCGTGCTCTAATAAAATAAAATATTTTTGCTGTTAATAAAATATAGTGCACAAACATCACAACGAGCTAGCCACTTGTTCGGTGTAGACTCATACCATCGGCTACGACGAGGTGGGATTAAAAACCCCTCCGCTGGGTACCCTGGGGCCGTCTAGGCGGTCTCGGGCGCCGTAAGGCACCCGTGAAGATATATATATATAGTGCACAAACTCTACTTTAAAATAATATGTTTCAGGTGCGGGCGAGAAAATGATTGACGATCTGTTTCAACTATAAACACAAATACACAATAATTACAATGATTGTTTAATAAAACTAAAACTAGGTACAAAATAAATAAGACCATGTATTATTATTATACAATTGTATATTACACTATATAAAATTTATTAAGATAATATTTACATAAAATAATTACATGTTTTCATTACAATAAATACTTGTATTATTTCAAACACCTTCCGTTTGCGAAACTACCACCTGTGTGAAGTTAGCGGCCTCAAATATAGCGGCCCTCATAACCCGACCGATTTAAAAAGTCGTATGAAAATGTGAAGTTAGCGGCCCCTATTTTCTTTAATCTCGTAGCATCTCGTAGCTACTCTACAATTTCTTATGAATTCTTCAGGATTTTTTTTGAAAAATCTGTATCAACAAACTGAAATGCGATTAAAAGGGGACGCTGTGTGATAGCTTCTATACTAGACATAATATTCTGATCAAACTCTCTGAGCACATAGGCCTAGATACATATTATATAATGTATATACTCAGCTCTACTATAAAAGCTTAGGAACTTCTGAAAAAATATTTTAAAACTATACTTTTTATGAGAATTTCTAGTAAAGAGAGCACATTGTTACGGCTTGCAGCTACTAAACCAGACATAATATTCTGATGATTATTTTTATATATAAAGGGAATAAGAGTAGGCATCGAACAGTTATAGTCTCCATTACTATAAATGTTTATGTAGTCCGCAGGATTTTTTTGAAAAATCAGTATCAACAAACTGAAATGAGATTAAAAGGGAACGCTGTGTGATAGCTTCTATACTAGACATAATATTCTGATCAAACTATCTGAGCACATAGGCCTAGATACATATTATATAATGTATATACTCAGCTCTACTATAAAAGCTTAGGAACTTCTGAAAAAATATTTTAAAACTATACTTTTTATGAGAATTTCTAGTAAAGAGAGCACATTGTTACGGCTTGCAGCTACTAAACCAGACATAATATTCTGATGATTATTTTTATATATAAAGGGAATAAGATTCGGCATCGAACAGTTATAGTCTCCATTACTATAAATGTTTATGTAGCCCTCAGGATATTTTTGAAAAATCAGTATCCACAAACTGAAATGCGATTAAAAGGGGACGCTGTGTGATAGCTTCTATACCAGACATAATATTCTGATCAAACTCTCTGAGCACATAAGCCTAGATACATATTATATAATGTATATACTCAGCTCTACTATAAAACCTTAGGAACTTCTGAAAAAATATTTTGAAACTATACTTTTTATGAGAATTTCTAGTAAAGAGAGCACATTGTTACGGGTTGCAGCTACTAAACCAGACATAATATTCTGATGATTATTTTTATATATAAAGAAAATAAGAGTAGGCATCGAACAGTTATAGTCTCCATTACTATAAATGTTTATGTAGTCCTCAGGATTTTTTTGAAAAATCAGTATCCACAAACTGAAATGCGATTAAAAGGGGACGCTGTGTGATAGCTTCTATACTAGACATAATATTATGATCAAACTCTCTAAGCACATAGGCCTAGATACATATTATATAATGTATATACTCAGCTCTACTATAAAAGCTTAGGAACTTCTGAAAAAATATTCTAAAACTATACTTTTTATGAGAATTTCTAGTAAAGAGAGCACATTGTTACGGCTTGCAGCTACTAAACCAGACATAATATTCTGATGATTATTTTTATATATATAGGGAATAAGAGTAGGCATCGAACAGTTATAGTCTCCATTACTATAAATGTTTATGTAGTCCTCAGGATTTTTTTGAAAAATCAGTATCCACAAACTGAAATGCGATTAAAAGGGGACGCTGTGTGATAACTTCTATACTAGACATAATATTCTGATCAAACTCTCTGAGAACATAGGCCTAGATACATATTATATAATGTATATACTCAGCTCTACTATAAAAGCTTAGGAACTTTTGAAAAAATATTTTAAAACTATACTTTTTATGAGAATTTCTAGTAAAGAGAGCACATTGTTACGGCTTGCAGCTACTAAACCAGACATAATATTCTGATGATTATTTTTATATATAAAGGGAATAAGAGTAGGCATCGAACAGTTATAGTCTCCATTACTATAAATGTTTATGTAGTCCGCAGGATTTTTTTGACAAATCAATATCAACAAACTGAAATGCGATTAAAAGGGGACGCTGTGTGATAGCTTCTATACTAGACATAATATTCTGATCAAACTCTCTGAGTACATAGGCCTAGATACATATTATATAATGTATACACTCAGCTCTACTACAAAAGCTTAGGAACTTCTGAAAAAATATTTTAAAACTATACTTTTTATGAGAATTTCTAGTAAAGAGAGCACATTGTTACGGCTTGCAGCTACTAAACCAGACATAATATTCTGATGATTATTTTTATATATAAAGGGAATAAGAGTAGGCATTGAACAGTTATAGTCTTCATTACTATAAATGTTTATGTAGTCCTCAGGATTTTTTTGACAAATCAGTATCAACAAACTGAAATGCGATTAAAAGGGGACGCTGTGTGAAAGCTTCTATACTAGACATAATATTCTGATCAAACTCTCTGAGCACATAGGCCTAGATACATATTATATAATGTATATACTCAGCTCTACTATAAAAGCTTAGAAACTTCTGAAAAAGTATTTTAAAACTATACTTTTTATGAGAATTTCTAGTAAAGAGAGCACATTGTTACGGCTTGCAGCTACTAAACCAGACATAATATTGTGATGATTATTTTTATATATGAAGGGAATAAGAGTAGGCATCGAACAGTTATAGTCTCCATTACTATAAATGTTTATGTAGTCCGCAGGATTTTTTTGAAAAATCAGTATCCACAAACTGAAATGCGATTAAAAGGGGACGCTGTGTGATAGCTTCTATACTAGACATAATATTCTGATCAAACTCTCTAAGCACATAGGCCTAGATACATATTATATAATGTATATACTCAGCTCTACTATAAAAGCTTAGGAACTTCTGAAAAAATATTTTAAAACTATACTTATTATGAGAATTTCTAGTAAAGAGAGCACATTGTTACGGTTTGCAGCTACTAAACCAGACATAATATTGTGATGATTATTTTTATATATAAAGAAAATAAGAGTAGGCATCGAACAGTTATAGTCTCCATTACTATAAATGTTAATGTAGTCCGAAGGATTTTTTTGAAAAATCAGTATCCACAAACTGAAATGCGATTAAAAGGGGACGCTGTGTGATAGCTTCTATACTAGACATAATATTCTGATCAAAATCTCTGAGCACATAGGCCTAGATACATATTATATAATATATATACTCAGCTCTACTATAAAAGCTTAGGAACTTCTGAAAAAATATTTTAAAACTATACTTTTAATGAGAATTTCTAGTAAAGAGAGCACATTGTTACGGCTTGCAGCTACTAAACCAGACATAATATTCTGATGATTATTTTTATATATAAAGGGAATAAGAGTAGGCATCGAACAGTTATAGTCTCCATTACTATAAATGTTTATGTAGTCCTCAGGATTTTTTTGAAAAATCAGTATCCATAATCTGAAATTTGATTAAAAGGGGACGCTGTGTGATAGCTTCTATACTAGACATAATATTCTCTTTACTAGAAATTCTCATAAAAAGTATAGTTTTAAAATACTTTTTCAGAAGATTCTAAGCTTTTATAGTAGAGCTGAGTATATACATTATATAATATGTATCTAGGCCTATGTGCTTAGAGAGTTTGATCAGAATATTATGTCTAGTATAGAAGCTATCACACAGCGTCCCCTTTTAATCGCATTTCAGTTTGTGGATACTGATTTTTCAAAAAAATCCTGAGGACTACATAAACATTTATAGTAATGAAGACTATAACTGTTCGATGCCTACTCTTATTCCCTTTATATATAAAAATAATCATCACAATATTATGTCTGGTTTAGTAGCTGCAAGCCGTAACAATGTGCTCTCTTTACTAGAAATTCTCATAAAAGGTATAGTTTTAAAATATTTTTTCAGAAGTTCCTAAGCTTTTATAGTAGAGCTGAGTATATACATTATATAATATGTATCTAGGCCTATGTGCTCAGAGAGTTTGATCAGAATATTATGTCTAGTATAGAAGCTATCACACAGCGTCCCCTTTTAATCGCATTTCAGTTTGTGGATACTGATTTTTCAAAAAAATCCTGAGGACTACATAAACATTTATAGTAATGAAGACTATAACTGTTCGATGCCTACTCTTATTCCCTTTATATATAAAAATAATCATCAGAATATTATGTCTGGTTTAGTAGCTGCAAGCCGTAACAATGTGCTCTCTTTACTAGAAATTCTCATAAAAAGTATAGTTTTAAAATATTTTTTCAAAAGTTCCTAAGCTTTTATAGTAGAGCTCAGTATATACATTATATAATATGTATCTAGGCCTATGTGCTCAGGAGTTTGATCAGAATATTATGTCTAGTATAGAAGCTATCACACAGCGTCCCCTTTTAATCGCATTTCAGTTTGTTGATACTGATTTTTCAAAAAAATCCTGCGGACTACATAAACATTTATAGTAATGGAGACTATAACTGTTCGATGCCTACTCTTATTCCCTTTATATATAAAAATAATCATCAGAATATTATGTCTGGTTTAGTAGCTGCAAGCCGTAACAATGTGCTCTCTTTACTAGAAATTCTCATAAAAAGTATAGTTTTAAAATATTTTTTCAGAAGTTCCTAAGCTTTTATAGTAGAGCTGAGTATATACATTATATAATATGTATCTAGGCCTATGTGCTCAGAGAGTTTGGTCAGAATATTATGTCTAGTATAGAAGTTATCACACAGCGTCCCCTTTTAATCGCATTTCAGTTTGTGGATACTGATTTTTCAAAAAAATCCTGAGGACTACATAAACATTTATAGTAATGGAGACTATAACTGTTCGATGCCTACTCTTATTCCCTTTATATATAAAAATAATCATCAGAATATTATGTCTGGTTTAGTAGCTGCAAGCCGTAACAATGTGCTCTCTTTACTAGAAATTCTCATAATAAGTATAGTTTTAGAATATTTTTTCAGAAGTTCCTAAGCTTTTATAGTAGAGCTGAGTATATACATTATATAATATGTATCTAGGCCTATGTGCTTAGAGAGTTTGATCAGAATATTATGTCTAGTATAGAAGCTATCACACAGCGTCCCCTTTTAATCGCATTTCAGTTTGTGGATACTGATTTTTCAAAAAAAATCCTGAGGACTACATAAACATTTATAGTAATGGAGACTATAACTGTTCGATGCCTACTCTTATTCCCTTTATATATAAAAATAATCATCAGAATATTATGTCTGGTTTAGTAGCTGCAAGCCGTAACAATGTGCTCTCTTTACTAGAAATTCTCATAAAAAGTATAGTTTCAAAATATTTTTTCAGAAGTTCCTAAAGTTTTATAGTAGAGCTGAGTATATACATTATATAAAATGTATCTAGGCTTATGTGCTCAGAGAGTTTGATCAGAATATTATGTCTGGTATAGAAGCTATCACACTGCGTCCCCTTTTAATCGCATTTCAGTTTGTGGATACTGATTTTTCAAAAAAATCCTGAGGACTACATAAACATTTATAGTAATGGAGACTATAACTGTTCGATGCCTACTCTTATTTTCTTTATATATAAAAATAATCATCAAAATATTATGTCTGGTTTAGTAGCTGCAAACCGTAACAATGTGCTCTCTTTACTAGAAATTCTCATAATAAGTATAGTTTTAAAATATTTTTTTTAGAAGTTCCTAAGTTTTTATAGTAGAGCTGAGTATATACATTATATAACAGGTATCTAGGCCTATGTGCTCAGAGAGTTTGATCAGAATATTGTGTCTAGTATAGAAGTTATCACACAGCGTCCCCTTTTAATCGCATTTCAGTTTGTGGATACTGATTTTTCAAAAAAATCCTGAGGACTACATAAACATTTATAGTAATGGAGACTATAACTGTTCGATGCCTACTCTTTTTCCCTTTATATATAAAAATAATCATCAGAATATTATGTCTGGTTTAGTAGCTGCAAGCAATGTGCTCTCTTTACTAGAAATTCTCATAAAAAGTATAGTTTTAGAATTTTTTTCAGAAGTTCCTAAGCTTTTATAGTAGAGCTGAGTATATACATTATTTAATATGTATCTAGGCCTATGTGCTTAGAGAGTTTGATCAGAATATTATGTCTAGTATAGAAGCTATCACACAGCGTCCCCTTTTAATCTCATTTCAGTTTGTGGATACTGATTTTTCAAAAAAATCCTGAGGACTACATAAACTTTTATAGTAATGGAGACTATAACTGTTCGATGCCAACTCTTATTCCCTTTATATATAAAAATAATCATCAGAATATTATGTCTGGTTTAGTAGCTGCAAGCCGTAACAATGTGCTCTCTTTACTAGAAATTCTCATAAAAAGTATAGTTTTAAAATATTTTTTCAGAAGTTCCTAAGCTTTTATAGTAGAGCTCAGTATATACATTATATAATATGTATCTAGGCCTATGTGCTCAGAGAGTTTGATCAGAATATTATGTCTAGTATAGAAGCTATCACACAGCGTCCCCTTTTAATCGCATTTCAGTTTGTTGATACTGATTTTTCAAAAAAATCCTGCGGACTACATAAACATTTATAGTAATGGAGACTCTAACTGTTCGATGCCTACTCTTATTCCCTTTATATATAAAAATAATCATCAGAATATTATGTCTGGTTTAGTAGCTGCAAGCCATAACAATGTGCTCTCTTTACTAGAAATTCTCATAAAAAGTATAGTTTTAAAATATTTTTTCAGAAGTTCCTAAGTTTTTATAGTAGAGCTGAGTATATACATTATATAATATGTATCTAGGCCTATGTGCTCAGAGAGTTTGGTCAGAATATTATGTCTAGTATAGAAGTTATCACACAGCGTCCCCTTTTAATCGCATTTCAGTTTGTGGATACTGATTTTTCAAAAAAATCCTGAGGACTACATAAACATTTATAGTAATGGAGACTATAACTGTTCGATGCCTACTCTTATTCCCTTTATATATAAAAATAATCATCAGAATATTATGTCTGGTTTAGTAGCTGCAAGCCGTAACAATGTGCTCTCTTTACTAGAAATTCTCATAATAAGTATAGTTTTAGAATATTTTTTCAGAAGTTCCTAAGCTTTTATAGTAGAGCTGAGTATATACATTATATAATATGTATCTAGGCCTATGTGCTTAGAGAGTTTGATCAGAATATTATGTCTAGTATAGAAGCTATCACACAGCGTCCCCTTTTAATCGCATTTCAGTTTGTGGATACTGATTTTTCAAAAAAAATCCTGAGGACTACATAAACATTTATAGTAATGGAGACTATAACTGTTCGATGCCTACTCTTATTCCCTTTATATATAAAAATAATCATCAGAATATTATGTCTGGTTTAGTAGCTGCAAGCCGTAACAATGTGCTCTCTTTACTAGAAATTCTCATAAAAAGTATAGTTTCAAAATATTTTTTCAGAAGTTCCTAAAGTTTTATAGTAGAGCTGAGTATATACATTATATAAAATGTATCTAGGCTTATGTGCTCAGAGAGTTTGATCAGAATATTATGTCTGGTATAGAAGCTATCACACTGCGTCCCCTTTTAATCGCATTTCAGTTTGTGGATACTGATTTTTCAAAAAAATCCTGAGGACTACATAAACATTTATAGTAATGGAGACTATAACTGTTCGATGCCTACTCTTATTTTCTTTATATATAAAAATAATCATCAAAATATTATGTCTGGTTTAGTAGCTGCAAACCGTAACAATGTGCTCTCTTTACTAGAAATTCTCATAATAAGTATAGTTTTAAAATATTTTTTTTAGAAGTTCCTAAGTTTTTATAGTAGAGCTGAGTATATACATTATATAACAGGTATCTAGGCCTATGTGCTCAGAGAGTTTGATCAGAATATTGTGTCTAGTATAGAAGTTATCACACAGCGTCCCCTTTTAATCGCATTTCAGTTTGTGGATACTGATTTTTCAAAAAAATCCTGAGGACTACATAAACATTTATAGTAATGGAGACTATAACTGTTCGATGCCTACTCTTATTCCCTTTATATATAAAAATAATCATCAGAATATTATGTCTGGTTTAGTAGCTGCAAGCAATGTGCTCTCTTTACTAGAAATTCTCATAAAAAGTATAGTTTTAGAATTTTTTTCAGAAGTTCCTAAGCTTATATAGAAATTCTCATAAAAAGTATAGTTTTAAAATACTTTTTCAGAAGATTCTAAGCTTTTATAGTAGAGCTGAGTATATACATTATATAATATGTATCTAGGCCTATGTGCTCAGAGAGTTTGATCAGAATATTATGTCTAGTATAGAAGCTATCACACAGCGTCCCCTTTTAATCGCATTTCAGTTTGTGGATACTGATTTTTCAAAAATATCCTGAGGACTACATAAACATTTATAGTAATGGAGACTATAACTGTTCAATGCCTACTCTTATTCCCTTTATATATAAAAATAATCATCAGAATATTATGTCAGGTTTAGTAGCTGCAAGCCGTAACAATGTGCTCTCTTTACTAGAAATTCTCATAAAAAGTATAGTTTTAAAATATTTTTTCAGAAGTTCCTAAGCTTTTGTAGTAGAGCTGAGTGTATACATTATATAATATGTATCTAGGCCTATGTACTCAGAGAGTTTGATCAGAATATTATTTCTAGTATAGAAGCTATCACACAGCGTCCCCTTTTAATCGCATTTCAGTTTGTTGATACTGATGTTTCAAAAAAATCCTGTGGACTACATAAACATTTATAGTAATGGAGACTATAACTGTTCGATGCCTACTCTTATTCCCTTTATATATAAAAATAATCATCAGAATATTATGTCTGGTTTAGTAGCTGCAAGCCGTAACAATGTGCTCTCTTTACTAGAAATTCTCATAAAAAGTATAGTTTTAAAATATTTTTTCAGAAGTTCCTAAGCTTTTATAGTAGAGCTGAGTATATACATTATATAATATGTATCTAGGCCTATGTGCTCAGAGAGTTTGATCAGAATATTATGTCTAGTATAGAAGTTATCACACAGCGTCCCCTTTTAATCGCATTTCAGTTTGTGGATACTGATTTTTCAAAAAAATCCTGAGGACTACATAAACATTTATAGTAATGGAGACTATAACTGTTCGATGCCTACTCTTATTTCCTTTATATATAAAAATAATCATCAGAATATTATGTCTGGTTTAGTAGCTGCAAGCCGTAACAATGTGCTCTCTTTACTAGAAATTCTCATAAAAAGTATAGTTTTAGAATATTTTTTCAGAAGTTCCTAAGCTTTTATAGTAGAGCTGAGTATATACATTATATAATATGTATCTAGGCCTATGTGCTTAGAGAGTTTGATCAGAATATTATGTCTAGTATAGAAGCTATCACACAGCGTCCCCTTTTAATCGCATTTCAGTTTGTGGATACTGATTTTTCAAAAAAAATCCTGAGGACTACATAAACATTTATAGTAATGGAGACTATAACTGTTCGATGCCTACTCTTATTCCCTTTATATATAAAAATAATCATCAGAATATTATGTCTGGTTTAGTAGCTGCAAGCCGTAACAATGTGCTCTCTTTACTAGAAATTCTCATAAAAAGTATAGTTTCAAAATATTTTTTCAGAAGTTCCTAAGGTTTTATAGTAGAGCTGAGTATATACATTATATAATATGTATCTAGGCTTATGTGCTCAGAGAGTTTGATCAGAATATTATGTCTGGTATAGAAGCTATCACACAGCGTCCCCTTTTAATCGCATTTCAGTTTGTGGATACTGATTTTTCAAAAAAATCCTGAGGACTACATAAACATTTATAGTAATGGAGACTATAACTGTTCGATGCCTACTCTTATTTTCTTTATATATAAAAATAATCATCAGAATATTATGTCTGGTTTAGTAGCTGCAAACCGTAACAATGTGCTCTCTTTACTAGAAGTTCTCATAATAAGTATAGTTTTAAAATATTTTTTTTAGAAGTTCCTAAGCTTTTATAGTAGAGCTGAGTATATACATTATATAACATGTATCTAGGCCTATGTGCTCAGAGAGTTTGATCAGAATATTGTGTCTAGTATAGAAGTTATCACGCAGCGTCCCCTTTTAATCGCATTTCAGTTTGTGGATACTGATTTTTCAAAAAAATCCTGAGGACTACATAAACTTTTATAGTAATGGAGACTATAACTGTTCGATGCCTACTCTTATTCCCTTTATATATAAAAATAATCATCAGAATATTATGTCTGGTTTAGTAGCTGCAAGCCGTAACAATGTGCTCTCTTTACTAGAAATTCTCATAAAAAGTATAGTTTCAAAATATTTTTTCAGAAGTTCCTAAGGTTTTGTAGTAGAGCTGAGTATATACATTATATAATATGTATCTAGGCTTATGTTTTCAGAGAGTTTGATCAGAATATTATGTCTGGTATAGAAGCTATCACACAGCGTCTCCTTTTAATCGCATTTCAGTTTGTGGATACTGATTTTTCAAAAATATCCTGAGGACTACATAAACATTTATAGTAATGGAGACTATAACTGTTCGATGCCGAATCTTATTCCCTTTATATATAAAAATAATCATCAGAATATTATGTCTGGTTTAGTAGCTGCAAGCCGTAACAATGTGCTCTCTTTACTAGAAATTCTCATAAAAAGTATAGTTTTAAAATATTTTTTCAGAAGTTCCTAAGCTTTTATAGTAGAGCTGAGTATAAACATTATATAATATGTATCTAGGCCTATGTGCTCAGATAGTTTGATCAGAATATTATGTCTAGTATAGAAGCTATCACACAGCGTCCCCTTTTAATCTCATTTCAGTTTGTTGATACTGATTTTTTTAAAAAATCCTGCGGACTACATAAACATTTATAGTAATGGAGACTATAACTGTTCGATGCCTACTCTTATTCCCTTTATATATAAAAATAATCATCAGAATATTATGTCTGGTTTAGTAGCTGCAAGCCGTAACAATGTGCTCTCTTTACTAGAAATTCTCATAAAAAGTATAGTTTAAAATATTTTTTCAGAAGTTCCTAAGCTTTTATAGTAGAGCTGAGTATATACATTATATAATATGTATCTAGGCCTATGTGCTCAGAGAGTTTGATCAGAATATTATGTCTAGTATAGAAGTTATCACACAGCGTCCCCTTTTAATCGCATTTCAGTTTGTGGATACTGATTTTTCAAAAATATCCTGAGGACTACATAAACATTTATAGTAATGGAGACTATAACTGTTCGATGCCGAATCTTATTCCCTTTATATATAAAAATAATCATCAGAATATTATGTCTGGTTTAGTAGCTGCAAGCCGTAACAATGTGCTCTCTTTACTAGAAATTCTCATAAAAAGTATAGTTTTAAAATATTTTTTCAGAAGTTCCTAAGCTTTTATAGTAGAGCTGAGTATATACATTATATAATATGTATCTAGGCCTATGTGCTCAGATAGTTTGATCAGAATATTATGTCTAGTATAGAAGCTATCACACAGCGTCCCCTTTTAATCTCATTTCAGTTTGTTGATACTGATTTTTCAAAAAAATCCTGCGGACTACATAAACATTTATAGTAATGGAGACTATAACTGTTCGATGCCTACTCTTATTCCCTTTATATATAAAAATAATCATCAGAATATTATGTCTGGTTTAGTAGCTGCAAGCCGTAACAATGTGCTCTCTTTACTAGAAATTCTCATAAAAAGAATAGGTTTAAAATATTTTTTCAGAAGTTCCTAAGATTTTATAGTAGAGCTGAGTTACATTATATAATATGTATCTAGGCCTATGTGCTCAGAGAGTTTGATCAGAATATTATGTCTAGTATAGAAGCTATCACACAGCGTCCCCTTTTAATCGCATTTCAGTTTGTTGATACAGATTTTTCAAAAAAAATCCTGAAGAATTCATAAGAAATTGTAGAGTGGCTACGAGATGCTACGAGATTAAAGAAAATAGGGGCCGCTAACTTCACATTTTCATACGACTTTTTAAATCGGTCGGGTTATGAGGGCCGCTATATTTGAGGCCGCTAACTTCACACAGGTGAAACTACCGGCCTATCCTGCTAAATGATTGGATATCAACTGCATGTCAAAGTAAAATTTTGACATATTTACCATACAAAATATTTCATAATTTAACTTTCATACGTTGATACACAATTGATCTATTAGAAGGCCCCTGTTTGTTTGTTTCTTTATCTAGCAGCGTAAGGGCCGGTAGATTAAGTCACCTTTAGAGACCTAAAGAAACTGGTCGATATTCCTTGGAATATGCTCATTTCCTATTAATGAGGATTTTCTGCCTCATTAATAGGAACCTAGTGGTATAAAGTCTTCTTTTGTATTATACTATATGCAATAAAGATTTAAATAAATAATAATAATAATGCATTTAAATTATGGTTACTCATTTAAATGCGGCCTTAAAGTTAAGGATAGACTTATTTACCGGCCCTTTATAATACTGTGTATTATATTTTTATTTTTATTTTATTTATTCAGTAGAAGAAAAAACAGCGGTACAATAAATATAGTAAGAACAAATAGGTATAATAACTTCAAAGGACCAATAATTGATCTTCACATATAGTATAATAATATGTATATATATAACATGCAAAAATGTATAACCACGTATACAACAAAAAAAAAATTAAAATTACAAAATTATGCCATAAATAACAATAACTTCATGCAGCGATATTGTATTATTCGTAAGTGTATGTTTGTATGATGTTTATGTGATTAGGTACGAGTATAAGGTGTATTTTTGTGTGTGAAGCGTGTCTGTATGTAAGTATACTGCGTGTGTGGGTGTCTGTGTGTGTGAGTTTGTGACATTCGACATCAGCCGCTATACATTGTCATTTATTTGCCTAAAAATACCACTTCTAAATACTACCGTGAAATATATCGACATCAACAAATTTATCATTGTAAATCCTGGTGATTCGCGGCAATGTTGAGCTCTAGGCGTAATTAGTGGAGCAACTCGGGACGTTAAACAATGTGCGACACGTGACTCGAGTGCGACGAATAGGGGTTTTTAGGAATATCTGATCGACCAGCGCTGGACAGTCCATCTTTCCATTGACTATATCGAAAAGAAGTAGCATATCGAGCAATACACGTCTGGCATAGAGCGGATGGAGACTATGAATCCTGCATGATTCCAGATAATCGCTGCATACCGTCTTTGATCTGTAGTTTAAATGTTTAAGAAAGATGGACTGTATACGCTCTATCTTGTCCTTGTAGATATTGTAACGTGGAGACCAAATACTACTAGCATATTCCAGCACGCTACGTGCATAATAAACCAATTTGATACAGAAAATATCTGTGAAAGCTGAGCAAACTCTCATAATGAAACCCAGATTTCTATATGATTTATTAGTTATTACCTGTATATGTTTATCAAAAATTAGTTTAGAATCAAGGGTCACACCCAAATCCCGAACTACGTCCACTTTTTCAATAACAGATCCCCCGATATTATAATTATACTGTAAAATATTCCTACTTCTCGAGTAGGTCATATGAGCACATTTAGAAGGGTTAATGCTTATTCTATTTGATTTATAGTACTTTAATAACCTATCCAGATCATTTTGGAGTATTTTGCAGTCAGAAATACTGTTGATTTTAATAAAAATTTTGGTGTCGTCAGCATACATAAGATAATTTGAGCCAGAGAAGCAAAAAGAAGCAAATCCAGCGATACAAGTTGCCACGAATGCCCAGACGCTGAAGCTTACGTAACAGGATGATGTGATCCACTCTGTCGAAAGCTTTTTCGAAGTCAGTGTAGATGACATCGATCTGGTTACGTTTATCCATAGCAGAGGAGACAAATCATACAAATTCCGTCAAGTTGGTGGTAGTTGATCTTCCCCTTACAAAACCATGCTGTGCTGAGGGAATACCTCTCACTATAAAATTATAAATACTGTTATATACAACTTTCTCCAGCACTTTACTTAAAATATTCAATACCGAGATAGGGCGATAATTTACAATTTTGGACTTTTTATGAATTGGAACGATATGAGCCACCTTCCACACTTGAGGGAATATACCGTCCCTTAAAGATCTGTTAAATAGTATGGCAAGTGGGACACACAACTCCTTGGCGCATTGGCAAATAAAATATGTAGGTATTTCATCACTCCGAATAAAATGGTTGCCTCCGAATACCATCGGCGAAATGAGGATGGGTTAATCCCTCCGCTGGGACCCTGAGGCCGTTTAAACGGTTCTCGGGAGCCAAATAGGCACCCGTGATGGTATTTATTTATTTATATATTTATTTATTTCATCACTACCAGGACCACCAGACTCGTCCAAATTTTGTAAGAGTTTTAGGATATCATTTTCACACACCGTGACATCGCCTATATGATCTCCCGCATCACAATAAGGTGGTGCTAGCTCAAGTGTATCGTAATGAGAAGCTGGCATAGAAAATACACTACTAAAATAGTCATTGAAACCATTACATATAGCTTGGCCAGGTCTCAGGGTGTTATCTTTATAATCTAACTGGCATGGATATCCTGAGCCACCCCTGCGAGATTTTACAAATGACCATAATTTCTTTGGATCTTTTTTAATTAAAGTTTGCATATTGGATATGTACAGGCTGTAACACTTAGCTTGCATAGATTTTTGCCTAGACCTTAACAGTGAGAAAACCTCATAATCAGAAGGATTATTGAATTTCTTCCATCTTCTATGTGCCTTCGATTTCTCAGCAATTTCCTATATTAAAGCAGGGCTATACCATGATGGATAGCTATATCTACTTGAGTTATAAGTCTTTTTGTATATACTTATCAATAATAGAATAAAGAGTTTTGTAAAAACACTCCACAGCACCATCTATAGTTATCCCATTAAATAAGGATGTCCAATCTGTGTTGATAATTGCATCACGAATACTATCGTAGTCCCCCCTACGAAATTTATACTTAATTACTTTACCAATAGCACCAATTACCTCCAAGGCAGGATGATAACATTCCTCTTGTATTATAGGGCACTCAGATCTACAAACCTCTAAAGAAAAATTGCCAAAGACCAGGTCCAGAATGTTACCATGAGATTTTTTTTAAGTGTTAAATTGTGTGAAGCCCTCAACTGTCAGATCCTCTACCATTGTAACAGCTGTATTCTGTAACTCAGTGGAACCACGATGAACATATTCCGGACCTGAGGTGGACCAGCGCACATTGGGCAAGTTAAAATCGCCAATTAAGATAATATGATCAGTGTCGTTATTACTGATTATTTTTTTCAAAGAGTTTATTACTAAGTTAATGTCTCTGACCTGATTAGCACCTCCAGCTATATAAGTAGAGCATACATGAAGAGCGCGACCAGTACCTGGTACGTGTACTGTGATCCACAATGCTTCTGCAGGCGAACAGCTGAGATCGTCACGCAAGCGAGCCCCTAGACATCGGCGTACCAACACCAGGACACCTCCTCCTTTAGATTTTCCAGTGGCTATGGTATCACGGTCACATCGAAACACGTCATAGGCGTCATTACAGAGTTCAGAGTCCAAAATTCCATCATATAACCAACTTTCTGTCACCACGATGATGTCAAAGCAATTAGACATAATATTCTGGTAAAACAGTGGCGTCTTAGTTCTCAGTCCCTTAACGTTTTGATAATACACACTTATTTTTTTATTCATTTTTTACGTTTAAAATGTTTATGTAGTATAAAAGTAAGAGAAAAACGAAATAAGGAACCGAGAGACAAGACCATCTCACCACCAGAAATGATTGAAAAGACATGACATCCCCCATAAAATGACATAAGTAACTTGAGACAAATACTAATACTTACAACAAAATACAATATATATCATGCAATCATAAAGCAGCTGGCATGCCACCGCATATGTGGCGATGTCGAACGGCGGGTATGAATACGGCGCAGATGTGTGTGTGTGATGTAGAAGACAGTATCCTGTCATGAGTGAGTTTGTAAATATAACAGTTATCGGAAAATAATAACGTAAGAACAACAAAAAAAATAATGATATGAAGATAATTCAAATCATACAGTAAAATTTTATGTTGAACATTAGACAAACAAAAATATTAAATAATTCTTTCTAGATCCAGTTCTGATCTTATGTGAAAAAAAGGTGCATTTTCAGCCTTGCGTACATAAATGACACAGTTTTTTATCCAAGTATACTTATAGCCTAAAGACAAACATTTCATTTTGCATATATAAAGTAGTTTATATACTATTCGCTTGGTGTCCTTTAGTTTGTCACTATCTCAAAGGTTAGCTGGTAGAAAATGCCTAAGGCTTTAAATTTGGTATGTATTTTTTTTTTTTTGTAATTAATAATAATAATAATATATAACAATTCACACATCTTGCTCTGGTCACAAACTAAGCTCTAGGCTTGTACTATGTGTACCAGAAGCAACGATATAATACATATTATATTTTTTAAACACACAGACCATGACAGACTTACAGAAAAAGCGTACTAATATTTTGTTGCCATGGGTTTGTTGTCATCGAACCCACGACCTCGACGACGATTTATAAATGACGACCTCTCACTTGCTATAATCTCGTCCATATTAATTTCCGTCTATACTCACATACCACGGTAAGGTTACCAAAACAAAAAGTACGTCTGCATAACCCACACTATCTTGACACGTCCTCCTCGTAAATATTGAATACGTTTTCGATTGTATTTGTTAACATTTTAATACTGCTGAGTTTTGTTATGTTTGGTTGTTAACTGTTTATAAATAATAATAAAATAATAATATAGGTAGCCTTCTTTGGTGGCTCGGCCTGAAGACAATAAGTACGAGGCTATACTGTACTTATATACTATGGGTTTGCGCATTGTAGAAACGTAACGTATTTGTATACGTATACATATACAAATAGGTTATAATATAGAACTTTTTCATCTCATTCCTCCTTCTCCTTTCCGGTATAGGACTTCACGAGCGGGTAACAAAATGCATGCATATACTGTGGCAGATATACCAACCCGCACTAAAAAAAATGGTGATTCGTATATCTGTCGCACTATTAAAATGTGGAATGCTCTACCTGCTCGCGTGTTTCCTTCTTCCTATAATCTCGAGTCCTTTAAACGAAGCGTGTATAGGCATCTTAAGCCGGCATAATAGGTGCAATCAACGGTTACCTAGATGGTAATTGTTGGTTGCATTAGTTCTTGGACCTTCATACTGCTTTCCATCAGGTAGAAGTGAGGTCACATGCCGAGCTCTCATAAAAAAAAACTAAAAAAAAAACGCTACGTTGCTACAATGCGCAAACCCATGGTAGAGCCTCAGGGGCCTATTTCATAAACGTACCAACTGTAATTTACCACGACAATTTATAATACATTGCTTGATTTATTTGGAAAAAAATATTTAGAAGAAACTAAATTAATGCAATGTATTATAAATTCTAATTTACTATGACAATTTATAATACATTTTTAAGTTTAGTTAGTTACAAGTAAATAATTGAAAGTAAACTAAGCAATGTATTATGAATTGTAATTAACCATGAAAATCTATAATACATTGCTTCGTTTACTTTCAATTATTTACTTTTAACTAAGTAAACCAAGCAATGTTATAAAATGTCATGGAAAATTACAATTGTCACGTTTATGAAATAGGCCCCAGTAACCCTAGTGTGAGTTTTCTAACTATTACTTTGCGTTTGAGTTAACTAAAATTTGTATGGGAAATAGTTCAGCGCTCCAAACGGAAATTTTGAGAACTAAAAATGCGAGCGTGTGATTGGTCAAAATGTTAACGCAGTAGTATAGTTAACGCGAAATTAACTGTTAAAAAAACTCACACTAGGGCTACAGGTCGCCATTTATAAAACATTTCTTTATTGTTGCAGGTTATATAATACTTTAATTATCTGATTAATTAGGTAACTACATAGCTTCCTATAACTGTGGGTACCTATTTTTCGTTATACTTACCTAGTAAAATTTTTTAAAAAACCATTGATAAATATTACCCATTTATTAAAAAATATCATACAATTATTAATATTAATTACAATTATTCTTATAATTTATTATTTGTCATAATTAAATAACATTGTGCCATTATTAAACCTAACTATGTTTTGCAAAAAAAAACAGCGTCAATATAGGAATAGGAATTACAATTATAATGCTAACAAAAAATAATTTAGCTAAATATTATTTTCTATTTTACATCATTTTCACGTTTGGCATCTTAGACGGGTCGATCAGCGATACCTGGAATATAACATTGCATTAAAGATGCGATCACTTGCACATATATTGATTAATAGTACATTACTGCCGCGGTCTATGATGACTACTTTGCTGGTCGCGCTGATGATGGCCGACAGCGCAGGACCAGGCCGACACAGAGCGGTCAGCGTGCAGCACTTGATAGCCAAGCTGGAAGCCCTAGAGCGTAGCTAGGCTAGCTCGGGGTAATCATAGCGTGACCAGCGAAGCAGTCATAGTGAGCCAAGGCTTGTATAGTGCTTTACTCAAAAATGCAAGTACCTAATCTAAATAAAACCAGCAAGTAATTTAAACAAAATATATATTATAACGTTGAAACGTCAATGTTTTGCCGGCCTGTTAGAGCGACCAGCTAAACTTTGCCGGCCGCTCCTTGAAACAGAACGGCAAGGTCGACTTTGCTCAAACAAGGTTGTCAAAATAATGACCACATTACATGCATATTTGAGTAAAAGCATAGTAACTCTAAATTTGGGAATTTGGGTGGGAGGAAGGTCTCTATAACTTCGTTAGGCCGACTGACCGGTTTCGTTACCACCGCCCATACAGATGCAAAAACCGTCAAGTGAACTAGTCATGTTTCGATTTTAGTCTGTGGGTTCACCGGTCAGGAGACTACCGCATCGATTTCTTGTTGAGGTGGTAGTCTCCTTTCAGGGTACGGTTACGAAATGGGTAGTTGAATTGACGATAAGGCATATTAAAATATACTCGTAATGCAATTTGTAATTGTCGCCCCCCATTTCGCAATCGCATCATTTCGCCAGCATAGTGGGAGCGATCAATATTGTCAGGTAAAGAAAAATTATTGATTGACCCCATTCATGGACTTTGTAGGTCTGCTCACAGTCTCAGTGGGCCTATCGCGTAACTCCGATGGGAATGAAGTTCATTTGTATCACCATTGCCATTCCCATTACCATTGAAGCAAATAGGAGCGATCGCGTCAACATTTGGATCGTAATGGCTTTCAAAAATTTATATCATTCAATCATTCAATTGCGTTTTGTTTCATCAAGTACTTGACAAATATCGAAAAGAAATTAAATATATAAAATATATTATTTCCTTTAAATGTTTATCACAGTATTCAGTTCTTATATAATATTATACATTAAAGTAATTCTAATTTGAATAAGAGCCCATAGAAGCATCGTAATAGGGAATCTCGAATAAAACGTAACTTGAGATGAATCTGAACGCACTCGGTTGCTTGGCTACGAGTTTTCATAAATAGTTATGTCAGATTATTATTATTATTAATTAATGTTACAAATAAAATACAAAAAAGCTGATCATTTAAACAATCTATTATTCTTGATTTTTTTATTAATTTCAATGTACATAATTATATGACATTCACTGCATCATACGAGTACCTACTTACTAATTTATTATTTTAAATGAAAACTCTTGTTTTACCGATAAAAATACAAAGTTTTCGTTATAATAAAAAAATGATATTTATGCCGACTAGACAAGAGTAACCTGCTTCATTTGACGCTTTAAAATGGTAATGAATATCATTCTCAACTGTCAATAAGGTTACGCGATCGCTCTAATCTGTATGAACTATCATATTTCGTTCGTTCAATGGGATTCATTTACAATGATAATGGGTTTCCATTCCCATTGCGTTCTGCGATACGAATTGATGTTTTGATGTTCATTAATAGACTTCAAATGTCAAAATGAACCCCATTACCATTGCAGTTACGCGATAGGCCCACAGGTATAATACAAAGTCACATGTCGTGCTCCAATAAAAAAAAATAGAGGCCAAAGAAGTATATAATAATAAATATATAATAGGTGATCTGTACTTCAATAGCATAGGATCTTATGCACCATGTCAATGGGTAGGTATAGTGTGACTTGTGAGACTAATTGTCTCATGAACATTTATATATACCTATAACAATATACACACGAGATCAACGCCGCCTATAAATATTAGTTTCATAAAGATAACTTATTAGATAAGAGCTCACTTTTCGAGTGAGCTCTTATTTTTCCAATAAGAACCTACTGAACCAATATCCATAAAATATGGAAAGGGACTCTGAAGGGAGGTAAATTTAATCCAGGAGTCAAATATAGGATACTGATATGACGTCATCAGTGAGTAGGTATATACAGGGTGAATTTGAAAGGTTGTACGTTGGGCTAATATGAAGCTCTACTGATCAAATCGAATAACTTTTAGCATGGAACCATGTATCTATCGCAAATGAAAAACAAATTTGGCTTCCCCATACAAATTGATCATTTTAACATAACATTTGCGACACATGGTTCCATAAGAAAAGTTGTTTAATTTAATCAGTAGAGGCTCATATTAGCCCAAAGTACAACTTCCTAAAGTCACCGAGTATTTGATAGATGGCTTTCGGTTTCCGCGTTATGGGGTTGTTTTGAACCAAACTTTTCAACCAGATGGTGCTCTTGGTATGTTTGAACTGTCAATTTCCATAAGTTTATTGTAAAAAGGTTTAAATAATTTTTAATAATTTATTATAATGGCCATTTGGTTCTCAAGAAACTGGCGCACACAAATTCCCGTTAGATAAAATACAAAATTTTACGTGCGCGTGAAAGAATGGCGGCCATACAACATCCCATGTATAGTGGCGCCCTCTGTAAAAAAAGTTTTGCCGAAACAACCCCATTCTGCGTATGTGTATCTATACGCGTGAAAGTTACGTCTCTGTCGATGGCCGCGAACTGCCAGCTCCAGTCGGCGCGGTAGAGCAGCTGGCGGTGGTCGTAGCGGTGGTCGTCGGGGGAGTAGCCCTCGGCGTGCACGGCCGGCGTCAGCACCGACATCTTGTGACGGTTCACGGCGTAGCTGCGGAAGAACAGCTTCACTTTCGACGCCACCTGCAAATATACCTATTGTTTACAAATATAACCTATCATACTCATCTCCTTTGCCTACACACATACATACATATCATCACGGGACTCTTACGGCGCCCGAGACCGACTAGACGGCCTCAGGGTACACAGCGGAGGGGTTTAATCCCACCCTGTCGTAGCCGATGGTGGTCTACACCGAACAAGTGACTAGCTCGTCGCAATGTTTTGAATAGACCCAATAACCCATCTATAAACAGTTTCACAAGTTGGTATAGTGAAACCGAAACCGACAGCTTAACGTGCTTTCCGAGGCACTAATCTGCTTTGCCTGTTATATATTATTCTTAAAAATCCTAATTCTCCTTCTTATCTCAAATTCCGCTTTCAATTTCTATGCGACACGCATGATCGCTATCTCCGTTCTACTGATAAGAACCCATTAAAGATTCCATCTCATGCCTCCGATTACCAAATATTCCGATTCATTAACGGTGTCAGATTCTCACCAGTGGAACTTGCTCCCTCTGAACATAAGACATTCGTCTCTCGCCATTTTTAAGAAATTGCTCATTTCTCATTATCACAATTCAAGTTAAAACATATATTTATGTATTTATTTTACTATATTATTTATGTATTTTATATAGTTTTATATTTGAGCATGTAGGTAGGTACTTATATCTATATGTAGTTTATGTATTTTGATTTCTATTTACATTACTCTGTGCACCCTATATTACAATTTTCACTCTCCTAAAGGTTAGCTGGTAGATAATCCCTAAGGCATTAAGCTCGCCTTTGTACAAACCTTTTAGTGCACTAAAGAATTTTAAATAAATAAATAATCTACTCCATTTATTTTTACTGAATGAAAAAACAAACAGGATATGAAAGGAACGTATTTAAAATAGTTATTAGGGACTACCTAGGGACCCGATATTTCATGTGCGTGTTATAAATAAAATAATAAACCCATGTCCTTTTCGTCTATCTGTACTATACAATGACACTAACCTCCGCGGGAGTATAGTGATCACTCCACGTGTGCAACAGTTTGTGGAACATGGAGTAAGGTCCGCAGTGCTGGCACTTGCGCAGCGCCCCGAACTGGGACAGCTCGTCGTACGTCATGCCCATGTCCTGTTCGTCTGTCTGTACGATTTGTCCCTCCGACAAAGGCTCCAGCTCGGCAGTGGGCGGCGCGCGCACGATGCTCTCCAGGCATTGTAGGTCAAATCTAAAAACATATTACTATAGGGGCCTACAAGTATGTAGTACTATTATTTATTCTGTGCTACAAGCTCTTATCGCTTTTTTCTACTTATTCCGCAAAAAAAAGTAGTCAAAGGAACTAGTGGGAATATAGTAGAATTTTAACTATTGATAAGATTGTTGAACTGCTGGGACTTTTGTTCCCCACTAGTTTCACTGACATCGTTTTTTTTTCAGTTGAACTAGTTGGACTTGTGATAATGTGCCGACTGTCAACTGTATTGACAGCTGCATAAATCGACAAAAAGCTATCACTTGATAAACTGTTTGCTTGTGCGCATGGTCATCACCAAATCTAGCAGCATAAATCCGTTGGGTGTATGATTTTATTAGCTCGCTTGAGCGACCAAGGGCTTGTGGTCCAGTATATCGGCAAGTCCTCAATTTGGCAGCTTACTTATTGCAATATAATTAAAGGACAGCATTATATAGTCATAATCCTCCATTAGTCATCATTGCTGGAGCAGTCGTATTTAGTTATACAGGGTGAATTTTTCAAGTGTGCTTTCATGGCCAAATCCTAAACTACAAGGAATATCGAAAAATGCTCAAAGGAGTCACGGGGCCGTTCTTGATAAAAACTAAAACTGCATCATTAGATTTTTGAAAAAATAATTCTCCTAGCCGGGAATCGAACCGATTGATTAAAAAAAAAAGTCATGCTGTATTATTACACCACCTGTTGGTGTCGCTTATAAAAACTAAAACTGTATCATTAGAATTTTGTAAATTCTCCTAGCCGGGAAACCCTGTATAGTCCCGGAGCGCCTCGTCCAAGCTATAAGAGACAAGACTTACCGTTTGGATGCGTAGTGCAGGAAATCCTTGAGATCAGCCTTAGATATTCCTCCAATGGGGTTGAGGTCAGCGCTGGAGCAGTCGTATTTGGTCATGTAGCCCCGGAGCGCCTCGTCCACGTTGGAGGAGCCGAGCACCAGCAGCGCGCCGGCCCGACCGCGCGACCACAGACTCAGCTGGGCGAACAAGTATGACACCACCATGCGGACGCGGGCCTGGGGATATATTTTTTCCACGGCATCTCATTTGTGACCGTACATCTATTACGTGTTATATAACTGTTGATTGTACCCATAACCGCAGCTTTACTTTTACAAATTAGATTGTCAATAGAATAAAATATTTTATTGGAGCCGATACGGAATATAATTTACTTTCAAGCCGAATGAAGCTGTTATACAAAGGATAACGAGAAGGATAAGAGTGCATCACTTTTTTGTTATTGTTTGTGAACAATAATTATATAAGATTCGCGAAGTTAAATATACCATCATCACGGCTTCAGGGTGGGTACCCTGAGACCGTTTAGCGGAGGGATTAAACCGTCCTTATTATTGTCTTCACTATGCACAGTTTCATTTTTCTATTATATTCTATCACGCTATGTATGGGATATACGATGCTTTGTATGGCATAACCATACAAAGACCACATAAGTACACTTGTCATACCGATAAATGAAATTAATACCCCCTAACTTACCTACACTTTAAGTATATTATTTTTTCAATAGAATATAGTCGAGGTATCAACGATTTTTTTTTAAATGGAGCACGGCATGTGACTTTGTATCTACATACCTGATAATAAGCAGACCTGCAAAGTCCATGAATGGGGTCGATCAATACATTCTTGTTTAACAATATTCATCGCTCCCACTAAATGATGCGATTACAAAATGGGCGGCGACATGAACGTATTTGTATTAAGAGTATATTTTAATATCCTTACTGCTTTATTGTCAAATCAATCGCCCGTTTTGTAACCGTACCATGTAAGGGGACTACCTAATCAAAAAAAAAACCGATGTAGTTAGTTTTCGGAAAACCAGTTTATTAGATCGTTTTATACATAGTATTTTTTAATGTGCTCATATATTGACGAAATTTAACTTACTATAGGTTTTAGTGTATTCTTGGTGCGGATTAGTTACCTGTACGTTTTGCATGGCGAGGTTTTCCCTCACGGAACCCCCATGAGTGCGGAACTTGGGAACGAGACCACAAAACGTGGAGAATATTCCCACAACGGCGCTTACGGCAGTGTCGATTGTCACCGACATGTGGTAACTGTTTATTTTACTAGATAACTGTGAATAAATATATATAGGTATATTTTTACTGGCGGCATGTCACATATGATGTTGCCGACTAAATGATGAGGTGACAAAATGTGCGGTGACAAAGAAGAATTTACATTACGAGTCTACTCGCCTCGCTGCTTTATCGTCAAATTAACTGCCATTTGTAACCGCATCCTGATAGGAGACTACCATCTCGACAACAAATCGATGCAATAGTCTCCTGAAAACCCACAAACTAAAATCGAAACATGACTAACAACAGAATTTGTTGAATTATAACTTCATAATGTCAGTATGATCCAGTGTTGCTGGAAGTGCAAAAGCTTTTATATTTCATATGGAGAACGCAGACTTTGAGATTACCTACGAATGCGCAAATTCAGGTTTTTTAACCTAGTTTTTTTTATTGTATCTACATGATTGGAGCTACAAAATTCATGAATGGAGTGGATTATTGTTAATTCGCGTTGGTCGCTCCCACTTTATGAAATAAAACTACCACCTCGACTAGAAGTAGATGCACCTGAAAACCGGTGGACGCATAAACTAAACCCGAAACATGTTACTTGACGGTTTTTGCATTTAGATGGGCGTCATCGCTTTTCCTGGTACACATAGTACAAGCCTGGAGCTTAGTTTGTGACCAGGGCAATATGTGTAAATTGTCCTATATATTGTTATTATTATTATCTTTAGCTGATGTAAACTAGTAAGTAACTAGTAACCATGGCTACCAAGTCCGCGCTTCATAATGTGTATAAACGCCGATGTATATGCATTCTATCTGATGTATTTAAAAAAAATCCTAAGAGACTCTTAAAACACAAAACCCAGTATATCTGAACTCCTGTATGTACTCGTATAGTAAAATATAATATACCCTATTTTACTCCCAGAGATAAAATTTAACAAAAAAAAACGCATATAAATTTATCCAGCACTTTGATTCACGAAACACTTCATTCTATCTGGTGTAATTTAAAACTTTTCCTAAGATATTCGAAAGCAGAAACAACCTGTATATCTCTCCCACCTTTAGGTATATCGATATATATTATACCTACCCTATTTAACCTTCATAGATAATAGCGACTTAACAAAAAAAAAACGCAAATAAATTGGCCCAGAAGTTTTTAAGTTGTGCCACGACAAACAAACAGACAGATAGACACAAATATAGATTATTGTTCAATACCCGAATGTACGAATGAACTGACATGCACTTACGTCCAGAGCGCTTTGTTTGGTTTGTTGGCTGGAGTTAGTGGTGGCCATATAGCAGGTGACCAGTAGCTTGTTAGTCACGTCCAGAGCACTGCGCGGGGTGAAGTCTTCGGAGCCAGCCACCCTACGCAGGTCCGATAATGTTCTGCTGTCTGCAGAGATAATATGCCATCACATCTTCTATATGTATCATCATTTTATCGATATTATATTTTTTTTTTTTTATTTAAGCAAAGTCCATAAATAGGGTCAATCAATAATTGTTCTTAAATAACATTAGTCGCTTCCACTATCCTGACTAAATGATGCGATTACGAGATGGGAGGCGACAAAAATGAATTGTATTACTAGTATTATTTAAAAATACTCGCTGCCTTATCGTCAATCCAACCACCCATTTCGTAACCGCACCTGAACGGAGACTACTACCTCGACAAGAAATCGATGCAGTAATCTCCTGGTAACGAAGCCGGTCTGTCGGCCCAACAAAGTTATAGAGACCTTCCTCCCACCTAATATATGTAAATTGTATTTTAATATATATTAGCGGTTTTTTTTGTAGGTTTGTATATTTTTTAATCTATTTTATATTTAGTTTTTGCTTTTGTATTTTAATTTGTTACCTATTTTAATTCTATGTGGTGTTTTTTGTTGTCGATATGTAGCTATAGCCTATACATATAATTTCTTTGTAAACATTTCTTTGTAAGAGGTGATTAACTGATTATCTATAAAAAAATATAAAAGTTGAATTCACTTACATAATTACTAACTTAAAAACGTGCTCCTACAATATCTTATATCTTATGTTGTTAATTAATCACAATATACCGCGTAGACAGCCTCATGGTACCCAGCGGAGGGGTTTCATTTCCACCTCGTCGTAGCCGATGGTATTCTGACTATACACCAAACAAGTGGCTCGTAGCGATGTTTGGATAGCCTCATTGTCCATGTATGAACAGTTTCAAAATATGTATAGTAGAACTGGGACTGATAGCTTAACCAGCTCCGAGGCAGTATAACTAACCTAGTCCAATGAATTATGTTTTGGATACTTCTGTGTAGAACTAGACTATATATAGAAATATTATTTATCGTCCAATTATTGGGTCGCGTATTATTGGCCTGCGACATGTTTACGCACCTCAATAATAAGTAGACCAAGATAATTGTATACCAGTCCTCGAATTATTGGTCCGCGTATATTAATTATTAGTCTGCGTTTTATTTCTCTGGATGAGTTTTTTGACTCAAGGCAATATTTTGAGGACAAATAAATCTTAAACAAATAATATATTTATTAATAATGCAATCTATTGGTCCACATATTAAATAGCTTTCTTGTAACCACAGACTATAACTCTGTGCTTGTAACTAAATTTGATTATACTTCCAGGTTGAATTTGAAAGGTTGTACTCTGGGCTAATATGAGACTCTACTAATCAAATCTAACAACTTTTACCATGGAATCTTGTGTCGCAAATGAAAAACAAGTGGGTTGCTTATACAAATTAGTCATTTTAACATTACTAGTTTATATGGAGAGGGCAATTTGTTTTTCAATGGCGTCACATGGTTCCATGGGGAAAGTTGTCCGATTTGATCGGTAGAACTTCATATTAGCCCAAAGTACAACCTTTCAAAGTCACCACGTCTAATAAAATTTAGTTATAAGAAAGCTAATAATACGCGGACCAATTAATCGTATTATTAATAAATAGAATTATTTGTTTGCGATTTATTTGTCCTCATGAGTCAAGCTGATCCAGAGTGAAAGTCACCATGTATACATTTTTAAAATTTGCATTTTTACCTCCTTGCGCGATCGCTTCGTACAGCAAATTGCACATAGAGAAGACGATGGTGGCGCAAGAGGCGGAGTCCACGCCGCCGCTGAGGGGCAGGAAGAACCCGCCCGCGCCCGCGCGCCGCAGGTAGTCCCACAGCCAGCACGCCGGACCTGGCCATACCATTCACTATACCAAATCTGTCACTGCCAGAAATAATCGTTCGCTAGATTCAGGTTATTTATATATTAGATAGAATAAAAGTTTGTCGCAAGATTTACGCTTTGCTATTTTTTTTTTGAATTACATCAAATTCATTTATTTGGCAAAATAAAGGCACAAAAAGTAGATGTTATAATGTAGTTAGTTCGATTAGTTTTCTCTTACAGCAAATCAATTAATATTTTGTACATTTAAATGGAAATAACAAATAAGTCAGAATAAAAATTAGACCATGACCAAACACATGTTAGTTTATAATTTAAAATTTCATTAATTAAATAATAGGTTTTGTCAATTAGTAAGTCCCTAAGTTTCTTTTTAAAATTATTAATGTCAAGTTTATTTATATATATTGCATTTTTTTTATAAATCTGTGTTATCATACTCAAATCACTCTTATGTAAAAGGGCTGTTTAGGGACATACATTAAAAAATTTCATCATCAAGTTACCTACATAATGTATTCTTATTTATTTACATAGGCAGATCCCTCACAAACTTTTCTATCATATAAAGGTATATCTTTACAAGCTTCAACTTCCTAGACAGGGAAGAAATCGTTCTAATTCAACTTGCAAAATCTAAACAAACTACTACGTAACTAAACTTGAAAGTTAAATAAAGGCTTTTAAAAATAGATAGAGTAATCTAGCCAATAGGGAATTAAATTAGATAGTTCTACTAAAAATCTTTGCCGATTATGTTTCCTAATGTAAATAAGAATGGAGGAAAACGCCCGCCATTTTGGATTGTTAAGAACCAAAAATAAATGGTTCCAATTATGTTTATAATGCTTTAAATACCTATTTAAAGTTTAAATAATAAAAATCTTACCTAAACAAATTTCTTCCATAGGTGTAGGGAATGTAATCTCTAAGGGTTTGCTGATCGTCCCATAGAAGCTGTCATCAGAGAGAGAGAAGTCCACAGAAATCCTCGGGAAGCGAACCGCTTGTGCTGCGCGGTGCGAACGCGACCTCATGTTCATTTTGTACGCGCGAATGTCCTCCAGGTCTATTGTGGCCGTCACCACTTCCTGTTATAATAATACTTCGTCAGAAAGAGAAGTCTACAGATAGAAATTCCCGGGAACCCGCTCGTGTTGTGCGGTGCGAATGTTCATTTTATACGCGAAAAGGTCCACCAGATCTATTGTGGCCGTCCCCGCTTCCTCCTATAACAATCCCATCAAAACATAATATAAATGTGAAATGAGAGCCAAGTTCAATATATAATAATACTTGCCTTGGTTGTTGACTTCAACGACAAAAGAAGTGAGATCTAAATGGGTGCCAAGTTCAATGGTGAGTCCTGAAATTTATTTATAACAATATAAAATATCATTTCTTCTTATAACTTAGGATATTGCAGCCTAAGGTCTGACTTGGCTAGTTTTCATATACGGATTATTATGTTCGATGGCTAGTTTCTACCAGCAAGCCAAATTATTGGAATAATTAAATAAGAACGGACAAGTAACAGGTTTAGAACTTGCGAAGGCTATAATATAATTCATATATGAAAATTGCCAAGTCAGACCTTAAGCTACAATATTAATATTATCTTAAGTTATAAGAAGAAATGATATTTTAAGTTGTTATAAATAAATTACTAACTATTTTTAGGCGCGGTGCGAACGCGGCCTTATATTAATTTTGTACGCGCAAATCTCCTTCACTATTGTGGCCGTCACCACTTCCTGTTATAACAATACATTATCATGACTAAAAATTAAGGTATAGTTAGTTCAAGTCCCGTTCTGCCGTCGAACAAGTGTCACGTTACAAAATACACTCACAATATCTTTAACATCAAACTGCCTGCCTCTCGCCACAATATGTCCGTTGACAGACACGCAGGTAGATCCGTTGAAGTACAGCCGTTGTCCGTCACAGCCGCGCAGGTTGCTGAACAAGTAAGCTCCTCCACTCTTGAAGGTAGCACTGTTGATGAGATCGGCGGTCACGTGGGCTTTGCGCAACTCCATGTAACTTGCCGATCCGTTGGAGATTATCTCCACTCCATCGAGGGCCAGTGGAATGTGGCGACTGAAATACATTATAATAAAACTTATCTAAAAAAAACTACAAGCGGAAGAGAATATTCAAAAGTACGGGTTCTGCAAATTGATCAAATATTTTGTTTGCGATATAGCACATTATATTGTTGATAAATGTTACTTACTTTTTTTTATTTAATTATATTACCGAGATTCCTACCGGAATTTGGCTAAGTCAATAAGGTACAAACAAAAATAACAGACACACAACAAAAAAAAACAACAAATACATCATACAAATCAATTGGAACAGTAAGAATCAATGGCTAGAGGTTTGTAATCAATTCGTTCAAGCCAAAAACATACAAAGACTAAACAACAATAATGGATATAACGAATTATCTTTAACCACTATTCCACTAGGAGGATATCACTAGCTTAAGGATGCCAAACAACAAATCGCATTTTGTAAGAGTCTTCAAATACGTATGTACCTACTACTTTGATATTGAGTCGATGTCTAGCAAGCGGTAAAACCATAAACCTTTCCTGCTTGATACATAAATTACTTGGTGTATCTCATTTCTACATAGTTTTTATGTTTACCTGTCTGCATTCCACAACTCTTCACATATTTCAAAGCCAATACAAGTGTCTCTGGTGGCGATCACAGCGTCTCCGATGGGAACCGTTAGCTGCTCCGTGATGGTCGTTATCATACGGGGAAGGTAAAACTCTTCCGTTTCATGTTCCTAAGGATAAACACTTTTGTTAGAGGCGACTCTCGGAGATCACATTATAAAAATATGCAGGGTATTTTACACATATTGCCCTGGTCACAAATTAAGCTCTAGGCTTGTACTACGTACCAAAAACAGCGACACCAATACATATTATATAAACACCCAGACCCTGACAAACTATACAAAAAAAACTACAAATTTTTATTTCCCATGAGTAGGAATGGATCCCACGAGCTCCGGATACATAGCCAACAATTCAACTACTAGACCACGGGTATAGTCACATTTTAGAGTTAAAAGTGGAAAGAATAAAGCCAAGTTAGATGTATTTAGTAGCAATCACGTCTCCAATGGATCCAATCATCTTTCAACTAAATACCGTAAAGGTCGAAACCATACGAGGGAAGTTAAACTCTTTCGGTTCATATTTCTAATGAAGGACGAAAATTTTGTTAGAGGCGACACTCAGTTTAAAATGGGTAAAAATAATTACCTTAGTCCAATTGGAAAACCATCTCGACTCTCTATAGTTTCCATTCTCACACATAATGAGTTTGGGTCTGATGAGCAATATTTTGGTGTTAAGGAATACTACTCTACAGTTGTAGGCCACGTTCTTGTGGAGGACTGGCATGCCGACGTCCATAAGGATGTCCTGGCAGGTGGCGGACTTCAGCAGCTCGGCCAGCACCTCCCAGCTGTGGAGGAACGTGTCGGGCTCGTGGAAGTGGTCTTCGCAGCTGTAGCCGCTGAAATATATACCAAAATCTTACTTCTGGATTCAGAAATTTTATGCTAAAATAGGATAAGCTAATCAAAAGTGACAAAGCAAGCTTAGAACAAGGATTAGGCCTAATAATGATGTAGGTTTTACTCGTAGAACATGTATCTAATAATGACGACGAACCACTTATTTTATACCTACAAAATATATAAAAAACACGATTTATATAAAACCTTCCACCTAAATTGCAGAAAGATGATTTCTACATTGATAGGTATACACTCAAAAACAAAACGGTCGACAAAGGTGCGAAATACCTTTGTCGAATATTTTTTGTCGTAGCTTTTAAACAATGCGTTTAGGTAAACTTTAACTCAGCAGCGTAGTTTATATTGTCGAAATTTTTATTGTCTTTGCGTCTAGGTTACGTGTACGTATCGTCAAGTTTTATTTTGTTTTAGTCACTGCGACATAGGAGGTTTACTATGCGTTAATGCCTATTTATGGATTTTGATGATATCACAAAGGTACATTAATGAATTAATTTTGTATAGGTTATTTAAACGTAGCGTTAATGTTTTTGGCAACATTGTCAAAGGTATAAGGATCGGTATTTTTAAGGGCATAAACACTAACTGTAAAGTCGATCCCCTCAGAGACACCCCGGAGAAAAAGAAACCAGCAAGTAAAAAACTCTAGTGCTTCACACAAACTAAAAGAGGGGTACAGCTATTGATTGACTTATGCTATATAGCATATATATATAATATATATATAGTAACATACTCTGCAGAATATTTGTTACGGTACCAATGTACATAACTACACAGTATACTATTAGTATAAATTAAGTATAAATAAGTAGGTAATCATCAATGATTACCTTATTCAAAGACAAAATTTACATAATGTAATGAAAATAAATTATGTAATATCAAATTATTACAATATCGGACATTATATACCTACTAAACTAGGGTAGATTCTACATAAGCATTTTGTATACTAGTTGCGAGACCTCAATTGCATATCAGGACGGTACCAGACGTCTTTATCGTTAAGATAGTCTTTTACACTATAGTAAGCCTTATTGATTAATGTGTGTTTTATACAATTTTTAAACTTTATTTCACTCAGATCTATAATGCTTTTAGGTAATTTATTAAATAACTTTATACTGTTAATGACGAAACATTTATTAGTTTTTTGCAGTCTAAACTTTGGTATAACGATTTTATCTATGTTTCTTAAGTTTAAATTATGTCTATGGCCATTTTTACTAAACATATTTAAGTTTTTCCTAACGTACAATAAATTTTCATAAATATATTGAGATGGTAGTGTCAGTACATCAATTATAGGAAAGATTTCTCGAAGAGAATCACGAGCTTTTATGTTATATATTGCCCGAATGGCCCTCTTCTGTAGAATAAATATAGTATCAATATCTGCCGCAGATCCCCACATTATAAGACCATATGTCATTATACTGTGAAAATAGGCGAAGTATACTAGTCTGGCTGTTACAACATCAGTTAACTTTCTGATTTTTCTGACTGCATATGCAGCAGAGCTCAGTCTATTGGATAAAGAAGTAAGGTGAGCTTTCCACTGTAGTTTGGAATCGACTGTGATCCCTAAAAACACAGTGGAGTCAACAATTCCAGGTCAGTACCACCTATCTTCACTGTGGCATTGATATTAGATACATTAGGCAAAGTAAATTTCAGGCACTTAGTCTTCTTTGCATTTAAAACTAAATTATTTGCCGTTTTGAAACCATTTCCAGAGTGTCATTTGCTGCCGATAATATATTATCCTTCCTACTAACTTTAAAAAGTAGGGATGTATCATCAGCAAATAGCACTACCTGTGCCATCTCCTGTACCATATGTGGAAGATCATTTATGTATACTAGGAACAGGAATGGGCCTAAAATTGATCCCTGGGGGACACCCAGCTTTACAAGGGTTCCGTCTGATACACAACCATCAATATTAACACCTTGAGTTCTATTAGAAAGGTAGGACTTTATTAGATTTAAAGCTAAATCGCGAATGCCATAAAATTCCAGCTTATCTAACGAAGTTTGATGGTCAACACAATCAAACGCTTTAGACAGATCACAGAAAACGCCAACGAGATCCTGAGAATTTTCCCAAGCGTCAATTATTTCAGTAATCAATCTTGTACCAGCATTTGTTGTGTTTCTACCTTTTGTGAACCCGTATTGTTGATCATGTAACAATTTATGAGTATTAAAATGACTTAACAGCTGACCAGGAAGTATTTTTTCGAATATTTTACTTAAGGCTGGCAGGACAGAAACAGGGCGATAATTATTTGGATCTGTCTTACAGCCGGACTGTACTGCTGACAACAGCCCTTTGCGTTTTTGTCAAAGTTCATCATTATATCCAATTGCTTCTTTAAAATTTGTTTAGTCATCAGACGCAACTCAACCATTCAACACGCATCTTGCTCAGATAAATTTCGTGCACTTTTTTTACAACAGAGTTTTGTGATCTATTTATGACATCAAGGCTGCATACTTATGACATTTTTTTTTTCTAGTTTTATTTCGCAGGTCTGTGATCCTTGAACTTACGGGGATGTGCCCGCTATTTCGCATGTGTATTTAATAGTAATGTTAGCTTAACTCATTAATAGGAATCAATCGGTTGGTATATTATAAGTTTTTTATTACGTACTCTTCCATCTGAATTTACATTTTAGTGGAATTCTGTAGTTCCTTACGATACACAGGATTCTATATCTAAAAAGGTAAACGTGAACGTTAGAGCCTACGTAAATGTAAGTATGTAATAGTAGACCTACAGGCGAGGTTTTACTGTTAAATACATGCGACTTAGCAGATGGTTTAAAGAGGATTAAGGTGTGACGTATCACCTTAAGCTGGCCATTCTCGGGCACTCCATTTGGCAGCGCTCCACTCCATCGCAAATTAGTGCAATATCTTGTTGCGAATGTAACAAAACTACATGGATTCGCGGCAAGATTATGCATTAATTTGGGGTGATGGAGAGGAGCGTTACCAAATGGAGTGCAAATGGTCGGCTTTAGATGTAGTGACATTATACCGTAAACATACAATGTTATTTTGTCAAAATGACAAAGATACCCTAGTCGTCGTAACGATGCTCCTAAACATATAGACAACACCATAATCGTAGAGCCAAAGCAACATTGAGAATGTGACAATGCACCGTAGACGTATAGACAAAAGGAACTTTGTCGAAATTACAATACACCGAGAACACCGACCGTGACAAGTATACCTAATACGGGACGACAAAGTTACTGTGTTAAAGTTCCTTTGTTGATTTTTTCAATCGTTTAAATTTGCTTTGTCGTTGGCTCTAAGGCCCATAAACGGCTCCCATTTGTTAAGGGAATATAAACGCCACGTTCAAAAATTTCTTTGAGTGTAGGCATAATAGGTTCTAGAATCTATCCCCCTAATTCAAAATTATTTTATTGAGCGTTTTAACGTATGTTTTCATACGGGCAAGTAGTCATTCCTCATTCCCACCAAGACCTTTTCCGTTTCCTTTCCATCCTATTATCCCTCTTTCACATATAATAAAAATATAAAAATAACTACATTGGCTAAATTACACGTTACGAGTAAAAATCATTCAACGTATTAAGTTTTTTTTGTATTAAAAATATCGCCCAACACAATAAAATATTATAGATTAATTAATACAATGATCGACTAAAATATTATTTTAATTCTGCGACAAACAGTAATATAGGAAGGGCAAAAAAAAATGAATAACAGAGTATATCTACTTAGTATAATAAGTGTGAAGGTTGGATCTAAACCGATTTGAATGACTGTGCGCATGTATATAGAGTATACTCTGACTCTGGTGCAAAAATCAGGTCTGATTAATAAAAATATTACCATATTTCCAATTCGGGTCCGGTCCTATAGAGAGCGCCGAGTTCCTTGGCTTCCTGCACGGACTCCAGGATTCTCTCCAGGTTCCCCTCGAAGTCCAGAGCCCATTGGTTGAGGGTGCACGCCGCTACCGTCACCTTACGCCCCATAATGCAAGGGTTTATTTCCTATGGGTCTGAAAAAAATGGTAATTATTTAAATTATTTATTGCACATAAAATAAAATTGTAGGTACATAGGCGAGCTTAAATAGTATTAAATAGGTGTTAAGGGGATTAAAAAAAAACACTTTTTGATAAAGTGGAAATTTTCAATATCTATATGTCTACTTTTTCAAAATTTCCATGTTCGAAAAATTACCATTTCTTGCGGTAGCCCTGCTGCGACTGTAGGATAATAGGATAAGACTGATGTGAAAGATTGTCAACGTGACACGCGTGTCTTGGGTGTGGCCGTGATACGCAGGTGAGAGAATTTTTTTTTTTCGTTTTTTTTTAATATATCCTAGGTACAAATTAAACTCTGCGCCATTATATTATTACTTTAATCATAACACAAAATTCAGTAAATAAAACATTTTGCTCAAAAATAATAACCTAATCTTGTGATTTGGCATCTTCACAACTTCAGTTCTGCCTTTACGTGTTCAACACTCAGTCTATTTCATATATCAGTCCAGGCATCTCCACAGTGAAAATGTCCTCTCAGCAGCGGGATGGAATGGAATGGTCGATATAAATTAGATTTTTTTTAATAAGTTCGGAATGCTAAAATCTATCATGCACAGTTTCATAGATTGTTTTTTTTTCCTAAGATTAGTAGATTTTCATTTTGCATACGCCCCTCAGTACGTGCGTATATTTCGCCGCGCAGTAGTTTTACTTCATTTGAATGGGATTTCAGTCTAACCCGGTTTACCATAAAGCGGGACAATTGGCGTCCCGCAGGCATGTATCACGGGACGCATTATGAGTCGTGGAAACGGGGAACCTCACGCGGGAAGGTTGGCAACCCTAGCCGTTACGGAGTCTATCGAAATGTGAAAATTGTGATACATGCACAACTTTTAAGTAATAATAATAATGATTTTCTTAGGACTTTTCAATAATATTTTAAAGAGCTGTTTGTAAAATCAGCCATTTTAAGTAATACTTAAAAAATATGCGAAGATCTCTAGAAACTTGTGTGAGTTGTACAAATTTTTTTTTTGTATATTTTACTACTAAATAAAAGTTCCAAATCGAAAAAAAAATGTGATTGTAGTTCCAAGTAGTATGGCTAGTATCCAAATAAAAAACGAAAATTAAAATGATTATCAAAAGGTTTTTAGAAAAACAAAATAACAAGATCAAGGGCAAGTTTTTTCACTTTTCAGGGATTTGAAACTACTTAGTATTCGCTTACAATATAAAAATATCCATTATACCCAAAAGAAAGATTTATGATTTAAAATTGCCAATGAAAACAGTCAAGTTTAAAGAGTGAGTGACTCGGCACAGGCAAATTCGTGACGTCCAGGGGTGCGATTTTTGAAAGTCAGCGGATGACTAAATATCACTGAAATGACAAAACAGTCATTGATTTCCAAAGTTCGTATTTTTGAATCTCACCGGGTGAGTAAAATGTCATACCTATGATTTCAATGCGAGTGCTCCCTACCACTCGTAAACAAAGTCACCGGTGACAGTTTGTTATTGGCGCGCAGTTTTTCTAATTTGTTTATTGTTTTCTTTTTTTGAACGATATTTTGAAGATAAGATGGCAAGCCTAGAGGAATATATTCTCATGAATACCTTCCTATTAATATTTTCAGAAGACATCTAAAAAGGTCCACAGGAAAAATCATAAACAAGGTTTTATTACCGAATAAATTATCTTTAGCCAATAATTCATAACTTTTAAATTAAGCCTACTTAGATACTTACCTTTATTTTTCTATAAACGATTTGATTTTGTATCTAAAAATAAAAAAATAATATTACTATGTACCTACTATAGATTAATATAATAATATTCAGATAGTAGATAATCATCACAGTCTTCACAGATAATGTAAGTAAGTTCCGTTCCACCATTGAGTTTTAGCATAGAAATGTATTTATTATGAGAAACAAGAACGGCATATTGAATAACAAATTTATTTTCTTCGTGTAACGAAATGTATGATGCTTTTGTCTATGAGAAATTATTTGTAAGTTGGTACCGCACATATGACTTTCAAAAATAGGACTTTTGAGAAATCGTGATTTCCTAGTCACCGATGATATTTTTCTCACTGGTGATATTAAACTCATCGGTGATATTCAAAAATCGTACCCCAGACAGGAATCGATCGGAGAGACGGGGACATCCGTGCCAGGTTCCGGCCACTCACCTTTATGCCCTGTTTTTTTGTGAATGGGGAAAAAACTTTTATCGTGAATACCACAAATACTACAATCAAACTTTATTGTCAGAAATTTATTATTTTAGTTATATTATATATACATTCTGATATTTCTATGAGCTACTTACAGAAATACGTGGTGACGGGGTTGGTTAGACCTTAGACTTAAAAACACTTAGGTCCCTGGTTCTAACCCCGGTGTGTACCAATGAGTTTTTATTCTAAAAAAATATGTACATTTGTTTGACAACACAACTATAGTGCCTCGGAGAGCACGTTAATCTATCGGTCCCAGTACACTAGACCAACTTGTGAAACTGTATATGATGGGTTATGGACTCTATCATAACATCGCGACGAGCTAGCTACTTGTTCGGTGTGGACTCATACCATCGGCTACGACGAGGTGGGATTAAAAACCCCTCCGCTGGGTACCCTGAGGCCGTCTAGGCGGTCTCGGACGCCGTAAGGCACCCGTGATGATATATATACTCGTATATACTTACAGAAAAGTTTTGGTAATAGCGATGGAGATTACTTTCAACTTACTCGAATTAGGTACATACTTACATGTCGACCCGATATCGCCCGTTATAGTATTTGTACAAAAACAGTTAAATACTTCTCTATTCACAACTTCTCCTATACAAATTTAAAAAATAAACACAGTTATAAATACCTTATGCCCATTAATTCAAATGCACATTCAAACATGTAGGACATTTTCTCCTGATCTCAAATTCTTACTTGTAATATATAATTTCTAATATAATCTAAATAACTTCGGTCGATCCTTTTTTAGGGCATACGAGGAATAGCTTTTGGGACGAACAAGGAAATTAAATTAAATTATATTAAAATGAACAAGTTTATATTATTATATAAACTTAATATGTTATATATATATCATACAAGGAACAAGTTTAGTGACGAAAAAAAAATTAAAAAAAAAATGTTTAAACCTATAATATATGCTTTATTTATATAGACTTTATTTTTAAATTAAGTCTATATATTTAAGTAAAATCACGTTTTAGAAGTTCTATACGTAGACCTCGATTGACGTCCAATAGACTTGGCTTAAAAAATATGTTTGTATTACCGTTTTTCTGTATGAGTATTTTTTTTTTATCTGCAGAAGTAATTTTTTGTGTAACTTGCTATAACGATTCTGGTGCTTAACGTCCCATCCTAACATCCATCCCGTATATAGAAAAGTTACAAGGCTGTGGAAGAGGCAAAATAGGAAGTAACACTGGTTGGTCTCTGTCCTTCCCACAAGGGACTTGGCGTAAATATAAATAAATAACTACATAAAAATAGAAACAAATATTTTTTGCCCGTAATAAAAGTACCTATCAATAGAAAATAATCGATTATTACTTTATTACTACACCTTGAGCCGGTGACGAGTACATTTATTATTGAATCTACTTGTACCTACTAAAGTAGACTATTTTTTGAATTCACGGTCATTGTGGTGAAGTTTAATTTGGAAGTTCAAACTTTCGATCAAAAATAATATGCAATTACGAACTACGATGCTCAAACTATTAACTTGAAGAAATCGAAAAATAATCTTAAACATATTTAGGTAAAAACAATACCTAGACCAAGTCTTACATGTTACAATAATAATAAATTTAAATTGCTGCAAACAAAACTATGAACTATATATAGAATAGCTATAGATAGTAAAACTATTATAACAGCTGTAAACCAAAGCATGCGGGACACGAGACAATTCCAACAAGAAATCGTTTAAAGACCAATATAATAACTTCCGTTGCATGTTACATTTGTCCTTTAAAGTTAAAAATAAACTATGCAATAAAATTTGAATAATTTATCTGTAATATTTTGTATGTATACCTAACTATACCGTAAACATGAACGAGTATTAAAAGTAAAATAAAATAAAAACAAAATAAGTAATAATATTTATATGTTTTATGCCATTAGTGATAATGGGATTGCTTCTTTTAATAGTTTTTCCTGAAAACATTTTTTTTTTATGAAGTAATTTATACTTTCAGGTTCGTAGCGGGTCTTACACAAAGAGGATTGTATTTTTTTTATCCTTATTGAAATTTTTAAATATGGTGAAACATAAGTTTTTTTTTTTCATAACTACCTACAAGAATTTCTATCATACCTATTGGGATATATATTTGTATTTAAATTAAATTGTTATCCTTTAAATTCCAATAACAATACATTTATAGGCCATTTACATAGGTTTTTTAGGTATTTTAATTTTTTTATTTTATTTTTAAGTAATATTTATTTTATTTCAACTATTTAATTTTTAACTTTCGTTGTCATTTCAAAACTTAATATTGTTTTAATGATTTAATCAAATAATATATTTTTCAGCAAAAAAAAAAATACATAGCTTGACCTAATTTCAAAATATTGATTTATCATGCTGAGTATGCATAATGAATATTGAACATGTTGTACCTATGTATTAATTAATACATAGATTTCTTATGAAAAATGAAATATCGGCTAATATATAACTGTAATGAAATGTATGACTTTTAATTTCATTTGTACCTTAATTATTCCAGTTGAGTCGTTAATTCTGCTTTAGCAAACCGTTTGATTGACAAAACACGTTGTCTAGACGACGCGATTATTGCTATCTCCTCAACTCCATAGTTACACATAACAATGATTGTTTGGATATGATCGTAGATATAAATATTATATAATTATACGGGTTAGGTGTTGCCTCCGAATACCATCGGCGAAATGAGGACGGGTTAATCCCTCAGCTGGTTACCCTGAGGCCGTTTAAACGGTTCTCGGAAGCCAAAAAGGCACCCCTGATGGTATTTATTGATGGGAGAAAGGCCTATATAACTCTGGTACTTCTGCATGGTAAGCCGACTGACCGGACTCGTTACCACCGCCCGTACATATTATGCAAAAACCGTCAAGTGACCTAGAAATGTTTCGGTTTTAATCAGTGGGTTCACCGGTTTTCCAGAGACTACTGCAACAATGTTGTTAAACAATAATGTATTGATCTACCTAAATCATGGACTTAGTTGGTCTGCTTGCTATTAGGTAGATACAAAGTCAACATGTCATGCTCCAATTTAATATGATGGGTGAATTTGAAAGGTTGTCCTTTAGCCTAATATGAGGTTATGCCGATCAAATCGAACAACTTTTCCCATGGAACCATGGGTCGCAAATGAAAAAACAATTTTCCCCATACAAATTGGTAATTTGAACATTACTAGTTTGTATGGAGACGGCATTTTTTTTTTATTTGCGACACATGGTTCTATGGTAAAAGTTGTTCGATTTGATCAGCAGAACCTCATATTAGCCTAAAGTACATCTTTTAAAGTCCCCCTGTATATATAATTTTATGATTCAGCAGAGTCAAGATACCATGGCCCTTAATTTAACTAAATCTAGATAGATAGATACTATACTACTAAAACTGGGTTGAGCAAAACTAGCGGAGGAGCCAGGGACACACCACCCATTTTTGTAACCCTATTAGGTATAATTTGTAAATGATTTGCCGCAACTTTTTTTCATTTGTATTCCATGTTTCACCTGAGTTCATTATTGTTTTTTCTTTTTACATATTATATTTTTTGGTCATTGGCCAAAACTCGAGAGCCCCAGAGAGCACGTTAAGCTGTCGGTCCCGGTTTCACTATACCAACTTGTGAAACTGTTAATAGATGGGTTATTGAGTCTATTCAAAACACCGCATCATTTAGCAGGCATAGTGTGAGCGATCAATGCTGTTAAACAACAATGTATAAAGTGTTCGGTTAATACGATTTTAAACACAAAGTTACAAAATCCCAACCCAGTTACTGAACAGGGTCGAAGTTGTATAAAAACAATTTATATAATCGCTTTGTTAGAGCCGCCTAATTTATTATAATAGACAAAGATAGAGTTAAAACTGTTTAGAAAACACACAAGTAAATAGTTTTTTTTTTAATTAAGTAAGAGTATTTCCAAAAATGAAGAGACATTGGGTCATCCGCTTTATAAAATTATAGCACTCGTCGTATATATTCAATCCTGTAGCCAACTTGCTGTTGATTTTATTGCAAAACATTCACCCTTCTCTCTATTGGCATTTTCGTGAACATTCATATTTATAAATAACCCAGTTAGCTCTTTTCAGTCTGCCAGGATGAGTCTATAAAAATATGGTTTACAGTAATACCTACTAATACTTATTATTTGCTATATGTTTATGTATATTATGATTTATATAAGTTTATTAAAATTAAGCACCCGACTTCGTACACAATCTTAAAGGTTAACTAATAGATAATGCCTAAGGCATTAAGTTCGCCTTTGTACATAACTTTTGTTTACTGTGCAATAAAGTGTTTATATATTTGCGGAATAGTTAATTTCAGTTGATATACAGCCAAGTACTGCAGTAAAGTAATAAAATATCCAGACCTGCAAGTAGTTTTTAGATCTGCAAACAGATTAGCTTTATGGGCATCATTGAATCGGGCCGTTCCGGAACTTTTCCACAATTTCTATGAGCCTCGAATAACTTCGTAGAAATTTAGTCACGTCCCGGGTTCTGCTTAGATAGCAGTTCATTGGAAAACTACGTTTTATTGACAAGTTTTTTAACATTTAGTTTAGTCGTTGCAGTGTGTAAATTGTAATAATATAACTTTGAGTTCCGCTATTTGTTTATATATTTGTGTCCTAGTATGTTTATCTTAGAATCATTAGAAAAAATATCAAAATGTTATGAAACAAATATTACTTCAGTAGAAAAAAACTGATTCGATTTGAAACAAATAATTATTATTTATGTATTTAAATTCTTTATAGCACATAAAAAAGTGTAGGTACCAAGGCGAACCTAATGGCATAGGCATTATATTTACCTAAAATATTTTTAATATAAAGATTTAACTGAAATATTTATCTACGTAATTGTTCAAATTAACAAACTCAGAAAAATGTTTAGATAAATTAATTGATTATTAGGAGGCTATAAATTAAGCCACCTACGATAATTAAGGGGCTGTTCCAAAATCGGTGAAAGAATCACCTGATTGATTTCCCGGGTAAAAAAAAGATACTGAGATATGTAGGAAAGATAATTGATAAATAAACAAAATATGTTTATAAAACAAAACTGTATTATGTGTAACGTATTAAAACAGAACTTACCATACAACTATAAAATACAACTTTTTAGTAAAGAAAGTCAAATTTCCCCTTCATTTGTTTTTATCACTCGACTGCCAGTGTATATATACCCGATTTAAATCACTAATAATTATTACACTTGTCAAGGTAATTTTTCCATCACACTCGGTCGTACTCGGCAGAATTCGAAACGCATTCAAGTGATTCGATGATTATCCGGGTAATAATTAACTCGTTTTGAAACTTGGTTTTAATAATTAGGACTATAAGTTAACCCACCTACGATAATTAAACTAGTGACACAAATTCTCTATCAACAAGATAATTTCCATGAAAACCGCGTAGATAACTCAGTTTTCACTCAGTACATACGTAGTCAGCTTTCAGGTTTACACGGCATACAAGTAAGCATATGTAATTCTATATGACTAGAGCGCACTTAGTTCACAAGCGTACACATGCAAATCCAGACGTTCATTCATTTAAGTATTTTTTATACTTGAATATAACATTTTATTATTGTTATTATAAAATGACGATGTAACTAATTATAAAACGATGAGCACAGACTCCGACAAAAGTGTTAGTACAGAAATATCGGATGATAAAGAAAATGTGGAAGATGTTGATAGAGGTAAGTTTTTTTTTTATATATGTAAACAACTAATTTATATACGTGAGGGTGTCCTAGTTAGTTAGAACTTGGATTTAAAAACACTACAGTTTATAGGTCCCTGACCCGGTTCAAACCCGTGTACCGATAAGTTTTACTTTAAAATGTACATACATTTGTTTGATAACACCAATATAGTGCCTCGAAGAGCACGTTAAGCTAGGGGTCCCAATATCACTATACAACTGAACAACTTGTGAAACTGTTTATACTTAGAGGGGTTATTGAGTGTATATTCAAACACTGCGACGACCCATGCCTGCATCGGCTAGGACTAGATGGGAATAAAATCCCACAGAGATTATTGCATTACATTGCTGGCTGTAGAAAGTATAGGTTTCTGAGGTAATTACACTGGTAACCAAGTTAGACTAACTAACTAAAGCCTCGTGACAGAAGAAACCGCTTCCGAGACATTCGTGGTGTATTATTCGAACTATTGCCTGTGGCAGAAACTCAGGGTAGATACTTGAGTTTTAGTGGAAAGAAAGAAAGAAAATGGTTTATTTTGTTCCAAAAAATAATACAATTTAAACAAAATATACAATAAACAAAGATACAAATACATATTTTGTGACAAAATGGGCTCTCAGCTCAGCATAGGCTGCAACCTGAGTTGTAGCGCTGATTTTCAGCTGATGTTGAGATTTGCTGAGTTGATCATTCATTATGAAAAAGCAATAAAAAATATAAACAGCCAGCGACCTTTAGTCTAAGTAACACCTTAGAAAAGTTTTTTTATTGTTTTACAAGATAGAGACTATATTTCATTTAGATAATGAAAGTTAAAATTTTCAAATCTCTACATGATTAATTATGAAAATATAGATTTAGGCAAAAATAACGGACAAGACAATGAGTTTTATTTTTGATACGTTAGGAATATGGGAGGAAAATTAACGCCATGCTTGTATTTGAAGTTATCTAACGTATAAAATTATCATAAGAACTATGCATAAGAAGCATTAAATATCCAATCTACCTACAAAGGTATTCGTATACTTACTTCGAAGTCATTAAGAGTTCGGCGAACTTTCAGTACTTTATCGATCGATATAATTAACTTTCCAAGAACGTTGAGCCCTTAACTATTTCTTAGAATTCCTGAAAGTTGCCTGAGAAAGTTCGCTTCTTATTAAAGTCTGAAAAGGCAGCGCTTAATCACCGCAACAGTTGCCGAGCCCCACGTGACTGTCACCAGTTTATATCCAACCGCCAGCCGATACAGGGGTCTGTACAATAGCAATACAGAATTGCCATGGTGATTCAAACTGTAGACAGAACAGGCGACGCGAACGTATCCTTCTATAAAATAACAACGTTTAATGTTGTCCGCGATCAATTTTCGAAAGATGCTATGGTGGAAACAACTGGAGAGCGTTCAGGAAAATGTGATGATGATACAAAGGGAAGAACGGTTTGGGGAGTCCAGCGACACCACCGTGGCTGTGCCTCTCCCGCATAGAGACACTTTATTACAAGATAATTTACTACATTACAACCTGGAACAGGTGAAAAGTCTGCAAGCGTCTCTATTTCCTATATGCAACAAAGGTGTGTTCCGAAGTTAATAGATTCTCACATACCTATTTATTTAAATTTACGTTTGAAAATATTTTAAATTTAAGTACTGGGGGGCAATTCTTGGCTTTCGACAAGCATGTCGGCTCGATTTATACAAATGCAACAGACAATTTTCAATGCCTCCGTAGACTAGTGGTTGCGCCTTTGGCGTTGCATTGAATCCGGAGGTCGTGGGCTCGATTCATTTATTTTATTTTTATAAAAAAATATTAGTACATATTTCAGTACAGTTTGTCTTAGTCTGGGTGTTTATAAAATATAATATGTATTATATCGTTGTTACTGGTACACATAGTATAATCGTAGAACTTAGTTTGTGACCAGAGCAATTTGTGTAAATTGTCCTACATATAAAAAAATATCAATGGAGATCTGTCAGTTTATTTAGATAATTCAATAATATCCTATCGATTAAAGATCGCGTGTATAAACAAAATGTTAGGGGAAAGTTACAATGTATTGAAATGTAGAACTTTTTTTAATAACTTTATCTGTCTATATAATTTTAATTACATAAAAAGAAATTGTATTACAGGGGCCATACGGCCGAGACTGCCTAGGCGCTACTTCTACTACTACTGTAGTTCAGAGTACCCAGTGAAATAGATTTCATTTCCTCGTCTTAGTAGCCGATGGTATTCAAAGTCTACACTAAACAAATGCCAAGCTTATAGCAGTGTTTTAATAAACTAATAAAATGTTTCACAAATTCTTATTGAGACCAACAGAATGATCTTCGAGCAACATACTGACGGTTGTCAAAAAATGTACAGAAGTTTTTTTTTATTAAAAATTTTTGTACATTTTTACCGGGTTTTAATTGGTACCGGGGTTTAAACCCATAAGTGTTTTTATGTCAGCCTTATAACCAACCAATAATTTCGTCAAAAAAGAACTCTATTTACATGGTGACTTTGGAAGGTTGTACTTTGGGCTAATATGAAGTTCTACTGATTAAACCGAACAAGTTTTGTTCTTCATTTGGGACTCATATTTCCATGGAAAAAGTTGTTCGATTTCATAAGTAGAGATTTGATTATATTACAGGTACGTTCATCACAAATTTTCTACAAAATAACATCAAGACGAACCAAATAGAAATCAACACTGATGCTAGAAGTTTTCGAACCATAGCAAAACTTAAGGAACCGAGAGATTTGTTTGCTTTGCCGAAAGAGCTAGATTGTCCTCAACAGGCACCTAGATGGCCCACAGAATGTCAGGTACTTTCCAATATAATCACATGACCAGCAGTCGGTCGATCTAGCAAAGTTATAGAGATTTCAAACAACAAAAACTGTTTAAAATCTCTATAACTTTGCTAGATCGACAGACTAGTCTCTTTACCATAGCACATATACTCGTATATTGAAAAATCGTATGGATTTAATATACTAAATTAATTGGATATAGACTGCATATCAAGGGCAAAATTTTACATATTTTGTATGGGAAATATATCAAATTTTAACTTTGATACGCCCTGTTTTGTTTGATATATCAATTGTATATCAAAACAGGGCTTATCAAAGTTGAAATAAAGCAGAATAAGGCTCCTGGAATGTGATTACGCGCACCAAAGTAAGCTCGCACACTGATCGTTATGATGCTGTTTTCTGATTTTTTTTAAAGCCGACAGGCTTGTACGTACTACGACAAAACGATTCGCATGCAAACAAACATAGTGCGCGTAATCATTACACCCTGCTGGTCATGTTTCGGTTTTATTCTGTGGGTTTGCTGGTTTTCAGGAAGCTATTGCATTAATTTCTTGTCGAGGTGGTAGTTAGGGTGCGGTTACAAAATGAGCAGTTAATTTAACTATAAAGCAGTAAGGCTATTAATGTAGACTTGTAATGCAAACACGCCTTTGGCGACACTATTTCGTAACCACCGAGGCATAATAAGAGCGATTAATACTGTTAAAAAAATGTGTTTTGATTGACCCCTTTCATGGATTTTGTAGTTTTGCTTACCATCACGTAAATACAAAGTCATATGCTTAAGTAAAAAAATGTTTAGGACATAAAATGTATTTGTGGTTTATTTCTAACGTCGACGGTGTTAAGGCTGTAGTAGGTTTTTATATTACTTGGGGAATCAATACTTAGACGGTTTTAGATACAATAAAATAATTACCATCACGGGTGCCTTTTTAGCTCCCGAGAACCGTTACTAACGGCCTCAGGGTACCCAGCGGAGGGATTAACCCGTCCTCATTTCGCGGATGGTATTCGGAGGCAACACCTAACATGTGGCGAGCTTGTTGAGGTGTTTAAGATAGTATAGCCTCGCTGTATAAAGCGGTCACCCATCCCAGGTCCGGCCTTGTTGTCATCTGCTTAACCTTGTTATCAGTTGCGCAGTGACTTAACCACTAGGCTGGGGCCGCTTTATAGGGGACAGTTTTAGGGTTCCGAAGGAAACGTTTTTAAGAAAGGATAACTTTAAGGTCTGTCCTTCTGTCTGTTATCTAAATCCTTTATAAAAAATACCATTCCCCTTATAGTGTTAAGTAGTAAGTTAGCGATTAGATTTGAAAAAAAAATAGAGATTGTAGAAAACCGAAATATTGTTTATGTTGTTTTACTTTTCGGCAATTATATTGCCGAAAAGTAAAACAACATAAACAATATCGCATCGCAAGTATAAAGCGAGTTTTCGCATTTGTCGGGTGTATTCTGTACAGAATATAATTGAGTAGCCTATATCAAAGTAATCAAAGTAGCTCGAACTCCAGATCTCTCAGTCTGAATTATACTATTATTATTTAAGGTGGTAGAAGAAAAAATACAACATGTTATGTGGTGTCCAGCGAACCCCGAGCCATACTATACACCGACCGGTAAAGAGTTAAGACCTCAGCCCGTCGGAGAAGAAGCGGGCACTGTCTCATTTCAATACTATCCCATGAGTGCTGTAAATTACGTAAGTATTCGGACAACAAAATCTTGATGGCCCAGGGTTGATTTTGTAACAACTTCATCATTATTTATATACTTATTGCCTCAAACTTGCCAGGTCACTAAGCTAGACTGGATTATACTTTGGATACTCTCGAGATACATTACAAAATACCAGACGAACTAGCAATTTTAGATTATTGACTAGATTTCATAGTATACTCTCTCTCTCGGTGCTTGAAGAAAATTATACTTAAACAAATGACTACTCCGTGGGAAATAAACATTTCAAAGGACCATACGACCATACCATCAAATCGAACAAACACTTTGATCTCATGAATGAAATTACTTGAAACGGATTTAAAACTCTCTACTTTATGCATTGGAAGACGGTTCAAGAAGAATTCCAGCAATAGCTTCATAGCATTGTTTTTTGAATGATCTTGGCCTTTCAAGTTCGGTCGTCCAAACTTTAATGGAACGCGTTCCAAGAACGTGCTGTCAGGATCTTATATAATTGGTTGGGTAGGAAAATTATCTACTGAACACAGTGCAGTCTTAATATCAGAAAAGCCTTCAACTCTATTTCGCGGTCACAAGTCCGGGAACACTGCAGTTCAATCCCCTGCCTACCAATACCAAACACGCGATCGACTCTGTCAAAACTGTCAGACATGAGTCAGCACTTTAACCGCATTAAGAAGGGTTTTCTCATAATTTCAGTTTAGCCGTTCGACTGTTGGTGGATCGAGGTTGTACATTTCTGCGTGTGCCTCAGCAGGCGGAGAGGATGAGCTAAGATTCGAATCCAGATTTGAAAGCGGGAATTTAGCAAAAGCGATCAGAATCACATCCGCTTATTACGAACTACATCTACGAACGGATCTCTATACTAATCGCCATATGCAATGGTATTATTTTAGAGTAACCAACACTAAAAAACAAACATTATACAGGTAAAACTATTTTAACATCTTACGGTAGTTTCCGTTTCATCCTTGGAACATGTTTACCATTCTTAGATACCTTATTTTTAATATATCGGTCTAGCTAGATAGACAAAAAGATACAGAAGGCCCATACCTATGGGGTTTAGATCACTTAGATCCTATAGGGAAACCCTATGGGTTATGGTATATGGGTTTCCCTATGGAACACTTAACCTTCTGTCCCTTTCTTTCGTTTTTCTTTAAAAACGTATTAAACCCTAAAATGGAAAATAAATAGACTCCTTTTTTTCGATGACTTTCTATACATTTAATATTGAAATGAAATAGTACTTCTTAGGTATTCTTAGTGCCCAAACTATTAGATTCCATAGATAATGTCTATGGAACATTTACGAAATAATCGCATCATTTTGCATACTGAGGCGATCAATATTGTTAAACAACAATGTATTGATCGATCCCATTCATGGACTTTGTTGTACCGGTTTTCCGATTACTGCATCGATTTCTTGTCGAGGTGGTAGTCTCCTTTCAGGGTGCGGTTACGAAATGGGTTGAATTGACGATAAAGCAGCGAATATATTAAAATATACTCGTAATCGCATCATTTAGCCGGGATAGTGGATGCGATCAATTTTGTTTAAGAACAATTATTGATCGACCCCATTCATGGACTTTGTAGGTCTACTCACCACCAAGTAGATAAAAGTCACATGCCGTGCTCCAATAAAAAATAAAAAAAGGTAAATAAAAGGTCATGCCGTGCTCTATTTTTTTTTTTATGAACTCATTTTGTCCGGTTATCTTATGTTCCATAAAACAAAAATGGGAACTACCGTAATTGTTAATTATTATATATATAAATATTTTTTTATAACAAATAAATATTATAATTTTTCAGGTTTTCAATAGTAAACTTATCAAAAGCAGAAAGCTTGTACAATGAAGGAATGCGACCACTTCTGTACTCCACCAAAGATGCGCAGTTACATTCTATAGGTTGGAGAAGGTGTGGTGATAACATAGCGTACTATAAAAATGACCCAACGTGAGATATGTTCTAATGTATATTAACATAACTGAAAAAATAGAAGTTCATTAAATTCTGTCCTGTCTTTCAGCTGTGAAGAAGAAGAACAATTTCCAAGCTATACTCTGACATTTAACATAGAATTTCCACACGCAGACGACTCCGTATACATAGCGCATTGCTACCCATACACGTATTCAGACCTGCAAGAATATCTGTCCAGGTTACAGTCGCATCCCATTACATCTACATATTGCAAACTGAGATTACTTTGCAGAACTCTAGCAGGAAACAATGTTTATTATTTAACAGTAACCGCGCCACCTAATATTAATGAAATTGAACCAAAGGTAGTTAATTTATATAGTCAAATAGTGACATTACTACCAGTTGACACTGTATAAATGTATGTATTATTTTATTTTAGAAAAAGAAGGCTGTAGTAGTTACCGCCCGAGTGCATCCAGGTGAGACTCCATCATCTTGGATGATGAAAGGGTTTATAGATTATTTGACTGGAGACTCAAATCAAGCTAGGGAGCTACGAGAAAAATTCATCTTCAAACTGGTGCCAATGCTCAATCCTGATGGTGTAAGTCAAAGTCCATTTAAAGTAGGTGAATAACCAAGTCTATAGATGAAAATATTACTTGGTATTACAGGTGATCGTAGGAAATAACCGTTGCTCGTTAACAGGAAAAGATTTGAATAGACAATATAGGACTGTTATAAGAGAGACTTATCCTTCTGTTTGGCACACAAAGGTTATGATAAGAAGGTAAAGTAAACTATAATTTTAGTCTAATAAAAATAAATTATCTTATAATGTTATTATTATTTGTAGACTACAAGAAGAATGTGGCGTGGCAATGTACGTAGATTTGCACGCTCATTCCAGGAAACATAATATTTTCATTTATGGTTGTGAAAGTCGCCGTAACTCTGATAAAAGATTACAAGAACAAGTATTTCCACTTATGCTTCACAAAAATGCTGCTGATAAGGTAACTTTGTGAAATTTTGAATTTAGTAATGTATTAAATACATTCTAATGTGCCATTATATTGCAGTTCTCATTTGAGAATTGTAAATTTAGAATACAGAGAAGTAAAGAAGGAACTGGTCGAGTAGTTGTGTGGATGCTGGGAATCGCCAATAGTTACACAATGGAAGCATCGTTTGGTGGATCGGAATTAGGTGGAAGAATGTCAACTCATTTTACGGTCCAAGATTATGAGAGTCTAGGCCGGACATTTTGTGAGACTTTGTTAGATTTTTATGATGAGGACCCTAGTAAAGAGCGACTGAGGAATAAAATAGTTACGAGGTTATTGAAGGAAGGTTCTAATGCCGACGAGCCCACAAACATCGACCTTTCAGATTACTCAAGGTATTTATTTATTTAAAAACTTATTGCACAATATTTACATAAAGGCGAAGATCGCTAAACTTTGACCGTTTTACACAATACTTTTAATAGCTACGTTTTGCTGTCTTTTTTGTAGTGATGAAGGAGATACTTCAAGTAGTAGTTCTGAAGAAAGAGTACGCAGAGAACCCGACCCAATTATAAATTTAGTGCCACCTTCATCGCCAATATTTCCCGAAGTTAGAAGAACTTCTAGTGAGGTAAATTATAAAATACCAGCATAACCACGACAAATTTTAATCAATTATTATTAAGCTTATTTTGTTTTACAGAAACCAAAAAAAGTTAAACCAAAATTAGAGAAAATAAATATAGAAAAAAAGAAAACGAAAAGAGAAACTTTAGCGGTAAGTAATAATTAGATACTATATAAGTATATAAAGGATTACACCAATAAGACGGCTTTATTTGTACGAAAATGAAGCGATCCAACTAGTAAAACCCTTACTTCACTTCATATTAAATACTAGCTGTGCTCGCGACTTCGTCCGCGTGGAATAGTTATTTTTTTATCATATAAACTTTCATCCCCTATTTTATCCCCTTGGGGGTAGAATTTATCAAAATCCTTTCTTAGCGGATGCCTACGTCATAACATCTACCTGCATGCCAAATTTCAGCCCGATCCGTCTAGTGGTTTGGGCTGTGCGTTGATAGATCACTATGTCAGTCAGTCACCTTTGAGTTATATATATTTAGATTATTCTTTAATACATATTTTTTGTGTATCTTGAACCGTTTTCACGGCGCACGCAACGGAAGGCTTCAAAGATGAAATAATTTCTCCCGTTTTTTACACATTTACAACTATATCTTTGCTCCTATTGGTCGTAGCGTGATGTTATATAGCCTATAGCCTTCCTCGATAACTGGACTATCCAACACAAAAAGAATTATTCAATTCGAACCAGTAGTTTCGGAGATTAGCGCGTTCAAACAAACAAACAAACAAACTCTTCAGCTTTATAATATTAGTATAGATACAGAACTAACGTAGCTGTAACACAAATTTTTGTTTATTTAATACATTCTTTCACTTACTGATTAGGACTTAATGTTAATCCTCTTTAGTATCTACCCTTTTACTGGGACCCACGAATCACTTTTTATTTTCGAAAGTTCAAATAATAATTATTAGTGTGATCCTCACTTTACGCGCTAGCGTCTATAGTTAGGTTAGAAAAACTCATAAAGCTACTATGTGTTTGAAGAGACTCAGAAACGTAAAATGCAAAGTTGGGTGATAATTATATTTAAATTTTTCTGATAATTAAGAACTTTTGGGAAAATTATTTTCTTCTTTTACATTTAGGACATTTTTAAGTCAACTTATTGGCAACTATGAGGATTTTCTAGTGAGTAGCATTTTTTTGAGTTTTTATGAAAATACATCTAGTATAGTAACAAAAACATACACACGCACTCTCTTAACACGCGGTTAACTTTATAACTTATATTTTTTGTCATTGAGGCCAGGTGCAGAGTTAAGTTGGCGGGGTTATACTATATATAAATATGGCTCATATACAACCACAAAGCTCATCTCAGTTCTTACCTTATTAGTATTTATTCTGTATACTTACAAAAAATATTGATGAAGGTGTCTCGGGCGACCATTGATCTTACATCTGATGCCTTGACGGATGCTTCAACTGAAGGGGAATCCGGTGACGAGAGCTGTAGTCCTGTGAGAAGAATACATAGGCTTAAATATTCGTCAGCTCAAGTAAAACCGCGGCGAAAAAAGAAAATGCCACCAGAATTAAAAATTATACGAGCACCGGTATGTATTTATCTCATTTTAAAATTTTCAACATAAACCAAGACCCTGACTTAAAAAATCCAAATAAAACGACCACTTAAGAGGGTGTATAAATGCAAATAAAACAGATGAAATAAAAGATGCCTCTTACAAAGCGTGCGAGTAAGAAACTAAAAAAAATCTCGCGCGGAAATCTTGAAAGAAAAATTGTAAAAAAGGGGGAGGTATACAATATTGTACATTTGTAACTTACAATATTTTTAACATACATAATTAAAATATTTTTAGACAAGTGATTCGCCAAATAATTCTGATGGTGAGAAACACACCCCAAAATGTGGTCGGCCCAGGAGTGTCTCTATGTTTAATGAACCTATTGATAAGTCTCGTCTCAACCCCGCATCCTGGCATCAATTCCGAAGACTTCCGCCACCAAAGTGAGTGAAAATTCATTTTAATAATCTTCTATGAAAAAATTAACTGGGAGTCGATTTTTGCTGGTAAAACAATAATATATCATGATCAGTAAAGGGAATAGAGTATATTGTGACACTAAGTATGTAGTTATTACTTTCTTTATTTTTGGAAAAAAAAACTACTAGGGAAGAACTTATTTCTATAAAATTATCTACGGACTATCGAGACTATGCAAAGTTTATAGGGCTATAAAAGGTTTCTTATAAATACGCAGAGGTGCAGAAACAGAAAATTTAACACTTTACTAATTGACATTTGCATACACTCAATGTCTATGTATTAAGGATAATTTCTTGTTGACATAAGGTACTGTAACTTCGCGACAACACAGAATACCTAAGAAGTACCATTTTGGGGGAAGGAAATTTTGCGTGAGGACATTAGCGTCTATATCCAATACTTCTTATAACGTACAGCTTAATATAAACTTAATAATATTGAAAGAAGATAATAAAAATATTTTGTTTCAGGTGCTTACAAGAAATAAAACCCAGAACTGCCCAGCCAGCAGAATTACAAGTAAAATTAAACTCGCTAAAAAGAAATGTGTGGACTGGCGTACAAAGCGATAATCAGGGACCGTTGTCTTGGGGCATTTCCAACTTCGCTATGAACTCTTACTTCACGGATAGTGAAGCTCTTTTAAGGTAGGTAAGGAAAACAAAAATATAGGATCCAAAGTCCTAGTTTATAAATTATATAGCAAAGAAAAACTGATTAAGAGGCCAAATGAAACTTTGAAAAGAGGTTAAACAAAAAAATAATTTAGATCATGGTGATGCAAATACAGGGTGAGCTTGAAAGGATGTAGGTACTTTGGGCTAATATGAGGTTCTGCTGATCAAATCGAACAACTTTTCCCATGATACCATTTGTCGCAAATAAAAAAAATGCCTTCTCCATACAAACTAGTAATGTTCAAATAACCAATTTGTATGGGGGTATATTTTTCTTATAACGCGAGCGTTAGATTGTCAAAATAACGAATTCCGTTATTAGCGCTCTGTCCTCCAATCAGCGTAGTTTACCTTAATTGGAGGAGAGCGCGTTCGAAATCATTATTTTGACAATGTAACGACCACGTTATAAGAAACAGAATGTGGCCGCAGGGCCCTTAAGTTTTTAAAAACAAACCTGAAGTTTGTAAAAGTTACTTGGGATTTTTCTATTTCAAATATTTACGATAATACTACTTAAAGGGATTGAAATGAATACGAAAAGTTTGCGTGCTTCGAAGGTTAAGGTAGCATTCATTTTTTTTTTTTTAAGAAATCCGATTAATTGCATTCGTTGTAACAAAAATTAGGCCTTTCAAAATAATTATTAATATTTTTTTATTATTTTAGATCATGTTCTAAAAAACTAGAAGAATTGGGTGAACGAAATAATAAAGAAACCAAAAAGAAAAAGAAGACTAAATCCAAGACTAAAATATCACTTCAAGTGCCAAACGTTGTCGATGACCTCGGAGAACCCATTTGTAAATTGACAAAGACGAGAAAGAAAAAGGGAAAGTGAGTTAAATTATATAAAAACTAATATTCACTTATAATACCACAAGAGCTTCAAAATTATCGGGTATTTTCCGATAGGTTCGTTGCAAACAAATGAAGGAGTCAAGTTTTTCAGGTTAAAAAATCACGAGCGCGAAGCGCGACGAGCGCGAAGCGCGACGAGCGCGAAGCGCGAGTGATTTTTCCTGAAAAACTTGACGACTTTATTTGTTTGCAGGGAACCTTGAGGGAAATGCCAGATAATTTTGAAACTCGTGTGGTATTCGGGGGATTATTTTTCCGTCCCAAATGTCGGCCAATAGAATTGCACCTGGATTATGTTTTGTTTTTTATATATAGCAACTACCAGGGAAAATATTCAAAAAAAATTATCAGTATAATACCATGTAGGTTGTACCACGTGACGTCGAATGGTGCAATTCTATTGGTCGATATTTGGGTCGGAAAAATAATCAATATTATGAACTATGAACAAGGTCCGAGAGTGTATATTTTTTCTCAGCAATTTTGTATGAGTTATATAGGTAGTTGTATTATTTTTTAACAGTATCCAAAAGGTCGTGAATATATGGAAAATGTTTGATCAGACGCTCCTCTTAACGGAATTTTAGGTTATACGTTATTTACTAAAAACCCTATTTTTATTACATAATTCAAAAAGTAATAAACCTAAATTTCCTCTTTTTGTTGTTGTACCCTAAGTGCGCGTTCGAGCTTACCCGCATTTTTTTGAAAGAGAACTGTTAAATTAAGGGTTAATACTAAATATCCTTTTTTACAGATTGAAACATGCAAAATCAGAAAACTTAACGTATATGAACAATACAAGTTTCACAGATATACCTAGAAATAATAATATATCAAGCGCTCAAAAACCATTGGAGAAATCAAAACAGAGCCAACAGGGTAAAAGCCGCTTTAAAAAGACTGGTATAGTAGCTACTGCCATACAACATAAGAAATCAATAAAAAAAATACCACCTATAATACTCTCTGATAATTCAGACTCTGAAGACTCTACTCTTTGCACGAAGAAAATTAAAAAAAAGATTAAAAGCACTAAATCTAATTCCAAAAATAATATAAAAATACTTTAGAAATAAAATCTTTCTATATCTCTATTACATGGTCTTTTCGTTTTCATTTATTTACAAACATTGTATATTTTACATAGTTATAAAATAGTTCTCTTATATTTAAAGTTTAGTGGGTAAGTAATGAGTAAATTTGGTTTTAATGTTTCATAAATTTTCCACTTTATGTTGGAATATACCTTTTTTTTTCTCTGTTACCCCTTAACTACATATTTTATTACCAGTATACAAATTTGTTTTTTGGCCAGCGAAACTCTTTTCACTAAAAATCTTTTAATCATAAATAAAGGGGTTTTTGTCAAATCTAACGTCATGCTGGGCTCTATTAAACTGATTTTTATTATCTTGTATCTGGAGACAAATTCCCAGGATTCATTTTAAAATAGCTCTTAACGCCCTGGCTCACTTGTGACACAGATTCTTATCTATCATCGCTTTGGCCCAGCGAAGTTTATTTATGAGCTCCCTCTTTTGGTGCCTCATTTTCAGTTTAAAAGCATTTTATTTCTTGGTATATGCATATGTGGAGAATAGTGCTCCACAAAGTAATTGTATACCGTAGACTGGAACTGGATGTAGATCTGTACCTGACTGTTAATATCTTGCTTGGAACCAGGGCTATCAAAAATTATAGATACCTATAAATCAGGCGCTTCATAATGTTTTATAGATATACCTAGGTACATTATTAAGCGCGGGCATTGTAGCCATGGTCAACATGTTTACCTTTGCAATAATAGGTATCTATTAAAAAACAAGCACCACCTAGTAAAAGGTTTTTCAACATACAATTTCAATCAAAGCCGGCTTTAAAATAATAAAATCCACTATGAAAATGGTGGATCTGTAAAAGTTACATTTCCTAAAGTGATACCTACACCTTATCCTTCTGAGACATGTATTACCTACAAGAACTAAAGATGGGATCAACCATCAAATATTTTTTTCAAATAAAACTCTCATTGGTTGATTTGCATCTACACAAACGTTTTTACTACAACCGCTAGTAACTATATTACTAGCGGTTGTAGTAAAAACGTTTTGTAAAAACTTGTGAGCTACTGGAGGCGTGATTGGGATTTTTACGAAAATTCGGCTGGAAATGCGGTTACGGTCAATGGGTTACTCTTTTACATCGAGAGATGTAAACAATTCAATTTTGGTCTATTATTGCTGATATGGATATCACTACATCTGGTTTTAATAGAATGGTGCCACAGCCCACGAAACAATGAAATTATTGCATTTCCTGTTCGCATAATTTCACGAAATTCAGCTGTGATGAAGGATGAAAGTGATTGATAATTTTGATTTAAAGAAAGAATCGATATCTAAAGGTGTTTTTAGTGGACATTTTAACTATTTAACCCCATTTACGATCTCAAGTCCGGGAACCCTGCAGTTTATTCCCCTGCCTCCCAACAAAGCGATGGACCCGGCACTCGCACGGAGAATCCATGGGTAGCTAAGAACATTGTTTCTTTCTCTCTTTTGATGTAATATTTTTTTTCTTTTGGTTTTAAAAAACAATTTTTTTGTTGAAAACCCCTGTATTTAAACTACATCAAAAAAAATGTATGTAATATCATCACGGGTGCCTTACGGCGCGCCGAGACCGCCTAGACGGCCTATGGGTAGCCAGCAGATAGGTTTAATCCCACCTCGTCAAAAAAAAAATGTCATAAATATTTTAAAATATATTTTGGGATATTATAAGTCTAATATGTTTGATATAGGAGATACCTTAACTATCTTAGTGAATCGACCTTTTTCGCATATTATTGTGCGTTGGTAGCATACATTTGAAGTATCAATGTGTTGATAGTATATGGGGTACCTCATGGGCGTGGCCAGGGGGGGGGAGGGGTTTGAGGGTTTAAGCACCTTTGCGTGGCATATTACTACTAGTAATATGCCATGTCATGGTACTAGTAATTTACTAGTACCTAAGCTTTAGCCCGCACTCACACATTAATAAATTTGTAAAACATTTTTTATGATTATAAAAAATGTGAAAAACTTGTGAAACTGTTTTAATAACAATAATTAAAAAAAAAAGAAAAAAAAATACAATTAGATAAATAAAATTCAATCAATATTATCCCTAGAAAGCTAACGTTCGTCAAAATGACGAGCACCAACAGAGCACCTAATAATTATCTCCCTCTACTTCTCTTATTGTTTTAACAACGTACTTGCAGTTTCTAACCAACTTTGTGACCGCTGGGCTGCGTCGCATGATGGTCGCGTGAAGCTGGTAAATAATTTTGTTTTTGAGCAAAACTCGTCTTATCGTTAATTTAACCACCCATTTTGTAACTATACCCTGAAAGGAGACTACCATACATACATATCTTCACGGGTGCCTTAAGGCGCCCGAGACCGCCTGGACGGCCTCAGGGTACCCAGCGGAGGGGTTTTAATCCCACCTCGACAAATAAATCTCTCGACAGTAATCTCCTGAAAACCGGTGAGCCCTAAAACCGAAACATGACTAGGTCACTTGACGGTTTTTGCATCTGTATGGGCATTAGTAACAACACTGGTCGATCGGCCTAACGAAGTTATAGAGACATTTGATAATCATAATTAATTTGTAAGTTTTTTCTTTATATTAACAAAGGAACAAAACAAAAAATCCTAATAATAGTTTTTTTATCATTGTTAGTTTAAGTTATATTTCTTATATTCTCAAATAAACATATTGTGCCATTTAAGATTGGTAATTTAGCACTTAAAGTTAAATAAAATTTCGTTTTTATAAATTTATATAAAATTTATTTCATCCTAAAAATACAAATAAACCTCATTAAATATAATACAACTTTAATAAAATACACATTTGAAAAATTATCGTCAGAAAATGTTTGGTCAGCATGGTAGTTTAGAATTAGGTAGGTTAAGAATATTGACGCAAATCAAAGGACTTGTAAATTATAGTTGAGGTGTCACTGCAACCTGAACTAGGCGTGTTTAATTACCTAATTTATGTATTCAAAGTTAAGTTATTTTAAGTATAAGATAGAAGTATATAATAAACTAAACGCCAAGCGGGTATAGGGCGATAGGCTAGGTTATAGCAATACTGTAAAAATAAAAAATAAAATCCATATTACTCGGATAAGTGAAATAGGAAATGTTTTAAAATTTTGAAATCTATTCATTGCAGTCGCAAATCCAATATAGGTACATTACTGGATTTGCGACTGCAATGAATAGATTTCCGTTGCTTATTATGTTCCATTTTTATGTTGTAAAAAAATAATAGTTTTATTCAGTTCAAGTGGTTAAAAAAATTTTTGTTAGACAACTTTAACACTTCATCTTTTTAAAAAAATGTACCTACTATACTACCCTAGGCAATTTATTTAAAAAAATAGCCCATTTAATCAATTTTTCAAAAAAGTACATTACTTGCCACTATCTTTTAAAAAATATATATATATATTATCCAAAAGGATCACATTTATAAAAACCTTTTACTATCTGATTACTTTTGTGTGCAAAAAGATCTCCTTCATGTGTAAGCGAGACAGACTAACGTAATAGAGTGAGACAGGGAGTGATACTGTTTGAAGCGCAATAGTGACTACGAATCCAGAATCGATTTTTGCCGAACTATGTTAGCGAAAAATCGAGAAGAAAGTTCCTTTAAAAAATAAGATGGTTATTTAAACTTGTACAACCTACATGGTTGGCACACAGAGAACCCACATTTCATGCGTGAAGATCGCTATCAATATCAATTTAAAGTTAATATGTAATACCGGGATTTTAAACGGGCAAGTAATCGGACCATTTGAGCTGCCTGAAAACTTAAATGCAAACAACTACATGGATTTTCTACGAAACGATTTGCCGGCTCTATTAGATGACGTACCACATCGACCGAGACATGTGTTTTCAACAAGATGGTTGCCCAGCACATTATGCTTGTACGAGATTACCTGCCCCCCTACCGGGGAGACACATGAAATGATTTGTCGTTTCTCGGCGATCGAGTTCTATCCATAGTCTATAGACAATATTTCCTATACATTTTTATCCATCGACGCGTCGATCGGTCTGTGGATGTGGCTTCATAATAAGCGACATTACCTGAACACTGAATATCCCGATGTCGTGGATTGGGAGCCTTGGTTCAATTTTTTGGCCTCCTAGGTCTCCAGACCCACTTGATTTCTTTTACTGGGGCTGCATAAAAAAAAAGTATATTCTAAACAAGATCGAGCCGATCTACGCCACAAAATCGCATGTTTTAGTGAAAAGAGCTTTTCTGAGGCGATGCAGAGCCTGTTTTTGTGCCAAAGGCAAACAATTAGAACATTTGATTTAGTTTTAAAGAAAAAATAAATACATTAATTTAATATTTCCTATTGTTTCATTATGATTAACTTCTGCAATAATGCAACAAAAAAAAATTAAATAATACAACAAGCAATAATTCAAAAAATCATAATACTACTTTCATATTTTTTGTTTGAGGTTTTATTGCTCTAAATGGTTGATATTATTTTTTTTTAATGGAAAGTTAAGTGACAAGTGATGTACCATTTTAAAATCCTAATTAAATGGGCTATTTCTTTAAATAGCTTTTAGTGTAGTATGTATAGTACATTTTTTTTTAAAGATGAAGTGTAAATGTTGTCTAACAAAACATTTTTTAACCATGACTCAATAAAACTATAGTTTTTTTTACTAAATTGACAACATACATAATTGGATTTGCGACTGCAATAAATAGCTTAGTTATTACGGGTCATATTTTTTAAAAAACACACTGCAATATTTGGAAATTTGTGAACACAGTATCTAAATATGTGATCTAGAGTGTTGATTTTCAAAGTTTTTAAAAGAATTCCTATTTTCCTATTCCTTATCCAAGTAACATGAATTTTATTTTTTACAGTACCATACTGGTATAACCTAGCCTATTGCCCCATACCCGCTTGCAATGAGTTTTGGGACACCCTGTTAATTACCTATACAAAAAAATATATAAAATAAGTTTAAATTATACTAATAATATATATGTTTATAATAGGGCAATGAGTAATTGAATATAAAAACAGAGTAGACATTGAGAGCACTCAACATATACACATGTTTTATTGCCATATATCAAAAACCAGTTTATAGATGGATTATTGAGTTCTATACAATCTACTAGCACATTGACAGAAACTCAATTCAAATAATTTATTTCATGTAAATAAATCTTTACAGATAATTATGAATAGTCAAATAAGTCAAGTAAGTTTAACAATGAGGTTTTGGAGTGCGTTTGGTTAGGCTGTATCTCATTACTAAATAAACAAATATTTTTTATTAGCTTTATATCAGATTTTGAAATTAAAAACAGTGGAATGCAAATCTTAATTTAAAAAATACTACTGAATGCACACTACATAACAAACTGGTGTAAAACCAGGTGATTAGTTAATTCCTTTGACTTGCCAATCATTATCTGCCATACAAGGATGAAGGATATCCACTCCTTAAACATTTATTGTAAATCACATTGGTAATTCTTATACCTATTTTGGAATAGAAATATAATATTTATGCTGGGGAATCTTTGTGGGTAGCCTGAAGACTGTAGACGTGTGTTTATATTATATTTTTCAGATTAAATTTTATTGAATATTATTGTGCATAAATGTACTAATTTTGTAAAATAAGCATTCATACAGTAAAATTAAGTGTGAGAAGTAGCATTGATCATGGTGTATGAAATGTAGCATTTACGCAATGATCACGGTGTTTGTGTTATCTCAAATAATCTTACAATCTTTAGTAAAATGGTGGAAGCAATTTTACTGTAATTCTTTTTCCTCCTTCACTTGATATTGGCATAACTATACTGTATGCTTACATACAGTCATGTCGCCATTCCATTTTCAACCTTGACCTTTCCCAATTCCTTTCCATCCAGTTATTCCTCTTTTTTCTAATAATACAATAATTTTATTGTATTATAAGAAAACCATGAGTGAGACACTAGCAAAATTTCGCGTAAAGCGAAGAGGCCATTTAATCAAGATATTGTATTTGTAAAATTTTTGCTTTATTAGCTTTAAGCTTAGAGAAAATAGGTTACTATATTTTTTCGGTAAATACATTTATTTACTATTTACATTCAAACCAAGAACCATTAAATATATGATCAATTAGTCCAATTACCCAAACTAATTAAATATTATACGTTCTTACCAAAGAAAACAAGAATGTTATTTAATAAAATAACCTCTCCAAAGCAAAACAAACTAACCCATTTCACAGATTATAAAAAAACTAAGGCACGGGGCTCTAGAGAAAAATCAGGCGAGGCGACGTGTGGTTTCGCCTTCAATCAAAACTGTATAAACTTTGGCAGGTGACAGCGTACCTCACGCCTACTGTCACTGTCAAAATCCATACGTTTTTGACTGAGCCTTTAACACGGGTAGTGTTACAGAGTGCGATAAAAATATTGAAAAATGCTTACAGAAGAAGAGATGCATATAGTGTAGTGACATTACCCAGTGTTAAAGTGTTAGATTCCGAACACGGCCCTGAGGCGACGCGACATGTCGCCTCGCCTGGGGCCTTATTCCGAGTTTGCAACCGCTAATCACGACAAGACGTTGCGCAAACTATAAATATGGAAATATAAGCTCTATTCCAATAGTTATATAGTATGTATTAGGTTGGCTAATATAATGCAGCCATCTTGAAATACACGAATTCTTCGCAAGTTTGAATATGTATGGAGCATTGGAATTTCAACTTTATAATTAACAGGATAGAACTTACATTTCAATACCCGTACTTTACGCAAAATGCGCGACGGTGAACGTGTCAAAACTCAGAATAAAGCCCCAGCGTTTTCTCTAGAGCCCACGGTTCAACTTCATAGAATTTTCTTCTTCTTCTTTTACCTAAGTGGCCTTCTACGCTTAACGCATAGTTTTGCCAATGTCAAGTTGTGGGTAGATTTATAAAATATTATACAGTTATTCTACAAAATTAGTACACTTTTGTAAAATTAAATTAAATTTGATAACTGTAATCATGAAGGTAAAAACCGTGCCCGTCCGCGCGCCGCTACTGGAGTAAGCATCATTCAATTTGCAGGATGCCGCGCGAGTGACAAATTTGTCACTCACACACACTTTCAAAAACAGGGTAACCTAAATCTAAACCAGATGCAGAGTCCATAATCTGCGGCCACATTCTGTTTCTTATAACGTGAGCGTTAGATTGTCAAAATAACGAATTCCGTTATTAGCGCTCTCTCCTCCAATCAGCGAAGATTAATAAACTTCTCTGATTGGAGGAGAGGGCACTAATAGCGGAAATCGTTATTTTGACAATCTAACGATCACGTTATAAGAAACAGAATGTGGCCGCTGGTCTCATAATATCAGTTGTCTCCATTTATGGACTCAGTTGATCTACTTACCAACCAGTAGGCACAGAGTCACATGACCTGCTCTTATAATATCAATTAACCCCATTTATGGACCCTGTTGACCTGCTTACGAACAGGTGGGTACAGAGTCTCATGACCTGCTCTTATAATATCAGTCGTCTCCATTTATGGACTATGTAGGTGGTCTGCTACCGCCGCTTCATTATATAAGCGTGCCATGTGACTCTCTCTACCTACCTTTTAGTAAGCAGGTCTACAGACTCCATGAATGAGGACGACTAAGTAATAGATTATAAGAGCATGTCATGTGACTCTGTACTCACCTGGTGGTAAGCATACGTCTATAGTCCATGAATGGGCTTCCACTATGCCGACTAAATGATGCGGTTACGAAATAAGCGATGACGAAGACGAATTTTTATTAAGAGTCTATTTTAATAACCTGGGGCCCTACCGGGAAGCCACGTTGATCGATCGAAAGTGAAAATAAAATGTATATGATTTGACGTTTCTCGGCGATCGAGTCCTACCTATAGACAATATTACCAATATAATTATATCCATCGACGCGTCGATCGGTTTGTCGATGTGGCTTCCCGGTAAAGGCCCCTTGTAACTTTACATATAAAAAAACAGCCGCCCGTTTTGTGACCGCACCCTGAAAGGAAATTACGACCTCGGCAATAAATCGTTGTAAAAACCGGTAAACCGACTTAAACCGAACGACTAAAACACAGACTAAAACCGAATCATGACTAGTCCCTGTAGTTTTTACACCTGGGGCCTTATTCCGAGTTTGCAACCGCTAATCACGACAAGACGTTGCGCAAACTATAAATATGGAAATATAAGCTCTATTCCAATGATAATATAGTATGTATTAGGTTGGTTATTATAATGCCGCCGTCTTGAAATTCACGAATTCTTCGCAAGTTTGAACATGTATGGAGCATTGGAATTCCAACTTTATAATTAACAGGATAGAAATTACATTTCAATACCAGGACTTTACGCAAAATGCGCGACGGTGAACGTGTCAAAACTCGGAATAAAGCCCCTGTACGGCCGATGGAAACGAGACCGACCGGTCGGCATAGGGTAGTTTTAAAAGCTCCTCCCACCTAAAATTAGATTTACTAACATTTAATAAAATATAATTTACTACACACATAATTTAAAAAAGCATCGATATCAATATTTTATTATGTCCCCGCCCTTGAGTTATTGCATCCCCATGAATTATTATATTTTGTGCAGAGAAAGTTCTAGAATAGTCAAACAGACTTTGATAATATTATAAACTATATTATGCCTTATGCCGACTGAATAAAACAATTAATCGGATATTGATTAAATCACGCCACATGTGGTCTAATAGCTAAACCTTTTTTGCAGAGTTTCTAGACAGTTTATTTCTACTAACCGCTAGATGTCGTGATTTTTTTATATATTAATTTAAATCTAATTACATAGTCATAGGGTTTAAAATTACTGTGTATTTTTGTAACCAATAAGGACGATACAGTTAGGCTACGTTCGCACGAGCGCTTTTTTGACGTTTATACGCGCGTTAATTTAAACGTTTCGAATATACCATATGACTTCTCGGCTATGTGTTCACACGCGAGCGCTTTTTACGCCAGGAGTTTTTTTATCCGTCGCGCTCCATTTTAAACGCCGAGCGGAAAGCGCCGACACAAATGCAACAAAGGGAAACGTACCGATGGGTTCACACGAGCGCTTTTTTTTAACGCCAATAGGACGTCAGTGCGCCGGCGATATCGACGAGTAAGCGCGTGTTTGTGTATGCAATCTTATATTTGTATCATGCAGCGTTATTCTAGGATCCACAATGGCTAGTAATTCATCTTATACAATAATATGTACTGTGTCACGGCCATGACTAATTCGTCGTAGTTAAAGTACTTCTAAGGATAATATTAAAAATATAATTCTTTATTTCATAAAAAAAAAAAAAAACGAAAATAGAAATGGCTGTGTTGTGGAAATCAGGCTGTTATAATACTATAATAAAATATTGTGTGTATTTATAAAAGAAGATAATATTGCCGTTTTACAGTGCAATGAAACGGTTATTATGTGAGAAGAAAACACAGCGTCGTTATGATATATAAGAAGGAATATGAATTACTCACCATTTTAATACTTTATTACATCTTAAATGTTATCTAGATTACTACAGTACTTTCATCCTTTTAATTTTCCCGCTGTTTTTGTAGTTCTTAGTTTCACCACTAGATGTGTATGGTCATGTTGTCTTCATCACCAGGAAGAACTTCCTGCGACGCTGTGTTTTCTTCACACATAATAACCGTTTTATTGCAGTGTAAAACGGCAATATTATGTGCTATCGAAAACACAGCGTCGTCATGAAGATTTGTTTGTTATCTGCTGGTGAAATAAATAAAGTACACGCCATTCGATCACTAATAGTACAACCTAAAACAATTATACTTGAAAAGGCTATATAAAAAATTAAATAAGAAGCATACATGTTTTAAAGTGTACTAAATTATTATTTAGATTAACATCACTACATGTTGGTGATGGAATACCTTTATAATATGTTATAAAACTGGTCTCCAGTTATCTTAATTTAGTATTTCTTAAATTGGTCTAATTTCAACCCATGCCATGTATGCAAGGCTGATCTGAACCTGCTCAGGGAATTGAAAATACTTCTTTTTTTTTCGTTCTTACCCACCCCCCTTCTTCGAGAGGCAGGTTTTAACTTAGATTTAATCGGTAATTGAATAATAGGCGAGCAGAAGATTGCTGCTATGCCTATATCAAGCATTGGTTTAGGTAATGTTCCTAAGACTACATAATAGTAATAAGAAGGCTATCAAACTATCATTTTATAATCTGCTTAAACTTGAAATGTCAGAGAGCTGTTGAGTCCAATATACAGGCCCCAGGCTCTTATCTAACTTTCAAAACAGTTTTCAACTTGATTGTCGCTGAGGTCCAGCCTGTGTCATCCAAATATCGGCCATAAATCAATGTGTTTGTCCATGTCTGTATGATAAGTTATATGCCTACCTTCTTTATATTTTGTCTGTGAAAATTCATTTTTGTTGTCGGTTTTCTATGAATATAAAAAAATGGCTTTTATCTGAAGTTTTAAGTGATATTATTAGGTGTTATAATTTTTTGTACCCTTAATTTTGAAGGGTTCATATTGAATTTGATTATTATAATTGAATAATATGTTATTGTAAATTTTGATAAATTAATAATGTTGAGCTAATTTATAATTGGCTATGTATTTGTTTTTGTAATTTATAAATGGAATCTTAATATAAACTGAAAATTTACATGTTTACTCTAAAATTATAGTGTCAAATACAGTAAAATATGTGAACCTAACCAAAAAAAAAATCCTTGCATTAAGAATATGGTATTCTTGCCAAATAAAGATTTATTATTTGTGTGTTTTTTTTTTTGTGATGTAAGGTCATGTCCAATCCTACATCCTGAGTCTTATAATAAGTTAATGAATATATGCTGTTCTTCTTAAAATGTCAAAATATGCATCTTTTGAAGGGTCTATTTCAGCCAATCTATTACCAATAGCTTGGTCCCATGTGATTGGTTTAAAGTTTCTTGGTTTTAAATTTTGGATAGCTTTAAGTACTTGATTTACAAAATTTAACGGATAGAAGCAGATTTTCCAAGAATGTAGAAATGGCAGACTTGTGTAGGTACTAGCCTTGTGCTGCATGATTGGTTTTATTTCTCCAACTTTTCTTCAGTAACTTTATTTCTTTGGAGGACCAAGCAGCTCTTCCATCTTTTCACCTCCAACTATACCAAACTTTCAGGAATAACCAGTCCACATTGGGTGGAAGTAGATAGGTCTATCAGCGCATCATCAAGGTAAGGAACTTAATGGCTCTCTCCAGAGGTCGGCTATTCAGAATGACTATTTCCAGACTGGTCGCCATTTCTTTAAACTTTCAATTATAGCACATGCTTCTTTTTCGATAGTTGGATATTTCTTTTCAGAATCATTTAAACTTCGAGAGAAAAATGCAACCGGTTTACCCCCCTGACTCAAGGAAGCTGCAATTGAATAATCTGATGCATCAGTTTCTACTATTAGAGGTTCATTGGGATTTATTGCTCTTAAAAATGATTTTGAAATTAATTGTTTGAGACCTTCAAAGCAGCAACTTGAAGTTCGTTCATAGGAAAATGTTCAGTACTTACTAGAGGATGTAATTTCTGTGAAAAATCTTTAACCCATTTAGAATAATGTGAAAATAATCCGATAGCCCTTTTGAGAGAACTTGAATCTTGAGGGACAGATAATTCAAGTAACGGTCGTAATCGTTCTGGATCAGGTTTAGCTATGCAATTACTTATGTTATAACCCAGTATGTTTATTTCTTTTAGAGAGAATTCACTTTTTTGTTCGTTTATTGTAAGATTGTACATTTTTTTGAATATTTTCGTCTATAATTTTTTGTAGTTTATCATGATCTGCCTGATCTATCCCACATACGGTAATATCATCTAAATAAGTAAAAATCCCGTCTATATTAGACTTTCTAATTATCCAATCAATAGCTCTTTGAAAACACGCTACTCCATTTGTCACACCAAAAGGAATCCGTTTAAACTGATATAAATTACCGCATGCTTCAAAAGCTGTTAATGGTTTATTTTCTTCAATAATTGGAATTTGATGATATGCTGACTTCAGATCGATTTTACTGTATATTCTAAAATTAGATACTTTACCTACAATATCTTCAATGTTAGGTACAGGATACGCATCAAGAAGAGTGAACTTATTGATTGTTTGGGAATAGTCTATGCACATACGTTTCTTATGATTGTGATTAGTGATAACTAAAACTTGGGCTCGCCACGGAGAGGTACTTTCTTCTATTATATCATCTGCAAGTAATTTATTAATTTCAGCATGAATAAAATGTTGATTATCAGGTGAAAATCTTCGAGACTTGACAGCAATAGGTCTGCATTCAGTTGAAAGAGTAGAAAATAAATTGACAGGCTCAATATTTACCTTATTTAAAGCACATAATTTTAATGGAGGGTTTGTTCCGCTAAAATTAATTTCGAGTGTTGAATATTGTTCAAGGACATCGTGGCCAAGTATGATATCTGTACACAGATTCTTCATGATACGAAGGAAGACATTAAATTTATGACCATGCAATTCAATTGTTGTTGTGCACACTTCCTTTATTTCGCTGATTTATGAAGACGATGCCATGGAAACATTTTGCTTCCACGATTGAGTGGGTATTCCGAGTTGAATGACAATTTGCTCATCTACAAAACTGGCTGTACTTCCTGTATCTATAAGACCATTGATTAATATTCCATTTACTTGTACCGGAATAGTACATTTTTTTAAGCCTGTGGTGGCTAACAATAGACATGATGTAGTTTCAGCTTCCTGGCTTATTGTCACATCAACAGCATTAGCTGTCAGCTTTTGACAGACTTTGACAAAATGCCCACGTTTCCCGCATTTTAAGCAAGTAGCATTGGAAGCTGGACAGAAACGGCGAGGATGGCGGCCATTACCACAAAAGTAGCAATCAGATGTTTTTGATTTATTATTATTAAAAGGCCGTGTAGAGTTATTTGCAGCTGCTGTAGAAGTTTGATATAACTGCGGTGAAAAACTTTCTGATTGTTTTTGCGCCGATTCGAAAGTTCTGGCTTGATTTTGAGCATTGTCAAGATTTAGAGTAGTATTTTCCAGAAGCCTCTGACGTATCGTGGAGGAGGTGAGCCCCGCAATGAATGCATCCCTAATGAATTCATTTTCATTCTGAGCAGTAATAGCTTTAAAATTACAATCTTTAGACAATAATTTGAGAGACTGTATATATTGATCAATCGTTTCGTCAGCTTGCTGTTTTCTAGTTGCTAGTCGGTAACGTGAAAATATTTCACTTTTAGGCTTAACAAAAATATTATCTAATATTATTAAAGCGGCATCATATTTATCACATTTAGCTATGTGTTCAAAAATATTGGGAGATATATGGTTGACTAACAATTTTAATTTTGTTTCTTCTGATGGGGCTTCATTTTGACATTCTTCAAGAAAGTTGTCAAACGTTCTTTTCCAATGTAACCATTGTGAAGACAAATTATGACCTGCTGATGGATCTGCTTCAAAACGATAACAATTATTAAACTTTAAAAATACACAGACATTTCACGATTGCTATGAGACATTAGTGACATTTATAGTTCTAAATATTATGACAAACGGCAATCTCGGAATAAGGCCGGTGAACGGTCAGAGCCACCTCATTTCGTCTGAGGAGTCACCAGCCGTTTGTAAACTTCAAAACGTGGTGTCTCTTATTTAGTCTGTGGCAGAAAGCCAAAATCACAGATTAAGTAGAGTAGGTACTACGTAGCCAAAATCATTCTATTTAGTCTGTGGCCAAAGTAAAATTTGAATTGTAGTTTCGTTCAGTGAATTTATATTATTTATTGCATTGCATATTATGTTTGGTAGCTACGTAGGGTACCTACTAGAATTTAATTAGTGGCATTTATCAAGCTACTGCCTACAAAACAAAAATGGATTTTCTATCTCCTTTAGTACTTTTTATCATATACCTGTTCATCATCTCTGTTTTCGTATTAATAATTGTAAGTTTTATGCATTTAATATTATCTAATTATTTCAATTACTCATTTATTTATTTTTCTTTATATTATGTTTCAGGTATCTGTGATGATTTTGTTTAAATCAGAAAAATATCCTATTGTAGAGCACTTGGAAGAGGAAGACACCTACTATAATCCTAAAACTGATTCAAGGGAAAGCTTTCCTAGTATATGTGATAATCAAACTGTAGATTTAAGTGTAATTGTTCCAGCTTACAATGAGGCTGAGAGATGTAAGTTATTACTGGTATCTAAAAGTGTGCAGTTTTTTTTTACATTAGGGTGTGAGACTGAGGCTTTGGGTTATTGGGAGAATATTTTGACTAACTATTACTAAAAAGGTCCCAAATTGTTATGTTACAAATTTGTTTCATATAAAGCAGGTTGTAATATTCTATAAAATTAAACTTTAAAAAAAAAGGTTGGGTATGGGGGGGACCACAGCCCACCCCCCATGTTATTTTGGTTTTTTAGCAATATTTAAAATGAAAATGTAACTAAGGGCCGGTTCAACCAAAAGAATGCATAGTATATACTGGGGATAGTAATGTCAAATTCCATATAAATATTTACTCATAGATTAAATTATTAATAAACAGAATATTTAATATATATGAATATGGTTTGAATTTACTAATCTTGGTATAAGTTATGCCTTCTTTTGGCTGAACTGGTCCTAAAAGGCTTTAGTTAAGTTTTCTTAACTTATATCCTGTCTTTATTTAATTTTTAAATTAACCATCTAAAAACTTAATGTTATTTTATTTTTTCAAAGGAAATAATCAAGTGTTTGTTTAGGTAAAGTCTCCCACAACAAAACTAGATAAATACAGCAAGTTAACCATTGACATGTACCTAAAGCCTGAAATGTATATTTTTTTATTTTTGTAGTACCACCAATGTTGGATGAAGCCATAGAATTTCTAGAAGAAAGAAGTAAAGATCAGCCCAAATACAAATATGAGATTATTATTGTCAGTGATGGAAGTACAGATGGTACTGTTAATTTGGCTGAGAAATATTCTCAAAAGTATGGCTGTGACAAAGTTAGATGCCTAAAATTAATGAAGAATAGAGGAAAAGGTGGAGCTGTAAGGCTGGTAACTAATAATTATAACCTTTATATTATATTCCTTCATATCACGCATATTGTGTTTGCCTGGTCACAAACTAAGCTCTGTACATTATGTACCAGAAACAACAACACTAATACTTATTATATTTTAAAAATACACAGACCACACCAGATTGATGGACTGAATCTGAATGTACCTAGTCTTGCCATAAATATTCTTACAAAGAAAACATAATTTTTTTTCTAATACTTAAACATTTATTAATGCATGCATTAAAAAATGCATGCCTTAATACACTACTTTCAAAATTCAAAATAATTTATTTTCATTAGTCATTGCGTGGTGACACTTGAACACATCATTCCGAATTGTACATATTAAGTCAAAACAATACTTGGTTCATCAGAGCATGGGGCAAAACAAAAGTAAGCCATGTATCAATAAAACAAAATTCACATAGAATTCTTAACATTGTGGCCCGTTATTCGATTAAAACATTCACTTTATGAAAAAAATTGTCACTGCTAATCTTATGGAATGTTTAGAGACTCTCAAATTATCATGGTGTTTAGAGAAAGCTATACTTTCTAAAAATAATAGAGTTCAGTATTCTTTGTTTTTCTATTAATCTTTGGCCGTTTCCATTCTCTTTCCCATTGCTGTATTTTCCCATTATTGGGTCTTTGCCATCTTGTTTTTCACTAATTTGGCTGCCAAAGTCTCCTATTATAACTTTAACTCTTCTATTGCTTTATTCAGGGATATGTAGAATTGGTTTTTGTCTTCCTTTTTAGCTTGTTCTGTGGGTGCATTTATTTGAATTATGGTCCAGGTGTTCTTATGGCTTGGTAATTTTATGTTTAATTTTGCTATTCTGTCTGCTTACTCGAGAAGAGCTCAAAGTTTTTCTTGAGATATTTTTTGACCAATATAATAATAATCCTACTCCATACATTCCTTGTTTTTCACCTCTGTGGTAGAGGATGAAACCTTCATATTCTTTTATGCCTTCTCCGAGTCTTCTTACCTCCCTAAGGCCAATGATATCCATATGATTAATAGATTAACAAAAAGAAAAATTCACTAAAATGGACATAGATATCCCCAGATGGGAAGTGCAAAAATGAAATATATTTTATACTAAACAACAGAGCATCATCATTCAGTGGTATAACCATAATAAATAATTTAAACTTTAACACCAATCATAGGATGGTAGAGGAGTATTAAAATTAGAAGTAAAGAATTCCAGAAAGAATATTCAGACTAAAACCTATATAAGACTACCACTTCCAGAGTGGACTCAGAAAGTTTTTAAGATATACAATACAATCCAAGACTACTATAATACTTTTGATAAAGGGTTGAAAAAAGTTGCATCAAATTAATAAAAGATCCTTATTAATAAAAGGCAACACATACTTTGTGTTGCCTGTTGTGTGGAGAATAAGCAACGAAACTTGTGTATGAAAGAAGAAATATGCTCAAATATAGGAAGAATAATCTAAAGGAAATAAAAAATAAATAAATAAATAATAATAATATGGACAATTTACACATATTGCTCTGGTCACAAACTAAGTGCTGTACTATGTGTACCAGAAGCAACAATATAATACTTATTATATTTTATAAACACCCAGACCATGACAAACTGTACAGAAAAACGTACTAATATTTTTTTGCCATGGGTGGGAATCGAAACCACGACCCCCGGATACAACGCCAAAGGCGCAACCACTAGTCTACGGAGGCTGTCAAAAAATCAGCAAACAAATAACACTTAGTATTAGGAAACATTAAAATGCAATGCATCACAATAAAAAGGTAAATCACCAGGATAAATTGTTAAAAAGTTATTAAACCTTGGTGCAAGTATAACATCCATTAGGATGTTACTAATGACAACCTGACCTGAGGAAAATTATTCATAAACTAGTGAATTAAGATCGGGACTAGATGACAGCCAGTCTTCAGCTTTGATGAAGTCAGAAAATTTCCTTTCAAGCCAAGCTTGTGTGGATCGAGCTTTATGACCCGGTACTGAGTCTGCCTCAAAGGACCATTATTATAAATAAATAAATATATCTTTATTTGCCAGAACATGGTACAGAAGAATAGTGTTACAAATTATTTTATGATATTCTACCCTATTACAGGTGTGCAAAATATTAATAAGTACACAAAAATTTACAAAAACCCCAAAGGTGAACAAAAGCCGTATTTTACAAAAATTATACAATACAAAACAAATTAAAAAACATAATTCTAAAAAAAAAAATTGCTTCAAAATGTAAAAATTCTATCAAAATCCATAATTATTTCATTAAATACACAATGTCATTAGAAATAATGAGAAATGAATTTAATATTATGATGTCTTATTAATAAATTCAATGTCCAAGTCAAAATATTAAATTAAACCATAACAAACAATTACAAAAATATGTTCTAAAATGTTATCATAATATAAATTAATTCAGTCATATATCTTATTAACTCTGTAACAACTACTATTGTATTAATGCATAATGTCAGTAGAAATAATGGAGCACAAAATCAAAAATAAACAAATCACTATGTCATTAATAAATTCAATCTCAAAATTATAAACTACTAAAAATTAAACTACAATATAGGTAATTATTTTGATGTCATATTATATGTCATGAGCACACACAATCAATAAATTACGTAGGTATACAAAAAAAACAAAAAAATGTTTCAGTCTTACTAAATTAAAATATTAACAAACTTGTACAAATCACACATTTTTAATTTTATCACTAAGAAACTCCTTCACTGTATAATACATTTTATTTAACAAAAATTTAGACAATTTATTCTTAAACATTCCTATTGGTTATGGAACATGGTATTGTTAAGATGCTAACCACCTTCTCAAGAATTGTATCTTGGTATATCTGTGCCAATGTTTTGATACCCTTTTCACAAAAATATAGCTCAAACAATCCTTGATAGGTAACACCCCACCAAACCATCACTTAGGTTGGATAATGACCACGCTGTCTGTAGATACCCTACTGACTAATTGAGAAGCTTCTCTATAGCTTTGGGCATAAATTCGATCATTCTGCTTATTAAATGATGCTCAATAGTAAATATTTTACTACTATCTCTTACTCATAAGTTTTTTTTTCTGTGTCCTCCCTTGACGAATATGTTTTGTTTTACCACCCTATTCAGTTTTAAATTATAGGTTAAGTAATGATTATTGCGACTCTTATAAGCTGCAAGTCCTAAGTCATCTTAAAAAATATGCGACATGGTTCTGGATACTATGACATGGTTTTGGATGCTATATATCCAGAACCATGTTGTTGCCGTCATGCTGTTTCCCTAGGTAAAATCTTTTCAGACAGGATTTGTTCGGATTCTTTACTTTGCTGCTTTGATTGCCTTTATAGTACGACTACTACTTGAATAACTATGTTCTTTTTCTGTCCCAAACAGAGGATATTTCATTATACCTATCAATAGCCCAGTACACAAACATCCAACTAATACGTTAAACCAAGCGTTAGAAGTTTCAAAAATTGCATTTGGATTCATACCCAATTTGATTCTCTTCATCACCCCACTCCATTTTATAATCCCAAGAATATTTAACTAATGATGAGAAAACACAAAATGAATATTCCATAGAGATGTGCCCATGGGCCTAAATCGCCTTTCCAGTTTTGAGAACAGAAGATGGCCGCCGCCATACAAAACGTAGAACACAAGCAATCCCTGAGCGTTGAATGGTTAAAGTGAATATAATAATAATAATATGTAGGACAATTTACACTTATTGCTCTGGTCACAAACTAAGCTCTAGACTTGTACTATGTGTACCGGAATCAATGAACATATTATATTTTATAAACACCCAGACCATGACAAACTGTACAAAAACACCATACGTCAATGAAAAAAACATACTAATATTTTTTTGCCATGGGTGGGAATCGAACCCACAACACCCGGATACAACGCCAAAGGCGCAACCACTAGTCTACGGAGGACATATTATAATATAACACAGCCGCGATCAACAGCTAGTTTATTAGTTATATTTTTTTTATGTTATGTTTTTTGATGTTATGAGAATATTAAAAAAATGGAAATATACTAACCATCGTTACTCATAAATATCCGCCTTTTATAAAAAATATATATGTTTATAGGGTGTTCAGAGAGCCAGAGGATCATTAATATTATTTGCTGATGCTGATGGGGCCTCAAAGTTTGCAGATATACAGAAACTAGAGTCAGCTATGAGTAATATAGTGAAACAAACTGAGCTAGCTGACTCCTTAGGTGTAGTCATTGGATCAAGAAGCCATCTAGAGGAACAATCACTAGCAAAAAGAAGTTTTCTCAGGTAATACTTGACGTACCATCACTGTTCTCGAAACCGCCTAGACGGCCTCAGCGGCGCGGCGGGGGTTTAAACCCACGTCGTAACTTATTGTATTCTGAGTCTACTCTGAACAAGTAGTCAGCTCGTCGCGATATTTGTATAGGGTCAGTAATCCATCTATAAACAGTTTCACAAGTTGGTATTGTAAAACTGGGACTGACAGCTTAACTAGTGGTATATTACTTCTACTAAACCAACATCTAATAGGTATGTGAAACATTTGGTCAAGTATGAATTAAAGATAAAAGAGGTAATCAAAGCGGTGATAACAAAAAAATACAGTACCTACTAAATTTTTCTATTGTAATAAAATTTCAGGCACATATTTAATCAAGTTTTTTGCCAATATTTGACATTTCTTTACGTTTTTCGTATTTAATTCCATTTCACGGTTTTTTTTTTTCAGAAACATTTTAATGTATGGGTTTCACTTCATGGTGTGGCTGTTCACTGTAAAGGGTATCAGGGATACACAATGTGGATTTAAGTTATTTACAAGAAGGACTGCAAATATTTGCTTTCAAAGTTTACATGTAACTGGATGGTAAATATTTAAATTGTATTTTTATATTTACATAACGCTACGATTCTTTGCTTTGTGATCTCAACATAATGTAAAGCAAAGTCCACATGTCCACTAAATTTAATTTCTACCTGTCTCTCAGAACGAGCTAATCTCAAAAAGCAATGTTAAATTTTTCACTAATAGATAGGCTTATTACAACAGAAAGTATTGTTTACATTGGCAGAGTTGTTGCAACTTTGTTCTGAAAAAAAAAAGCTTTTTTTACCGCAACCCTAATGCCTGAAATCGCCTTTCCAAATGTGAGGACAATATAGCCGCCGCCATACAAACTCAAAACAAAAAATTATTGATTGAAGTGAGAATATAATATGGCGGCATTTGGCATTTCGTTTTATAGGCGATTTTTGGCATTTAGAGTGGTTCCATATTCTTAGTATATATATCCGTACGTCAAAAATACCTTGTGCCTACATCGTGGCGATGGTATAATCATCTTTACGACCAAGATGATTATGTACCATACGACTCGTAGGGCATTTCTTCGTAGGGTACAGATACTATTTTTTTTCTTCTAAATCTTTTGCATACTAAGCTCAAATTAAGAATTGTTCGTAGATCTATGACCCTGAAAGTAGCCTACAGCAGACAAAAAGTTAATTGCTAGGGATATTTCCGAGACAAATTAGAATAAGGGAGATTTACCGCACGGGAATTGTTTGTCGTTGGTTTATTGGTTGGTTGAGTAGAGTAGTGAACTCAGTGCAAGGGAGAGTTAAAACTTTAACCCTACTTCGCGGTCTCAACTCCGGGAACGCTGCAGTTTATTCCCCTGCCTTCCAACTACACGATGGATGGACCCGGCACCCGCACGGACAATCTATGGATAACTAAGAACATGGTCTCATCTCTTACCAGAATCAGAATATTTTTTCGCATACTGAATTTTTTTTCAATTAAAAAGAAAATTTTGGGAAGCTTTTATGAAGCAACTTATAAATTATAAAATTTTATATTTAGGCTTATTTTTTTAATCTCATCTTCTACCATTTTTTTATTTTTACCCTGGAACATTCTGGAGCTCATTCATAACTATTCTGTAGTCTTTCAGGGTCATGTAAATCAAATGTATAATTTAATTTTCAGGGCATTTGATGCTGAACTTCTATATATTGCACAAAAATTAAAAATTCCTATTGAAGAAAAGGCAATAGTCTGGACAGAAATAGACGGGTCTAAAGTGACTCCTGTACTGTCCTGGATCCAGATGGGGATAGATCTCTGCCTGATCTGGCTGAAGTACACGCTAGGAGCTTGGAGGATAAAGGGAGAAAACCTTATTGTAAAACAATGAATGTTTATCAAACTGATATATTATGCTTTCAAAAATGCATTTAAAATGATATAATTTACATTTTTCTTTTTGTTTCATTTATCTACTAAATGCATTCCTCCAGTAGTTTTTTATATAGGCCCGTTCGTTTTGGGAATGAAACATGATGACATTATGCGAACTTGCGGTTTTTTTTTTTGGTTATTTTCACTCACAATGCCACAATTACCACTATCTAAGGGCGCGTTCGTTTTGGGACAGAAACATGTTCACAACGATCACGATGTATATTTATGCGTTTTTTTTTGAGATTTCGACGGAAAACGTGGCATTGTGATCTGCCACACTGCCCGTTTTTTTTGCCCCATAATGCTACCGTGAACTGATCACAATGACCCCAGTCTATAGGTGAGGCGTTGTGAACATATTTTGACATTAGTGGTTGTGACATGTTGTTTTAAACGTCGCAGCCGTCTTATATTATTAGGATCAAATTTATTGTATTTTAAATCGAAATGATTTTAGAAAGATTTCGCAAATAAAATTAATGGATTGTACGATTTAACCTATATTTTACTTGACAGTTGACAGATTCGTGATAACAAATGCGTTCGATTTGGATAGTGGTAATTGTGGCATTGTGATTGAAACTAACGAAAAAAACGCAAGTTCGCTTAATGTCATCATGATCATTGTGATCATGTCTCATTCCCAAGACGAACGGGCCCCAAATCGAACGCATTGTTAACACGAATGTGTCAAGTAAAATATAGGTTAAATCGTACAATCCACTAATTTTATTTGCGAAATCTTTCTAAAATCATTTCGATTTAAAATACAATAAATTTGATGCTATAAATATAAGACGGCTGCGACGTTAAAAACAACAACAACTGTCATAACCACAAATGTCAGAATATGTTCACAACGCCTCACATATCGACTGGGGTCATTGTGATCAGTTCACGGTAGGCAGATCACAGGGGTTTTATTCCGAGTTTTGACACGTTCACCGTCGCGCATTTTGCGTAAAGTATGGAGTATTGAAATGTAAGCTCTATCCTGTTAATTATAAAGGTGAAATTCCAATGCTCCATACATGTTTAAACTTGCGAAGAATTCGTGTAATTCAAGATGGCTGCATTATAATAGCCAACCTAATACATACTATATAATCATTGGAATAGAGCTTATATTTCCATATTTATAGTTTGCGCGAATGTGTCAAGTAAAATATAGGTTAAATCGTACAATCCACTAATTTTATTTGCGAAATCTTTCTAAAATCATTTCGATTTAAAATACAATAAATTTGATGCTATAAATATAAGACGGCTGCGACGTTAAAAACAACAACACTGTCATAACCACAAATGTCAGAATATGCTCACAACGCCTCACATATCGACTGGGGTCATTGTGATCAGTTCACGGTAGGCAGATCACAGGGGCTTTATTCCGAGTTTTGACACGTTCACCGTCGCGCATTTTGCGTAAGGTATGGAGTATTGAAATGTAAGCTCTATCCTGTTAATTATAAAGGTGAAATTCCAATGCTCCATACATGTTTAAACTTGCGAAGAATTCGTGTAATTCAAGATGGCTGCATTATAATAGCCAACCTAATACATACTATATAATCATTGGAATAGAGCTTATATTTCCATATTTATAGTTTGCGCAACGTCTTGTAGTGATTAGCGGTTGCAAACTCGGAATAAGGCCCCAGGCCACTTTGCCGACGAAATCTCAAAAAAAACGCATAAATAAACATCGTGATCGTTGTGAACATGTTTCTGTCCCAAAACGAACACACTAATAGGCAGCCGGTTTTTTTTTTAATAGATCATGACATGTGACGTTTCCACCTGATACAGAGCAGTCCTACAAAATGTTTGAATTGGGTCGATCAATACATTGTTGTTTAACAGCATTGCGCTCCCACTATGCCGGCTAAATGAGATTTTGAAAGACAGGCGACAAAGGCGAATTTGCATTACCTACGACGAGACAACTTCGTTAATTTTCCTTTGGGCACTATTTTGTCTAGAATGGGCTACCGACGTAAATAAAAAAAAAATGAAATAAAAAAAATCTACAATAAGGATTCTTTGAGGGTAGCCCGAACACTTTAGACGCGTGTTTATATTATATTTTTCAAATTGAATTTTATTGTGCAAAAGTGCTAATTTTGTAGAATAAGCATTCGTATAGTAATATTAAATGTGAGAAGTGTAGCATTTACGCAGTGATCTCGGTGTTTGTGTTATCTCAAATAACCCTACAATCTTCAGTAAAATGGCGGTACCCATTTTACTGTTGACCCTTTTCCTCCTTCACTAGACATTGGCAAGACTATAACGTATGCTTTTATACGGTCATGTCGCCATTCCCTTTTCTACCCTAGTCCTTTCCCAATTCCTATTATCCCACTCACTTAAATAAAAAAAAATTAATCTACCCTACTCGACACTGGCAAAATTACGCGCACGTGTAGAGGCCATTTATATAAGCTAATAATAATAATACTATAATAAGAAACTAATATCGTATTTCTAAAATAATTAAGTGGTTTTTAAGATATTAATATTTGAAATCAGAAATCTAAAAAATCTGCGTGACTTCACAAGCACGCTATCACAGATCAAATAGAGTATTACGTACACGCTGCATTTTGATGTGCACAAATCATAATGACAACATACATCGAAAATTTTGTGTAGGTAACTGATATCTATTCAAAACATTGTAAATAAGTATTTATATAAATTACCAAAAAAAAAAGGTAACACATATTTTACAGATGATTATTAATATTACTAGGATTCCTTGAGGGTAGCCCGAAGACTGTAGTCGTGTGTTTGTGATATATTTGTCATAGTTAAGTTTATAGGATCTTATTGTGCAAAATGTACCAATTTTGTAGAATAAGCATTCATAAGTGTGAGAAGTGTAGCATTTACGCAGTGATCTGTGTGTCTCAACGAATGATTTCTTAAGTAAAATGGTGATACCCATTTTACTGTTGATACTTTCCTTTTTCACTTGACACTGACATAACTGTACCGGTACAGTTATGCCATTTCTAATTCCAACCTATTCATTTACATCCTGTTATCCCACTTTCACTTTATTCTCAAAAAAATATTCAATCTACACGCACTTTACAATATCAAAATTACGCGCACGCGTAGAGGCCATTAACATAATATAATAAAAATTACTTAATTTATTATTATTATTACTAATTTTTGTCACAAATAAAATTAATTTTATTGTTTTGTTTATCCTGGACTAATAGGTGTTTCAATATAAATTCTACTGTAAGTGAAGTATTACCGAAGCTTTGAACCAAAGTTTAATTTAATTTACTAATATTTAAAAAAAAATGTGGTGATTTAAATACAACAGAAATTATATACGAATTATACATGAAGTTATATATTTAAATACAACAGAAGTTATAGATAATAAAAATCACAAAAATATTTTATATAATTTATTGTTTTGCAAAACCTACAATTATCAGCTTTTTATTCAGTAATAATGAAGCATATAATTAGAATAAATGCATAAAGGTAGGTATAAAAAGTGCATATATTTATATTTTTTATATAAAAAAATAATATATTTTATAAATAGTTAGGTACTTACAATAAAGTGGCTTTGAGTTCAACATATTTTATTATAATTGTTTCCAAAATAATAGAATTAAAAATAACTTTTTTTTCAAAAATGGATGGAATAAGAAACATAGATTTACAATTATTTATAATTTAGAATAATATTTTTAATAAAACGTTAACCTTAAAGTAGATATAAATTTTCAAAATTGAGATTTTTGAGGTAATAGAGAAGATGAGCAATCCTTTGCAGTCACGGCCAACACTATTGGGACAACAAAACATACAATTTTATATTAGAAATAAAATCAAATAATTTGAACATATTATAAAGTTAATTTTAAATTAAGTAACTAAAATATACATTTAAATCAATATTAATATTAAATGAAACAATAGCTAACTTTAACACCTGGACAAGCAGTGAAAAAAGTAAAATTATTAATTTACATTATAATACTTAGAAATACATTTTACAGTACAGAAAAACAATACATGTCTTGGCCATGTGTAGAATTCTTCGCCATATTGACTGATTCTTACTAGATATCAAGTATCAATCTATATGGGTTATTGAGAATGGTAGTATATAAATATCTAAAAATAACTTAAATATAAACAAATATAATAAAAAAATACCTAGTATTTTAGACGTTTAGGTATTTTGAGCTTAAGGATGTTAAAATATGATACTTAGTCAAATACAGAAAAAAATTTAAAACAGGTATTCTAAAGAATACTATATAAGTATAAGAATAAGGTAAGTCTTAAGAATTACATTTTATAATACTAGTAGTATATAATAAATGTAATTCTTAGGAGTCATTACAAAATAATATATAATGATAATATCGTAAGGAGGTGCATTGGGGTAATTGCGTACATACAGGACGATATTCCGAAATTTTAAATTATTAGCTACATGCAATTACCGACACCAGTCTTCAAAGCAATCTAAATTCCTCCCTACATCAGTCGTAGTGTTTACATTACAAGAATAGCATTAAAGTTTTTTAAACAAGTGCTCTTCTCAAAAATTGTCTTTATTTTAACATTACTTCTAGACCTAATTACCCCAATGAACCTTAATATGTTTCTACATAAAACATCAAATTGACAAGACAAATGCTACTTATTTATAGACTTTTTAAAATGGTTTATTTTAGATACCAAACCTATAATTATATAACTAGAATTGGTTTCCTTGCTTATTACTTATTTTCCAAAAAAACTACAATCAGTCTCCATGTAATGTTTGACACATTTAGAAAATATATATTTGCAGGTTTGCATCACAAATTTGTCTTTTAATAAAATGCCAGAGATATTAATATTATTTTTTAAATAATAGAAGTATTATAAATATTTTTTGTTTAGTCTAACAAACAATAACATGCAAAATATTTATTTCACAACAACAATAAGAAAAATACTAATTTTACTTTTAAGCTACAATATTACAATTATGTAGACATAATATTTATACCTTAAGCCCAAACACCATAGAAAGAAATTGTTCATAGTGGATAGTTATGACACCATCTTGATCTGTGTCATATTGCCTGAATGCTGATGTCAAAGTCTGAAATTATAGAATATGAGTCAATTATTTTAAATACATTTTATTGATTTATGATCTTATATAAAACTAAAAGATATATATAAGTATCAATGGTTAAAAAATTATAAATGTAAAATTATATATACAGGGTGGATTTTTGGGACAGGACATTAAGGGTAGCTTAACCATTATAATTACGAGAAAATGTTCCTAGGAGACCATCCATATTTTTTGGAGATATGCTTAATAAAACAGATTTTGGAAGAATTACCTTTTGCAGATGGCTAAGAGGAAAAATAGAGATCATGATTTTCTAAAGTGATCCGACGAAACCAATTTTTCCAATAACGGGATGTGCAACCGACGAAATCACCACAATTTGTCTAGAGGAAATCCTCTCAGAGTTCGGGAAACCAATTGTAATGTGTAATGTCGAACTAATAAAAAAAAAGACCTAATATAAAATATAAACTACCTAAAATTAAATCCTACAAAATTAACATAAAAAATTAGGCTAAATAATAAATTTCTTCCATATCGCTATCATTATGGATAATTCCCAAAAGATGTCGAACTGAGTCGTAATTGTCAAATTTTATGAAGGTGCTCTGCCACACAACAGCTGGTTTAAGCGTTCCAGTTTCAATATGGGACACAGTGGATAGGTACACATTATGCAACAGACCTCTGTTTCTGCTTCCGCAACTGCGGAAGTTTCGCACTCCTTTAAACGTGTTTCTGCTTCCGCAACTTTTATAACGGAGTTTTAAACCGAATAATTACTTATGCATACCAGCGGAAGTCATGGCAAGATTAATTTCCTGGTTATACATATCACTAAGAGTTTCCCCAAGGTGTGAGATTACAGCATGAACAATTGGGTTTATGCAAAATTAAAGCTATCCTACATTTTAGCTTAGACGAGAAGACGCGCGAGTATAGCTTTTATTAGCTAAGAAGTAGGCAGGCACGCGTGGTTTTCGCTGGAGGGGTGGTTCTTTTTATCTATTTATAAAAAAAAAGGTAGATAGTTTTTATTACAATTTTACACTTCTGATTCCACATCAATTTCTGTTTACGCTAAAAAAATATTTTGACATCAGTAGCCTTAGTGTGAGTTTTTTTAACGTTTACTTTCGCGTTAACTATACTACTGCGTTAACATTTTGACCAATCACGCGCTCGCATTTTTAGTTCTCAAAATTTCTGCTTGGAGCGTTAAACTATTTCCCGTACAAATTTTAGTTAACTCAAAGTAATAGTTGAAAGTAGGAAACTCACACTAGGGGTACTGGTTCTGTTTCTGTTATGTCACTTCCGTTGGACTATTAGTACACATGGTCCAACTAGGTGACAACCTCGCAGCCCCAATCTAACGCATCTAGATTTTTTTTTGTGGGGCTACCTAAAGAACAAAGTACAAAAAGAAATACAAGTGTTCAGGATCTGAAAGATGTGTTAACAAGGATTTTAAATGATATCCATATAAGAAAGTTATCGGCTGCTACTTGCTCAGTACAAAAATGAGTGAACTTATGTATTTGTAAAAACGGCGGTCTTTTTGAGCAATTTATTTTGTAGATCACGTAAATATTACCTATTTACGTCTGTGTTTAAAAATTGATGTTACAATTATTTTATGTTTAATTTATTTCTAATGTTGTAGAATTAACAAAGTATGATTTTCTACTTCGGTAGGCACTTTTGTTTCTAGATAGGTACAGTATGCCGCTAGGCCAGCTTAACAAAAACTGTAAAATTTATCTTATGCCCCTTGCATAAGGTGCCTGCATGTAAACCCGGTCTTATGTACTACCGTAGTTTCTGTACTCGAACTTCAGTTGTTCTTGATGACAGTAAGACTATTTCTTACAACAAAGAATATTTGGCAACAAAGAATATTTCAAGTTGATTAATCATTTTTCCGTATAAAATGTATGGAAAAAGTTTTTCGCGATTTCTGTCATTTGTAGTACCTCAGTTGGTTCAGTAGACTTTTGATTATTCAATTCTAAGAAACAGGGTCAATTGTTTTCAGTTCAGCATATCTCAATAATTTATCAATAGTATCCTAGGAAGGTAAGAACTATAACTTAGCCCTTACTGTCTTGTCTCAAAAATCCACCCTGTACTACATTACACTAATATTATAAACAAAAAAGAGGGTATTTTTCTTTGTAATAAATAAAAAACTCAAAAACTACTGGCCAATTAAAAAAAAAACATCACTAATAGAATCCTATACAGTGTATATTTATTCAATCCAATTTGTTTTTCAATTAAATGACGGGTGAAACTGCGGAGCACAGTTATTATATTATGTTTGTTTGACCAGTTTTATTTTCTACTTTTTTTAGTTTAATTATATTTTTAATTTCCATACTGGCGGTTTTGAGCACAATAAGGCACCAATGTTGAGAAACATACAATTCCGCAACATTTCAGCAACATTGGTGCCTTATTGTGCTCAAAACTGCCTATAGCCATATAGGGTACACAGGGGAGGGGTTTGGTACCCACCTTGCCATCACTGATGGTATTCTAAGTCTACCCAGCTCACCATTTATAAGACACCACTTGTAGGTAATATTATTGTGCCAGTTTTTTTTAAATTTTGATAAACAATATATGGAATATTGTTTTTATATATGGAATGTTGATTATTTTTTAGTCACTTAAAATATTTATTGTATGTAAAATGTCTAGATAAAAGATAATAAGGTTTACTTACATAAAGTGTAACACAGCATTGAATAAAATCATCAAACAATATGGTACCACGCCCAAATCTATCAAACTTTTGCACCATTATAGTAACAACACTGTCAGAGAGACGGTAGCCGAATGCTGTTAGAGCATTACTAAGTTCATGTTTGTCTATATTTCCAGAATTGTCTCTATCAAATGAGCGAAAACAGTTTTGCCAATCTGTCACATATTTCCAAAGAGCACCAAAATCTTCAAAAGATATTACTCCTTTGTTCTGTTTATCAAACATTCCTAAAAGGCATAAAATTATATAATAGGTATTACAACTATCTTGGCTTTAGATTCGGCAACCACTTCAATGTAACTTTAGCATAACTACCTAAAATTTATGTAACTTTATATAAATAAAATAAAAATCATGATTTTTACAAATACAAATGTATATAATTTTTTAGATTAAAAACTCATTGGTACACACCGGGGTTTGAACCAGGGACCTGTGTTTTTAAGTCTAAGGTTGTTCTGTAAAATGATGTGTTTAAGTGTTACTATACGTATATCCTATGAATAAAATAAATAATTGAATTGTCTAACCATGTGATTTTTTTTAATGATGCTAAAATGCACCTCTGAAACGATGTTGATTTTTGATGCCACATTTTGACAAGAAGCACTATTAAATAATTGAAATTAAAAATATTACTACCTTATCATTATAAAATAAATCAATATTTTTTAATTAACTATTATTTAAATACAATAATTTTATAATATCACAATATTAATTTAATTAACAACCTCAAACTAAACATACCAAAGCTGAATTTAGTTACACCATATTTATTTTTTAGGTTTAATCGTACTTTTAAAACTAAAACAGATATGTACTTATATATAAAATTATTAATTAAATTCCAATTTCTAGATTCACATGTAAACAAACATCTGTCAAAAAGTAGCCCAAGCTACAATTGCAACATTTTGTGTTAAAATTTTTGGTCGCTGCACGATTGGTGGTAACTTGAATTGCTAACATTTCCACGCGCTGAAATGACTTGGGCTAAAAAAAGCAGCTCTCTGTGGCAGCGATGCTGAGGCCGGAACGCGACCTCTATAAATGCTTTATTAACCAAAACCCAATAGGATCTGCTTGCTTCCAGCATGATGTTCAAGGTTTTTTTTTGTTGTAAAATAATAATAATAATATGTAGGACAATTTACACATATTGCTCTGGTCACAAACTAAGCTCTAGGCTTGTACTATGTGTACCAGAAGCAACAATATAATACATATTATATTTAAATAATCTTCAGTAAAAGCTACTATGTGTACCAGAAGCAACGATATAATACATATTATATTTAAATAATCTTCAGTAAAAGCCACACTTTAAACCCTCCTCCTGAATTATTGCCGTTTCTAAAGTTTGTACCAACACCTACAGGTACAGTTGTAGGGATACAAAAATAAATAATTTTTACCTATCATTAATCTGACAGTTTCAGGGTTAAATGCGTTCCATGTTCCGTTGGACAAGGCTTGCTGCAACTCATCTGCAGATATAAATCCACTTCTGTCTTTATCAACTCTAAAAACAAAAAAAATATTTATATTCTGTAATTTTTCTGCAAGAGTATTTATGATATATTTTACCTTCTGAATATGTCCCACAGGAATTCCCTGCTTGGCATAGGCGATTGGAAAGACATTTTATATTACAATTAAATAGACATATAAACGGAATATTGCAACATAAAAAGAAATAACGCAGTCAGACAAAATAATTTCTGAATTTTCCTTGAATTTTCACTTCCGTCATCACTCATCACCCGTCACAGATTAAATACCACAGACTTTTTAAATACCACAGGCTTTTTAAATACCATTACTCCGTTAAATCGACAATACTGTCGATGGACTCTCCACAAACGGAGTAATCTATGAGCATAACTAAATTTTAAAAACAATTTAACAAATATAAGCGTTACTTTCACTTGAGAAAGAAATCAATAAAATAAAAAAGTTCTTAAACTTGCCTTCAAACCAAAACACTACAGAAATTAAATCGCCTCCCCAGTTTTGAGACCAAAAAAGGGCCGACGCCGTTCAATTAAAAAAAAGTGAGAACACAAGCAATCCGTTAGCGTTGATTGGTTGAAGTGAGAACCGAATATGGCGGTAACGAACGCGTTTGACATTTTCTTTTTATAGGCCATTTAAGGCACATGGCGGCTCCATATTTTATTATTAATTTCATGGTTCCGATCACGGAATAGAAAAAACAAGTGAAAGTGCAAAGTAGGCGTGTTTATTTGATCCCAGTCGTTATCAGTCGTGTCGAACATCGCTTCGAGTTGGTAGTCTCGCGTCGTTACTGATTTTTTCGCATAATCGTTGTAACTATGCCGTATTGTTACATTCTGGAGTGTAAAAACGATAGTAGGGGAAAAAATCTTCGTAATGGAGGTGTTTCGTATCATCGGTAAGTACAATTTTGTTAGTATTTGTTAGTAACCTTAGCATATTTTATTTTATTAATAATTTAAGTTTAACTAAAGTTAAAATCAACCTTAAGCAATTGTAATAAAAAATAATTTAGATTAAAAATTACTACTTTTTAAAAGTTCTTTGCTAGTCGGTTAGTGTTGTAGTGGGTGCTTATCGATATAACTTATTTGTTTAAAGAAAGGGATTGGAAGCAACAGTTTCGGCAGTTATACAAAATTATATATTAAAAAAAACATATATATTGTCTCGCATACAATTTTTTTAATAGAGTGGGCTTAGAATCAAAATTCACAAAAGAGTCATTAGCAGCTTTAACATGAAAATCTGAGTTGTCTGATCAGCCAGTTGTCGGTTTTATATATTTAACTTCATCTCTTTTTGAAATCGTTCGCATCGTTCAATACCTAATATAATGGTTTTCTGAGGTATTTATCTTCTAAGGTTTTATTTGGTGTTTTCATTTTATAGTGGGAATAAAATCCCACTTTATAAAAAGTGGGGAAAACGAGTTTTAAAACAATGAACAATCGTATAAAAATGATTGTCTATGGGTAGAACTCAATCGCCGAGAAACGTCAAATCACATACATTTTATTTAGGCTTTCGACCGATCGATGTGTCGATTGGTATTTCATGTGGCTTCCCGGTAGGGCCCCTGGTGTATAGCTATCTATACACCTGTATTATAAAATTGTGTAAGAGAGATGGCAGCGCACGCATCCTTATCGCTCATGCATCAAAACTAATTCGCACTCTCTTTCTTCACTAGCATTTGGCGACTTTGCGTCAGCAGCCAGTTATTAGATTGTTTGCAAAATTAAGAGAATTATACTAAATAATCCAAATATCTGACATGTAGTATAAGGTCCCTTGTAGTTTGTTTAGCAAGCGTTGACACTTCTGGCGTGATGACGTCACAGCAGCCGAAACAAAAAATTTTACGGTTGTAATATATTTCTAACCGTGCAAAAGAAGAGATAGAACCATTGTTTGTTTAGTGTGCTGTGACACCACACGAATGGCGTGCTAGTGATGCGCCGTTTTCGGATACATTAAAAAATTATAAATGTTAATCTCTTTTTTTTAAGGATTATCACATTTATTTTGGTGTATTATATATTTTTTAGGGTTTAATAAAGTAAATACTATCAAATACATCAATTTAAAAAAATCATCCATATTACACATTTTTACACATATTGCTCTAGTTGAAAACTAAGCTCTAGGCTTGAATACAAAAAACAACAATATAACAAACTGTATAATAATACCATAACAAACTGTACAGAAAAGATATTTTTTTCGTCAAGTGGGACTTTTACCCACTTTTCCTAAAATGGGATTTTTCTCCCACACCCTAAAGTCTGCGACTTTAAAAAAAATCTTACTACAAAATAAGGAAAAATGTTTTGTCCTTAAGTGGGACTTTTTCCCACTAATAAAATGGGATATTTTTCGCACTTAAAAATTCATAATCATTTTTATCAATTGGGACATTTTCCTATTTAAAAAAAAAGTAGGTTTAAAAAAAAATCCCACTAAATAAAAATTTTTTCGTCAAGTGGGACAATTTCCTAATTTTTTAAAAAGTGGGACTTAGAAACTTAGAATAAAAATCCCACTAAATTTTTTTTTGTCAAGTGGGACTTTCTCCTACTTTTTAAAAAAGTGGGAATATTTATCCCAGTTTTTATTGATGACAACTTTTCTAAATACCCATGTTCCTATAATTCCCACTTTCCCATAATAAAAATATTCCCTAATACTTTCCCAAAATAATCTAACAATATCACGCCAGATTTCTATGTCACCACCTAACGCCGAACGTGATAAAAACCCGCCATAATAGTCTTTAACGATGTGACAAAAAATTTTAAGAGGAGTGTCTGATGAGGCTCATCGATGCTCATGCTGATTCAATTGCAAAGTATTACCTCTCCCCCCGCATGACGGTGAGTCGGTAACCCTTCCATACATTTATGTAAACCTTCCCCCCGACCCTTAATAAGAGAAAGAGCACGTATGAGATTATACCTACAATTTAGGCAGCAAAACGACTTTCGGGCCATAACTGTTTTCTACCCCTAAACTTGAAATGTTTGATCAGATCCGCTCTTAAGTCTTGGGCACCCATGCTAGCAAAAAGTCACGCCATACCGTTTTGACGTTTCCTCGCGACTTCGTGTCGCGTCTTGGGTTGGCCGTACTAAGGCTGCTGGTAACGATACCAGTCGGTCGTCCTAGCGAAGTTATGGAGACCTGCCTCCCACCTAATATAATAATAATATACACGTAAAGAATATATATAGTGGACGTGTGATTTTGCATCTATATGATAATAAACATACCTACAAAATACATAAATGGGGTCCATCAATACATTGTTGTTTAACTGAATTGATCGCTACCACTAAAATATAATGATGACTTTACAAAATGTGCGGTGCTCTATCGTCAAATTAACCGCCCTGCCGTTTCGTAATGGCTCCCTGAATGGTGACTACCTTAATTCAATTCAATTCTGATTTTGGCCTTCTGTCACTTTGGCGACAATATTGCCACAGACAAAATTTATGCTACTACTACTCTTGTAGCTAAGAAAAACTAGCGGAGTAATATATCACTGAACAAATGTAATATATAGCGATACTCCACGTTTTAATGGACTAATTTAGCGAAAGCCCATAAGACAAGATGTAACAGACAAAACTAAGCATCTATAGAAATTAAATTAAATTTATTCCTCGTAAGAGATTATTATGTTCCTTGGTGACTCATTACCTCGACAAGCTATCAACGCATTAGTCTCTTGAACCCACAGACTAAAAACCGAAACATTACGGTTTTTGCATCTGTATGAGAGGTGGTAACGAGCAGGGTCCTTAGAGAAAAATTAGGCGAGGCGACGTGTCGTGTCGCTTTCAATCACGGAATAGAAAAAACAAGTGGAAATGCTATAAAGCACCAAATGTATTAGAACCGGTGTCGCCAAAATCATATATCTATAAGTATTGAATCTATAACCACTTCGTCCTGATTGGTTGCAAATATACACAGCAATTTTAAACACTATTCTCCAAATAATTAGATTTAAATTCATATAAAAAAATAATCATGCCATCTATCTTAAAGTAGTAAGAACCACTGAACAAATAAGTAAGAACCTCCTATAAAAGGTTCTGCTATTCCTACACAGATGGCGTGATTACTACAACATTCGAATAAATGTTTTGTTCAGTCGACATAAGGCATATTATCTTTTATATAAAAAAAGTATTTTAGTTTATTCTAGAACTTTCCTTGCATAAAAATATAATAATTCAAAGGCGGCGACATAATAAAATATTTAAAGTATCGATATCGATGCTTTTTTTAAATATAAATGTGCTCTATATATTTAAACGCAGATGGAAGGGAAAACTTTTTAGAAAACATAGCTATAAAACTTTTAGAAAATTTAAGGCTGATTTTTGAGATAAGTATATTTTTTAAGTTGAGTTGGGTGACGTTGTCGTAACGTGAGCACAAAACAAAACTTTGGGACGCAATCTTAATATAACTAGTATTTTTGTAATAAAAATAAAGAAATTAGGCAAAATGAAGAAATTATTTTTGCCTGGAATATTATTTTATCAAAATATTTTTATCGTTATTTAAAAAAATGAGTTTTTAGTCGCAATGGTACAGAACCCAATTTTGTTTGTGCATATGACGTGACGAGTCTTAATTAAATATATATTTCAGAAACCATTTTTTTTATTAAAAAAAAAATAATTTAGGTATATTCACGAGAAAGGAAATCTTTTCGGAAGCCCATTGATTTGTAAAATTGTTATCGGCAGGATGCATGAAAATTTATCAATGTGCAACTTTTTTGCTCTACATTGTGTTAGAGCAAAAAAGTTATTTATAAAAAGTATTTTGCATTAGGCGGCCGGTTCAATTTACAATAAAACAAATAGAGTTGTATTCTTAGTATATTTCACACAATAACTCACTATTACAACGTTCCAAATTTTATATATAACCATATAAAGTAGGACCCTGCAATATTATAATTTATTGCTCGCGATCTGCACTACTCGTTAGCTGATAACCAATGAATGTCGATATATCTGCCAAAAGTGAGAAAAAAAATGGAAACACCAAGTAAAACCTCAGCAGATTAAAAATATTATAATAGAATAAAATATGTATTTATTCAATAAAATAAAACAAAAAAACTTACGCTAACTTACAATAATATAATAATACGATTACAATGCTAATAAAACTACATTTTATTGAAATGGTTTTACCCTCAGCTTGAGATAAATAAATAGTGTCACGCGCTCATTTTCAGGATGAACCATGATTATTAATCTAGATTTTATACATAATAAAATTGCTTATTTATTACCTACCATTTCCCATTTCTCTGCTTGCATTAACCATTTTCTTAAATTAATTTTAAAACTAGTTGGATTTTTTATATTTCATATGTTATACATAACGTATTGTGTATTAAACGACGCAAAGAGAGAAATTAAATATATAGAACCATCAGGCAGTTCACATTCTTCAACACCGAGAAAGAAGAAACTCAATGGCCAACTAAGATTTTGCCAAAGCAAAATTAAAAAGCAAAGCCTAAAAATAAAACAATTACAAACAAAAAATCAAAGACTTAAAAACAAAAAAAAATTGATGAAAAATTATTAAACTTGGATAAAAATTTGCTACGACAAAGGAAAACTTGGATAGTCTCAAAAATACTAATTTAGAAGTAAAACTTTTTCATCTTATTCATAATTTATATTTGTAAAATAAAATGAATTGTAATATTTTATTATAAAAATGCAGCGGTCATATATTGTAGCTGAAACCAAAATGAAAAACAATATAACAAAAACAATGAACAGGAGAAAAACTAAATTTAAAATAGTGTGAAATAGATTTGATATTTAGTCAACAAAATACTCTTTTTATCAGTTATCTTATTCTTATAGAACAATTGCCTATTATGAAACATTTTAATATCATATCATAAACACTTCCAATACCTCTATGTATGCAGTAATAAAAAAAAACACGGTAACTTACTTGATTAAAAAGCTTAACGATTTTCAAAGTTGGAAATGCTGTTAGTTTTGTATATTTATATCCTTTATTTGATATTAAAATATCATCTTCTATAAAATGTTCAAAAAATATGGTGCTTGATTTTGTTGGCATCCAATCAATTCTACCTGTAGCATCAATCCATTTCTCTTTGACTGTGGTGTCTTTAGGAAACCTAAAAATATTTTAAATGAAGGTTAGAAAGTTGGTTAAGTTCTTATTGATGACCTTTCAATGATTTTAATGAAATTATATATAAACCGCTCATTGTAACAATATGGTAAATGGTAAGTAATGATAATGGTAAGTAATTGTAACAATGGTAGCCTACTAAATTTTGATTATTCAATTTTATAAACTATTAATTTCAATTTCTTTTTACAAACAACTGTTACTGTGTCTAAATATAAACACAATTCTTCGTAATAGAGAATGGCTGCAGCGCTATAAAGATTTTTTTATGTATGTGTTTTAAGGTAAACCAACCAAATTGTGCTCACTTCTACGTATAGGGAGTTTATCGTTATAAAGAGTTTACACGTACATTTTATTATTCTAAGCCCACACTATTAAAAAATTGTATGCGATACAATATGAATAAATATTTAAAAAAATATGTAAGTATATAATTTTGTATAACTGCCGAAATTGTTCCTTCTTTTCTTTAAATAAATAAGTTATATAAATTTAAAAATGTGTAAGGATATGTATAATAATAAAAACAGTGTAACTAAACTGAACAACTTAAATAACACCCCAGAAATCGGTACCATACCATTCTATTTTAAGAAAAAACTTCCTACTTCAGGCCAAAATAACTGCTCCTTTCGTGGTGAAAAACACAAATTACAATGATATAAATTCTGAATACAGGTTACTCCATCAAAATATTCAAGGTATTAAACGTAAGAATAAACATTTAGATATATGTCTTGAAGAATTTAGTGAAAAGGGCATTAACATTGATATACTATGCTTAACAGAGACAAATATTAAAAGTGGGTCTGAAGGAGATATACAAATTCATGGGTACGAGTTGGCTACATTTTTTGGTAGAAACAATAAGAATCGTGGTGGTTCATGTATATTAACTAAAAAAGAAATTCCATTCAAAATTATTGATATAAAAGAGTATGCTACTGAGTTATGTTTTGAATGTTGTTGTATAGAGTTGATTGGGCAGAAAACATTTATAATTGCTGTATATCGTACACCAACATCAGATATAAATATATTTTTTGATAGATTAAATCATTTATTGTTTAAATTAACAAATAAAAGACAACTTCCTAATATAATAATTGCGGGAGACTTAAATATAAATACACTAAAACCAACTAAAATTTGTAACCAACTAATTGAAATAATAGAAAACTATAATATGAAACTACATATAAATGAACCCACTAGACTTAATAATTGTATAGATCACATTGTTAGTAACATAATAAATGAGAAGGGGACTATACATAGTCTTTATTTGTCGGATCATGATACTGCTCAAATTTTATCTTTTGCGTTAAAAGAGAAAGTAATGAAACGTTGCAAATGGGTAATAGAACAACCTGATCTTTCTCAAGAGTATATGGTTATTTTTTGTAGGTGTATTGATAGTTTAACTTTCTCAGAGATGTACAAGGAAAATAATTTAAATAGGGCATTTGATTACTTTCATGATCTAATAACTTTGTTCTACAGGCTTTGTTTTCCAATAAAGAGAGTAAAAATTGATAACAATGTAAAGGGACTAAAGTGGGTGACGCCAGGTATAAGAAAGTCTTGTAAGGAAAATCGAAAACTTAGGTTTAAATTTTATAAAACAAAAAGCAACAAGAATAAATATAGAAAATATTCTAAAATATTAAATAATTGTATTAATATGGCAAATAAAATTAGCAATAAGAAATATATGAATAACGCAAAAAATAAATGCAAGGCAACATGGGACATTATAAAAGACAAACATAGTAATGGTAATAATTTAAAAACTAACGATATAAAATTAAATGATAACGGACATATAATTCATGAACCCAAAGCAATTTCTGAATTGTTTAATAAATTTTATATAAATCTACCCTCCAAATGTAATAAGGCTGCAAATAACCTTACTTCAATGACTTCCTTACAAAATAGCATATATATAACACCTACAAATAATGAAGAGGTTATCAAAATAATAAAAGGTCTTAATAATACAGCTTCTGTTGGGTACGATATGATACCGACTAAAATAATAAAATATGGAATAAATATAATCACACCCATGCTGACTTATTTAATTAATTTATCATTTGAACAGGGACAATTTCCAAATCGCTTAAAATTATCTGTTGTCAAACCAATACATAAAAAAGGAGAAGTTGATGACATAAAAAATTATCGTCCCATTACCTTAATTCCTATATTTTCAAAAATATTTGAAAAATGCATGCACAATAGGTTAATGCATTTTATTACAAAACATAATATAATTAAACCCAATCAATACGGTTTCCAGAAGAATAAATCTTGTACCCTAGCAATATTTGATATAATAAAAAATGTTACAGAAAATATGAACTCAAGAATACCTACTACAGCACTACTTTTTGACATGACACGAGCTTTTGACTTCGTCTTACATGATAGACTATTAAATAAATTGGAATACATGGGTATTAGAGGACAGGCGTTAGAATGGTTAAAAACATATCTTACAGGACGAAAACAATATGTTGAAATATCACAAATAAATGATAGAAACATTAATACAAAATACAAATCCGGTTGTGATATAGTAAAATTTGGAGTCCCACAGGGAAGTGTACTTGGTCCATTACTATTTATACTATATATTAATGATTTAATTGAAATAACTAGACATAAAATTATTTTATTTGCTGATGACATTTCAATTTTAGTGACATGTAAGAATCTAGAGGATTATGAGAATGACATAAATAATGCTATAAATTCAATAGTGACATGGCTGAATATTAACAATTTACAAGTAAATTTATCAAAAACTAAATATTTGCAATTTTATAATAAGGGAGGTAAAAAAATCAATTTAGATATAAAATATAATAATAACACTATTAGCGAATATAAATCTTCTCTATTTCTGGGACTTACAATAGATAGTCACTGTGATTGGTATAAGCATGTAGATAACGTCTGTGCAAAAATAAATAAATTCATTTACCCGCTCCGAAGATTAAGGCTTACAACCACTCAGCAGATAGCTGTTACAGCATATTACGGCTACGTTGCATCTGTCATAAGATACGGCTTATTGCTGTGGGGAAACTCAGTACAAATAAACAGGGTCTTATTAATGCAAAAAAAATGTGTCAGAGCAATTTGTGGTATAGCGCCAACCGATTCATGCAGACCATTTTTTAAACAACTAAAACTGCTAACAGTTTCTGGGATGTATATACAGGAAGTAGTTATATTTGTTAAATCGCACGAGGAGCTCTTTGTAAAACATGGGGATGTTTATCCCAAATCACGAACACCTTTTATGGTAGTCCATAGTATACTGCCAAAAAGCCGTGTGTTTGAAAAAAAACTCATACTCAATGTGTGTCAGAATTTTTAATCATTTGCCCAAAGACCTCAGTGCGCTTCCACTAACACTACTTAAAACAAAACTGTATGCATGGCTAATAGACAAATGTTTCTATTCACTTAAAGAATATTTTGATAATAAAAATAAATAGAATGATAGCTGCCCTCAGATGTTAGCAATTGTACTGCTGTATTTATAACAGTATATAGGAATTATAATACAAGTTAGGTAGGTATGTAAAATAACATTAATTTGTAAATATTTGCACGCTATTAATTGTGGCAGCTTCTGATGATACTAACATCCTAACAACTAACTCTACTCAGAAACTAAGCAAATAAATCATTTCATTTCATTTCATTTCATTCATTTCATTTCATTATATCGATAAGCACCCACTACAACACTAACTGAGTAGCAAAGAACTTTTGAAATCCAAATTTTAATCTAAAGTATTCTTTATTACAATTACATAAGGTTGATTTTAACTTCATTTAAACTACAATTATTAGTAAACTAAATTAAGCTAAGGTTTTTAAAGAATACTAACAAAATCGTACTTACCGATGATACGAAACACCTCCATTACGAAGATTTTTTCTCCTACTATCGTTTTTGCACTCCAGAATGCAACAATACGGCATATTTACAATAATTATGCGGAAAAATCAAGAACGACGCGAGACTACCAACTCGAAGCGATGTTAGACACGACTGATAACGACTGGGATCAAATAAGGCGATGGCTATTTTAACCGAAGAAGATACCATACGAAAAAATTATACACCAGTTGAAAAAATAAAAATGTTTCTTATAGGGACAGTATGTTTTAAATATATATAATTTGCTATGTTTATAATAATATATAAAGATGTTTTCTTAATTTTATTTCGTCAAATATTCTTGACTTAGGATTAAAATAATTATTAAAGTTTTGGTTATGGCAACAATAATGTAATTTTTCATCGAGAAATTCGGTGAAAATAGCCACAACATACCGGTTTTTTTTGACACTTGTAAAACAAACAAAATGTAGTTTTTTTTCTGCCGCTACCCTCGTGATTGATACACGTCTTTTTTGTTTGTCTTTATTTTATTTATTTTATATGATATTCCTGCTGTAAGTCATTTTTTTTTGTATAATTTATGTATTTTTTTTTGCTTTGTACTCTAGCTGAATTTATTTTTGTGTAAATATGGATATTAACATCCCACCTAAACCTCCCGATCCGCCCGAATTCATGGAAACTGATAGCAATCTACCCTCATCTCAGCGTAAGAGAGCAGCTGAAGAGGTAGTTGTTAATTGCTCAAATGTCGCGAAAAAAAGTGTTGTAGAACCTTCCGCCTCCATAGACACAATTTACCAACATCCACTGCTAAATGATAATAGACTCTATTCTTCGGATGATAATGGTCCGTACCTGGTCCAAGTGAGCAAAAAATCAGCCGACCCAGCAGATGGTACGTATCTGAGACCAATCAAATTTGGACAATTTTTACATGTACATAAAATTAAAAATATTAAAAAGGATGGAATAAAATCTATAGGCAGAAACAAAATAAGCATTGAGTTTAATAATGGGGTGGATGCTAATAATTTTATTAATGCTCCATACCTTAATGATTATTTAGCTATCATACCATCATACAATATTTCACGAATGGGTTTAGTAAGAGGTGTTCCCATAGATTTACCTATGTCCGAATTTGTAGAGAGTCTTGAACTTCCTCAGGGTTGTGGGGCCGTGCTAAAAGCACGACGTCTTAATCGAAAAATTTCTTCTAATAATACTTCATCATGGATACCAACACAATCCGTAGCTATCTCATTTGCAGGACAAAATTTCCCAGAAAAAATATATATTTTTAATTCAAGCTTAATAGTAGAAAAATATATCTACCCTACGATTCAATGTTTCAAATGTTGTAGGTTCGGCCACATACAAAAACAGTGTCGTTCTAAACCCAGGTGTTATCGGTGTGCCCAACCTCATACAGGAGAATCGTGTCTTGTTACAGAAGAGGAATCTACATGCTTAAACTGCCGTGGTACCCACTTTTCAGTAAATAAAAAGTGTCCAGAACAGGAACGTCAAAAGTCCATAAAACTAATAATGTCAAATGATAATATTTCATACAGAGAAGCTGCTCGTAGAGTTCCTACGGTAAAAAAATTATTCTCTGAAATTCTTCAATCCAACAATTCCCAAACATCAGATAAAATTTCCCTCTCAGAGTCCAATTTAACCCAGGCACAGACAATCACCCAAACTCCTAAAACTACATCATACCGGAAAACAGTTTTTCTAAAACCTAAACCCAAAATATCCTTTACAAAAGGGTTTGACAAGTCTGGAAACCATGCATTCTATGGTGAAGTTAATCCTCCCGCTCCACAAAACGGTTGTGCACTTAATCATAAAATCACTCCAAATGAGAATTTAATGGAATCCCTCCTAAACCTATTACTTAACATTATCTCAAAAACTAGCGATTCCGAATTACCGTCCAACGTAGCCGACCTAATGTCCCAACTTTTTAATACAGTTTATAAAAATAATAATAATGAATTTCCTTCAGTGGAACTCGAATAGCATAAAGAATAAAATACATGAAATTAATTATATTTATAATAATCACTCCCCTGTCATTCTTGCAATCTCGGAGACTTGGCTTAAACCTGGTTCTCGATTCCGATTATCAGGTTATGGCTCTCTTCGGGATGATAGGAGTGACGGTTGGGGTGGTAGCGCTCTTTTTATTAAGAGGCATATTCCCTATACTCCAATCCCACTTCCCCATCATTCCCCTGAATACAATGTGGTGGCAGCAAGAGTGCTTAATATTTCTTTTGTATCAATATATATCCCTAGACCCCATCCTTCGTACATTTTGGAACTAAAAGCTATTTTTTCATCTATACCATCCCCTATAGTTGTTTTAGGTGACTTCAATTGTCACAATCCTCTCTGGGGTTCCCTTACCTCAGATACATTTTCCTGGTTGCTAATAGACCTCTTAGATCAATGCAACTTATGTATTTTAAATAATGGTTCCCCGACAAGAAGGACATCTCCTCTTCATAATCCTAGTTCAGTGGATTTATCTTTTTGCTCATCTAGTTTAGCTTCTCAACTTATTTGGCAAACCCTTAATTCCACTCATGGAAGTGATCACTTTCCTATTTTATTATCCTTTCCGAGCCATCAAATTCCTCCAGTTCCTAACTTTAATCCTCTCCTAAAATATAAAATTGATGAAGGTGATTGGGAGAAATTCTCTTCATTAACCGATGATAAAATTAGTCTTCTTCCTGAAATAACACAAGATAATTTTCTCACGATGTACGATAATCTAGTTGATATTCTTATCTATTCTGCTGATAATTCAATTCCCATTAAAAACCCTCCCCCGGTTAAAAAGAAACCTCCTCCATGGTGGGATTCTGAGTGTCTTACGGCAGTCCGCCTTCGCAAGGATGCTGAACGACGCTATTCTAGGAATATGACACTGGATAATTTTATGAACTACAAAAAAATCGCTGCCCAAACTAAACGAACTCTAGCTCAGAAGAAAATAAAAGGCTGGACAAGATTTTGTGAATATCTTTCCCCGCGTTCTCCTGCTACATTAGTATGGAAAAACATTAGGATTTTTAGGAAGTCTTGCCAGCCTGATATGATTCCTATGGGTGATCCTGAATCATGGCTAAATTCCTTTGCTAATAAACTTTCCCCACCCTATGTTCCATTTAAAGATTCTTTTCCATCTCATTCACCTTCTTCTGGATTCCAAAATTTACCGGCATTAGAATCATTTAATGATCTATTCACTTTGAACGAACTAATTTCAGTACTTAACCATGTAAAGGATTCATCTCCAGGGGTAGACGGCATACCATACTCCTTTATTTCAAAGGCTAGCCTATCTACTAAGCAAGTATTTCTTAACATTATCAACTACATCTATTTAACTTCTCATCCCCCTGATTCCTGGAAACATCAAATTATCATCCCAATCTTAAAACCCAATCAAAACCCCAATGACTTCTCATCCTACCGCCCAATAGCTTTATCATCTTGCCTATGTAAAATTATGGAGCATTTGGTCAAAAATCGTCTGGAATATTTTGTTGAAAATAAAGAAATTTTAGCTAAATCACAATTCGGTTTTCGTAAAAATATGGGTACCATAGATAGTTTAAGCATACTTACTTCAGATATCAGATTATCCTTTTCGAAAAAACATATATTGGCTGGAATTTTTTTAGACATCTCTGCAGCTTATGATAATGTTCATCTTCCAATACTCAGGCATAAATTGCAAAAGCTGAGTGTTCCTGTGAGGATGGTACAATTCATATCTAATCTCTTCATGAATAGGTCATTACATATACGTTATCAAAACAGAATTTTATCGCCACGTTTTGTTTGGAAGGGTCTTCCCCAGGGATCAGTACTCAGCCCTATTTTATACAGCCTCTATACATACGATTTAGAGCACTCGGTAACATCTTTTTGTAAAATTCTTCAATTTGCAGATGATATTGTTATCTATACATCTTCTGAAGATGTAAAGAGTATTCAGAAACTTCTCAGTGAAGGCCTATTTTATTTGGAAAAATGGTTAACTGATAATCACCTTTCCCTTTCTGCCCCTAAATCCAGCGTAGTCGTTTTTACACAAAAAAGAAATATACCTGACTTTTCTATTAAAATTTGCAATGAACCTATTCCTATTAAAGACTCCGTTAAATTCTTGGGAGTCGTTTTGGATAACAAATTGTCAGGGGATCAACATGTGGAGTATATCAAACATAAATGTCTAAAAAATATAAACATATTAAGAGCCCTTTCCGGAGTATGGTGGGGATCTCACCCATATTCCCAAAAGCTCCTTTATAATGCAATAATTCGCAGTCACTTCGATTATGGCTTACACCTCTTAGTTCCATTAAATATATCTACAACTGAAAAACTCAACAAGCTTCAGTCTATGTGCCTCCGTATAGTTCTCGGTGCCATGAAATCCACTTCCATCCCAGCGTTACAAGTAGAAAGTGGTGATGCCCCTCTGGACCTCCGTAGACAGTATATTTGTGATAGGTATTTTTGTAAAACCCTCCAATTTAGTTCTCATCCTTTGTTTCCTATACTTAAATCTCTGTCCGCTCCAGCCTCACTTAGCTATTGGAATAATAAATCAATGTTACCCTGCCTTTTAAATAGTTTCAAAAAATTCTCCCAAATTAAAACTCCTATTGATTGTCAGCCAATTCCACTTATATATTCCATTAATTTTGATATTCATTATTATAAACCAAGAGTCATTTTGGACTTAGGCATAGATAGAGACTCAATATATGCAGATTCTCAATTTAAAACAATTATTGACAAAAACTGGAAAAATTGGACCATTATGTATACTGATGCTTCAAAGTTAACCTCAAACGGTTGTGTTGGAGCTGCTGTATGGATACCAAAATATCAAATTATTCTTAGATACAAATGCCCTCCTATCACTTCAGTGTTTACTGGAGAATCTATTGCCATTTTGGAAGCCATTTCATTTGCGGAATCGCATAGGATGGATAAAGTACTAATCATAACAGATTCACTAAGTGCTCTACACTCTATAATATCTAACCATCTATATGCAAAGACCAAATTTGCCCCAATATTGAAAATAAAAGAAAAATTGTATTCGTGTCAGAGAACTGGATTGGAGATTGCTCTCGCTTGGGTCCCCAGTCATGTTGGGATTAAGGGCAACGAAGCCGTAGATTTAATGGCCAAGGAAGCTGTTAGTGCAGGAATTGATAATTATAATCTTTACTGCCAAGATCTTATTTCCTTAGCGGGATCTCACTTAAATCTACACTGGAATTATCTGTGGTCTAACTCTAACCTGGGTAGACATTTTTATGACATTCAGCCTAATATACCCGTAAAACCATGGTTTTTTAAAGCAAAAAACTTATCTAAACCTGTTACATCCACAATTTGTCGCCTGAGGATGGGTCATGCTTGCACTCCAGTACACCTTGCATTCATAAGAGTTCGAACATCAGACTTGTGTGATTGTGGCATAGAGGAAGGTTCTATGGATCACATTTTTTTTAATTGTCCTAATTTCTCTTTGTCCTTGTATGATATCCTTCCCCCTAAGATCCCCAGACCTATGAACTTTAAATCCATATTAGGCCTTGTAAATACACCCTTTGTAAATATTTTAGGATATTATATACATAGATTTAAAATTAAATTATAAATCATAATGACCCCCAGTCCCTGGAACATTAAATGGAGTACCCATTGGCTGAACTTCGTTGGCATAGTTCCCTCTGAACTGGTTTTGATGATGATGGTTGGATGGTTTGGCTGATGTTCTGGGGACTGGGGTGATTCTGTTCACTAATATGTATTATTTGGGCTTTTTGTAAATTTAGCTCGTTATTGTACAAAGGCACATATATATAATATATTATATATGTGTTGATCACTACCTAGTGTCATAATAATATACATAGAATTTTGTTTGTAATTTTATTGTTTTTTTAGTAGCTAACGTAATAATTTCATTGCTGCAATATTTATTGTGGTTTTATTTACTTAGATTTGTTTGTTCCTTAATTACTTATATTTGTTTGTATATATCTATTATATAGTAGGCAATTGCTTTTTTCTTTATATTTTATAATTAGTTTTATGTACAACTGTGATTTTTTTTTCAAAATATTGTTATATAATGTAGTTTTATGGCTTAATTTTTTGTTATATCAGTTCTTTACTATCTTTTTGTTACTTGACTTTACAGCAGGATAATGGAAAAATCATTTAATTATTTTTTTGTATTACCTTTTTTTAACGTGTATCTCTCATACTTGTCATTGGCAAAACAAATGGCTTTACCATTATGGCCATAAATAGGAAAAAAAAAAAAAAAAAACAAAATGTAAACAAACATTGATTTTGTAAAACTTTTATGGACCCTTTTTATTCAGATTTTTGATGTTTTGAGGGAAGTTGGAGTAGAGATTAGCGAGATATGACTGGCAGAACTAGAATACGGAGTAGTGTAGGACCTAACTATACCACCAGTGCAAGGAACATAATACTCTCTACGAGAGCACCAGTGACTGGAACTGCAACGCTGATCATGATATATTAATTAGACTATCAGCGATCACTAGGCCCTCTAGGAAAAGTTCTCATTGAGTGGAAGTAATGTGTACGTGTAGAAGGCTGAACTTCTAGCATGCTAAATGTAATGAATCATAAAATATCTAGGTTCATGACGTCAGGCCAGGCAGGCCAAACTATAGACAAGGAGTCCCTCTCAAAATGTTGGCATTGTTTGAGCAAGCCCGAGGTTAATTTTTAACATAGTAGGTTCGGTGTTCAAAAATAATTTGAGCAAATTCAGTAACATCTGGTTTGAATCACCACAACCGCCAAGAGTTGCTTTAAATGAATAGGTGTATGCCTACAAGGTAACGTATTCATATGAGTGCTGGATACTGTTGTTGTATCTTCAAAATATCATTTTTCACTGCAGGATTATATTTAATGGTGCTAGTTACTCTAAATTCTTCTAAATTTAGGTAGGTTAAATAAAACAGGTATAGAATTAATGCTATATTTTAAGTATTATTGGCATCTTCAAGCAAACTAAAATTCATTACAAAATTCCTGAAAGTCCAAGAATGCTGCAATTCATTCCCCTGCTTTCCAACCACACGTGATGGACCCGGCACCTGCACGGGAAATCCATGTAAAAACATTATCTCGTCTCTTCATTTTATAACTCAAAGTCAAAATTATTTATTTCATGTAAATCTTTACAGATATTTATGAATAGTCAAAAAAAATAAAGTTTAACAATGAGATCTTAGAGTGCGTTTGGTTAGGCAGCTATTCATTAACAAAAGAATGACAAATATTTATTATAACTCGATATCAGATTTAGAACTTAAACACGATGGAATGGAAATCTTAATATGAAAATTACTACCGAACCGAACACACATTACATAACCAACTAGTGTAAGATTAGGTGGTTAACTGATTCCATTGACCTTTCAATCATTATCTGCCATAAAAGAAGGCGACCAACTTCACTGATCATATCCATGCCTTAAATATTTATTGTAAATAAAAGGTAAGTAACCAATCACATAAAGGTAAAGGTATAAGGATCGGTATTTTTAAGGGCATAAATACTAACTGTAAAGTCGATCCCCTCAGAGACACCCCGGAGAAAAAGAAACCAGCAAGTAAAACACTCTAGTGCTTCACACAAACTAAAAGAGAAGCACAGCTATTGATTGACTTATGCTACATAGGATATATATAGTAGCATACTCAAAATGCACCCCACTGATCAGCATGCATAGAACACCCTATGGCAGATTATTTGTTACTGTACCAATGTACAGAACTACACAATATACTATTGGTATAAATTAAGTATAAATAAGTAGGTAATCATCAATGATTACCTTATCCAAAGACAAAATTTACATAATGTAATGAAAATAAATTATGTAATATTACATTATTACAGTATCAGACATTACATACCTACTAAACAAGGGTACATTCTACATAAACAATTTGTTTGCTAGTTGCGAGACCTCAATTGCATATCAGGACGGTTCCAAACGTCTTTATCGTTAAAATAGTCTTTTACACTATAGTAAGCCTTATTGATTTATACAATTCTTAAACTTCATTTCACTCAGATCTATAGCTTTTAGGTAGGTAATTTATTAAATAACCTTATACTGTTAATGACGAAACATTTATTAGTTTTTTGCAGTCAAAACTTTGGTATATCGATTTTATCTATGTTTCTTAAGTTTAAATTATGTCTATCGCCATTTTTACTAAACATATTTAAGTTTTTCCTAACGTACAATAAATTCTCATAAATATATTGAGATGGTAGTGTTAGTACATCAATCATAGGAAAGATTTCTCGATGAGAATCACGAGCTTTCATGTTATATATTGCCCAAATGGCCTTCTTCTGTAGAATAAATATAGTAAACTGCACCCTTGAGCCCGCACAGTAACATATTATTATATATGAAGTGGTAATTCATGTACTTTATTGATCATGAATGGTCAAGAATATTAATTAATGGTCATTAAAGTGGCTTGTGTTTCAATAAAAATAAACACATCTTTAGCTACCATAGTGGCCAGTGGTAAACAATAAAAAACAGGCAAATAAATAAAACATACAATTATTTTAAATAATTTTTATTTCTTTAATGTTATATTGACAGGGAGAAGTTCATAAAAAAAAACCATGGAATCACTATGTAGTTCCAGGTCTATTGGGAAGTGGAATAAACATACTCTATTCCAGACTGGTGACTAGAATGTACCCCAATACAATTTCATAATAATATATATTGAAAACCTATATATCTTTTTTCCATTTAAAATTTTCATAGTTAGTACTGTAACAGCCGTTTTTGTGACTGTTACATTACCTACCTAACTCTTTGGAAATAAATTAAACTCTTATTATTTTTGGACTTGTTTTATTGAATAACCATCCAATATCATTTATATGATTATTTCTAACAAATTAATATGTATCTTTAATATATTTAAATTACTGCAGGAATACGCTGCTTTGTCTAACCTAGCCCGAACCAATAATCTACTACTTCTATTGTCTCCCGTCACATGTCCGTGGACCAAATTATTTAAAAATAGGAAATTAATTTAAGAATAATATGGTCAGCCCTCTCCAGCCAGTACCATAGGCTGCGTTCCTAATACTAGGGGTTACACTACCTAACAAATTGTGTGAAGCCATGCAATGTGTTTGTGTTGTGACTTTGTCAACATATATGTAGGAGCAAATCGAGAACCAAATCAAACCAATCATTAGGATAGCCAGTAACATATTAGGTGATTACCGACAACAACTTTTCAGTCTGTTCATAAGTCCAAGTTAGCAGAATCCTCTAGTACCCCTTTACTAGTCATGACTTTATCTTTGTAACTAATATTATTATTTATATGTGTATAATTGTAATATTATTGTTATTTTGATATAGGAATGTTATATTTGTATATTTTTTTTATATAGTAGGACAATTTACTAAAACTAAGCTCTAGGCTTGTCCTATGTGTACCATAAATAATAATACAAATTATATTTAATATACCCAGACCATAGAGCAACCCGGCCACCGTACCAGCCCGGACCGAGACCATGACAAACTGTACAGAAATTACATATTAATATTTTTGCCATGTGTGGTAATCGAACCCACAACCTCCGGATACATGACCAAAAGCTACTTCTTAATGACAAAGTTTGACTGGTAAAGTATGCCTAGTGACTTTAAATTTATTGTGCAATAAGTTTTAATATTACAATTGTTTGGTTATATAATAAATTAACATAATAAAATAATTAATTAGTTAATGTTATGGTAAAACTGTATAAGTACTGTGTAAATAGTGGTAAACTATGCTGAACATTTTTGTATAAATTTTGTCCATCTTTATGTAACCATATTTAAGCAAATAAATTATCTTTATCTTAATCTTAAAAATAATGATAATGAACAGCAGAATAAAAATTAATATTAGCAACAGGCTTTATAACATAACATGTTATATGGTGAAATTTAATTGAACAATCAAACCTTTCAGAGACAATTTTCTTAGCTATCCATGGATTCACTGCACAGGAGCATGGATCATGCTTCTGTGATTCTAATCAGGTTCGATTAAACAGCAGTGCTCCCCAGTACTTAAGACTGTGAAGCAGGGTAAAGGCCATACTGAATTTAACTCTCCCCTACACTGTATTCACTACCCTCCCTACCCAACCAAATACTATAAGATCCTATCAGAACTTTTTTTATTCTAAACAGAGTTGTGTTTGACTTCAATCTTGCCTGATGAAAAAGACTATTACCTCATCAAGAAATTAATGCCGTAGTCACTTGAGAACTGTTAAACGCACTGACCAAAACTGAAACATGACTAGGTCACTTGACGGTTTTTGTATCTGTATGTATCAGTATTTGCTTTCTTGGAAATATGTACCATAGAAGATGACCGATCTTGGAAGGGCAAGATCTTTTAGTAGATTTGACTTGATAGTGTGGTCCCTTAGGAATGATTGTTTTCCACGAATGGTGAGTTCTACAAGTATTATTTAACCAAGAGTATACTAGTATGTCTGGTCTATAGGCTGAAACTGTTACTTCTGGTATGATAAGTATTTTCCTGTCTAATGCTTGTCTAGGATTGAGAAAGGTTAACTTTGAGTTGTCCTGTCCTTACAAAAGTAGTTAATCTTTAATTTCTAGAACTTTGTCATATCAGTTTGAATAATAACCTTTTTGGAGCAGTCTTGCACCCTACAAGTACATGTCTGGCAGTGCCTACGCCAACACCACATAATGTTCATGTCTTATCTGTTGCTTTCCCCGTAATCTGGTATGATTAAGATGGATCAGTTGTTTTTGACGGTATTTTTTGAGTATCACTATTTGACCTGTAATTAAATTTGTGCCTTCCTCCTTTTTCCAGTCTGAGGACAACAAACAGACTATATTTAATTATAAATAAAAAAGTTAGTGTAACTTTTTTATTTATCAATGACCAGATACGACTTTATCGCCGTTCCTCATATATATCAGTAAGAAGCCACGAAATTAAACAAAAAGCCTATGAAAAAGAATTCATGTAACAAAATGTAAATAGGTAGTTTCGTCAAAGTCCCTGAGGAATATTTCTTCTATAAGATAATTTTAGGCTTCGAGATAGGAATATTTTCAAACATGAAAAACAATTTAAGCATGAAATAATGCACAATAAAAGTGCAAAACTTGGGAACCTAATATTTAAGGACTATTATCTAATTTACATATTTTTCAAAACAAACAAAAAAAATATATAGACCACGTGATTCAAGGGATGTGCTCAAATTATTCGTATTCATTCGAATGATTGCACTCAATTATAGCAGGAAAAAAATCAAGATTATTTATTATTATTGGCAACATTATGAACTTATGTATTGCGTGAGCCATGTAAAGACGGCACACGGACAGCACACAGATGCGTTTTTCGGTGAGAATAGCAGCAGCGATCAAATAAGCGTACCTACGCTTAATTGTGCCACACTAAACACGCCTACTTTGCACTTCCACTTGTTTTTTCTATTCCGTGCTTTCAATCATAACTGTATAGACTTTAGCAGGTGACAGCGTACCTCACGCTTACTGTCACTGTCAAAATACATACGTTTTTGACAGTGACAGTAGGCGTGAGGTACGCTGTCACCTGTCAAAGTCTATACAGTTTTGATTGAAGGCGACACGACACGTCGCCTCGCCTGATTTTTCTCTAGAGCCCCTGGTGAAGTTATATTATATTATACGACACCTCGATCGATAATTTTATTTTAGTAATCGATTATTTTACATCCCTACTTTTCCTGTTGTGCATAGCAAGAACAAATTAAAACAAAAAATATTAAAAAGAAATCTGGTTCAGACTTCAGGTTCAATCTATAGTTTTGTCGTATTAATTAATATTTTTCCGCTATGGATGGTTTTGGAGATAGTTTCGTTCAACCAGATGTAGATCCAGCTGCAGAGTTTTTAGCTCGGGAACAGAACCAATTGGCTGGACTTGAAGATGAGTTGGAAACCGTGGCTCCACCTCCTGTGATTTCTACTTTCGATACAAATGGTTTAGATGATTTTACAGGTAAATATATTTTGTATTTGCATCTACTTTTGTTTTCTAAAAATGAACGACCAGAAAATATATGAAATGATTACCCTAACAAACACACCTCCCACTTTTTTAGCACAATCTACCCTCACTAGAAGGACTTTGGATGCCACCTATTAGAAAAAAAAAATTTACTAAAGGGCTTAAAATAATATATTTATTTAATGTGGATCAATTCATGAGTGAATCAACTTATTAGCCACTCTTGAAAAAAATGAGCTATAACAACATTGTTCCCATTATCTTATAAGTATATATTAAGCAGATTTAATAGTAACGCAGTTGACCAGAATAACCCCCCATTGTAATAAATCATGACCCTGAACGTTATTGATGATGCTTTATTTGCAATAACTTTAATAAGTTACTATAGATGCTTGTATTTGTACATTGTATTTAGAAAAAGATCACACTCTTATTTAAAATGTCTGAACACACAATTTTTAAAATAATATTTTTATACCAAATTTTTGCATGTTTGTCCCTAACACTGAGTATAAAATCACATCTACTGCTTTACCAATATGATACACAAATTAAACAGAGATGGAGATATATAATTATGACAACAACAACAGCTAGCTTGTGTTTCTGCTACTTTACACTCGTCATTCAACACGGTCAACTATAAATATAGAATTATATATATATTTTTATTTTATTTTTTCATGTATCATAAATAATTTTTAACTAAATAATAATATTTGATGTAATATCTGTAATATAATGTTTAGAATCTAATGGAGTTAATGAGGAGGAAGCTGCGCCAATTCCTGTTTTCAAAGAGGAACGGGAGGAGCCAGAAAGAATCAAAATATGGAGAGAGGAACAGAAAAAGCGTTTAGAAGAAAAAGGTATAAATTTGAAAGTTATTATTATTTATCAGGCAGGAAGTTGAAGACTATCTTGTTATTCTTAGGTGTTAAGTATTTCTTAGCTGGTGTGGTTTAAAGTTGTCTAAACAATTTTTAAATTGATTGATGGTCTCAGCTGAGACAACTTCTTTTGGTAGTTCGTTCCAAGCATCCACAACTCTATTGCCCATAAAATCCTTGCGAGGGTTATTAAAGGCTGTTGTTTTATCTAATTTAAATAGGTTCCTTGTAGCCATGGATTAATAGTTTATTGGAATATTTGGTCAAACTGCTGCAAGTTGTAGTATCCATTTATAATCCAGTATGTTTCAATAAGGTCACCACAATGCCTGTGTTGCCTTAAGGTGGTTAGTTTTAGGCATCCTAATCTTTAGCTTTCTTGGCACCTTGGTTAGTTTTGTGTTAATAAAAGACTTTCCTAATTAAGTAGACAAAACTATTGGCCCTCTTGGTTATGAGTTCTATATGCTAGGTCTGTTTGTTATAAAAAAATGATTTGTTACCGTGTTGTGAAATGATGTAGCATTAATATAATCATATCAATTAAGAAAAAGTATGATAATAAAATTTCATTTCATACTAAGAATTTATCATAAATATAACAAAAATACAAAAAAAAGCTATTTAATAATAATCTCAGTGTAAAATTGATGTTGTTATATTTTATTTGTATTTATAGATGCTGAAGAAGAAAAGAAAAAGGAAGAAATGCTAAAAGTTGCCAAAAAAGAACTTGAAGATTGGTACAAATCTCATGAGGAACAAATAGCTAAAACTAAAGCAGCTAACAGGTAAATTTAACTAATATAATAAATATTATTTTATTCTTATACCTTGTTCACTTTCAAATGAGTCTGAAGATATATGAATTTTTAATGTGTTATTACTATTATTCATTAAATCAGTGCGGGTGCTGAGTCTATTGCATGATTGGAAGGCAGGAGATTGAACTGTAATGTTTCTGGAATGCAAAGTTACAGACTTAGAAAATCCATTAAAAAGAAACAACAAATATAATGTGTTTTAAAAGTGAAAGAAATTATAAGGCTATAAATTATTGTCTTTCCCAGTTTGCTTGTATAAAATAAACACTTTAAAATATTTCTTGGAGTTTAGATTACCATGTTTTAACTTTTTATACATATTCTAATTTCAACAAAAGCTACAATAATTTACTATATTATTAAACAAAATATGGTAATTAAATTATACTAGCAAAAAGTAAAGAAAACAATGTTTGCCTTAACCTTTACACCTTGTCTGTTTTATAGAAATATGTATAATAATTTGTTTGTCGCAAAAATAGTATGCCTAATAAAATGGTCTTCATAGTATTATTTACAATAAGATATAAATAATATTTTATTATAAATGAATGTTTTTCTTTTTCATTGCTATCAGGGAGTCTGCTAAGTGAGTATATTACAAATTTATATAAAAGGAAATGTTACTAATGGTGTTGGATGGTGGTATATAAGATGGGATTTTTTTATAATGACCTTTTTGCATTTGTAAACTTGTATTCATTTACTAAACATTTATTAAGTCAATGGCAAAGGGCACATTATTTTTATCATTTCACAATTTTCTGTAATTAAAGTAAAATTCTAGTGAAATATTTTCAAAGAACCCCAACCTATTGTTAGGTAAATGTGCATTCAGTTAAAAATTTTGATATGTTATATATTCCTGCATATAAGTGGTGGCAGAGTTGGTTAAACCTCAGACTTAAGAACACTACAGTTTTTAGATCCCCGGTGTGCACCACGCAGTTTCACTATACCAACTTGTGTAACCGTTTATAGGTGGGTTATTGAGTCTATCCAAACATCGCGTCGAGCTAGCCGAGCACTTGTTCCTGTTGACTCATACAACTACGACGAGATGGGATTAAAACCCTTCCGCTGGGTACCTTGAGGCCATCTATGCGGTCTCGGGCGCCGTAAGGCACTTCGTGATGATCACGCATATATATTTCTTCTATAACTGTTTCAGAGTTTAAATTTTATACTATTCATTATTTTCACTGTGGAACCAACTTCGTAAGAACGAAAAAAGAAAAGATTTATATATTTTTTCGATTTGTTCATCAGAAAATCATCATTGTTCGGTAGAAATTCAGACAATGCTTAATAAACATATATGAGATTTCTGTTGGTCCCCGGTGTATATTTTGTACCTATATATGGTTTTGTTGTTCGAAAGGGAAAAGAATTGTGGGGTAGACAGTTCTATCTATAGCAATATTATAAAGAGAGATTTGTATTTTTGTTTGAAACGAATAGACTCAAAAACTACTGGACCGATTAAAAAAAAGTTTTACTAATAGCATTATCACTGAGTAATATTTTATTTTAAAAAATATTAGGGATCCGTAAGAAAACTTCGAAAATGTAACCCAAGGTGTAAACAAATACTTATAAATTTCTTTACATCGCGTGCGCCGAAACCTGTTGATGATAGAACAAAATAATGTACTACAGATTTAGAGAACATATTTATATGTAAAAAAAGTTCGCGGATCATATATCCAACTATTATAGTTCTCATGTCACTATAACAACTTCTTTATGTATGAATAGAAATAACAGTAGAAACTAGACCACGTTATTAGTACCTTGTTATTAATACGGTATCTATTAACTATATATCAAATTTAGTTCAGATTTTTAAGTGAATACCTTTTTTTTTCAATAAAATAGGTTAAATAAGTTTTGAGAAATAAGAAACTATAATACTCTGTTAGGTAGGTCAACAAGATCTACTATTCATAAATTAAATCAGTAGTTTTCGAAATATTAGATGTGAACAGGCAAATTTACAGACACCGGAGTTTCAGTATAAGGGTTCCTTTTAAGGGTTCGATCAACAATACTTTTGAAGGTAGTTGTCAAACCTATGTTTTATTTAGAGATTGCGATACGGGCGACCCGGCGCGACGGTTGAAATTTAACGCGAGTGAAACCGCGGGGCAGTTAGTTATAAATAATGCTGAATGTTTAAAATATTACACCTTGGCTGTTGGTCAAATTTCTATTATTATATTTATGTTGGTTATTGTACGCAAAAATCTTTCTATTGTGGCCATTGTGGGTAATAAACATTTTTGTATTATAATATTTAAAAAGTTTTTTAATGATTTCGAAAAAAAAACCATAACCGAAAGATTAATAAATACAATAACTGACAAAAATATTATTATAATATTGCGACAAACAGTAATGGAGTATTACTGGGAGTGCGAAAGCTCTTTTTGTATGGAGAACGCAGACTTCGCGAATACGAATGCAGTGTCCTTAAATACTCCAGGCTGTTTCTAAAACAATGGCAACTTTGTTATGGTAAATGCCACCAACATAAATAACAGTTATACCTACTTACTATTGAAATAATAATAAATAAACAGCTATTTTATCACCATTTAGGTAATCAATGCACCAATACTTTCTATCTACTCTGCAGACTTTGGGTTTGACCAGTTTGGTCAGCCTTTTTCATTGCTCCCAAATTTATTTTAAAAGTAAGATGTCCTATGATTTTATTATGGGACTTTCATCCAATTGAGCAAGGTGCAGATTTAAAAAAAACATTGATAATAGAGTGTACATTACTACCGGACGAACTGGAGATGGTCGTTCTCGTTATTTAATACCAATACATCTACTATTCTAATTTAAACTTCTGCAATTTCCCATAAAACAGTCATTTTCAATGACCATCAACAAATTACAAGGTCAAACATTTAACGTTTCGGGCTTAGGCCGAATATAGTGTAGTTTACCATGGACAGCTATATGCCCTTCGTATGTCACTTCCAGATAATTTTATTTTATAATTCGTCAAGTTTCAAAAGACAGCAGATCCCTTACTTAGAACACACGTAACTGAAAGTTCGGATTTCGTGCGCTCTTTCTCACTTTCTAATTTACCATAAGACTGACTCAACAAAACACCAGTATGTGATTGATGCTAATAATATCTTTTTTATATAGGAATGCAGAGAAAGCCCTTGCTCGAGGCTCTGAAAGTGGGGCTGATGATGGAAATGAATGGACAAAGGTTTCAGAACTTTGTGACTTTGGGCCAAGACGTGGACGCGATGTGGCCCGACTCCGCTCCATTGTGCTGCAGCTCAAACAATCTGGAGTGCGTCCTAAATACCCACCACGCACTACTAAAGTGTAAGCACTTTAATTTGTAATCTAAAATATATTATATAGGGTAGGCTTTAATAATCATACATTATAATACAATGTGTGATTATTAAACCACATGCTACAACAAGTTAAAGAACATATTCCTATTTTGTATCCTTTTTTATTTCAATGTTATTTTCACAAATCTAACCTTTTATATAATGACCATATTATAAACTCCAGCGAAGGCATCCAACAGGGAGATCCCCTAGGACCTTTGATATTTAGTTTAGGTATACAACCTATTATCAATTCATTGAAGTCCGAGCTAAATATTTGGTACCTAGATGATGGTACACTTGGCGGCGATATAAACACTGTCATTTCAGATTTGGAAAACATCACTTCTTCCTTTTCCGCTTTAGGACTTGAAGTTAATTTTTCTAAATCTGAAATTTATAATTGTAGCGATAGTACAAATGAAAACATAAAGATTTTATTTCCGGGTATCAAAATAATAAATAGTGAAAATTTTGTACTGTTGGGTGCACCAGTCACATTAGATTCTGTTCCAAATTTTATTGAAAATAAAATTTCCAAATTAAAAATCCTCCATGATCATTTGCCTCATATTCATTCCCATATTGCTTATACATTATTAAAATTTTGCTTTTCCATTCCCAAATTTACTTATTTAATAAGGACAACACCTATTTGGAAATTTCCAAATTTAATTTATAGCATAGATAACAAATTGAAATCTTGTGTTGAATTGGTTTTAAATATCAGTTTAACAGAATCTCAATGGAATCAGGCGTCACTCCCTATTAGATACGGTGGCATCGGAATCCGCAGAGTTTCAGATGTCTGTTTACCTGCCTTTATTGGTTCTTGTTATGGGGTCTCAGAGCTAGTCACTACTATTTTACCCGACTTAGGTGCAACCTCTGAGATTCCATATCTACTCGAATCAGTGGAGGCTTTTAGATCGACGTCTGAAATTCTGCCGGAGATCCAGTTGTCTTCACAGCGTCAATGGGACACAATAAATATTAAAAATAATTTAAACAACCTTTTGGCAACATTTTTAGGATCCGATTTAGCTCGTCTTAAAGCCTCTATAACACCTGAGTCTGGGTTATGGCTGGATGCACTCCCTTCTCCTTCACTGGGTACATTTCTAGATGACCAGTCGTTAAGAATAGCTATGGCATTACGGTTAGGCGCGAACATCTGCCAACCTCACCAATGTGAATGCGGAGTGCAAGTCTTAACGAACGGCCATCATGGATTAAGTTGCAGTAGAAGTGCTGGGAGATTGCCTCGACACCATAACCTTAATGACATTGTTCGCCGTGCTCTGACTTCAGCAAACGTCCCCTGTATTATTGAGCCCCGTGGGTTAAGTAGAATAGATGGAAAACGCCCAGATGGGTTAACTTATCTGGGACGTCACTTGTGTTGATACATTTGCGGCATCACATCTTCAAGCCTGTGTAGGCTCAGCAGGGGCGGCTGCTGAGGCTGCAGCCAAGGCGAAACATACAAAATATCAAAATTTAAAATCTGATTATTTATTTGTTCCATTTGCTGTGGAGACAACTGGGGTTTGGGGCTCTGAAGCCAAGGAATTCAGCAAAAAGCTATGTGCTCTTCTAAATGAGATCACTGGAGATTCCCGGTCCGGATATTTCTTTAAACAAAGGATATCACTGGCAGTACAGAGAGGTAATGCTGCCAGTGTTATGGGAGCCTTCGGGCCGGGACAGAGTCGGGACATAGTGGATATTTAATTTTTTTTTATTCAATATTTGTTTATTCAGAAAAAAAAAAATATGTTAACAATTGCCTGTGGGCCCCGCACTATTTAATTAATTATTTTATATACAGTAAAAGCTCTTTATGTGTATGATTGATTATGCAGTATAAATAATTTAAAAAATGCAATAAAATACTAATAATGTTTATTGTTCTTTTGTTACAGAGCTTAATCACCACTATGAGCAGCAAATTTGTGCTTTAAATATAAATTAAATAATACCTATTATTTAAGCATCACAGTTAATCAGCATTATGAAGTTATTTTTCAACATGGTTAAATATGTAACATACATAAATAAATAATGCCATAGCACACAAGTAAATGATGGACCACACAATTTCATAAACAATACTTAAATATTGTTTTATGAAATGGGTCTGAAATATATTATGTTAAATAAATTAAAGGATTATAAATATGTGTTTGGACAAAAGTCACATTTGTTCTATATAACTTTATAGTATAAATATATTATATTATTGGAATGCAACACTTTTTATTAATCATCATAATTTCAAATCCTTAGCTATATCAATATTTTTTCTTTTATGTATTTTTGAAATAAATTTTAATAATAAATACATTAAACTTATAACAATTAAAAATGGCCAAATGCCACATTTAGAATAATTGTTTAACTGTTTCCCTAGAGAATTGACATGGTTTAAAGCTACTCTATTATAAACTATTTCAGTTCTTTGTGTGATGTCCATCCAACTGTACATCTCCCTTACCATTTTGTTGCAAACAAATGGACAGAGGTTGTTTCCGACTTGTAGGTCCTTCATTGCCTTTTCAATGCCTCTAACCAAGCTGTTTACATTTGGCTCTGTTAGATAGATCATGTTCTCGGGCAACACTTCTGGTATTCCTCCAACCCTAGTCGAAACAACTTGCAGACCACAGGAAGCCGCCTCCACTATGGCCATGCAGTATGCTTCAGTCAAAGATGTATTCAAAAATATATGCCCTTGCACCAAAACATTTCTCACCTGAGAATGTTTTAAGCTTCCTAAAAGTGTCACACAGTGTTGCAATCCTTTTCTTTCTCTGACTTCCTGTAAAAGCCACATCTTAGGTCCATCCCCTCCTATAATAAATCTAAGCTTAGGATATCGAGGACACATGTCTGCAATTATTCCAGTCATGAGGTCTACTCCTTTTCTGTATACTAATCTAGAAACTATAACTATTGTTATGGTGTCTGCGTCACGTCTACTAGGTTCAGGAGTAAAAGCATAAGTGTCTACAGCGTTTGGTATCACAGACACTCTGCTGGCTCTTACTTTAGCCCGTAGCACTGTATTTTCTCTTCCTGTATGTGACACACAAATACAATGGTCACATTCAGACAGGCATAACTGGAGGTATTTGTTAGTTAAAATAGCTGATGTATCTGCGAAGCCAAACAAACTATGATCTGTAAATACTGTTCTTAGTCCCATAAGCTTCGCTATAATAGATACTTCATGGCCCAACACACTGAAAGCAGAATGGCCGTGTACTATTTCTATTCTCTCTCTGATTAAAATATATCGAATGATAGCAAGGTTGGCAACCATTGTAGGTAAAATGCACTGGTTATAAAATACTTTGATTGGCAAATAATATACTTTAAGGCCAGAAGTCATGTAACGAATGCCTATTCTGTCATTATAGCAATGGGTTATGACTACTACTTTATGACCACATTTTATTAGGCACTGTGATAGGTTATAAATATGTTCCTCTACTCCTCCCGTGTTAGGGTAAAAGAAATCTGAGGCCATACATATAATATGCTTTTTCTTTACAGATTCCTGAAATAATATAGAATGCATAGGTATAGATTTTTTATTATACAATGGTAAATTACAATTTGTCGGTAATTTTCCCACCATATTATTAATATATTAAAGTAAAATTTGGCCTTATTTATTCACAGCAGTAAATTACGGTTTCTAAACTAAACATCTGTTTATTCTTTTACGATATTTATTTTGATAAAATAGGTGAGTTAGGTACTATAATCTTCTTTTAAATAATGGCCTCGATGTCTTACGTGTAATTTTGCCAAAGTCTAATAAGGGGCTTTATTCCGAGTTTTGACACGTTCACCGTCGCGCATTTTGCGTAAAGTACGGGTATTGAAATGTAAGTTCTATCCTGTTAATTATAAAGTTGAAATTCCAATGCTCCATACATATTCAAACTTGCGAAGAATTCGTGTATTTCAAGATGGCTGCATTATAATAGCCAACCTAATACATACTATATAACCATTGAAATAGAGCTTATATTTCCATATTTATAGTTTGCGCAACGTCTTGTCGTGATTAGCGGTTGCAAACTCGGAATAAGGCCCCAGGTGTAGTTTTATTAATAATTCAAGTCGTAAGGCTACGTTCGCACGAGCGCTTTTTCGACGTTTTTACGCGCGTTAATTTAAACTTTTCGAATAAACCATATGACTTCTCGGTTGTGTTCACACGTTAGCGCTATTACGCCGGGAGTTTTTTTATCTGTCCCGCTCCATTTTAAACGCCGAGCGGAAAGCGCCGACATAAATGCAACAAAGGGAAACGTACCGATATATTCACACGAGCGCTTTTTTAAACGCCAATAATACGTCAGTTGCGCCGGTGATATCGACGAGTAAGCGCGTGTTTGTGTAGGCAATCTCATATTTGTATCATGCAGCGTTATTCTAGGACCCACAATGGATAGTTATTCGCCGAACGTATTCATTGTCATTCTGAAGTAGTTAAAGTACTTTTTAGGATAATATTATTAATCAATTTCTTTATTTCATTAAAAAAAAAACAATAAATATTGTAAACTCTTTCTACTTTAGGTTACCCTGCTTTTTTCAGTACAGTTTTCTCAAAAGTATAAGCTGTTTTTTGGGAATCAGGCTCTTATAATACAACAATAAATCAAGTGAAATGTTACCTACTTCTACTTATAAAAGAAGAAAATTATACATTTTCTTCATATAGCGTCACAAATTGATCTTTTATTTACCATTCACCAGACAGCCTCCGTAGACTAGTGGTTGCGCTTTTGGCGCTGTATCCGGAGGTCGTGGGTTCGATTCCCACCCATGACAAAAAAAAAATTGTACGTTTTTTCTGTACAGTTTGTCATGGTCTGGGTGTTTATAAAATATAATATGTTTTATATAGTTGCTTCTGGTACACATAGTACAAGCCTATTATTGGAGCTTAGTTTGTGACCAGGGGCTTTATTCCGAGTTTTGACACGTTCACCGTCGCGCATTTTGCGTAAAGTACGGGTATTGAAATGTAAGTTCTATCCTGTTAATTATAAAGTTGAAATTCCAATGCTCCATACATATACAAACTTGCGAAGAATTTGTGTATTTCAAGATGGCTGCATTATAATAGCCAACCTAATACATACTATATGACCATTGGAATAGAGCTTATATTTCAATATTTATAGTTTGCGCAACGTCTTGTCGTGATTAGCGGTTGCAAACTCGGAATAAGGCCCCTGAGCAATATTGTGTAAATTGTCCTACATATAAATATATATATATGTAATTCATTAATAATTTGATGAACCCAAGTTATGTTTTTCGCCTTCTTACAATGTAAATCCCGATTGCTGCAATTTCATCTGAATTCATGACACGTCCGTATCAAGCGCAAGCTGCTACAAAGTGGTTATTTTAACGTTCTCTGAACAGCGTCAAATCAAGACGGTAAAAAAAACTTCCAACTCGGAACGCTTTATTAAACGCTCGTGCGAACGTAGCCTAAAAGTGTCAATCTTGGAAGGCCAATATCCTTTAATGGACGATGCAAAGACCATCCCGGGGTTCCTCTTGCACCGGCTTCCACTGCATAAAGTTGAGTTTTATAACCACTTCTAGTAATTTCATTCGTGCGATTAAATTAATATTGTGATATTATAAAATTGATGTATTTAAACAATTATAATAACGAGGTAGTAATGTTTTTAATTTCAATTATTTAATTCAAAATAGTTCTTCTTATCAAAAAGTGGCATCAAAAATGATTAATGTAAAATGTAATTTTTTTTAGCTTGCTAAAGTGCAGCTCTTGAAACGCGCCCTACATGTAAACATCTGTCAAAAAGTAACACAACCTTGCGGTCCGATTCACGCCAAAATTTATGTCAGCGCTGTCAGCACCGATGATTTGACATAGATAGTGACGTCATTACAGACGTCATATTGGACTTAGTGATTTTGCTTCTGGGTGAAATCGCTGTGAGCGCTGTCAGAATGACATTTATCTAGAAACATGATTTTAAGGAAAGTAATAGAATTCCTAAAATAATTATTAAGTAGATAGTTAAAAGTGTTATGTTCTCATTTATTTTGGTATTTATGTAAATAAATATACAAAATACATTTAAATTCATTAATTTGTTACGGCATTTTATTTGACATTAAAACAGAGTGAGAGGAGCATATGTTTTAGTTGCAAGATAGAGGGAGATACAAAAGAGGTTCTTGTGAGCGCGCTTAATCACTGGGGCTTTATTCCGAGTTTTGACACGTTCACCGTCGCGCATTTTGCGTAAAGTACGGGTATTGAAATGTAAGTTCTATCCTGTTAATTATAAAGTTGAAATTCCAATGCTCCATAACATTTCCATATTTATAGTTTGCGCAATGTCTTGTCGTGATTAGCGGTTGCAAACTCGGAATAAGGCCCCTGGTCCGATTCATTAGAACGCTAACAGCACCGTGAGTGATTACATCGCGCTTTTTGAATCGGACCGGTGATTATGAACGTCAGCGCTGACAGCGGTGTTATCGCCATTCGGACCGTGAGGAAAATACCACCTTTTACCCGAGCTACAATTGAGCAAAAAAGAAACATAACCTTAAAATTATATGTACAAAAATAAAATAATTAAAATATTTTTTTATACCTACTCACTTTAGTGTTTTTATTTGTAGAACACAGTTTCTTTAGTACTTTTGTTAGACTGGCTATTCTAGTGTTTAAAAAGAAATTCGTAAACATGAATAAATATGGAAACACAAAATAAAATAGAACATAAAAGAAAAAGATTTGCTGCACGTTTAAAATATTCAAAAAATCTAATCTTTAGCAAAACTCCGGAAAAGGTAATAATATAAAAATATTATTCTAAATCCTAAGAGGGCTGAAAATTGGAACCCTTATTAAATTGTATACAACTTATTAAAATTTAGTCTGAGATTTAAAGTGGAGGGAGACAGTGTTCTAAACTATCCATGGGTTTTCCATGTGGAGGTAGTAGCCTAAATGATTGCATAGTCTGGTTGGTGCTGGCGTTTTGAACCAAGTTGCTTAAATTTATGTCCTAAGACTTCTTTTCAACAAATTAACTTATTATTTTTCAGAATTTAATTCTTTGTAATGTGGGACAGGGCACCGGATTACCAAAAGAATTACTTTTAGCATACATTAATAACATTATAAAGAATTCTTCCATGCCCAAGTATATAGCCAATAAAGGAGAGACATACTCATTCCTTATTTTTGATGATGTTTCTAAAGCTAAAGACTTTTATGAAAATAATAATGGTTTAATAAAATTAGTTGGTGATACAATTCCAAATAATGTACAATTAATTTATTTAGCTTATATTAATTCAGGTAACTTTTTATATTAATTGATTATTAAGAGTTCACATTTTTTAATATTTATCTATTTAATGTGGGTTCAGGCATGCAGAATTTCATTTGCATATATTGTTTTTTTTTTGTTGGATAAGAGAAAACCACACAGGTTTAACCACAATAATTTCACCATAATCTGATAACAAAACACGGGGCTATTTAAGACTCCTTTTTGAAACTAGTTTTATATGATTCTTCATTACATAATAAGCACACTACATTGATATTTCCGGGATGTCTACTCTATTATTAATAAAAATCAATGTTAAAGTTTGAATTTCCTCAATGGTGCTAAAAACGCTGTTCACAGTCTATGTCAGTGTGACGTCTCACGCAAGTAAACAAACAAGCATAGATTAAATAATCTCCTATTTATTATACTATATATATCTATATTTCACCCACATGATTTATAATCTGTGTATTGTTTTGTTAACTTGTATGTCACCAGTCATCAACAAATCAAAGATGTTTTTGTTATAAATAAAATTGTAAAAATATTCAATATTATTTCGTGTAATCTACAAAAGATATACATAATTTAGTTTAAAATAAAGTGAAATAGGTTGTTTTACGACATTGCCTGATAGGATGACCACAATTTATAGTATATTTTTTATGTAGTCAAATAGCCTATTACAATAGAGTCTATTATCGTGAAATAACATCCAATATTTGATATTTAGATCCCAATGTAACTTAGGAACTCCTCAACTGGTAACAGTATATGTGCGGTAGTATTGATTAATGAAAAATCAGGAAAAATTAATTGAGTGCTCACCAAACAAGTAAATTCTATGTTTTTATAAGAGACTATATAAAACTTTATTTTCAGTACCCAGTGATGAAGTAATATATGACAATAAAGACCCAACAGGTCTACATATATTAAGTAATTTTATTAATAAAGTTGAGGAAGAAATATTACTCAACATTTTTGATCTTTCGATACCCTCAGATAAGGGTGTATTGAAAAACCGTCAAGTAAAACATTTCGGCTTTGAATTTAGATATGGCAGTAATGATGTTGACTTGAATTCACCTCTCTCTGAGAAAATACCTGATGAATGTAATTTCTTATGGCCTCGACTAACAAATGCTGGAATTGAATTAGAAAGGGTACCTGACCAATTAACTGTTAACAAATATGCACCTGGACAAGGTATGTAAAATTAATATTTTTTGTTTAATTATTGTAATAGGTTGTAGGTGTAGGGGAGCCCAATCGGGGATTTTTTGCATTACTTGTGATCAGAAAATCATATTGGGAGAAACCATACACCTTGTAATGTACCCTATATAAACACTTAATATAGGGCATTTGTTAAGGGCAGCCAATTAGATAAGTAAAAAAAAAATTATCAGAAAAACTGAGTGCGTCAAATTAAGACAAGGTAGTTAAGTACATGGAGAAAATTGTATATTGCAATAATCTGACGATTTGAGCGTGGTATAAGGAATTGGGGCGAGTCACAAAGTTGAAAAAACAAGTCACTCGAGTGCAATTGTTTTTTTTTATTTTAAAGGAAATCCTTTAAGGATTACGGAAAAAAATATAATCTGACGTTTTTAATGGGGCGATGTAGCTAAAATAATCAACAAAGTGTGTAGAGTCCAGCTGCTGTATATTTCCCACTCTGCACTTCTTTTATCTTATCACTCTTTATCTCTCACTGTCTCGCACCGTCTGCCGCCATGATGCTATCTCAGCTAATCACAAACACATGTTAACACATGTTTGTTTTAGTAAATGTGTAGATGTGAATTTAAACAAATAAAAAAAAAATTTATAAAATGAAATTGAAATAAAGAATTATTATTATTATGTAGGATAATCTTATATTAAATTTTTAAAGATAAAAATGCAATGAAAAAATTCCTGGTGGCGGGACTCGAACCCACGAACCTCGCTATCGCGGCAAGGCGCTCAACCGCTGAGCCAACCAGGTTCCAGTCAGCCCTCACGAATTTTGTCATTGCTTGTTATCTACTTATACACAGACGCCCTCTATTAGCTTTCTTTTAATAACTCTTATACGAGTGAAGTTAAAAGTCCTAGCTTTTGATGCTAGATGGCAGAGGAGTCTGTTTTTTGTTTTTACTTTTTTCAGTATTTTATATTTATGCATTTTTTATAAATTCCTTTTTATAGGATAATCTTATATTAAATTTTTAAAGATAAAAATGCAATGAAAAAATTCCTGGTGGCGGGACTCGAACCCACGAACCTCGCTATCGCGGCAAGGCGCTCAACCGCTGAGCCAACCAGGTTCCAGTCAGCCCTCACGAATTTTGTCATTGCTTGTTATCTACTTATACACAGACGCCCTCTATTAGCTTTCTTTTAATAACTCTTATACGAGTGAAGTTAAAAGTCCTAGCTTTTGATGCTAGATGGCAGAGGAGTCTGTTTTTTGTTTTTACTTTTTTCAGTATTTTATATTTATGCATTTTTTATAAATTCCTTTTTATAGGATAATCTTATATTAAATTTTTAAAGATAAAAATGCAATGAAAAAATTCCTGGTGGCGGGACTCGAACCCACGAACCTCGCTATCGCGGCAAGGCGCTCAACCGCTGAGCCAACCAGGTTCCAGTCAGCCCTCACGAATTTTGTCATTGCTTGTTATCTACTTATACACAGACGCCCTCTATTAGCTTTCTTTTAATAACTCTTATACGAGTGAAGTTAAAAGTCCTAGCTTTTGATGCTAGATGGCAGAGGAGTCTGTTTTTTGTTTTTACTTTTTTCAGTATTTTATATTTATGCATTTTTTATAAATTCCTTTTTATAGGATAATCTTATATTAAATTTTTAAAGATAAAAATGCAATGAAAAAATTCCTGGTGGCGGGACTCGAACCCACGAACCTCGCTATCGCGGCAAGGCGCTCAACCGCTGAGCCAACCAGGTTCCAGTCAGCCCTCACGAATTTTGTCATTGCTTGTTATCTACTTATACACAGACGCCCTCTATTAGCTTTCTTTTAATAACTCTTATACGAGTGAAGTTAAAAGTCCTAGCTTTTGATGCTAGATGGCAGAGGAGTCTGTTTTTTGTTTTTACTTTTTTCAGTATTTTATATTTATGCATTTTTTATAAATTCCTTTTTATAGGATAATCTTATATTAAATTTTTAAAGATAAAAATGCAATGAAAAAATTCCTGGTGGCGGGACTCGAACCCACGAACCTCGCTATCGCGGCAAGGCGCTCAACCGCTGAGCCAACCAGGTTCCAGTCAGCCCTCACGAATTTTGTCATTGCTTGTTATCTACTTATACACAGACGCCCTCTATTAGCTTTCTTTTAATAACTCTTATACGAGTGAAGTTAAAAGTCCTAGCTTTTGATGCTAGGACTTATGTAGGTAATTTATAATATTATTTAAAAAAAAAACATATCTTAAATTTAAAATTTCATTCAAATTCTTGGCTAAAGGCCACTCAACCAATAGTTTTTGGAAGAATAGGTATTCGTCGTTTGGGCAACCTTGCTCTTCTGGCTTTTTTATCTTCCATTCATCTTTCCGCTGATCTTATTGGATCAATCCTTAACCCATTACTTGGTAATTTTTAGATCAGCGGAATGAATGAAGGTATTAGCCGGTGAAAAGAGGTCATTTCAATCGACGAATTACCTAGTCTACCAAAAAATAAAAAAAGTTGAGATATAGCAATCATTAAAAAACATAACAATACTTTATTTTCAACAAGTTCATCTCTTGACTTGGCTCGCTTACGCGCAGGCTGTCAGAAGGAGTCGGGTGGATGGCTAATTGCGTACCAATCTCCATCACTCGGTACACTTTTAGACAAGAACACCCTTCGTATTTCTGTCGGTCTGCGTGTGGGGGCTGAGCTTTGTAAGCTGTGTTTGCGGTTCGCTTGTCGATTCTTTTGGTCATCACGGACTGTCTTGTGTCCGTAGCGCGGGCAGAGTGTCACGACATGCGGCGCTTAACAGTATCATAAAAAGAGCTTTGGTTTCTATTAACGTTCCTAGCACGCTCGAACCATCAGGTGTCTCACGTGACGATGGAAAGAGGACTGATGGCATGACGCTAATACCGTGGAGCCAAGGCAAATGTCTACTGTGGGATGCTACATGAGGAGACACTCTCGCTCCTAGCTACTTACGTACTACGTCACAGTGTGCTGGCACCGCTGCAGCAAAAGCCGAGAATATAAAAAAACTTAAATATTATTTTTACAAGAAAATTATATATTCTCGGCTTTTGCTGTAGAGACGCTGGGACCGTGGGGTAAGGATGCAAGTCAGTTGGTGGATCAAATTGGTCGTCAGCTGATCCAAACTACAGGAGATGTCCGTGCTCGGTCATTCCTGTCACAGAATGTCAGTCTGGCAATACAAAGAGGGAATGCCGCATTTGTACTCGGCACGGTTGGTGTTTTGTCGGGGATGGATTAGTGTTTTAATATGATTGTTATTTAAGTTTTATTTAGTTACTATTATTTTTAATTTTGTACATTTAATTTTGTTATGTGAAAATAAATATATATCCATTAAATAAATAAAAAATAAACAGCACAGTTTACATGTAAATGATGGAATTGCAAATAGATTTATTATTGTTTTTATAACTCCAATATAAAAAATAAAAATAAAATCAGATTAACAATATTCGTCCATATAACTGTCAGATTATTATTGAGGGTGACAAGGACATCAAGTTGAACCATCTGTATAAAAACCTATAGCGCTCGAGTATTTCAAGGATATTTTTTTTTTACATTTTCAAAAAACATTCTTGACCTTAAGTCGCGCCCAAATCGTCAGTCATTTGAATAGGAAACTTTTTTGAGTTCACTTAACATTCCCTCTGAATATCTGACATGCTTGAATATTATTTTTTCTACCTCTATTTACAGGCACCCCCCTACTTGGTTATCAGAAAGTAATTGCGCGTACACTATGAATGTCTGACACGCTCGAGTATTTCCATGTGACTGTAAATGTGCTCTCCCCCCTCCCCACTAAAATGATAAACTTACATAAATTTTTGTTCGTTTTAGGACCTAATCTTCACAATCAAGTCCCCATGACACTTTAGTAACTGCAAATTTAGCATCCTGTAGGATTTAATAATAGAAGGGTAGCCACCCTTCTATTATTAAATCCTACAGTCCCTTGAATAATAAATCGATTTTAATGTTATTGACAGGATCATAGTTATATATTACACTTTGTGGGCCATTCCGTAGTCTCATCAGCCTAGAGTGCCAGGCACTTGCCACCTCCAAATTAGATGTCCAAAGAAGTGATGCAGTGGTGGTGCCACTAATATATTTAAAAAAAGCAAGTAACACTCGCGTCTTAGCAAATTGCATGATGGTGAATGCATACATCATAAATATAAAATTATCCTTTTGTTGAGGTTAATAAAATTATATTATGGTGTCACAGTGGAATTCTGCAGAGCGGCCTAATTGTGTAATTAATTGTTAAATATTGAGTACAATCCCCTTCATTTTAAGTTTGACCCCAGGTGGGCGATTCTCGCGCTTTCGACATTCATCTCGATTCGAGATTTTTAAACGTAAAATGACTAAATATGTCATTTTTCGTCCAATATTTGTATATTTATAATTTATTAATTTATATTTATTATTTATTTCGTTTAATGTTCGATATTTTTAAACGAAAAATGGCATATTTAGTCATTTTTCGTTTAAAAATCTCGAATCGAGATGAATGTCGAAAGCGCGAGAATCGCCCACCAGGCCTAAGTTACATAAACATAAAATGGAACAGATGGCTTTCAAATTAACACAAATTAAAATGTATTTTTTTATGACAAAAAATACTACAAAATAATCTTGACAAAAGCACAGAGGCAATGAAAAATAATTAAAATCTGGATCCACCCCTGATTACTATCCGGCAGAATTATACCCCCTACTTCTATTTTTGATGGAACCTCCCTGGTACTATTATGAAGTTTTACATTGTAGGTATACCTTCCCATGTGGATAAACACAGTCCATTTGGAGATATTATTCTGTCACTATCCCTTGGTTCTGATGTGCTGATGGACTGGAAACATAGTGGAGGCCAATATGTTCCTGTGCATGTACCAGCCAGGTCTATGCTGGTTATGACAGATGAAGCTAGGTGAACAATTTATTATTATTAAATATCCAATAAATTTAATCTGCCATGAAATGAAACCCTTACTTACTGAATATGTAGTAATTTATATAAAATTGTTATTTAGGATATTTGCCACTAAAGTGAGGTCGCAGATCAGAAAGAATTTCATCCATTTGTAGTATATGAGTTGGCAGCATTTCATCTTAAGGACACAGCATTTGATCACGAAGTCTGCATTCTCCATGTAAAACGAACCTATTCACTTTCTCTATTGTATCGCAGTTTTTTTTTTTGGTTCTTTGTAAAGTTAGTTTTACGTAAGACGGGAGCTGAGTCGTGCGAAGGACGTGTTGGTAACGTCAGTTTTAAGACTCACCGAAAATATATTTAGGGTGAATTATAAAAATTTATATAACTAAGAAAATTATGTTGACATTGTTTAGCACACATATTGGTTTACTCTCAATTATTTTCACTTTCTGCGGTGGGAATCTTTTTGTCTACTTTTTTTTTTTTAATATTATTGATAATAATAATAATAATATGTAGGACAATTTACACATTTTTGCTCTGGTCACAAACTAAGCTCTAGGCTTGTACTATGTGTACCAGAAGCAACGATATAATACATATTATATTTTATAAACACCCAGACCATGGCAAACTGTACAGAAAAAGCGTACTATTATTTTTGTTGCCATGGGTGGGAATCGAAACCACGACCTCCGGATACAACGCCAAAGACGCAACCACTAGTCTACGGGGCATAATACAAAAGTATTTAAAATTACTAAAGATTTTTACCTAGATAAAACTAACAACAGCTACGACTAACATCCAAGCTGTAATATTGTAAGAACGTTTGTATCAACACGGCTGCAGAGCTCTTAATAGGACCTTTAAAACGTACCTGTATTTCTGAGGTTTTTCATTTAAATTTAGACTTGCAGCATACAATGACCGACATATTATTTTAATATTGTCCAGTAATTATTGAAGGGCTAAAGCTCAATTTGTATGGAAAACCCAGAGTTCGCGATTGCGAATGCAATCTTTATTAAGTCTAAATAAAATCCATGACCCACGATGAAATAAAATGTACCATGTTTACAGATACGATTGGCGACATGGTATCCAAGCAAGGACATGGGACCCTGTTGTAGAGGAGCGTGTAACATCTTCAGGCTCCATAAAAGTCTTAACAAATGAAACAACCAATAGAGGAACGCGAATATCATTGACTTTCCGGTGGACCAGATCCGGCCCCTGTCTCTGTCAATATAAATCTCTCTGTAATATTGAAGACATGGACTTTCATGAAAATATCGAAAATACATTGGCTTCAAAACTAGAGTATTTACATGTTCATCAGGTAAAGCCCGGTTTCATAGCGCTATCTCAGAAAGTAATATATTGCTTTTTAATTTAGTTTTCACCAATTATTACTGTTCGGTATTGATAATATTCTATGGACGTTAATCTGTGGTCATGCATGACATTGACAGTTCGCTGTTGTGTAAAAATTGTGTAGTGTTTCGTTCGCCATGTATTTAGGCCTTAGATTAATAATAATAATAATAGATGGAAGGTCAAAAAGGATAAATTTTAAATATATATGAACTTTTCACTCATATGGCTTTTCTAATGAGCCAAACAGAGATAGTAATTGGTTGTCAATCCACTTAAGAGCCAAGGTTATGTCTTCTTTTTTGATTAAACCATAAATTACAAATGAAATTAAGGATGGGATATCATTTAAAATATCGATAAATGGGTTGCAACACGAAAGTAAGATTGTATATTAATCTTGCCTAAAATGGCACGTATATAAAAAAAGGTTGATAAAACATTTATCAACAACAACTAGGTACAAAAAAAGTCATACATTCTATTGTCTGAGGTTCTTTTGATAAGGGGCTAAAATGGGTATTACTTATCCATTACCCATACTAGCCTAATGAATGGATTATTTCTCAATAACAATCTGTTAAAATGGTAAAATTTTAATTAACATCAACAAAAATAATATGTAACACTAAACTGCCTGTTGTACCTTATGATAATTGTAATAATATATAATTGTTATAAATACTTAGACCTCACACTTTTAATTTAAAAATAAAATATTTTATAGGTAGGTATACCTACTACTTTGTTAAAGTGTTACTTTGATTAGATAAGAAATGTGGGGTTGTTTGACCCATCTCATGCTACGTGTTAAATAATTTAACCTTACGCTCGCCGGATTAAGCTGACAAATTCCAAAAAGCTGATCATTATATAATATAATATGGAGAGCAAAATATAACATCTAATAATAATAATATGTAGGACAATTTACACATATTGGTCACAAACTAAGCTCTATGCTTGTACTATGAGCAGGGGTGTTCCACTCGCTTTAGGCATAACGCTACAAGTACCCGTCCGTATCTATGGATATTGCATAGATATGTAACTGTAACAAAGTTGTAGGTAATAAAACGATCTACAACTTTTGTATTTATAATTTTCACATAACCTCAAAATTTATATGAAAATTTCAAATAAGCAAGTTTTTAGTTTTTTATCTTTTACATTTTTTTTTCGACTAAATTTGGTGAAAACTTGGCTTTTATGTCCCAAACACATTTTGACTTAATATCTGTTTTTTTTTTAAAGTCGGCAGCGTTTTTGTTTGTTAAAATCTGTACTATCTGATGATGTAAAAAAACAGATACATTACTATGGTAAATGTTCTCAGAAAATGCAAAGGAACGGAATAAACTCGAATCCGAAATTAGGCTCGGACCCTCTTAGCCCCCATCCACACTTCTCTATGAAATCTTACAGGATGAAGGGACCAAAAACAATTATTGACTCAATATAACCGTTTTTGTTAAATATGACCGTATTATATCTGTAGGTTGTGTTAGCTGCTTTGTTATATAATGAATTCTGATTCGAAACACTTTAGAAAGCTTTCGAGTAAAATTGAATAATCGTTGTTATGATAGACATAGCTTATATAGGTACAGTATAATAAAAAAAAAATTAAGATATATTCAAAACAATCTTATTTAAATAAATAGGAGATAGTTGAAGACATCAACGATCAAGTCGTTTTCATCCCTCTTTCCTCCCTCCTTCCCGTGTGGTGCCTTGAGCAAATTCGGTTGTGATGTTTTGGGGTCCATCCCATATTCCCAATTGCTTCCAATAGCTTAGTATGCTGCAATTACTAGGAAATCTGAAAAAAAAACAGAACACATTGAAAGTAATTGCGAACACACAATTTTTTGTTACGAATTGAAGGGGATATAAATTGTTTTCATTCTAATCATTCAAACATTAATCTTTTTACTAAAAAAATATATATTTCAATGATAATGAACAAAAAGAGCTTATATTCTATAGGCCCCTTCTCGATTATCGATATTTTATGAATTTTCACGTCCCTAATGTATAACCTAATAATAAAAACATAAAATTATTTCAAGTCCAAAAGTCTATCCTCAAATGAAATAATGTTTCAGACATTTTAAACTAGTTAATAAATAACATTTACTATAATATTTAATACTATAAGTTATAACATTAATGAATAAATACCAAAAATAATTACCTTTGGAAAGTACTATTTTTGGCTCTGTTTTTTCCTTGAGAAGTGAGTTTTGGTTTGATATTTTAACCAAACCATTTCTCTACGTTTATATAACACTAAATAGCACTATATCGATTATTATTACACTATAGGATACTAGAAAAATCTTTTTGAAAATTTAGCTATACAACCGCACCATATTGTTTTGCAATGAAATATAACCCGACTAAATAAAAAATACTAAATGAAGATATTGCACGAACGGCATTTACTTAAATTCGCATTTCGGGCGGTTAACCCAACCAGTTGGACTCCAGTTTTTTACGAAGTTGACATTAGATTAAAAAATCACCACTCGTATCTCTTTTTATGCAACATTTTAGTTTGCATGACACGATAAACTATAGACCTCCGGGTTTGTAATTTTTGACCCGGGATCTATTTATTATTATTGATCTGAGAGTGTAAAAAAGATGGTGTTTTGTTCCGAGATAGTTTAATTTGTGCGGCCTTCTAGGTTATTAGTGACCTCAGTGTTTGTGCTATCTCAATGAATCCATTTCTTCAGTAAAATGGCGGTACCCATTTTACTGTAGATTCTTTCCTCCTTCACATAACACTGGCATAACTATACCGTATGTTTGCATACGGTCATGTGGCCATTCCTTATTCTAACCTAGTCCTATCCCTATTCTTTTCCATCTATTATCCCACTTTCACTTTACAATCAAAAAATAATAATCTATCCTCACTGGACATTGGCAAAATTACGCGCACGCGTAGAGGCCATTTATTTAAGCTAATAATAATAATAGGCTATTAGATAGTAAATTATATTGTGTAGTGTTTCATTCGCCATGTATTTAGGCGCCTACAAATATTTGTCAGATTTGTCACGTTGTGAATTTGGTGTCATCCAACGTAGAATTGTTATATCTGAATAGTAATTGCGTGGCATGATAATGGTTCAGAAGACATCGAAGATATTGCATTCTCTGGGTACCCAGGGATGTTATTTTTAAACTTATATAGCTATTCAGTATGTTATTTTTAAACTTATATATAGCGGTGGATATCGCACCCGTGTGAGAATCCTGGACCAGTTTTGTTTCCCGGCTTCTCGGACAATTACGGTAAAATTTTATAAAATATGTACCTACCAATTATTTATGTTAGCCGAGTTGCGGTATGTGCGGCAAATAAAATGTTTCCTGCTAATTCCGTTTCACGTCTACAGATTTAATATTATAGTGCTTCATCAGATTTTTTGTAAAATACATGGCCATTAATTTTATGAGAGGATTTACATAAAAAAATGTAGCTCCAAACCAAGATGCGGTCCCCACGCTAGAGTTCTCAAATTCTTCCTTTAAAATGTGATAATTTTTTTTAGGTATATGAACAAATTGCAGGACACTTCAGCACAACGAGGCACAAACCTTGGCCTAAAGTTGTAGACTTTATGGAAACTGTCCCTTCAGGTTCTGTGGTCATAGACCTGGGTTGTGGCAATGGGAAAAACATTTTGAGGAGAAATGATATATTTCAGGTAAATCAAATAAATCCAACTGGGCCATTGCCCAGGGCGGTCCGGGTAGACTCGCTTGATAAATAAAAAAAGAACGAGTAAAAGTTAAAAAAAAAACATTTACATTTATAATATGTAAAAAAATACTGACTTTAGCGGTCAGTGGAGGGCGGCTAGATGTTGGTGGCCCGGGGCGAGACTGAACCTGTATACGTTTTTTTTCTCCCTAAATTTATATCAAGTGCAAGTGTAGCCGTCATTATAGCAACATTCATACATATCATATTGTTGAGCTTCAATAGCGATAGCAATCGGCGAAAACACCGGGTGATAGGAAGGTCTCTATAACTTCGTTAGGCCGACCGACCGGTCTCGTTACCACTTCCCATACAGATGCAAAAACCGTCAAGTTTTAATCATGTTTCGGTTTTAGTCGCCGACTTTCAGGAGACTACTGCATCGATTTCTTGGCGAGGTGGTAGTCTCCTTTCAGGTTGCGGTTACGAAATGCGATGGTTTAATAGACGATAAGGCAGCGACTATATTATACTCGTAATGCCATTCATCTTTGTTGCCGCCCATTTCGTAATCGCATCAATCGAACAATTATTGATTGACCCCATTCGTGGACTTTGTAGGTATGGTGGTATCCACCACCAGGTAGATACAACATCACATGCCGTGTTCAAATAAAAATAAAACTTATAATTAGCGGGCTTATTGACCAAACCGATACGACTCGATCTGTGATCAACCGATGCTTTAAAGCAGCCTACATATGGGCATGGTTCGTGCCTATGTGAAACAATATCTGTAATTTCAGATTGGTGCAGAACGAAGTAGCGGCTTGTTGGAGGAGTGTAACGCCCACGTGAGGCCGTTGGGACTCGCGGACTGTCTCAGGCTGGATCTGTTGGACTGTGCGCTGGCAGACCTCTGCGCCGACGCAGTTATATGCATCGCTGTTATACATCACTTTAGTAGCAAGGTATGACTATATATAGATCATTTTACCGGCTCGCGACAAAGAATCTCTCAACGAATTTGACACATTTTGACTTTAATATTCCGTTAAATATAAGTATTAAAAAAAAGATACTATAATACACCTATGTTTTCCTCCTTTACTGAATCTAAGAGTAATTTTTGACTGGCACCTCCTTACATGCCTGGTTACAAAAAAACTTGTTTGTAGTTTGTTAATTCCCTATGCGGTCTGTTAGGAAAATGTGTGGAGTGACCCTCAGAGATCGGATTCGGTGTGTTAATGGAGAGAAGTGGAACGAATGACGATGTTGTATCAAAGGTTGAAAGAGGAATGTTAAGGTGTTTCGGCCATGTTAAACGCATGTGTGATGAATGAATGACTAAATAAATATATGATGTAAGAATTCAGAATGTGAGTGGATTACATGGACGACCATGGCGCGTCCTAGCAGATCAAATAAATAATTTACTTAAAAAGGAAAAAATGCGTAGTCTTCATAATAGACGCGCACATATAAAGAGATGTATGGATGATGGTGTGAAGTGGCGCACAATGATCTCTGCCTACCCCTTAACAGAGAGACAGGCGTGATGATATGTATGTATGTTAATTCACTATATAGTTATATTAAATATTTAAATAAATATTCAATTAGTAGCTTGTATCCCTCCATTCAATCGGATCACAGTAATACTTAACATGGTTCCATCAATAATTTGTACACCTCTTCGGTTTATCTTAACAAAAGGTTGTGTATTACCTACACTATTTGATGACAGATTCGCTTTCAGACGAGACGCATCCAAGCGATATCGACGATATCTCGTCTGCTGAGACCGGGCGGCAAGGCTCTCATAACTGTCTGGGCTCGAGACCAAACCAAGTCTAACTACTTGGACAAAAACAAGTCACAACCCACAGAGCAACCGCTCGTGTCAGTCGCCGGGGTGAACCTGCCCGTGCACGAGAACCGAACGCAGTTCCTCCACAACGATCTTCTCGTCCCGTGGAAGTTACGGAGCCTTAAAGATAATCATACTCTCTCAAATGAAGCAGAAAACACTTTATTGAGATACTACCATGTGTTTGAAGAGCGAGAACTCGATAATCTATGTTCCAGTGTTGATGGATTAAGAATAGAAAATAGTTTTTATGAGGAGGGAAACTGGTGTGTTATCTGTGAAAAAATATAGAATTTTTTGTATATAATAATGTATGTTTCATAAAATAATATAAAGTATATTAGAGATGTATATTTTTTACTAATACAAAGCTACTAAAAGTAAATTGTAATTTATTTAAGCTGGATTCCTATAATCTACTGTTAAAGTAACGGTTATAAATTAAAAAAAATAAAAAATCGTTTCTTTCATGAACTGGTGTACACAACATTGACAGGGGATGGAGTCAGCTTTTAAGTAAACATATACTTGTGTTAGCTGACCCCGCTCTTTTATACATTGGTTTATTCAGTACACAAAGCTTAAATTATGTAGGTATAACAAATATAAGTACAAAAAAATATAAGGTATGGTAGTTAGATGAGCTGAATTAAGATATTGTTATTACTAATATAAATGACAAATAAAGCTAAACCGTAACTTGATCTGCCATTTGTATTATAACAAAAACTTACATTTAAACGTAGATTATAAGAATCTGAGGCTCTACCATGGGTTTGCGCATTGTACAAACGTAACGTATTCATTTACGTATACGTGAGTAACAACCAATAGGATCGCTTTAATCAATCCTGTTACCAAAAATAAAGCGAAACGCTAACGTATACGTAAATGAATACGTTACGTTTGTACAATGCGCAAACCCATGGTAGAGCCTCTGCTTCTAAATCTACATGGTGATACGTTAGCCAAAAAATTGACTATACTGTGTTGATGTAGATCAATGTGGTGTAAAATATATGTAGGTAGTAGTAGTCTTCTCGGCCAGTAGCTACTGAACCACCATGGTAAGATAAGTATGATAAAAACCTTTAACAACGAAGATACAATTATTTTCAATACAAAAATTGGACGGATCCGGCTACCACACAACTGCGAGCCCATGCTACGAGGGATGATGCAGCAGATCTTATTGCGCAAAATCATCGTAAAGTAGGGTCAAAGATTTCGTACGATGAATCAATACAACTAATCTCTATCGCGCACTAATGACCTGCCATTCCCCTCGCACGACTAGTCCGAACGCGACAGAGGTAATTAGTGTAAGGTATATATATCTTTACTTCAAAACTATTTTTAAATATACATTTTGATATTATAGGTAATTAACAAAAATATATACAAATACACAAAAATTAAAGATTGTTAGAAAAAAAACGAAACCCTCTGCGGTCGAGTTTTTGAACTTGTTGTTCTTTTTTTTTTCATTAAAGGGTTACACAGTACGAGCTGCTAAAATAACAGTACATCGCTTGCATGACAAAAGTACGATTGGCCTCGACCAGTTACACGATCAGAATAGCTCCCATGACAGGTGTAGTAGCTATTGCCTGAGAAGACTGTGACCATGGAGGTATATAATAGGGAGGTTCTATATATATAATCAAGCAACGCTTAAAGAGTGGGAACCAAATAGTGCGGCAACGAACATGTTTTACATTTCGTTCGATATTATTTTAGGCTTTAATTCCGTATATAATATTATTATAACTATCGTGCTGCTAACCGACTCACAGTAACTTGTACGATGAAGTCACATGATAAAGTTAGCTGCACTGCAATAACTGACTAGGCCAGCCCGCACGTTAGCTCGCACTGTGACCAAGCTTTAAGGCTTCATAAGAGCCAACTGAAGCAGCGGTATAACTGACACCGTGGACAAGTCTGCCAGAACCGCGTCGATGTTCTGTATAGTGTTGACTTGGAAAATGTTTTCCTTTCTGAAGCTGAGGATGGCCACGGCCAACAAGGGCAGGATCTCCAGCGAGTCGTATCCCAGAATGGCGTCCCACAGCAGCAGCAGCTGGTCCGGCGGTAGGTGGCCGCTGAACGCTCGCATCAGCCATTTAAATACCACTCTTATTCTGAAATAAACCAGGTCATAACTATGGAGTGGCCTGCTTAAACTATAATATTAGCCAGCCATCGTTATAAATAATTAGTTTTTAAGAAAATCATAGGATCTTTCAGGTTGTCTATCCAGACCAACAAAAATGAACTAGGTTAAGATTTTTTTATTTCGTTATATTAGTCTACATATCTACTTACGGATTTATGTTGATATTTCGAAAATGTATCCAGAGCAATGGTTCGTTGGCTTCCAAAAGTCTCTCATAAAGCAGACATAACGACACTATGCCCTGTTTCGCAAACAAAATATATAATGATAATAATATGTAGGTACTACATTTCACACATATTGCCCTGCTCAGACGCAGAGCTCTAGATTTGTACTATGTGTACTAGGAACTACAATACCAATACATATTATTTATACATCCAGACCACATTAAACACAAACTAAAAAGGAGAAGGTTATCAATTCGGTTGTAGGTAGTTTTTTCATATATTCATATAAGTTGTGTTTTATGTTTTATGTGTGGTCTTGCATGCAGGAGACAGATGAGCCTCATGTTTCCGTTACGGATCAGTCGTGGAATTGAAGCCGGGTTTTTACTTTTTTCCAAAGTTGACCATTTGATTTTTTTAAACGGGTAGAAAATAATTCAATAAACGGAAGAAAGCTTCGATACAGTTTAAACCGACCAGTTTTCATTATGCTCTCGGAATTAAATAAGTGCCTGATGATAGGCGGAAGTCCAAATATTACCTGTTTTTTAAACAATAAATTATAGCGTAACAGTTAGTTCAGTTCACAAGTAGAAGGGAAACGCAGTCTGGATATTATTTCTAACAAGCCTTTTATATCCGCCTCCGACAATATGATCAAGTTAATTAAACGATAATTAGGTAGCTTTTACAGTGTTTACCTGAGGATGTGTAGATATGAAATGCAATCGATGCCAGTATCTTAGATAGAATGCTCGGAACGTGTAGTACAGCTGCACCGGCTCGTCGTACAAATAGCAAAACGGTGTGGCTAGAACAAAACAACATTACCTAAATGGGGGCGAAATGCTTACCTACGTGTAAAAAATGTTCAGCAAAACCGAATGGCAGGCCTACGCCGAGAGAGCTTCTCGGCGGCGAGTATTTCCCAAACCCTAGCCCACCACCACCCTAAATTCCCCAACCCGGCGCGCTGCCGCCTGTAACGCGCCGGGAAAACCCAGTCGGGTTTAAAATCCGCCACCACATAGGTCCCCCCGTCTTCAGCGGGGGACCTCGCGCACACCGCGATAAGTCCCCGGCGGGCTGCCGCCCGCCGTGTACCTGCCCCGGCAACAGGGTCTACCCTAGCCGGAACTCGGCCCCACCGAACAACCGGGGCCGACAGACCAAGTGACTGACTGACTGTTCAGCAAAACAGTCAAACCTTCGGGACAATCAAATATAATTTTAATATAAGTTTTTACTAAAAGCTAAAGTATAATAAATGTTCTTTATCCAGACAACGACAAAAAAATTACTAAATGAAATAAAAATGATTCAAGTGTATTGACCAAGAGGATATTTTTTATTATTATTTTGATCCAGGAATTCATTTTTATTCGTCCACCCTTGAATATCTTACCATACATAGTGAAACCGTGAAAGGGTATGATGCCGCAGGGAGGGAACACCGTCACGCTGTCCGCTGAGGTTTGCTTGCCCTTTATTGTAACCTTCAGGGGATTTCCCACGCTTCCTTTGAGAAAATTCAGCACCTCAAAATCTCGTGAGAAACACAGCATCACCTAATGCATAATAAACATTTTGTTAAACTTATAGATAGGAATAGAAAAAACAACATTTGCAAACACTTTCGGTAATGTTATGGTTTTTTGTTCTATATTTGCTTATTTATCTACAATATCCTCACACTTCGGAGATAGGTTTATAGCTCAAACATTTTTGTTTGTAATAGGAACAAAGAACCTATTTAAATAAAATACTTATAAATAGTTTTATAACTTACGCAACTTATTTAAAATAATAAAAATATAGCGGATATATTTAGAAAAGAAAAATCCCATTAGCTTTTGTAAACTTATTTTTTTTTTTACAAACTTACCCCATATTCTAAATAGTTTCCACTCCACTTTCACTCAAAGATAGTCTGCCTCATTCTAAGCTTGTTTATTTGATATTTGGTAAAAAGAGAAAGATGGTTAAACTCTATTTTTGAGGAATAAAATGGGTTTTGTGTGGTTCGAGAGTTTTTTTTTTACAAGTTAGACTTATTATCAAAAGGAATGGCGACATGACCTTATGTAAGCATACGGTATAGTCTTGCCAATGTCGAGTGAAGAAGGAAAAATAATCTCTAAGAGTACAATGGGTACCGCCATTTTTCTGAAGGTTGTGGGATTATTTGAGATAACACAAACACCGAGATCACTGCGTAAATGCTACACTTCTCACACTTAATATTACTATACGAATGCTTATTCTACAAAATTAGTACACTTTTGCACAATAATATTCAATAAAATTACCCTCAAAGAATATATATGAAGAAATGTAAACATTCTTCATATACACATAACATAAATACACACATATCTACAGCACTACCACATCTTGTACTTTGTAACTATTATAGGTATACTCAAATACATACATAGTCTTCCATATATACAAATTTAGATGTCCCCAACAAACAGACAGACGGGCAGTCTATAAATATTTGCTAATAGGTATAATACTATATAATAGGTACTCATAATGTATTTACAATAGACATGTTTACCTAAGTATAAATATATATGTTATGTAGTATGTGTCAGCGACGGAAGGTCAGTCCGTGCTTTCAATAGGGCATTTTGATAGCTGGTTTAAAGGTTTTGTCTCTTTTTTTTGCAACAAAAATAAATATGCGTAAAAGAAACAAAATCTATTTTAACTTAAGTGTTATTGAAGGACTCAATAAGTTTTTATGAGTAATGCTATTACCGTTTAGTAATTCTGAGATCCAAAGAGATGAATTGACCTTACCTGATAAAGTAAATCTTCAAAAACGAAGTATTGGTCATCATTTGAAGCTGTCAACTGCACATCTTTAAAAATTAGTTTATCAATCATTAAATCTACTTCTAAAACACTCTTCTTTAGTTGATTAAAGTACCCCATTTGCTGAAAGAAAATATTATACTAGTAAATACAAATACTAGTAAATTATATTAGGTATGTTCTCCTAGCATCTTACAATGGGCAGTAGGCTTTACAGAAATGTTCGGGCAATAACCCCGAACAGCCATCAACGTCAACCATGCACGCGTAGGTACTCATGCTGTGTGTTGGTGACCTCTTCAGTGCAGTAACAAGCGTCGTCGCGGCTGGACGCACTCAATATAACAATTTAACATATATTTTAACATTAACATTATACAACTTATATCAACAAACAAACTAGTATTATTTTATATCGCAACCACGAACCCCAACAAGAAAGGTTTTGCGATTTATAACTTTAACTATCTTTTTGTTTAATAAATTTCTTGTGCATGTTAAATGATGCTGTTTATAATAAATTTTCAGAAATTACCACAATCATTCATAATTCAGAGATACTAAGTTAAAATTACCGAACGCTCGCTATTACCAAAGCACTTCTGTTAAATCTATGAAATTAATAATAAAAAATGGAACCGCCATCATCTATTCTTTCTACGAATGTGAACAATAAGAAATGAAAATGGGTTTATAGTTATAGGGCCACTGTGAGCGAATCAAAAAATATATTTTAACACAAACACCTGTGATTTTACTTCAGCTCCTAAGACTTGCGACCAAAGTTGCGCCCGAAGGCATTGTGGGCTACCTTTCTTCAGATACTCTTGTATGACAGGGGCATAGCCTAGGGTGGCCACACGTTCGCCCAAACCTATTCGTTCGGCTTCCAAGGTCGCAAAACCACCTATAGAGCTCGTAGTGTTTGGATTCACGCCTAGTAACGCTTCTCCATTGGCCCATTCTAAATACAGTTTGCGCTGGAATTAAATTTATAATATAATAATAATATTTTAGGCAATAATAAAATAGGTAATGACGCGTTGTTTAAGTTTACATTAACATTTATAGGAGGTATTTACTTACCTACTTAAAAAGATTTATTAATCTTACCCCAGTCAGGCTAGGCTACCTAATTATATTCTGTAGCTCTACAATGAGTGGTTACTCGAAATGGTAGAATCACACTACGCTGTGTTTACTATAGTTGCTAGTAACTATTCTATAGATAGGGATCAAGTTTATTTGAAAAATAAAGAGCTCCTGTTGGTTGGACCCTACTGTTCTATAGTAAACACAGGAAAAAATCTTGGGAGAGCTTGTTATATAGATAGGTAGGTATATTAGGTTACGGCTATAAATAATATGCAAGTGCCCTAAGAACCTTTGCAAAGTAGAAATCACAAATACATGACGGTCGCTCGCACTTATTTAAATCTACCTATCACAAATGGAAACACTTTTGTTTCGATTATTTTTCGAACGTGTCATTTCGTGATTTGAACATTGGTAATAAATAAAAATAATATACAGGGTGTTTGGAAGGGAGCTGTACATACGCCTAGGGTAGAAACTAGGGATAGTCTGCTACCTACCCCCGCCCAATATATTGACCTTGGCCTCAAGGTTTTTTTTTAATTTATTTTTATTTTTTATTTGACTTTTTTGTGATTTTTTTACTAAGACTACCTGTAGCTGAAAATCTATCCATGGGACCGGTCTGCTAATGGTCTTGTTTTAATCGTTAGAGTCTTAGGGTCCTGCTAAAGTATTTTACACCAGAAAATTGTGGAGAAGAAAAGTTATGGGGCCTGAAGTACCGTAGTAAGGTAAAGAAATAATTTTAAGGGCAACATTCTATGGGGTTTAAAAAAAACAAACAGGATTGGAGTTCTTCTGATTTTTTTAAAACATCCTCAGTCCATGCCCTTTCTAACGATATGCTAAAAGTGTAATTATCACTTTTAGTTTTAAAGTTATTAATTAATTTCCGCAACTAGGGCACTTTAAGCAAAAATTTCAACTAATGAAAATGAAACAAAAAATTTGGTAATGACTAATGTCATTAAATTACAAATTTTAATTAATTACTAATTTTAATTAATTACAAATTTTGCTTATAGTGCCCTAGTTGCGGAAATTAATTAATAACTTTAAAACTAAAAGTGATAATTACACTCCCTTCCAAACACCCTGTATTTTGCTTTCGCCTTCTTCTGATCTATATTTTTAGTAACCGATTTTAACTCTAAGGGTCCTTGCCTATTATTTATCATGAATAATCTAGGCATTGCATTGGAATATCGGTATTCAAGTTTCCTTACCCAAGGTTACTTACTGTTGTACCTTACCAATTGTTCCAGAGTTTTCACTTGTAACGGGAGATGAGCAAACTCCCATTTAGGTTCGTCTCTAAAAAAATATTGTAAATAGTTAACTGAACTTAGTTTGTAGGAGGAGTAGTTTCATCAGTTACCTATGTATGTACTGCATGAACACTTACCCCCGTATTCTAAGGCTGAGTTGCACCAAAATACAATGCTATTGACGTCATTTTAATCATGTTACACTCTTTGTAACATGATTAAAATGACGTCGGATTCTTTGAGGGTAGCCCGAAGACTGTGGACGCGTGTTTCTATTACAGTTATCATATTTAATTTTATTGAATAAGCATCCGTATAGTAATATTAAGTGTGAGAAGTGTAGCATTTACGCAGTGATCTCGGTATTTGTGTTATTTCAAACAATCCCACTATCTTCAGTAAAATTGCGGTACCCATTTTACTGTTGATTCTTTTTCCTCCTTCACTAGACATTGGCAAGACTATATACCGTATGCTTTCATCGGTCATGTCGCCATTCCCTTTTCTACCCTAGTCCTTTCCCAATTCTTTTCCATCCTATTATCCCTCTTTTACTAATGATATACCTACAAGTTTTTAAAACTACCCTCACTTGTCAGCCATTCTTATAAGATAATAATAATAAAATGACGTTAATAGCACCAGCTGTCATCGAACATTTAATCTTTACATTTGCAGAGATCATTATGGTGCAACTCTAATAACTCGTATCCTCAACTCCATTTTTCACGATGTAAAGAGACAAGGTAGAGTTGAGCATAGGATTTAGAATACACGGGTTAAACCTGTAATCGGAAACGCGGTTAACTTCACACAGACTTTGCTTTTTAAATAAATTTTGACTTACTCTCTAGTGTATGGTGAAAATCCCGACATCGTCAATAATACTTCTAGAAAGTCTTTTGGTGCATAAACAGGTCGATATTTTGATAGATCTAGAAAATATTTATAAGTAGCTGTAGGTACTGTAACTTATATAATAAATGCAGCCCACACCACAGAAGAAATAATAGTATAAGTCCATACAGTCGAAAAACTAAGTTTGGAGACATGCTAAAAGTATGTATTATTTATATACTTATAAATAGATTTAATCGAAATTAAAGTGTAAAGGAGTAGGTAGGACAAATAATACAAAAATAGGTAGTTACCTATTCATTGTTTATATTAAAATAATAGATAATAATGGGTCGGCTGTAGGAAAAGCGTTAGTAATTCTCTCGAATACGAAATATCTTTGTTTAAAAATAAAAATATTTAAGTAATACAATATTATTATTCGACCCTTTATTTCAATTATTTCTAGGTAATTAGTAGGTAATACTCATTGGCAGAGTGGTCCAAGCCTTAGGTAGGCAGGTACCTGCCTACCTAACTAAATACGTACTCTATTTGTTATGATAAATATTATGTAATATCTGTAAGAGTAATATTTATGACAATATTTATTTTTGGGGCCTGATTATACGAATTTTGACGCATTTTGTATAAAAAATATCCGACAAATGCGAAAATTCGCTACTATACTACTAATTACTATAGTACTTAGGTATGTAAGACTATAATAAAAATTGTTTGCAAAAACTTGTAGTACAGTTACAGCCGAGTTTCAGAATAGGTTTACCTACCCATATATCTGGATAACTACAAATATTAATAAATTTTAGAGATACTTAGATAGACTTATACCAACGGCTACGACGAGGTGGGATTAAAACCCCTCCCCTGGGTACCCTGGGGCCGTCTAGGCGGTCCTGGGTGCCGTAAGGCACCCGTGATGATATATATATATATATCGAAAATGGCTATAGTAGCCTATAAGCCTTACTCGATAAATGGGTTATCCAACACTAATATCACGCTACGACCAATAGGAGCGGAGCATTAATGGAAAATGTTGGGAAAAATTTTAATACCTAATGAATATGTGCTGAGTTCGTTCCATTTATCCGTCAATTCTTCTATTTCTGATGGAAATCGTACTTTTGCTAAAGAGGTCTCTAAATCTGAGCACATTGAGTTCAAAGATTTATGGATTCGTTTCTCCCACTGAGCACTTGCTTTTATTAGAGATGATATTGGATCAATTTTCTGAAAGTTTATAAAATAAATTAAAGTAGTTTTTTTATATACTTACCTAAATAAATAAACAAGATCGGTACCGCGGCGGATTTTTTTTATACCTAAAATACCGATGAGGAATCGCACTTTCTCCTGGGTGATACATTTTAGTAACATAATATGTATTTTTTCTGTCCGCTCTCCATGTCAATAATCTATATACATTTCCGCACGCACCCCTAAAAATTCTGAGCAGATGTAATTTTTTAGGTATGATTTTTAAATTGTAAAGAAATAAGGCGTTTCTCACAAATACTTTTCTTTTATTGGAGCACGTCATATGACTTTGTATCTACCTGATGGTAAGCAGACCTACAAATTCCATAAATTGGGTCGCTCCTAGGTTTATTGTTGTTAACAATTTTGATTCCCTACACTATGCCGGCTAAATGATGCGGTTATGAAACTGGCGGCGACAAGGAATAATTAGAATTACGAATCTATCTGCAACCTTCCTACGAATTTAAATTTTTTGTATAAAGTAGGTAGCAACTAGAAATTTAGCGTTATGTGGTGATGCTTATTATAACTTACTAAGCTTATAGTAAGTTATAATATATACTTACTAAGGGAGATGCATAAAATATGCAGACTTACGTTATGCTTGGTTTGAGATCGAACCCAGTGAAATATAGTGTTGCGCAGTTTAGTGTCCAATCCTTTTTCTTTCATGGCTTCCTGTAACGTTTGCTTGAAGTCTTCCTTCTTAACATTTGGTGATGATACTAATTTCTATATAAAAATCATTATGTTCATTATTCAATTTTGTGATCTTAGGGCAACGGACTATCTAACTAACCCAGGTAGCAGTTTGACGTCCCTATGACGTCAATTACGTCGAGAATAACACTAACTTTACGTCATAAGGACGTCAAAATGCTACCTGGGTAGGTAGGTATATAGCAATGCCGTGCGGTCGATATAAGCAACGCGTATCCCAGAATCTAGAGACTAGATATTATTTTTGAGTATTAAAAAATATGCTATTTATTATTTATAAATAAAAGATAGCCCCTAGGTTATTAATTCTCTAGATTCTAGGGTTTGTGGCATTTTGGCTTATATGGACTGCACGCCACTGCAAAGGTAGAGGTACACTACCTTTGCTTATCTTTTGTAAGTCTTACTACATTTGATTTCCGATATTTATCAATTATTTTTCCAGGCTACTTGGGGCAATACTAAATAATTATATTTCATGTCCAGCATACTGTTTCTTTACCAGTCAGTAAATCGTATCATAATATATATATATAGCTCTCTAAGTATATCGATGTTTTGAGCTGAATTTACAACTTCTTATGGGCAATATTTTATTTTAGTTATATTATGTAGTTATTTATAGTATTCTAGATTTAGTTGTAGGTTTGTATAATTTCTTACCTGAATATCACTGTAAAAAGATTTGTAAATTGAAAGATTTTTAATTTCATCCGCTAACTTTACAGCTGTAATGTGTAACGACCCTTCTGATAGTCCTTCCATTTCCTCAACTGTAATACCTATTTATCGTATAGGATATAACTTATTGTGGGCAAAAATTTAGCAGCTTTGCAGCCTGTTTATCACATTTATTTACATATAATTTAATTGTTACACAAAAATGTTCAACGTGGTGTTCAGTTATTCGATGTAATACTGTCAAGGTTACTATGGAAACTGGAAGTATAGAGTATAATTAATATATACAGATAACTGGAAGATACAAGCGGGTTGGCGTATATATGTTACGGGTAACTTGAGAAGTCCGGTCACTATGAAGAATGACCGGGCTCATTACGCCCGTATCAAGTGGGCAATGTAAGTAAAACTACTTATGCATGCATGACTACTTTCTTTTATCGGTAATTCTTATTGAAAGCTTAACTAGCTTAGGTAGTTCAAAATAAGTTTAATTTCATATAATAAACAAAATAATACTGTTCATCTGTTTGTTTATTATAATAGTTTTAACAATTAAACGTAATAACATTAGCAATTTCCTTACTTTTATTTTGATCATAATACCTATTACTTATAAACAACAGGTAAAAAATTAGGTAAGTAGTAGGTACCTAATCTGGGAAAATTGAACTGAAATATTTGAAATCTTATATAGGATTGTGGAAGATTTTATTAAGATTAAAATTGTTTTCTTCAATTTCCTTTGTGACAATTTGATTTGCAAAGAATGTTTGATTTCTTGCATTTACAGCGTTTAGAATTGCAGTCACCAGCACAAGTACAATGTTTAGAAACCTTGTGGATTCCGCCATTTTGCGAGATAAACGTACCTACTCAATGCTGCCTACTTGTTATATAGGTGTAGGGTAGGTAAGTACTAGGAATTTCGGTCTTGTTTACATTTTCAGTACCGGGGACTAGTTTCGAACCTTTGCAGCTAGTTTCGGGACTCCCGGAAAATTCAAGACCGGTTTTTTTTTGTTATAAAGGTGCAATCAGTTGCGAATTTTCAGGTTGTTTTTACAATAGGCTTTTTGTTGAATAACTATTAGTGCTGTGAGTAAGTAATAGGGGATATTAAGTTTCAATCAAAAGAGGCGACTATACGGTTGATTTTTTTGTTATTGTAAGTAGATAGTATATTATAAAGTGATATATGTACCTACTTTCTTTCTACTGAATTTTCACATTGTTTTGTCAAAATGTCGATAATAAGTATTTTTTTTTAGTGTTCACATCAAGGCACGTGAACTGCTTAGTGTGCTATTAACTTAACTTAAATGATATCACGTTTCAAAAATTAAGTAGGTATAAAGTTTCCTTTTATGTTTAGGGTAAAAAATAATATCTATTGTGATATGAATAATATTTTACTAGGTAGGTAAAGTCAAAATATTAATTTCATATACCTAAACCTTTACAGGTAATGCATAGTCAAAGAAAAAAAAACTATTTTTAGTATAAGTTGCGCTTGATTAGGCTCATGCATATACATAGTATAATAGAAACCAAACCAAACACACACCACATAACCAACAAGTGTAAGGCTAGGTGGTTATTTCACAAGTTTATTTATTCCAGAATATCTACCTCAATTATTTAAGAGATAACTTTTATGAAAAATAAATAAAATCAGTTCTTCATACAAGTTAACTATGAAATAACTTAATCTGACGATTGAACATTTTGTGGGAAATATGTCAAATTTGGGGTTGATCAGCTTCTTTAACGTAAAAATAATAAAATCTTCATTTGTACTGGTTTACCGCAGAGGAAATAATAGCAAATCCATTACTTTATATTAGTTTTGCTCTAAAAAGTATATTTTTTCGGAATGTAGTAATTACAATAACCTACTACGTTTGGGAGGATTAACTAAAATATAAATTACAAAATATTTTTTGCAAGGGTAGGTAAGTATTCAAAATATACATACAAGTTTACAAAATACAAGTTATTCATATATACTGCCCAACCCCTGGGTGAAGAATACCAGCAGTTACGACGAGGAGGGATTAAAAACCCCTCTGCTGGCAGCCTCGGACGCCGTAAAGCTCCCGTCATATATATAACTTTAAAAATATATTACTGCGCAAGACCGGTATTGAAAACTACCACCCTATAAATATCAATAGGACGCGATAAAATAGTCATTGTAATACTAGTTTAGCCTCAGAAGATAGTTCTTTTAGAGTTTGGCAATGTTTTAAATGTCAAAGTTAGATCATGCTACTAAACATGCTATTTACACCTTTTTTTACTTACTGTAGAGCATTCTTTTTTAATCACCCATGTCTTTAAAATATTGCTTATTTTGTCATTTAAAAGAAATTAAATGTTGTATAATGTGTCTGTCTAATGCGGGGTAACATATATACTTCACAGGATGTTACTCATAAAAATACTTTTCGCATATGACAAACTCTGTTAGAGTGAAAATACACACAGACTAAGTATATACTTCATAAGTGAACATTAGAAACATTCACGAGTAGCACACTCTGCTCTAATATTAACATCAAAATAATAGATAATTTAAATATAAACCTTTTTTATTTTTATAAATAAGTATTTAAATTACCTAATATTTTTTATAATTATTTGTATAAAATAAAAACCATAAAAGTAATCACACCAACGATTTGGTTCAATTAAAAATATTTTTTTAGAGATTGCTAAATGTTTGAATATTTATTATTTAACCAATTTATGTCGTAATATATCACAAGTTTGGAAAGTTTTTTTATCAAAACTTTAATGAACATTAAACATAAAGTGCAAAGTAAATGAATTCGCAAAATCGAACATCAAAACACATATATATATTTTTTGGGATAATAAATTTCTTTTTAAAAAAAACAAGAACATGGAGGTGTAGATTTTACTTACTCAATCCTAATTACATTATTTCTTTATAAAAAATCTATTAGTTTTGAAATGACAACTAAAGAAAACATTTTAGAATCATAAGTCAAACTTTGGTTGTGTTTTCTATAAAGAAAGGCTGCGTTTTGTTAGCTAACCCATACCAGTATTTCGCGCTAGTATGAAAATCAGCTGTTTTGGCGTTTTATTTATATCATGTTAACATTTGTTAGTATATTTAGCAATTCAAACAAAACGATAATTACCACAAAATACTGATTTCTGACATCTGCCATTTTGACATTTACCTTAAACGTAAAAAAAGCCAAAAATATATATAAAAAAAATCTATTTCATCATCATCATTATCATAATTTCTTCCAGAAATTAATGTTTTTATAATTTGTATCTCCAAAAATTTTTTCTCCATTCAGTAAAGTAAATAAAAAACGAAAATCTACAAAGTAATTAAACACAAAAATTAAACAAAAGTATATAATAAAACCAAATATTTATAGTTCGAAGGATAATTTTAAGATTAATAGTATTAGGTTATTAATAATAATTCGCGGGAAAATATGGATTGTTTGACATCTGTCAAAGATTAACAATAAAAATTCACCTCCAATGCAATGCTAAAAATGCAACATTTCGCTAAAAAAACGACTGTTACTCACGTCAGATGTTGGTATTTATCGATATTTTTTCCAAAAAAAACAACCAATGCTAGCGCCGCGCTAACATTACCAGCTAAGAAAACGCACCCAATATCTAACTAGAATCAAGTAAGTAATATTTACACCATTAAAAACAACTTTTTGAATTTGTGAATCCCTTTCCTGGCTTCTTAAGCATATTCCACCATAAAAGAAACATATTCACAGTATGTATATAACAATAAAATTTTAATCAGAATTATTAACTCGAATCTCCTCTATTCCATCAGTCTCTGTCACTAGGGCTCTTTCTAGAATTACGCGACCTTCCTTGTATCTGAAATGAATACATAGAACAATAAAGAACTAGTAATATTAAGGCAGAATTGATTATGATTCTAGAATTCCGCGACCTTCCTTGTATCTGAAATGGATACATAGAACAATAAAGAATAATTGATTATTATTAAGCAATGTGAGAATTAATGTTCACAGACTATTGTTTTATTTTACTACAAACTCTATTGCTGAATATTGTATGGAAATTAAAATAAATATTGTCAGGCATATGCTATCAGAAATAATTACTGATTATTTCCGATTGAAATGGCGCACACTCTTGTACGATTGGTCTCTGGCACTTATTAAGTTTTATTTTAATGCCTTTCAAATGTCCCTACCTGACCAGAGTAATCTGGTAAGATGGGGGAAAGCAACAGATCTTTGCATCATTTATTGAAGGATCTTGGCCTTCCGAGATCAGAAGTTGGAATTTTTGGAGCGTGTTTCCAAGATGGAGCTAACAGGATCATATAGTATTTGGTTGAGAAGAGAGGGTAGTGAACACAGTGCAGTTGAGAGTTCAACAGGCCTTTAAACCTACTTCGCGGTCTCAAGTCCGGGAACGTGCAGTTCATTCCCCTGTCATCCAACCACGCAATTGACTTGGCACCCACACGTTTAAGCCATGGATAGCTAAGAACATTGTCTCTCTGTCTGTATTAAGTTCAAGGGCGTATCTAGGCTATATATAGGCTATTTTCCAGGGAGGGCCTTCACCTGCATCGAAAAGAGTTTCAAGTTTAATACAACCGTTTTATTGTAAGTCAGCAAAATTATAGGTCGTAAAAGTTATTTAAAAAAAGCTATTTTGATCTACGTTACCTTTGATTCTCTTCAGTGGCAAATTCGTACACCCATCCCAGCTTAGTTGCGCAATTTTTACAAGATACATCACGAACCATATGGCGCCCTGTCAACATTACTCGATCTTGTACCTCCGAGTAAACTAGATTCACCACTTTATGAAAGAGAAATGCTCTACCTGGAAATAATAACAATGTAATGGCAGAAGAATTTGCAATAACATAAATATTACATTAACATTATTAATGGTATTCCGCAAAATAACGCCTGATCATTTAGAATAACAGTTTGACGCAAATAAACAATGTTTTTGTTTATTTGCGTCAAACTGTTATTCGTCTTTTGTCACGCGCATTATTTTACCTGTGGCACCAGTAAATCTTGTACTAATTAATTCAGTGCGATTAGTCAAATTGACATCACACGCAGCGCAAGAAAATAATCTGCTTCCACCAATGTGGTCTAAAAAGATTTTCCCCATTTTAATTCTCAGCACCGACCAAACTTTTCTTTCTTTAATTCAATTCAATCTTGGGTATTGGCCTTCTGTCACTTCACGTAACAATATTGCCACCAACAAAAAATAATGCTACATACATGAGCATGACCCGCTGTAGCCAATAAACTAGCGTGGAGAAATGTAGCGACATTCCACGTAGAGCTTATATTGACAAAAGCTCAAAAACTTGGTCAAACCAACAAAACTAAACATTGTTTGGAATAATAATAAAAAATAAAAAAAACAATTAACGTTAATTAAAACACGGAATAGAAAAAACAAGTTTTGTTTTGTTTTTTCTATTCCGTGAATTAAAAGAACTAAAAGGATTAATTTATATTAAACTAAAAAATAATAATACCGCTAAACTCTAATATTATTATGGCTTATATAAGTAATAGCTTATATGTAATATAATATATATATAATATATATATTATATTACATATAAGATATAAAATATTACAATCGAATAAATATGGCTCATTTTAGTAGGCAAAGAAATATTATGATGGGGTAAAAGAGAATACAATGATAAAGGATATTTTTTACAACTAATGAATATATGATCTATATCACCTACACCTTCCCCACAATCACACATATTAGACTCTATAACATTTATTCTTTTAAGATGAGATGGAAGAGAACAATGGCCAATTCTTAAACGAGCTATTGAAGAAGTTGATGCTTTGCTAATTGTGCGAGACGCCGGTTGGAGGAAGAGGGCCGATCACCGTTTTTTGTTGTCGGTGGCCGATGAGTTCAATGAAACTTCATTTCTTCAGTAATTTTCCATCGGGCAATGTTCGGGCAGCGTTTCTTCATAGTCCCATTTCAGGGGACCCGGGACCAAGCCTCAGGAGTGTACTTTTCGTACCGGATTGTCGAATTGAACTGAATTGAACTAACTTTTTCCTGAGACTTGGTGCCTGTTATATTGTCAACCCGCGCACGCAATCGACTGTGTTTCGCTACTTGCGAAAGTGGGCGGGGCGACAACATTTTTCGGCTACCGCGCGAAACATTACCCTAATGGGAACCATTTATTTTCATATTTACAAAATTCCTAAATTACCATAGCTGCGGTCGAGATCGGACGTGTGTTAGCCTCCAGTGCAACCTTACCCCCTCTCCTCCGCGCTACGTCGTGAATTTCAACCTACCTGCAACAGTGTTTTAGTGTTTCTCCGTGGTTACTCCGAGTGTTCTTCGTGTCCAACAAGTGGTGTTCCGAGTCGTAGGTGTCTCCAGAGCGTCGACCGGGTGTTAGGGGGAATCCAAACAATTGCAGTCCCCCTGTAACTGCTCGGCCGGCGAACTGCCTGACAACAAAAAACAGCTTCGGTCGCCCTGCCGCACGTCGGGTTCGCAAGTCACTAAGCAGACAGACAGACAAAGACTGACCGATCCCATTGGATACCCTGCCGGGCTTGCCAAATCCGGCTGGGCTGTCCCCCTCCGGTGGGATCTAGCTCGCTCCTCCGAATAGGGCCGCCCGAGGGAAAAGTTCTGTCTTTTCCCTCCGTCCACTTTAAAGTTGTCGTGCGGTAGGTCCCTGATCGTAGGAGTCCATCCTTCCTTGAGCGGACGGCTGATTATTCGTAAAGAATAAACACACCGTCCGCAAATGTACAAGCCGCACTGGGGAACGGCACTCTAGCTAAGGTCGCTTTCTAGTCTCTGTCTTTGTTTGTTTGTTTAATTGTCTTGTGAAATTTCTATTTTTGTTTTGATTTTCGGTTCTCATTAGGGTAGTGTTTTGCGCACGACCCAATATTTTTGAAATTTCCCCTTCCACTTCTTATTGGAATCTGACCGGAAGTACGCCTATCGTCACTTCCGATTGGATTCCTAATAATTAGATTTTATTTTCATTTTGTCCGTCCATCCGTATTATATTGGATTGGATTATTTCCAATAAGATATAGTTTTTATTTTATTATATTCTTATTTCCTTCTTGTTAACTCACTATTATGCTTTTGCAGGGTGAATAACTGTGTGAGAGCTATCAGTCAACAATGTCCGACCGAAGCCGGGACAAGGCGTCCAAGCCTGCATTCCGGATAAGGTCCAAATCATCGGGCCCAACTATTCGGCCACAACCAGAAGCTCTGCATCCCGACCCCCGAGGCCCCGCTCCGGACGAGGTCGTGCCGTCCACTTCTCGTCAAGTGGTCGGGCGAACTACCCTTGCCGGGAGGGAGGTCGCGGTGGTCTCCGCGAGCCCGAAATGGCGGCAACTAGTGCCTCCATCATCCACCCAACAACAACCACAAGCTCTTCCGTACGAAGACATTTCCTCAGGATCTTCCAATGAGAGCGAAGAAGATGATGCCATCGGTGCCATGGGGACTCGACATTCCACCGAGTCGACATGGTATCAAGACCTGCCAACGGCGATGCCACAGCGCCCGCCTAAACATCCGCGTGACTCGAGTGGGGACAGCCTACCCCCGGCCCAAAAGCCAGACCACAGGCCTTCCCCAATAACTCATTCGATCTCACCGATCGCCCCGCAGAGAACGTCATCACCCATTGCGCAACCCGCCCCTACAAGCCCAATAGCCCGCAGGGACCCCCGCATCGTCGCTAACGAACAACGTGAGGCCGCGATGCGGGCCACCGGCATGTCGTTTGCCGCGGCGGCCAGCCAGCCGCCAAGTACATCGCAGCCAACAAGCCAAGATGACGCCCAACTACCTCCTTCATCTACGGATCAAGCCCAGGCACCTCCCAAGGTAAAGATACCACCAATCACCGTGGAGACTTTACCGAACTGGACAGTCCATTTTAGGACCCTAAAAGGGATTCTAGGCTTCGCCCCTAACGCCAGACCCCTAGGGAAAGGTGTTCGATTCCTCCCCAAGAGTATCGTCGAGTACCGCGGGGTCCAGAAATACCTCGCGGAGGCTCGTCAAGCAGACCCAAGGATCATAGGGCACAGCTATGCGGTGCCCCAAGATAGGGCCCACAAGGTGGCTATCACCGGCCTCCTGAGGGAAACCCCAATCGAGGAATTGTTGGCTGACCTTGAGGCCACAGTAGGTGTCCGGCCGGAATTTGCCAGGGCCATTCCCCCCAGGCACGGCAGACCGGGCACCACATTCTTCGTGCAGTTTCCCCATCTGTCACGCGAAGAACAGAGTAAACTGATGGGGATCCAAGAACTCCTGGCGATCCCCAATATTTCAGTGACAACATGGGTCCGCAGGGCGGGCCCACCGCAGTGCCACCGCTGCCAGACTTTTGGCCATTCTTCGTTGGGCTGCTTTCGGCCCGCCCGCTGCGTGCGCTGCGCCGGGGCCCACCCAGTGTCGGAATGCGACAGAGAGCACGCAGCTATTAAGTGGCCAACCGCATGCGGCAAACAGCAGGGCTTGCCCTGCGTTTCGACGAGAGGCCCGTAAACTCGAAGCCAACATCCCACCACCACTTCCAGAAGAGAGAAGACTACCAGTGGCCGAACAGAGGTACACCCAGCCCACAATCCAGGAGCCAACTCAGCAAGGGAACCTTATGGCGCCGGCTAGGGGCCCGGCACCCAGAGGCGGAGATCCCCAACCAGCAGGCCTTCCTCCCAAAAAGAGGAAGACCAAAAAGAAAAAAAGGCGCACTCTGAACGAGCCTCCCCACCCAAGAGCGGAGCCGGCTATCCAACTGGCGACCGCAGTACCACTCACGGAAGCACCACCGTCGCCAATACAAGCAGCTCGAAACCAACTGGTGCCCTCTCAACCTCTACCAAGGCCGGAACCGTCTATCCAACTCCAGCCCAAGTCATTGATGGCCTGGCCACCACTTCCGGCCCCAAGGAGAGCGGGCAAACCCGCCGTCCCGTTGAATGAGGGTACTCAGAACCAGGCCCTCCGACCCCCGCAGGCTCCACGTCCCCCACCGCCGACTCAAACGCAGGCGCAGGGGACGCAAGAACAAATGTCGCGACAACAACCGTCGCGACAACAACCGTCGCGCCAACTGCCGTCACAACACCAACCAGTCAGGGAGACAGTACCAACAACACATCGTGTACAGCCCCCGTCTGGCCCCCCGCCACTGTTGCGCCCGCCACCACCCACTACTCGCCCCACTCCTCCATTATACCCAAGGACTGACCCAAACGGACAGCCCCCAACCCACCGCTGCGGCTGCTCGGAGGAACGCGGTCGCCTGATGATTCAGGCGGCGATTACGGTCCTTCTGGGAGTGTTGACGGCGGTGAACAACGGGCAGGAACCAGCGGAAGCCATTCTGCAGGGCCTGGTCCATCTTCACACACACCTACGGGGCTAGGGCTCCGTATCATCTATTGGAACCCCGGAGGTGTGTTATGCAACCGGAACGAACTCAAACTACTCGCCCAGGAGCAGGCTCCTCACATCATCCTCCTGGGCGAAACAAAATTAAAACCCAACAACGAACTCCGCGTGCCGAACTTCTTCGTTTACAGGCGGGACGAGGTTTCCGAGCGGGGCTACGGCTACCGCGGTACCGCAGTCCTCGTACGTCGAGACCTTGTCCACGAAGAGCTACCTCACGTGGAGTTCGATCACATCCGCACCATTGGGGTCAGCCTCCAGTTGTCCGGTGTCACCCACAACATCTACGCGGCTTACCGCCCCTCCGGTCCCACGATCGGTACCGCAGACCTCCGCCGTCTCTTAGACGGGAAAACACCCACCCTGGTGATCGGGGACCTCAACGCGAAACATCCCGCGTGGGGTTCCCGACTTATCAACCCAGCCGGTCGGGCCCTCTTCGACGACTCGGAGAGGAAGCGGTACGAAGTTCTCGGACCGGATTCGCCGACCCACATACCTACGGCGGCGAATCACGCGGCCGACGTTCTCGACATCGCCCTGGCCCAAGCCATAACGAGCCCAGTACATGTCGAAGTCCTCTACGACATGGACTCCTGTCACCTACCTCTGCTCGTAGTGCTGGGCAACCAGGTAGACGTCGCCGCCGCGAGAGGGCGGTACAAAACCGACTGGGACCAATACAGATTGAACCTCAAAGCCCCTTTCTCTTATTGGTCCCCTAACTACGCCGCAAGATGTTGAGGCTGCCGCCGGACGACTCATGGAGTCCTTTATTTCTGCCAAGGAGGCGGCAACCCATGAGCTGCCTCCACAAACAGGCGAAAAACGCCTAGCCCTCCCACATCACCTCCGGAAAAAACTACAACTTAAGCGGCGACTCCAAAAGCGTTGGGCGGATTTCCGCGACCCCAACACTAAGCGGGAGCTCAACAAAATCTCTGAAGAGCTCTCCGCAGAGATCGCCGCATTCCGGGGGAGATCATGGGAGAACTACATGGACTCCATTGGCGAGGACGGTACACTAGGAGCCCTGTACCGCCTCACCAGGAGACTGACCCGAACTCCCCAACCCATCCACCCCCTAGTCGATCGAGCGGGAACAAAATTCTACTCCCCCCAGGACCGAGCTGACCTCCTGGGTATCCACCTGAGGGGGCAATTCATGCCCTATCCCGCCATCGACACTCAGTTCAACAAGAGAATAATGCATACAGTGCGGCAATTTCTAAATGGTCCCAATCCGGAGCCCCTCCCGGGGCACTTTTTCATATCTCCCGCTGAGGTGGAGCGCGCCGTGCTCCGCCTTAAGCCCAAAAAGGCCCCGGGATTGGATGGGATCACTAACCACCAACTTGCGCAGCTTCCCCGCAAAGCCATAGTGGCCCTCGCCAAATTGTTCAATGGGGTGCTTCGAACCGGACACTTTCCCACCGCTTGGAAGCGGGGAAAGGTCATAATGCTGCCGAAGCCCGGCAAGGACAAGAGACAGCCGAGCAGCTATCGGCCTATAACCCTGCTTCCGCACCCGGCTAAGTTGTTTGAGCGATTGTTCCTCCGGAGGTTGAAGAGCTACGTCGAAATTCGACCCGAGCAATTCGGCTTCCGCGAGGGACACAGTACGACGCTCCAACTAGTCCGGGTGCTGCACCACATGGCGAGCGAGCTAAACGCAGGCCGATCCACGGTAGGAGTCTTCCTCGATATCGAGAAGGCCTTCGACCGTGTCTGGCACTGCGGCCTAGTGTATAAACTCCTCGACTCGCCTGTGCCCCCCATGGCCACGCGATTAGTGGCCTCCTTCCTCAACAACCGCCACTTCCACGTAGCCGTGGAGGGGAAGGTCTCGGTAGAACACCCCATTTACGCAGGCGTACCCCAGGGAAGCTGCCTCTCCCCCACACTGTATGCATTATTCACTAATGACATCCCTACCCTCTCCGATCAACTATATGGAGAGGATGACGTAGTCCTGGCGCTGTTCGCGGATGACAGCGCCTACCTCACCTCCCACAAAAATCCCATACTCGCCGCCGAGAAGATGCAGAGGATGTTGGATGTCCTCCCTTCCTGGCTCGACAGATGGCGGATGTCTGTAAACGTTGGAAAGACATCCGCCCTACTGGTTACCCGCCGCCGCCGCCGTCCACACAAACTGGAACTCTGGGGACAGGAGATCGAATGGGCCGACTCCATCAAGTACCTGGGGTGCATCATCAACCGGTCGTTGAGCATGAGCCCAATGGCCACACAATCAATCAACAAGGCCAAGGCCGCTCGCTCCATGCTCCGGCCGGTGCTAAGATCCACCCTCCCACTCCGGGTCAAGGTGTCGGTCTATAAGACCTTCGTCCGTCCCCAACTAACTTACGCGGCACCAGCGTGGCACCAGTTACTGTCGGCCACGAACAAGACACGACTCCAGCGCCAGCAGAACATTTCTCTGCGTATGGCGACTGGCGGATGATTCAGGCGGCGATTACGGTCCTTCTGGGAGTGTTGACGGCGGTGAACAACGGGCAGGAACCAGCGGAAGCCATTCTGCAGGGCCTGGTCCATCTTCACACACACCTACGGGGCTAGGGCTCCGTATCATCTATTGGAACCCCGGAGGTGTGTTATGCAACCGGAACGAACTCAAACTACTCGCCCAGGAGCAGGCTCCTCACATCATCCTCCTGGGCGAAACGAAATTAAAACCCAACAACGAACTCCGCGTGCCGAACTTCTTCGTTTACAGGCGGGACGAGGTTTCCGAGCGGGGCTACGGCTACCGCGGTACCGCAGTCCTCGTACGTCGAGACCTTGTCCACGAAGAGCTACCTCACGTGGAGTTCGATCACATCCGCACCATTGGGGTCAGCCTCCAGTTGTCCGGTGTCACCCACAACATCTACGCGGCTTACCGCCCCTCCGGTCCCACGATCGGTACCGCAGACCTCCGCCGTCTCTTAGACGGGAAAACACCCACCCTGGTGATCGGGGACCTCAACGCGAAACATCCCGCGTGGGGTTCCCGACTTATCAACCCAGCCGGTCGGGCCCTCTTCGACGACTCGGAGAGGAAGCGGTACGAAGTTCTCGGACCGGATTCGCCGACCCACATACCTACGGCGGCGAATCACGCGGCCGACGTTCTCGACATCGCCCTGGCCCAAGCCATAACGAGCCCAGTCCATGTCGAAGTCCTCTACGACATGGACTCCTGTCACCTACCTCTGCTCGTAGTGCTGGGCAACCAGGTAGACGTCGCCGCCGCGAGAGGGCGGTACAAAACCGACTGGGACCAATACAGATTGAACCTCAAAGCCCCTTTCTCTTATTGGTCCCCTAACTACGCCGCAAGATGTTGAGGCTGCCGCCGGACGACTCATGGAGTCCTTTATTTCTGCCAAGGAGGCGGCAACCCATGAGCTGCCTCCACACACAGGCGAAAAACGCCTAGCCCTCCCACATCACCTCCGGAAAAAACTACAACTTAAGCGGCGACTCCAAAAGCGTTGGGCGGATTTCCGCGACCCCAACACTAAGCGGGAGCTCAACAAAATCTCTGAAGAGCTCTCCGCAGAGATCGCCGCATTCCGGGGGAGATCATGGGAGAACTACATGGACTCCATTGGCGAGGACGGTACACTAGGAGCCCTGTACCGCCTCACCAGGAGACTGACCCGAACTCCCCAATCCATCCACCCCCTAGTCGATCAAGCGGGAACAAAATTCTACTCCCCCCAGGACCGAGCTGACCTCCTGGGTATCCACCTGAGGGGGCAATTCATGCCCTATCCCGCCATCGACACCCAGTTCAACAAGAGAATAATGCATTCAGTGCGGCAATTTCTAAATGGTCCCAATCCGGAGCCCCTCCCGGGGCACTTTTTCATATCTCCCGCTGAGGTGGAGCGCGCCGTGCTCCGCCTTAAGCCCAAAAAGGCCCCGGGACCGGATGGGATCACTAACCACCAACTTGCGCAGCTTCCCCGCAAAGCCATAGTGGCCCTCGCCAAATTGTTCAATGGGGTGCTTCGAACCGGACACTTTCCCACCGCTTGGAAGCGGGGAAAGGTCATAATGCTGCCGAAGCCCGGCAAGGACAAGAGACAGCCGAGCAGCTATCGGCCTATAACCCTGCTTCCGCACCCGGCTAAGTTGTTTGAGCGATTGTTCCTCCGGAGGTTGAAGAGCTACGTCGAAATTCGACCCGAGCAATTCGGCTTCCGCGAGGGACACCGTACGACGCTCTAACTAGTCCGGGTGCTGCACCACATGGCGAGCGAGCTAAACGCAGGCCGATCCACGGTAGGAGTCTTCCTCGATATCGAGAAGGCCTTCGACCGTGTCTGGCACTGCGGCCTAGTGTATAAACTCCTCGACTCGCCTGTGCCCCCCATGGCCACGCGGTTAGTGGCCTCCTTCCTCAACAACCGCCACTTCCACGTAGCCGTGGAGGGGAAGGTCTCGGTAGAACACCCCATTTACGCAGGCGTACCCCAGGGAAGCTGCCTCTCCCCCACACTGTATGCATTATTCACTAATGACATCCCTACCCTCTCCGATCAACTATATGGAGAGGATGACGTAGACCTGGCGCTGTTCGCGGATGACAGCGCCTACCTCACCTCCCACAAAAATCCCATACTCGCCGCCGAGAAGATGCAGAGGATGTTGGATGTCCTCCCTTCCTGGCTCGACAGATGGCGGATGTCTGTAAACGTTGGAAAGACATCCGCCCTACTGGTTACCCGCCGCCGCCGCCGTCCACACAAACTGGAACTCTGGGGACAGGAGATCGAATGGGCCGACTCCATCAAGTACCTGGGGTGCATCATCAACCGGTCGTTGAGCATGAGCCCAATGGCCACACAATCAATCAACAAGGCCAAGGCCGCTCGCTCCATGCTCCGGCCGGTGCTAAGATCCACCCTCCCACTCCGGGTCAAGGTGTCGGTCTATAAGACCTTCGTCCGTCCCCAACTAACTTACGCGGCACCAGCGTGGCACCAGTTACTGTCGGCCACGAACAAGACACGACTCCAGCGCCAGCAGAACATTTCTCTGCGTATGGCGACTGGCGCTCCGTGGTTCGTGCGCAACAAAACCATCAGCGATGACGTGAAGATTGAGTCGTTAGCTGAGTTCGTAGAGCGGCTCGCCCGTCGAATGTACGACCGGGCCGACAACGGACCGCACGAACATCTTCGCGGCATCGCTCCGTTGCAAGCACGGCCGCCGAATGGCAGGCCTACGCCGAGAGAGCTTCTCGGCGGCGAGTTTTCCCCCAACCCAACCCCACCACCACCCTAAATTCCCCAACCCGGCGCGTTGCCGCCTGTAACGCGCCGGGAAAACCCAGTCGGGTTTAAAAATCCGCCAACACATAGGTCCCCCCGTCTTCAGCGGGGGACCTCGCGCACACCGCGATAAGTCCCCGGCGGGCTGCCGCCCGCCGAGTACCTGCACCGGCAACAGGGTCTACCCTAACCGGAACTCGGCCCCACCGAACAACCGGGGTCGACAGACCAACTGACTGACCTAAATTAACACGTTACAAATACAAGTTAAAACACATTATACAAGAAACAAAATACAAACGGATAAAATACAAACAGAATACATGAATCAATATAAATATACAATTAATAATATTAAGTCTAAGTACACAGAAATAAAGTCTAAAAATACAAACTAGTTACATCAAAATTAATAGGACTTTATAATCGACTTAATACTAAAAACTGTACATCATACACAATATAGTTAATCAAATAATCAAGGCTAACAGATTTTATACATAGTCATCGAAAAACCTTATAGCTAACCTAACTATTGGGGTGTATTCTGTCGGCTGTCCCGTACATCCTCCCGCCGCACATCGATGTCGCGACGAGTCGGTGTGGAATTCTTCGGTGCAGGGACGGCCGATTCAGGCACGGCTGGTTCAGGGACGACTGCTCCGGGGACGGCTGGCTCGGTCGGCAGCATCAGCGGCTTCATGGCGGGTCGACGCAGAGTTCCCAACCTCGTAGCGCGGCGTCTCGGCTGACTTCGACGGGGCCCGGGCTTCCACAACTGCCATCCGCAATGTAGACGGCGCCTCCAATCTTGATGGTGACGTCGCTGCCGTGGATCTCCCGCCGGTACCGCAGCTCGGGTTGGTGCTCGCGGATCCATCTGCGCCAAAAGGGGTCTGCTAGCCGCTGTGAGGTGCGCCAGTATGCTCGTCCAGTTCGGTGTGGAGAAAAGGCCAGATCTGTTCAGGGGGCCTTCCGCACGGTGTAGGTACTCGCTCCTACTCTGCATGCAGCACGGTCGGTCGGTAGAGCGTCTTCCTCGTTCTCCGTGCAGAAAGCCCGGCGGCTCACGGTCCTTTTTCTCCTGTTACTGCCTCGGAGCTGGCGTAATGTAGAGCTCGATGATGATCTGCGTCACCCGATGTCGGTGGTCTAGTACAGGTGGGCTCTTCACACGCTCGGTGATATCGACGGCTGCCGCTATTCGTGGTCGCAGCCGGATGAGGCCATCCACTTGTACGGCGAGTGCTCGTTGTCGGCTGTGGGTTGACGCGGCTCCGACGTCGCGTAGGCTCCGGAGGTCTTCGGTGAAGGTTGCTTCCTGGCTGGTTAGGTTCAGGAGTCGTTCTGCGCGGTGTAGGTACTCGTTCTCAACGAAGTTCGGTGCGGTCTTCGCCTCCAACTCGTAGAACGTCTTCCTCATTCTCTGCGCAGAGTGGCGCCAGTCAGGGTCCTTTTCGTTGTTCCTGGTCCGTTGGTAGAGGGTCTTCATCTTCACCGCTCGACGTAGCCCGATGATATATGGTCAATGTTCTGCTCATTTGTGGCGACGACTCCCGCCGCCGTGGATTGTGGGTTGAAGAGGGTTCTCGGTGTCTGCATGAAGGCCTTTTCCCGGCCGATGGGGCTCGGCGCCGATGCATAACGTTGGCTGGGTCTCAAAGGTGCGGCTGCGTACTGCTGTTCATTTTTGTCTTCAATAGTTGCTGCCCCCGGCTGTGGGAGCGGCACGGCGTAATGGACAGCGGTAGGTGTCGGTGCCTTTTCAATGGATAACACGTCGGATTGGCTGGCGGCCAACCACTCGTGCACCCTGACTTGAGATCCGGCTGATGAAGCGTGGCTGCTTCTTTCCTCTTCTTCGCCACTGGATAAATGTTCCTCCAACACGGCCAATTCCGCTTCAGCTGCTTCGACCTTCAGGCGTGCCAATTTTGCACGCGCTTCAGCTATGCGTTGTGTACGTTTGGAGGTCCCGCTCCGGGTTGAGGATGCGGAGGCGTCGCGAGGACGGAATGAAACACGACTGCTTGTGTCGACACACGTTTATTAACTCTTTATACATTACAACATCACACCACCGGGGTAATACAAAAAAATAATTAAAAAAAAATGAATAACTTACATATCTAATAATAAAAATAAAAATTACTGAATTACAAAAGTTCTAAAATTAATTATTTATATAAATCTTATATAATAAAAGTAGTAGCAAATAAATTTTTAACAGTGTAAATACAAGATGATTAAAATTTACAATATTTTATAATTAAATGGTATACTATATGTTTTTATTCGTTTCATTATAAAAGAAATCATTCGAATAGTGTACTTATATTCACTACATACAGTTTAGTTCTATTTTTGTGAACGGTACTGTTCTTGCCATTCTTAGAAATGATTACATTGGGTGATTCATCGTTTACAACTAAATATGGACCATTGAACAAGGGTTCTGCTTTATCTACAGTTTCATTTTTAACAAGAATTAAGTCGCCTTTGTTATAAGAAATCGGGTTACATTTTAAATCAAATTTAGTTTTTCTTTGTTCTTTACGTTGTAACAAATTATTTCTTGCGTCATTACAAGCTGTTTGTAACCTAAATTTTAATTCTAGAGCATAGTTGTCTGAATTATACAATGGTTCTACTTTACTATTACTTAAATTTGTTGGTATATTGCAAGTTTTTCCGAATACTAGTTCAAATGGAGAATATTTGGTTTCTGAATGAATGGTATTATTATATGCAAAACTCCAGAAGGGTAACCATTCAGACCAATTATACAAGCGTTGTTCACAGTAAATTCTTAAAAAGCTACGGAGATGTTTATGTGAATTTTCTAATGCACCTATTGATTCGTGGTGAATAGCAGTGGAATGGATTTTTTCTATATTTAATAATTTGCAAACTTCTGTCATAGTACTTGACATGAATTCGGTACCTCTATCTGTACCTATTGACATGGGTATTCCGTATCTAAAAATAAAATTGTTAACTAAAGATTTTGCTACTGTTACCGTTTCCTTATTGGGTATGGCATAAGCTTCTACATACTTACTTAATTCGCATTGAAGCGTTAATATATAATTATTATTAAAATTATCCTTATCTAAAGGTCCTACTAAATCTAAATAAATTTTCTCAAATGCTGAATTAGCAGTTGTCGTTATTGACATAGGTTCCTTGACACCTTTTTGATATTTCATTATTTGACATTTTTTACATTTTTTAACAAATTCTATGACGTCTTTTTCTAAATTAGACCAAGTATACTTTTTCTTAATATTATTGACCATACGACGGATGCCGGCATGTCCGCTCGTAGGTAACAAATGATAATCATTTATAATTACCTTTTTCTTTTCATCATTACAAATTTTTATTACCTTTGACAAAACATTTATTTGTGGTCCTTCCCACTTATCTCTTTCATTTATTTCACAATTTATTTCTTCTATAAATGATGAGTAATAATCATCTTTAACAAAATTTATTATTTTAATATTCAACTTTTTACAAAAATCTCTAAGCAAATTAACAAATTCCACTCGGGTAAATTGCAATAAATACTTAAGGTCGAAATACATTGTTTTCATACTCGATGAAAAACATAAACAAACATACTCATAATTAATTAAATTCTTATTTTTCAATTCCTTTAAATCATTCTCCTTTATTAAAATCAAGTCTACACTGTCGCTAGCTTTTCGCAACATTTCTACTACTCTGGGGTGATCAATCCTGTTGTTCATAGAAATATTTCGAGAAGTGTCGCTTACATTGCTGTCACTGATATCACTGGACTGTTTTTCTAGTCTTTCTCTTTGTGCTCTAGTCATGACTGAAACAACATTTTCAAACGTGCTCTTTAACTTGCTCGAAGTTAAGTCAATGCGTGAAAGTGCGTCTGCAATTACGTTATCTTTACCTTTTATATAACTTATTTTAAAATCGTATTCGTCTAATATTAATCTGAATTTCATAAGTCTACTTGAAGGATCTTTCATGTTATACAAGTATATTAGGGGTTTTATTATTTTTTACAGTTATTGATTGTTCTAAAATATTCGTTGTAAGCTCGCATCTCGGTGGTATCGATAATGAGAAATTATGACTAATCGGTTCTTCGCTGGTGGCCTGGTGACGTAAGTCACGTTCCATTGTATTGAGTTCCAAAGTGACCTCATTTTGTTTGTACACTAAACAAAGGGTTTTGTTTTGTATATTTATGTCTTTTGCGAATAATTCCAAGAATTAATTCCTAAAGTTTTTGTATTTCCTCCAATAATTGCAATTCCTTATATAAATTTAAAGCATAATTATATTTATTAGTCACATAAGTTTTTCTTTCAAATCTTTTACTACCTAATTTTCTTAGTTCGACTCTTACGTCTTCCAATTTAGTATATATTTCCTTAACTGTATTCATTAATTATTTAACATGTTACTCGACATGATATACCATGATGGGTATCAAAAATAGGATCACAAACCCGTGTAACGTCTACTAGTTACATTAATTATAGAAAAGATAAAATTACATTAATAATTTTTTATGTCACTCGACATTTTATATTTATATAATAATAATAGTACATTAAGTATGTTAATAAAATAATAAAAAAAAATACACAAACACCTGAAATATATAAAAAAAAAAAAAAAACACTGCACAAAACACTTTTAGAACATGTTAATCATTTTTAATTCACTCACTGATACTCGATCTAGGAAGTCATCTCCACTCGCTTCATCAGGAAAGGGCGTTAGATATCTGCTGGGCTCTAGAGAGAAATCAGGCGAGGCGACGTGTCGTGTCGCCTTCAGTCAAAACTGTATAGACTTTGGCAGGTGACAGCGTACCTCACGCCTACTGTCACTGTCAAAATACATACATTTTTGACTGAGGCGACGCGACATGACGCCTCGCCTGCTTTTTCTCTAGAGCCCGCTGGCTGCTGTAGCCTCGTCGCTATCGATTCTCTAGTGTGTTCTCGAATTTGGCTTCTTATCATTTTCTTTTGGCAATCCAAGAAAATTTTAAATAAGATGGCAATGAAGAGTATTATTACTACGATTACTACCACAATTAATAGAGTTCCATTGTATTTTGTCACATTTGTAATGTTTGTGAAATAATTGTCCACCTTTTGTTCTTGGTTATTTATGACAGGGTTAACTTCAAACATTTTAATTTAATACTGTTACTGTTTTTGCACTACATTTTATTAATGTTCTTCATATTAAAAAAAAATAATAATTATAAAGTTAAAAATTAAACTAAAAAAAACTTAAATTTAGTCGTTAATAAAAAAAAATATTCTTGTCGCGGACTGCTCGGGCGGCCGGCCGGAGCCGCGGCGCGTGCCGCCGCGCTCTGCGCGTGCGTCACGTAAGTCTCACGCCATGATACTGACGCGGACTGGCAGGGTCGCCATGCGGAGGCGTCGCGAGGACGGAATGAAACACGACTGCTTGTGTCGACACACGTTTATTAACTCTTTATACATTACAACATCACAAGGATCTTCTCGTTGACGAGGCTTGAGCGGGGTGTTTTCTTCTCGTCGTAGCTTCTGTAGTCGTAGTCCGTTCGGTCGTCGGGACATCTGTTCCCGTCGACCATGCTGGATCGGTTTCTCCGGTGGTCCCTGAAGTCGGCGGTGTTGGTGTGGGAACCAACTGCGGCATGGGGTTCTGTACGTCGTCCGTAATAACGATCTGGTCTCTTGAGACAGCGGGCGACGATGATGCTGCATGACTTGGCAGGGACTGTGCTACGGCTGGTCGGCCACTGGTTGACCTGGTGATCGGCATATTCGGTTTTCTGTTCTTCCTCAGTGTCCGGTTAGAAGGACCAGCTCGATGTGCGAGACGCCGGTTGGAGGAAGAGGGCCGATCACCGTTTTTTGTTGTCGGTGGCCGATGAGTTCAATGAAACTTCATTTCTTCAGTAATTTTCCATCGGGCAATGTTCGGGCAGCGTTTCTTCATAGTCCCATTTCAGGGGACCCGGGACCAAGCCTCAGGAGTGTACTTCTCGTACCGGATTGTCGAATTGAACTGAATTGAACTAACTTTTTCCTGAGACTTGGTGCCTGTTATATTGTCAACCCGCGCACGCAATCGACTGTGTTTCGCTACTTGCGAAAGTGGGCGGGGCGACAACATGGTTCGGCTACCGCGCGAAACATTACCCTAATGGGAACCATTTATTTTCATATTTACAAAATTCCTAAATTACCATAGCTGCGGTCGAGATCGGACGTGTGTTAGCCTCCAGTGCAACCTTACCCCCTCTCCTCCGCGCTACGTCGTGAATTTCAACCTACCTGCAACAGTGTTTTAGTGTTTCTCCGTGGTTACTCCGAGTGTTCTTCGTGTCCAACAAGTGGTGTTCCGAGTCGTAGGTGTCTCCAGAGCGTCGACCGGGTGTTAGGGGGAATCCAAACAATTGCAGTCCACCTGTAACTGCTCGGCCGGCGAACTGCCTGACAACAAAAAACAGCTTCGGTCGCCCTGCCGCACGTCGGGTTCGCAAGTCACTAAGCAGACAGACAGACAAAGACTGACCGATCCCATTGGATACCCTGCCGGGCTTGCCAAATCCGGCTGGGCTGTCCCCCTCCGGTGGGATCTAGCTCGCTCCTCCGAATAGGGCCGCCCGAGGGAAAAGTTCTGTCTTTTCCCTCCGTCCACTTTAAAGTTGTCGTGCGGTAGGTCCCTGATCGTAGGAGTCCATCCTTCCTTGAGCGGACGGCTGATTATTCGTAAAGAATAAACACACCGTCCGCAAATGTACCAGCCGCACTGGGGAACGGCACTCTAGCTAAGGTCGCTTTCTAGTCTCTGTCTTTGTTTGTTTGTTTAATTGTCTTGTGAAATTTCTATTTTTGTTTTGATTTTCGGTTCTCATTAGGGTAGTGTTTTGCGCACGACCCAATATTTTTGAAATTTCCCCTTCCACTTCTTATTGGAATCTGACCGGAAGTACGCCTATCGTCACTTCCGATTGGATTCCTAATAATTAGATTTTATTTTCATTTTGTCCGTCCATCCGTATTATATTGGATTGGATTATTTCCAATAAGATATAGTTTTTATTTTATTATATTCTTATTTCCTTCTTGTTAACTCACTATTATGCTTTTGCAGGGTGAATAACTGTGTGAGAGCTATCAGTCAACAATGTCCGACCGAAGCCGGGACAAGGCGTCCAAGCCTGCATTCCGGATAAGGTCCAAATCATCGGGCCCAACTATTCGGCCACAACCAGAAGCTCTGCATCCCGACCCCCGAGGCCCCGCTCCGGACGAGGTCGTGCCGTCCACTTCTCGTCAAGTGGTCGGGCGAACTACCCTTGCCGGGAGGGAGGTCGCGGTGGTCTCCGCGAGCCCGAAATGGCGGCAACTAGTGCCTCCATCATCCACCCAACAACAACCACAAGCTCTTCCGTACGAAGACATTTCCTCAGGATCTTCCAATGAGAGCGAAGAAGATGATGCCATCGGTGCCATGGGGACTCGACATTCCACCGAGTCGACATGGTATCAAGACCTGCCAACGGCGATGCCACAGCGCCCGCCTAAACATCCGCGTGACTCGAGTGGGGACAGCCTACCCCCGGCCCAAAAGCCAGACCACAGGCCTTCCCCAATAACTCATTCGATCTCACCGATCGCCCCGCAGAGAACGTCATCACCCATTGCGCAACCCGCCCCTACAAGCCCAATAGCCCGCAGGGACCCCCGCATCGTCGCTAACGAACAACGTGAGGCCGCGATGCGGGCCACCGGCATGTCGTTTGCCGCGGCGGCCAGCCAGCCGCCAAGTACATCGCAGCCAACAAGCCAAGATGACGCCCAACTACCTCCTTCATCTACGGATCAAGCCCAGGCACCTCCCAAGGTAAAGATACCACCAATCACCGTGGAGACTTTACCGAACTGGACAGTCCATTTTAGGACCCTAAAAGGGATTCTAGGCTTCGCCCCTAACGCCAGACCCCTAGGGAAAGGTGTTCGATTCCTCCCCAAGAGTATCGTCGAGTACCGCGGGGTCCAGAAATACCTCGCGGAGGCTCGTCAAGCAGACCCAAGGATCATAGGGCACAGCTATGCGGTGCCCCAAGATAGGGCCCACAAGGTGGCTATCACCGGCCTCCTGAGGGAAACCCCAATCGAGGAATTGTTGGCTGACCTTGAGGCCACAGTAGGTGTCCGGCCGGAATTTGCCAGGGCCATTCCCCCCAGGCACGGCAGACCGGGCACCACATTCTTCGTGCAGTTTCCCCATCTGTCACGCGAAGAACAGAGTAAACTGATGGGGATCCAAGAACTCCTGGCGATCCCCAATATTTCAGTGACAACATGGGTCCGCAGGGCGGGCCCACCGCAGTGCCACCGCTGCCAGACTTTTGGCCATTCTTCGTTGGGCTGCTTTCGGCCCGCCCGCTGCGTGCGCTGCGCCGGGGCCCACCCAGTGTCGGAATGCGACAGAGAGCACGCAGCTATTAAGTGGCCAACCGCATGCGGCAAACAGCAGGGCTTGCCCTGCGTTTCGACGAGAGGCCCGTAAACTCGAAGCCAACATCCCACCACCACTTCCAGAAGAGAGAAGACTACCAGTGGCCGAACAGAGGTACACCCAGCCCACAATCCAGGAGCCAACTCAGCAAGGGAACCTTATGGCGCCGGCTAGGGGCCCGGCACCCAGAGGCGGAGATCCCCAACCAGCAGGCCTTCCTCCCAAAAAGAGGAAGACCAAAAAGAAAAAAAGGCGCACTCTGAACGAGCCTCCCCACCCAAGAGCGGAGCCGGCTATCCAACTGGCGACCGCAGTACCACTCACGGAAGCACCACCGTCGCCAATACAAGCAGCTCGAAACCAACTGGTGCCCTCTCAACCTCTACCAAGGCCGGAACCGTCTATCCAACTCCAGCCAAAGTCATTGATGGCCTGGCCACCACTTCCGGCCCCAAGGAGAGCGGGCAAACCCGCCGTCCCATTGAATGAGGGTACTCAGAACCAGGCCCTCCGACCCCCGCAGGCTCCACGTCCCCCACCGCCGACTCAAACGCAGGCGCAGGGGACGCAAGAACAAATGTCGCGACAACAACCGTCGCGACAACAACCGTCGCGCCAACTGCCGTCACAACACCAACCAGTCAGGGAGACAGTACCAACAACACATCGTGTTAGCTATACTTATTATTAATTATAATTGGCAACTATTTTCCTCTCGATCACTCCTAACTCACTCACTCACTCACTCACTCTTTGCCACTTGAATAAAATTCTGTATACTGTAACTACGCCTGTAACTTTACTTGCTAAAAGCAATATTTAAGGTCTGTAAAACCTAAATTCAGTGGTCCTAGCCCTCTAAATCCTTCCTGTATTGTGCTCCCAAAATCACCATACACCATTAGTGAAGTGCAGATACCCATCTGACGAACATAAGCGGTACCGCTAAATTTGGGAAGAACCATCACCACGGAGAAGCATGGGATTTGTAAGGTGAGCCATCCTGTATCCTTCATGCTTGGTCCTTCGAGTCCTGGATTCCTTAAAATCACATTTTTCTATTCCCGAATATAGTTGCCATTAAATTGCGTCATATCTGTACCTTTAACTTTACGTTATTTTTTTCTGTATTCTCTGTATTTCATTATACTGTATTTAACTGTATTTCATTACCTGTAAAATATCACTGAAATTCCTTTAATTCGTTTTTTAGAACTTTAACTGTAAATTGTTCTAGGAAAACTTTTAAATCTTTTTATGTCATTATCGACCTTATTTCCTTATAGCGGAGGTTGATTTTATCATATCAAGTTACTTTACTTTAATTTTGCATACATGTTATTATAATACTTTCTTTATACTTTTTAACTGAAAATAACCATTCATTTATCTTTAATTTGAATTCTGTACTTTATTACTATATTATAAATTAATACCCTTATTAAATAACTTTATTTTTCTACCCACCACGAAAACATTTTTAAAATAATTATTTGTAAATAAATTGTGACGTTACACTCATTGCATTCATTCATTCGTTCGTTTCTGACAGTACATCTCTATTGACGTCTGTCATCTGTCACTTATTGTAAAAACTAAATGTCAGATTTAAAAACTTTAAAATACAACGCGCTTGCAAGTGTTTTTCGACTATATTTGTTTTAAATTAATTCAATTTGTTATTAACTCGTCACAATGACGATTGAAATTAAGTACCGGTTAGTGAAAAATGTATTAGATACCTTAATAACAAAGGCGCAAGCCGCTGTAGAGGATTGCGACGTCCGAGAGGAGTTTTTTGTAAGAGTTGCGGAGATCGAGAAGCTGCAGTCCGATTTCTTCGACTACTACGTATCAGTGGAAGCCGCAAAAAAGGCAGGGTTTGATGCCAAAGCTCACCAAGCTGAATTTGAGCGTTATGACGGCATCATTACTAAAATTAAAACTGTTCGGCGTCGCTTAACTAGTGAAACAACGGTAACTCCTGTATCCCTTAATGGTTCCCCTGCTCGTCACGATCTGCCAAGGATATCTTTACCGAGTTTTAGTGGACAAGTGACACAGTGAACAAACTTTATTAACATTTTTAAGAGTATTGTCGACTGTGACAACTCTTTAACTGGGGTACGTAAACTTCACTATTTATTATCTTGCCTTAGTAAAGAGCCCTTAAATCTAATTAAACATTTACCTATTTCTAATGAAAATTATTCTGTAGCTTTAGACCTATTACAGGATAGATACTGTAATAAAAGACTAATCGCTGACACTCACCTAGATGCCTTATTATCTTTACCTACTGTACATTCTGTTAAAAGTGACTTAAGAGATTTCTTAAATACATTTAATGAGAATCTTGAAGCACTAAAGGCTCTTGGCTTTGAAGTGAAACAGTGGTCTTTTATCCTACTTCATATCATAATGAAAAAACTACCTATTGATTTAAGAAATCAATTTGAATTAACTTTAGCTAAAATTAGTGATATCCCTTCCTATACTTTACTGTTAACTTTTCTTGATACCCGATGCAAGGCATATGAGTTCTCTTGTCCTCCTTCTAGGCAAAGTCAAAACCCTGCATACCTAAGACCTGCCAAGAACATAAAGGTTCATCATGTCAACAAAACTGCATGTCCATGTTGTAACCATGACCATACTATATATTCCTGTAACAAATTTAAATCTATGTCCATTGAGGATCGTGTAGCCTTTGCTCGAGGTAAGAGTTTATGCTTTAATTGTTTAGGTAGTCATCTTTATTCTAACTGTACTTCTGATTATAAATGTAAATTCTGTAAAACTAAGCATCACACTTTGATATGTCTCCGAGACTCGTCTGCTGCACTTAGTGTTAAGCAACCTAGTGAATCTCCTAGTCCTTCAACATCAACGGATCCAGGTGTTGTTGCCATCAATGCTATTGTGTCTCTCACAAATAAGCATCATGTCCTGCTAGGGACTGCTGTAGCCCATGCTACTGCTGGCAATGGTTCATTGCATCCTGTACGTCTCTTTATTGATCCTGGGTCGCAGTGCACTATAATCACTGAATCTTGTGTGCAGCGTCTCCAGCTCAAGCGGTCTCATAGTCATATGTCTGTGGCAGGTATTGGTTCTTCTAAGCCCATCTACTGTAAAGGTGTGGTTACACTAAACTTAAAATCATCTGTATCCGACCATCAAATTTCTGTATCTGCAATCATTCTTAAGGAAGTTACTGGTATAATGCCGTCTGTACCTGTGTCACCTGACATCATTAAGGCCCTACCTAACATTCAACTTGCTGATGATCAGTTCTATAATTCCCGCTCTGTAGATGTTTTATTGGGCAGTGACTTTTATAATGAAGTTTATTTAGGTCATAAAATTACTTTACCAAATAATTTACCTTCTGCATACTCCACTATATTTGGTTGGATTATAATTGGTAATGCTTCCAAATATGTTGCTTCATCTGAAACTTTAAAGTCACATTGTGTGACCATCTCTGATTCCCTGGAACGATTTTGGGAACTAGAGAATATTCCTGAAGCTTCTAGTCTTAATCCTGATGATGAGGTTTGTGAGGAAATATTTTTAAATTCTGTAAAGCGTACCGAAACTGGACGCTTCATGGTGCGTTTGCCGTTCAAACAGAACTGTATACTGGGAGAAAGCCGTGCTGTTGCTGAACGTCGTTTTTATTCTTTAGAACGACGCTTAAATACTAATCAGAAACTTAAATCTGAATATGTAGCTGTACTGAATGATTATATTAATTTAGGTCATATGACTCCTGTATCTGTATCACTGTATAACACTGGCAAGTATTATTTGCCACATCACTCTGTGATCAAAGAACAATCCTCTACCACAAAGGTTAGGGTAGTCTTTGACGCATCCACTCCGACCTCTAATGGTCTATCACTTAATAATGTTTTGTATGCAGGTCCCAAACTACAACAAAATATTGTTGATATTTTATTGAGATTCCGCCTTAATGAAGTAGCCTTCACAGCTGACATTAAGATGATGTACAGAGAAGTCCTTGTTGAACCCAAGGATCGCTCTTACCAAACCATACTCTGGCGTAAAGACCCAGATGATGTGCTACAGGAATATCAACTAAACACTGTAACCTTTGGTGTCTCTTCTGCACCATATCTAGCTATGCGTTGCTTGTCTCAGCTTGCATCTGAAGGTCAAACCTCTCATCCTAATGCAAGCCACATACTTCATCAATCTGTATTTGTTGATGATGTGGTGTGTGGTGCTCCAGATGTAGCAACTGCTAGACAATATAAAATTGAACTTGATAATTTACTGAGTACTGGCTGCTTTCAACTCCGAAAATGGGCAAGCAGTCACCCTGAACTGCTTTCTGGACTTCCAGAGTGCATGCGTGAATCACCTTTGACCTTTGAAGCTGAATCTGATAATTATATTAAGGTCCTCGGCATCAGCTGGGATCCTATTGCTGATGTCTTTAGATACCATAGCCGGGTATCTAATCTTGGCTGTACTAAGAGAGCTGTTCTTTCTAATATAGCGTGTCTGTATGACCCGTGCGGGTGGCTCATGCCTGTAATCTTTAAAGCTAAATTCTTTATGCAACAACTTTGGTTGCTTGGTATTGGATGGGATGATCTTCTCCCAGATGACTACCAACGCTGTTGGTTTGATTTTCTGAATGACTTGTCGTCACTATCACAACTTAATATTAAACGTTATATTTTTCCACAAGGCTGCACAGACATCCAGCTTCATGGATTCTGTGATGCATCTCAACGTGGCTATGCTGGTTCTGTCTATATTCGCATAGTTGATAGCATGGGCAAGGTCAATGTTTGTTTATTAATATCAAAATCTAAAGTAGCACCTATAAAGCAGAAGCTTACCATTCCTCGCATGGAACTCTGTGGTGCTCTACTCTTGTCAAATTTAATAAAATATTGTACATCTATATTAACCACTGTAAATTTTTCCTGGGAGTGATTCCAATATTGTGTTGTCATGGATACGCACACCTGTACATTTATTAAAGGTCTTTGAGGCGAATCGTGTCTCTCAAATACTTTCTAATTGTTCTCCTACCACATGGAGACATGTACCAACTAGTCTTAATCCCGCAGATGCCGCGTCACGTGGGCTGCTACCTTCAGAGTTGGTACACCATGACTTGTGGTGGTCTCCATCTTGGTTGACAGAACCTTCACAATCATGGCCTATTACTAATTTAAATAATTTAATTCCTATTTCTGAACAGGTTATCTCTACTTGTCATACAAGTAGTGCAATAGCCGATCCAACTGAATTCATGTCTCGTTTTAGTTCATTTCATACACTTGTCAGAGTGCAAGCTTACTGCTTAAGATTTATTTACAATCTCCGTCATATTCACTGTAAACTTTCTGGTCAGCTCACTGTTCAAAATACAAATGATTCTTTATTGTCTTTAATTTCTTTGGTCCAATCATTTGAATTTCGTACTGACATAACTTTATTAAAACAAAACAAACCTCATGCTACTCGGTTTAAACGTTTATTTCCCTTTATTGATAGCAGAGGTCTTATACGGGTTGGCGGCAGATTGTCAAATGCTTCTATTGAGTTTGAACATAAACATCCTCTTATATTACCTAAATCACATCATTTGACTAACTTAATTATAAAATATTATCATGTGACTTATATGCATGCTGGTGCTAATCTTTTGCTTTCTCTTCTTCGTAGAAAATTTTGGATTTTGTCTGGTCGTGTAGCTATAAGAAGTGAGATATTTAAATGTCTAAAATGCTATAGGGAACGTCCCAAACCTTCTCAGTATCTCATGGCTGACTTACCACCAGACCGGGTAACTTATTCTAGACCATTCTCCAAAGTAGGCATTGATTATGCGGGCTATTTTCTAATAAAGGCATCCAAGTTGCGTAAGGCTGCTATTCAAAAGGCATACTTATGTGTATTTGTCTGCTTTTCGATTAAAGCTGTACACCTCGAGCTTGTGTCAGATCTTTCTACTGAATGCTTTATTGCTGGCCTGCACAGATTTGTTAGTAGACGAGGCCTCTGCTCTGACATATACTCGGACTGTGGTACAAACTTTGTAGGTGCCAACAACTACTTGCAGGATTTGTATTGTTTCTTAAATAATAAATCTGTAAATAATAAAATTGATAATTTCTGTAATTCCTTAAAAATTAACTGGCATTTTAACCCACCTGCTGCGCCCAGTATGGGTGGGCTATTCGAAGCTGCTGTTAAAAGCGCTAAGTCCCATTTAAAACGTACTATAGGCACTCAAACTCTGACTTTTGAGGAGCTCTCTACTGTATTCTCTAGAATTGAAGCTGTACTCAATTCTAGACCTTTATGTCCCATTTCTGAAGACGTTGATAATATTAATGCACTGACTCCATCACACTTCTTAATTGGAGACTCTATGATGTCTCTACCGGAGGAAAACTTTACGAACTGTAGTCAGAACCGGCTATCTCGATGGCAGCTCTTACAAAAAATTACTCAACATTTCTGGACTAAATGGCAACGTGATTACTTACATACGTTGCAAGAGCGTAACAAATGGCTAAAACAACATGCTAACATCCAAAAGGGTGACTTAGTCTTGATTGTTAATGACAATTCTCCTCCTCTGTACTGGAAGTTGGGTCGTGTCACTAAACTATCACCTGGACGAGACGGAGTTGTGCGAGTCGTCACGCTTAAAACCTCTTCCGGTGATATTACTCGCCCAGTGGGCAAACTTTGTTTACTACCTAATCAAAATTAATTTTTTACTTATATTTCATTTTACTACTTATAATATTTTTTCTGTTATAATTTGACTATTTCAGTATTTTTTCTGTAACTGTAACTGTACTGTAACTGTACTGTAACTGTAACTGTACTGCAACTGTACTGCAACTGCAACTGTAACTACCTCTTTATTTAGATCTGAAGAAATCTTAACGGTTTCTTTGGCGGGGAGAATGTTAGCTATACTTATTATTAATTATAATTGGCAACTATTTTCCTCTCGATCACTCCTAACTCACTCACTCACTCACTCACTCTTTGCCACTTGAATAAAATTCTGTATACTGTAACTACGTCTGTAACTTTACTTGCTAAAAGCAATATTTAAGGTCTGTAAAACCTAAATTCAGTGGTCCTAGCCCTCTAAATCCTTCCTGTATTGTGCTCCCAAAATCACCATACACCATTAGTGAAGTGCAGATACCCATCTGACGAACATAAGCGGTACCGCTAAATTTGGGAAGAACCATCACCACGGAGAAGCATGGGATTTGTAAGGTGAGCCATCCTGTATCCTTCACATCGTGTACAGCCCCCGTCTGGCCCCCCGCCACTGTTGCGCCCGCCACCACCCACTACTCGCCCCACTCCTCCATTATACCCAAGGACTGACCCAAACGGACAGCCCCCAACCCACCGCTGCGGCTGCTCGGAGGAACGCGGTCGCCTGATGATTCAGGCGGCGATTACGGTCCTTCTGGGAGTGTTGACGGCGGTGAACAACGGGCAGGAACCAGCGGAAGCCATTCTGCAGGGCCTGGTCCATCTTCACGCACACCTACGGGGCTAGGGCTCCGTATCATCTATTGGAACCCCGGAGGTGTGTTATGCAACCGGAACGAACTCAAACTACTCGCCCAGGAGCAGGCTCCTCACATCATCCTCCTGGGCGAAACAAAATTAAAACCCAACAACGAACTCCGCGTGCCGAACTTCTTCGTTTACAGGCGGGACGAGGTTTCCGAGCGGGGCTACGGCTACCGCGGTACCGCAGTCCTCGTACGTCGAGACCTTGTCCACGAAGAGCTACCTCACGTGGAGTTCGATCACATCCGCACCATTGGGGTCAGCCTCCAGTTGTCCGGTGTCACCCACAACATCTACGCGGCTTACCGCCCCTCCGGTCCCACGATCGGTACCGCAGACCTCCGCCGTCTCTTAGACGGGAAAACACCCACCCTGGTGATCGGGGACCTCAACGCGAAACATCCCGCGTGGGGTTCCCGACTTATCAACCCAGCCGGTCGGGCCCTCTTCGACGACTCGGAGAGGAAGCGGTACGAAGTTCTCGGACCGGATTCGCCGACCCACATACCTACGGCGGCGAATCACGCGGCGGACGTTCTCGACATCGCCCTGGCCCAAGCCATAACGAGCCCAGTCCATGTCGTAGTCCTCTACGACATGGACTCCTGTCACCTACCTCTGCTCGTAGTGCTGGGCAACCAGGTAGACGTCGCCGCCGCGAGAGGGCGGTACAAAACCGACTGGGACCAATACAGATTGAACCTCAAAGCCCCTTTCTCTTATTGGTCCCCTAACTACGCCGCAAGATGTTGAGGCTGCCGCCGGACGACTCATGGAGTCCTTTATTTCTGCCAAGGAGGCGGCAACCCATGAGCTGCCTCCACACACAGGCGAAAAACGCCTAGCCCTCCCACATCACCTCCGGAAAAAATTACAACTTAAGCGGCGACTCCAAAAGCGTTGGGCGGATTTCCGCGACCCCAACACTAAGCGGGAGCTCAACAAAATCTCTGAAGAGCTCTCCGCAGAGATCGCCGGGGGAGATCATGGGAGAACTACATGGACTCCATTGGCGAGGACGGTACACTAGGAGCCCTGTACCGCCTCACCAGGAGACTGACCCGAACTCCCCAACCCATCCACCCCCTAGTCGATCGAGCGGGAACAAAATTCTACTCCCCCCAGGACCGAGCTGACCTCCTGGGTATCCACCTGAGGGGGCAATTCATGCCCTATCCCGCCATCGACACCCAGTTCAACAAGAGAATAATGCATACAGTGCGGCAATTTCTAAATGGTCCCAATCCGGAGCCCCTCCCGGGGCACTTTTTCATATCTCCCGCTGAGGTGGAGCGCGCCGTGCTCCGCCTTAAGCCCAAAAAGGCCCCGGGACCGGATGGGATCACTAACCACCAACTTGCGCAGCTTCCCCGCAAAGCCATAGTGGCCCTCGCCAAATTGTTCAATGGGGTGCTTCGAACCGGACACTTTCCCACCGCTTGGAAGCGGGGAAAGGTCATAATGCTGCCGAAGCCCGGCAAGGACAAGAGACAGCCGAGCAGCTATCGGCCTATAACCCTGCTTCCGCACCCGGCTAAGTTGTTTGAGCGATTGTTCCTCCGGAGGTTGAAGAGCTACGTCGAAATTCGACCCGAGCAATTCGGCTTCCGCGAGGGACACAGTACGACGCTCCAACTAGTCCGGGTGCTGCACCACATGGCGAGCGAGCTAAACGCAGGCCGATCCACGGTAGGAGTCTTCCTCGATATCGAGAAGGCCTTCGACCGTGTCTGGCACTGCGGCCTAGTGTATAAACTCCTCGACTCGCCTGTGCCCCCCATGGCCACGCGGTTAGTGGCCTCCTTCCTCAACAACCGCCACTTCCACGTAGCCGTGGAGGGGAAGGTCTCGGTAGAACACCCCATTTACGCAGGCGTACCCCAGGGAAGCTGCCTCTCCCCCACACTGTATGCATTATTCACTAATGACATCCCTACCCTCTCCGATCAACTATATGGAGAGGATGACGTAGTCCTGGCGCTGTTCGCGGATGACAGCGCCTACCTCACCTCCCACAAAAATCCCATACTCGCCGCCGAGAAGATGCAGAGGATGTTGGATGTCCTCCCTTCCTGGCTCGACAGATGGCGGATGTCTGTAAACGTTGGAAAGACATCCGCCCTACTGGTTACCCGCCGCCGCCGCCGTCCACACAAACTGGAACTCTGGGGACAGGAGATCGAATGGGCCGACTCCATCAAGTACCTGGGGTGCATCATCAACCGGTCGTTGAGCATGAGCCCAATGGCCACACAATCAATCAACAAGGCCAAGGCCGCTCGCTCCATGCTCCGGCCGGTGCTAAGATCCACCCTCCCACTCCGGGTCAAGGTGTCGGTCTATAAGACCTTCGTCCGTCCCCAACTAACTTACGCGGCACCAGCGTGGCACCAGTTACTGTCGGCCACGAACAAGACACGACTCCAGCGCCAGCAGAACATTTCTCTGCGTATGGCGACTGGCGCTCCGTGGTTCGTGCGCAACAAAACCATCAGCGATGACGTGAAGATTGAGTCGTTAGCTGAGTTCGTAGAGCGGCTCGCCCGTCGAATGTACGACCGGGCCGACAACGGACCGCACGAACATCTTCGCGGCATCGCTCCGTTGCAAGCACGGCCGCCGAATGGCAGGCCTACGCCGAGAGAGCTTCTCGGCGGCGAGTTTTCCCCCAACCCAACCCCACCACCACCCTAAATTCCCCAACCCGGCGCGTTGCCGCCTGTAACGCGCCGGGAAAACTCAGTCGGGTTTAAAAATCCGCCAACACATAGGTGCCCCCGTCTTCAGCGGGGGACCTCGCGCACACCGCGATAAGTCCCCGGCGGGCTGCCGCCCGCCGAGTACCTGCACCGGCAACAGGGTCTACCCTAACCGGAACTCGGCCCCACCGAACAACCGGGGTCGACAGACCAACTGACTGACCTAAATTAACACGTTACAAATACAAGTTAAAACACATTATACAAGAAACAAAATACAAACGGATAAAATACAAACAGAATACATGAATCAATATAAATATACAATTAATAATATTAAGTCTAAGTACACAGAAATAAAGTCTAAAAATACAAACTAGTTACATCAAAATTAATAGGACTTTATAATCGACTTAATACTAAAAACTGTACATCATACACAATATAGTTAATCAAATAATCAAGGCTAACAGATTTTATACATAGTCATCGAAAAACCTTATAGCTAACCTAACTATTGGGGTGTATTCTGTCGGCTGTCCCGTACATCCTCCCGCCGCACATCGATGTCGCGACGAGTCGGTGTGGAATTCTTCGGTGCAGGGACGGCCGATTCAGGCACGGCTGGTTCAGGGACGACTGCTCCGGGGACGGCTGGCTCGGTCGGCAGCATCAGCGGCTTCATGGCGGGTCGACGCAGAGTTCCCAACCTCGTAGCGCGGCGTCTCGGCTGACTTCGACGGGGCCCGGGCTTCCACAACTGCCATCCGCAATGTAGACGGCGCCTCCAATCTTGATGGTGACGTCGCTGCCGTGGATCTCCCGCCGGTACCGCAGCTCGGGTTGGTGCTCGCGGATCCATCTGCGCCAAAAGGGGTCTGCTAGCCGCTGTGAGGTGCGCCAGTATGCTCGTCCAGTTCGGTGTGGAGAAAAGGCCAGATCTGTTCAGGGGGCCTTCCGCACGGTGTAGGTACTCGCTCCTACTCTGCATGCAGCACGGTCGGTCGGTAGAGCGTCTTCCTCGTTCTCCGTGCAGAAAGCCCGGCGGCTCACGGTCCTTTTTCTCCTGTTACTGCCTCGGAGCTGGCGTAATGTAGAGCTCGATGATGATCTGCGTCACCCGATGTCGGTGGTCTAGTACAGGTGGGCTCTTCACACGCTCGGTGATATCGACGGCTGCCGCTATTCGTGGTCGCAGCCGGATGAGGCCATCCACTTGTACGGCGAGTGCTCGTTGTCGGCTGTGGGTTGACGCGGCTCCGACGTCGCGTAGGCTCCGGAGGTCTTCGGTGAAGGTTGCTTCCTGGCTGGTTAGGTTCAGGAGTCGTTCTGCGCGGTGTAGGTACTCGTTCTCAACGAAGTTCGGTGCGGTCTTCGCCTCCAACTCGTAGAACGTCTTCCTCATTCTCTGCGCAGAGTGGCGCCAGTCAGGGTCCTTTTCGTTGTTCCTGGTCCGTTGGTAGAGGGTCTTCATCTTCACCGCTCGACGTAGCCCGATGATATAATCTATCACCCTTGCGGTTCTCCGTAGAAGATTCTCCCATCTTGAGAATCTTGAAGCGTCGGGTGGGTTTTCGGCGATGTTCGTGGTCGCTGCGGTGACGACGTTGATTTTCTCCTCTCCAGTTGGTTTGGGCATCGTAGGCTGCTCCGTAGGCCAAAGGTCGTGGTGTTGGCGGAGAAATTCGGGAGCCTTGTTCAGCCTTTGATGCGGGTTTCGCGGCATATCCAGGTTGAAGGTGAGTCTGTCGTCAGTAGGTCTCCGGATCAAACTCAGGACCCTCTCGGCTTTGGTGCCGTCGCTGATGTTGACAGCATGTGGCGGCGTAGCGTCGTAGCTTGAGGACGGCTGGTTCGTTGGAGGCCCACTGTCGCAATTCAAAGTGGCCTCGCCGATGAATGTCTCGAACCTCGGTGGCGATTCTGATGGCATCTTCTATGTTCCGGAACGATTGTATGTAATCGTCCATATAATGGTTCTCAACGATGGCCTTTGCTGCATCCGGATGAGAGGTCTTGTATTTTGATGCGTTGAGATTTTTGACGTAGATAGCTGTGGTTGGTGAGCTGGTCGCGCCGAATATCAGTGAAGTCATTCTGAATTCTTCTGGCGGTTTGTTGTCGCGACGGCTCCCTCGCCATAGGTATCTCAATGCGTTGCGATCTTCAGCTTTAATCTTGATCTGCATGAACATCTCTGTAATGTCGGCGGATACGGCGACTCGATGTTCCCGGAATCTCATCATAACCCCCGGTAGTGACTGTAGGAGGTCCGGTCCGGTGAGCAGTTGATCATTGAGAGATGTTCCTCCGCTTTTGGCAGCTGCGTCGTGCACGATCCGTATTTTGTTTGGTTTCATCGGGTTGAAGACAGCGAAGTGAGGTAAATACCATATTTTTCCGGCTTTATCGGATGGTGATGCAGGCTCAGCGTAGCCCTTGTAGAGGAGAGAGTTCATTTGTTCTTCATATTTAGTCTTGAGCTGCGGGTTTTTATCAAGCTTCTTCTCAATATTGTGTAAACGGCGACGGGCGTTCTCGTAGCTATTTGGCAGTGCTACGACGTGACTATGTTTCCATAGTAGCGGTGTCTCGTAGCAGCCGTCATCCGTTTGGCTCGTGCCCGTAGTCAGCGTTTTCATCGCTTTCTCCTCTAGGTCGGTCTGCGGTAGCTTCGGTGTGATGGTGAGAGACTCGAGGGCGAAGTATCTCTTCATCTGTTCATCCATTTGGTGATCTTCAGGCGACAAGTGGTGGATGAAGTGGACCTGCTGTCCGGTGGTGCGTGTTCGGGTCCCGTGTAGCACCCATCCGAGCGGTGTCATCGAGGCCACAGGTTGGTGCGATTTCCCTTTTCTGGTTTCGGTGGCCAGGAGCAGATTCCAATTATCTTGGCCGATCAGCACCCGAGGATGAGCTTCTTCGTATCTCAGGCTGTCTTCTATCCCGGTGAGATGTTCGCAGTCTTTCAAGTCTTCATCGGCGATTGATTGCGCCGATATTTTCAAGTTAGCCATCGTCCGTGCGCTGATTTCGTAGTCGCTCGTAGCGCCGCGTAGCGTGATGTTAACACGTCGTGACGTCAGCGCAGGTATCTTTGTGTTAGCGATGGCTTCAATACATAGCGACTCCTCCGGTCCGTCGGCTCCAATCTGGCGGGCTAATTCGCTGTCTACGAGCGTTATCGTAGATCCGTCGTCTAGCAGTGCGAAAGTCTTTATTTCTCCCGCCGGTCCGGAAACGTAGATTGGTACTATCTTCAGATATGTTCTGAGGCGATGTGGCGTCCAAGTTGAAGCGACGGTTTCTTTTCTTTGTTCTGTTCTCGGAGCATAGTGAAGGAGGCTGTGATGTGTTCTGAGGCATCCGTCTACGCCGCATTTTTGTCTTCGACAAAAGTGCCTTGAGTTCCGCGGGCGTAGACATCCGAAGCATAGTCGATGTTCCTTTGTAACGTCCCATCGGTCATCGCTGTTCAGGCCAATGAAAGTTGAACAACCGCTCATTCTGTGGTTGCCCTTACACACGGGGCATCTGGACTGCGCTGTTTCTATCGTCGGGGCTGTGGCGTTGTCCATAGGAGCTGGCTGTTGCTTGTGGTTGCAAAGGTTCGTGGCTTCAGTGATTTTGTGAGTTCTCTGCATGGCGCGTCTTGAGGTTGCGATGCCTTCTGATGGGATTATTTCTGGTTTTGCAAATGGTGAGCTTAATTCTGCTTCTCTTTGCAAAAAATGTGCCATGGTCATGATGTCTGCCTTTGACTGCTGGGTTGTTGAGAAGTCGTACCAGCGGTACGTTTGGGCTGGCGTCAGTTTCTCGACCATGTTTGTCAGGAGCTCCGGTGTCAGTAGATACGAGAGGCATTTGAGAGAGCGTAGGGTGGCTACGACGTTCGCTAGGCGGCTCGCGGCTATCCCGATGTCCTTCGGCTGATCTGTAAGGCGTGGTAGGGCCCTCAGACGTTCTATGTACGTCTGTGCGATGGCATCGGGGCGCCCCAATCTTGTTTCCAGACGTCGTACTATTTCGTTCGTTGGCACTCCATATTCCAACAAGCTCTCGACTGCTTCCTTGGCTCGTCCTTTGAGACTCTTCCGTAGTCTTCCTCGGTTTTCAGTCTCCGTGAAATTGTTCGAAGAGTCCCGGTATGCGTTGTAGAACGACAGCCAATCTTGGTGAGATCCGTTGAACGTCGGTAGGTCGATCGATCGGTAACTGTGCCCGTCCCTGGCGGCCATGGCTATGGCTGCCGCTAATTTGGAGAGGTCAATGTTCTGCTCATTTGTGGCGACGACTCCCGCCGCCGTGGATTGTGGGTTGAAGAGGGTTCTCGGTGTCTGCTTGAAGGCCTTTTCCCGGCCGATGGGGCTCGGCGCCGATGCATAACGTTGGCTGGGTCTCAAAGGTGCGGCTGCGTACTGCTGTTCATTTTTGTCTTCAATAGTTGCTGCCCCCGGCTGTGGGAGCGGCACGGCGTAATGGACAGCGGTAGGTGTCGGTGCCTTTTCAATGGATAACACGTCGGATTGGCTGGCGGCCAACCACTCGTGCACCCTGACTTGAGATCCGGCTGATGAAGCGTGGCTGCTTCTTTCCTCTTCTTCGCCACTGGATAAATATTCCTCCAACACGGCCAATTCCGCTTCAGCTGCTTCGACCTTCAGGCGTGCCAATTTTGCACGCGCTTCAGCTATGCGTTGTGTACGTTTGGAGGTCCCGCTCCGGGTTGAGGATCTTCTCGTTGACGAGGCTTGAGCGGGGTGTTTTCTTCTCGTCGTTGCTTCTGTAGTCGTAGTCCGTTCGGTCGTCGGGACATCTGTTCCCGTCGACCATGCTGGATCGGTTTCTCCGGTGGTCCCTGAAGTCGGCGGTGTTGGTGTGGGAACCAACTGCGGCATGGGGTTCTGTACGTCGTCCGTAATAACGATCTGGTCTCTTGAGACAGCGGGCGACGATGATGCTGCATGACTTGGCAGGGACTGTGCTACGGCTGGTCGGCCACTGGTTGACCTGGTGATCGGCATATTCGGTTTTCTGTTCTTCCTCAGTGTCCGGTTAGAAGGACCAGCTCGATGTGCGAGACGCCGGTTGGAGGAAGAGGGCCGATCACCGTTTTTTGTTGTCGGTGGCCGATGAGTTCAATGAAACTTCATTTCTTCAGTAATTTTTCATCGGGCAATGTTCGGGCAGCGTTTCTTCATAGTCCCATTTCAGGGGACCCGGGACCAAGCCTCAGGAGTGTACTTCTCGTACCGGATTGTCGAATTGAACTGAATTGAACTAACTTTTTCCTGAGACTTGGTGCCTGTTATATTGTCAACCCGCGCACGCAATCGACTGTGTTTCGCTACTTGCGAAAGTGGGCGGGGCGACAACATTTTTCGGCTACCGCGCGAAACATTACCCTAATGGGAACCATTTATTTTCATATTTACAAAATTCCTAAATTAACCTTCCCACCATAGCAGCGGTCGAGAGCGGACGTGCGTTAGCCTCCAGTGCAACCTTACCCCCTCTCCTCCGCGCTACGTCGTGAATAACAACACCTACCCGCAAGTTACTTCGTGAATTTCTCCGACCAACCTGCGAGTACTTCCATCAACCTGCGTGTTTTCCAAGTGGTTTCCGAGTCGTAGGTGCCTCCAGAGCGTCGACCGAGTGTTAGGGGGAATACAAACAATTGCAGTCCCCCTGTAACTGCCCGGCCGGCGAACTGCCTGGCAACAAAACCTCTCCGGTCGCCCTACCGCACGTCGGGTTCGTAAGTCCACAAACAGACAGACTTGACTGACCGATCCCACTGGATACCCTGCCGGGCTTGCCAAATCCGGCAGGGCTAATCCCCCTCTGGTGGGATCTAGCATACTCCCCCGAATAGGGCCGCCCGAGGAAAAAAGTTCTGTCTTTTTTCCTCCGTCCACTTAATAGTTGTCGTGCGGTAGGTCTCTGTTCGTAGGAGTCCATCCCAACCCAAGCGGACGGCTGACTATTCATAAAGAATAATCACACCGTCCGCGAATGTACCAGCCGCACTGGGGAACGGCATTCTAGCTCGGTCGTCCTAGTCAGTCCCGTCGTGTTTTTGTGATTTGTCGAAATTCGTTTTTAATTTTTGTTTTCGGTCGCCATTAGGGTAGTGCTTTGCGCACGACCCAATATTTTCAAACTTCCCCCTCCACTATCTCATTGGATTCTGACCGGAAGTCGATTCTCATTCTACTTCCGGGCATACTACTAATATACTAATCTTGTGTTTACTTTGTCCGTCCGTCGTATATTTTTATTTTTAATAATATATGACTTTTCTTCAAGGTGAATAGAACCCAACCTACTATGGCGGACCGAGGCCGGGATAAGGCGCCTAAGCCTACGTTCCGGCTACGGTCTAAATCCCTAGGCCCATCACCCAGGCCACAGCCAGAGGCTCAGCCCACCGACCCCCGAGGCCCCGCTCCGGACGAGGCCGTACCGACCACTTCTCGTCAAGTGGTCGGACGAACTACCCTGGCCGGGAGGGAGGTCGCGGTTGTCTCAGCGAGCCCGAAATGGCGCAAACTGGTGCCCCCACCAACTACGGAGCACCAAACTAAATCAACTCCCACATACGAGGACATATCCTCCAGTTCTTCGTCATCATCTTCCGATGAGGAAGAGGAAGCCCAGCACTCCACTGGTACCGCGGGAACTCGGCACTCCACCGAGTCAACGTGGTACCAAGACCTACCATCAGCACTTCCTAAGCGTCCCACCAAACACCCGCGCGACTCCAGCGGAGATAGTCTGCCTCCGGCTCAAAAACCGGACAACAGACCCTCACCTACAGCGACATATATCTCGCCAATTGACCCTCAGCGCGCCTCATCACCCATAATTCGGCCCGCCCTCACCAGTCCTCAACTCCGCAGGGACCCCCGCATTGCCGCCAACGAGCAGCGTGAGGCCGCCATGCGGGCCACTGGAATGTCCTTCGCCTCGGTGGCAAGCCAGCCACCAACCACCACCACGCCCCCAAGGGATGCGCAGCCGCCGCCCCCAAGCACCGAGCAACCGCAGGCCCCTCCGAAGCAGAAGATCCCGCCAATCACGGTGGAGACCCTGCCAAACTGGACGACGCACTTTCGCGAATTGAAGGTGATTCTCGGCCATGCACCCAACGCCAGACCCTTGGGCAAAGGAGTCCGTTTCCTGCCCAAGGATATCAACGAATACCGCGGCGTCCAGAAGTACCTCGCGGAAGCCAGGGAGAAGGACCCCAGGATCATTGGGCATAGTTATGCCGTCCAGCAAGACAGAGCCCACAAGGTGGCAATCGACGGCCTGCTGATGGATACCCCGGTGGAGGAACTGATGGCAGATTTAGAAGCCATCGTTGGGGTCAAGCCGGAGTTCGCCAGGGCCATTCCCCCTCGGCGCGGGCGACCAGGCACTATATTTTTTGTGCAATTCCCCCACCTCGAACGCGAGGAGCAAACCAAGCTCATGGGAATCAATGAGCTGTTGGCGATTCCCAACATTTCAATCACCGCGTGGGTCCGCAGGGCAGGCCCGCCGCAGTGCCACCGGTGCCAAGCGTTTGGCCACTCGTCTCTTGGCTGCTTCCGACCAGCCCGCTGTGTGCGCTGTGCCGGCCCACACCCAGCATCGGACTGCGACAGGGAGCATGCCACTATTAAGTGTGCCAACTGCGGCCAACCCCACGTGGCCAACAGCAGGTCATGCCCAGCATTCCGCCGTGAAGCAAGAAAGACGGATGCAAACATCCCGCCACCGCTCCCGGCTGACCGAAGACCGCCAGTGGCAGATCAGCCGTATTATCATCAGACCGCCACCCAAGAAGCGACCCAGCAGGGGAACTTGATGGCGCAGGCAAGGGGACCTCCTGTACCATTAAGTACCGCCCCCCAAACAAGCCGCCCTCCAAAAAAGAGAAAGACGAAGAGGAAGCAGGCAAAATCTCACCAACTAGCAACCAGCCAACCGCCAATACCTGTAAGAAGGGCACCGCCGCCACCAACTCAACCGGCCCCCACGGTACCCTCCCAACCTAGAGTTTTTCCGAAAACCCTCCCAATGTCACTGACGGAATGGCCACTGCTCCCCGCCCCAAAACCCGAACCAAAAGCCAGTGCCCAAACCGCTCAAGTGACACATCCCCAGGCCCCAAAGCCCCCTCGGGCCCCCCAGGCCCCTCGACAACCAACACCGGCTCCAATCCGGACTCATCTAAAACCGGCACTCCAACAACAGGCACATCACCAACAAACAGCTCAACAGCAACCAGGCCGGAAGCCCGCGCCACCTACCGCTCACGCACAGCCTCCAATGGCCCCACCACCTGTAATGCCCCCCAGACCACCAACCATCCCCAGGACTGACCCAAACGGACAGCCCCCATCCCACCGCTGCGGTTGCTCGGAGGAACGCGGTCGCCTAATGGTCCAGGCGGCGATAACGGTCCTCCTAGGAGTCCTGCAAGCGGTCAACAGCGGCCAGGAACCGGCGGAGGCCATCCTGCAGGGTCTGGTCCACCTACACACACACCTACGGGGCTAGGGCTTCGTATTATATACTGGAACCCCGGAGGTGTGTCGTGCCACAGAAACAACCTGAAACTCCTCGCCCAAGAGCAGGCTCCCCATATCATACTCCTGGGCGAGACGAAATTAAAACCATCCAACGATCTCCGCGTGCCGAACTTCTTCGTTTACAGGCGGGACGAGGTTTCCGAGCGGGGCTTCGGCTACCGCGGTACCGCAGTCCTCGTACGTAGAGACCTCGTCCACGAAGAGCTTCCTCACGTGGAATTCGATCACATCCGCACCATTGGCGTCAGCCTCCAGCTGTCCGGCGTCACCCACAATATCTACGCGGCTTACCGCCCCCCTGGTCCCACGATCGGTACCGCAGACCTCCGGCGTCTTCTAGACGGGAAAACACCCACCCTGGTGATCGGGGACCTCAACGCGAAACATCCTGCGTGGGGTTCCCGACTTGTCAACCCAGCCGGTCGGGCCCTCTTCGACGACTCGGAGAGGAAGCGGTACGAAGTACTCGGACCGGATTCGCCGACCCACATCCCTACGACGGCGAATCACGCGGCCGACGTTCTCGACATCGCCCTGGCCCAAGCCATAACGAGCCCAGTCCATGTCGAAGTCCTCTACGACATGGACTCCCGCCATCTGCCCCTGCTTGTTGTGCTGGGCAACCAGGTAGACGTCGCCGCCGCGAGAGGGCGGTACAAAACCGATTGGGACCAATATAGATTGAACCTAAACTCCTGTTCTCTTATTGGTCCCCTCATAACGCCGCAAGATGTTGAGGCTGCCGCCGGACATCTCATGGAGTCCTTCATTTCGGCCAAGGAGGCGGCAACCCACGAGCTGCCTCCCCACACAGGCGAAAAACGCCTGGCTCTCCCACATCCCCTCCGGAAAAAACTACAACACAAGCGGCGACTCCAAAAGCGTTGGGCGGATTTCCGCGACCCCAACACTAAGCGGGAGCTCAATAAAATCTCTGAAGAGCTCTCCGCAGAGATCGCCGCATTCCGGGGGAGATCATGGGAGAACTACATGGACTCCATTGGCGAGGACGGTACTCTAGGAGCCCTGTACCGCCTCACCAGGAGACTGACCCGAACTCCCCTTCCCATCCACCCGCTGGTCGACCGAGCGGGAACCAAACACTACGCCCCCCAGGACAGAGCCGATCTCCTGGGTATTCACCTTAGGGGGCAGTTCATGCCCTTCCCCTCGATCGACACAGAGTTCAACAAACGAATAGTGCATACAGTGCGGCAGTTCATAAATGGTCCCAATCCGGAGCCCCTCCCGGGGCACTTTTTCATATCCCCCGCCGAGGTGGAGCGCGCCGTGCTCCGCCTTAAGCCCAAAAAGGCCCCGGGACCCGATGGGATCACCAACCACCAACTTTCGCAGCTTCCCCGCAAAGCCGTTGTGGCTCTCGCCAAATTGTTTAATGGGGTGCTTCGTACTGGACACTTTCCCACCGCCTGGAAGCGGGGGAAGGTCATTATGCTGCCGAAGCCCGGCAAAGACAAACGTTTGCCGAGCAGCTATCGGCCCATAACCCTGCTTCCGCACCCGGCTAAGTTGTTCGAGCGACTGTTCCTCCGGAGGTTGAAGAGCTACGTCGAAATTCGACCGGAGCAATTTGGCTTCCGCGAGGGACATAGTACCACGCTCCAGCTAGCCCGGGTGCTGCACCACATGGCGAGCGAGCTAAACGCGGGCCGATCCACGGTCGGAGTCTTCCTCGATATCGAGAAGGCTTTCGATCGTGTCTGGCACTGCGGCCTCGTTTACAAACTCCTCGCCTCGCCTGTGCCTCCCATGGCCACGAGGTTAGTGGCCTCATTCCTCAACAACCGCCACTTCCACGTAGCCGTGGAGGGAAAGGTCTCAGTGGAGCATTCCATTTACGCTGGCGTACCCCAGGGAAGCTGCCTTTCTCCCACGCTGTATGCACTGTTCACGAACGACATCCCTACCCTCTCCGACCAACTCTACGGAGAGGATGACGTAGTCCTGGCGCTGTTCGCGGATGACAGCGCCTACCTCACCTCCCACAAAAATCCCATACTCGCCGCCGAGAAGATGCAGAGGATGTTGGACGTCCTCCCTTCCTGGCTCGACAGATGGCGGATGTCTGTAAATGTTGGAAAGACATCCGCCCTACTGGTCACCCGCCGCCACCGCCGCCCAGCCAAACTGGAACTTTGGGGACAGGAGATCGAATGGGCCGACTCCATTAAGTACCTGGGGTGCACCATCAACCGGTCGTTGAGCATGAGCCCAATGGCCACCCAATCCATCAACAAGGCCAAGGCCGCTCGCTCCATGCTCCGGCCGGTGCTAAGGTCCACCCTCCCACTCCGGGTCAAGGTGTCGGTCTATAAGACCTTCGTCCGTCCCCATCTAACATACGCGGCACCAGCGTGGCACCAGTTACTGTCGGCCACGAACAGAACACGACTCCAGCGCCAGCAGAACATCTCTCTGCGTATGGCGACTGGCGCTCCGTGGTTCGTGCGCAACCAAACCATCAGCGATGACGTGAAGATTGAACCGTTAGCCGAGTTCGTGGAGCGGCTCGCCCGTCGTATGTACGACCGGGCCGACAACGGACCGCACGAGCATCTTCGCGGCATCGCTCCGTTGCACGCACGGCCGCCGAATGGCAGGCCTACGCCGAGAGAGCTTCTCGGCGGCGAGTTTTCCCCCAACCCAACCCCACCACCACCCTAAATTCCCCAACCCGGCGCGTTGCCGCCTGTAACGCGCCGGGAAAACCCAGTCGGGTTTATTATCAAAAAATACCACCACATAGGTCCCCCCGTCTTCAGCGGGGGACCTCGCGCACTCTGCGATAAGTCCCCGGCGGGCTGCCGCCCGCCGAGTACCTGCACCGGCAACAGGGTCTACCCTAGCCGGAACTCGGCCCCACCGAACAACCGGGGTCGACAGACCAACTGAACTGAACTAAATTAACATTCCCACCATAGCAGCGGTCGAGAGCGGACGTGCGTTAGCCTCCAGTGCAACCTTACCCCCTCTCCTCCGCGCTACGTCGAGAATATCCACATCTACCCGCAAGTTACTTCGAGTATTTCTCCGAGCAACCTGCGTGTTCTGCAATCAACCTGCGTGTTCTCAAGTGGTTTCCGAGTCGTAGGTGCCTCCAGAGCGTCGACCGAGTGTTAGGGGGAATACAAACAATTGCAGTCCCCCTGTAACTGCCCGGCCGGCGAACTGCCTGGCAACAAAACCTCTCCGGTCGCCCTACCGCACGTCGGGTTCGTAAGTCCACAAAACAGACAGACTTGACTGACCGATCCCATCGGATACCCTGCCGGGCTTGCCAAATCCGGCAGGGCTAATCCCCCTCTGGTGGGATCAAGCATACTCCCCCGAATAGGGCCGCCCGAGGAAAAAAGTTCTGTCTTTTTTCCTCCGTCCACTTTAAGTTGTCGTGCGGTAGGTCCCTGTTTGTAGGAGTCTTTCCTAACCCAAGCGGACGGCTGATTACTCGTAAAGAATAATCACACCGTCCGTGAATGTACCAGCCGCACTGGGGAACGGCACTCCTAGCTTGGTCGCTTTCTAGTCTTGTCGTTGTTTGTTTTTGTTGTATTGTGAAAATTCTGTCTTTGATTATTTTTCGGTCTCCATTAGGGTAGTGTTCTGCGCACGACCCAAAAAATTTTAACTTCCCCCTCCATTTTCATATTGGAATCTGACCGGAAGTACACCCTTCGTCACTTCCGATTGGATTCCTAATAATTAGATTTTATTTTCATTTTGTCCGTCCATCCGTATTATATTGGATTGGATTATTTCCAATAAGATATAGTTTTTATTTTATTATATTCTTATTTCCTTCTTGTTAACTCACTATTATGCTCTTGCAGGGTGAATAACTGTGTGAGAGCTATCAGTCAACAATGTCCGACCGAAGCCGGGACAAGGCGTCCAAGCCTGCATTCCGGATAAGGTCCAAATCATCGGGCCCAACTATTCGGCCACAACCAGAAGCTCTGCACCCCGACCCCCGAGGCCCCGCTCCGGACGAGGTCGTGCCGTCCACTTCTCGTCAAGTGGTCGGGCGAACTACCCTTGCCGGGAGGGAGGTCGCGGTGGTCTCCGCGAGCCCGAAATGGCGGCAACTAGTGCCTCCATCACCCACCCAACAACAACCACAAGCTCTTCCGTATGAAGACATTTCCTCCGGATCTTCAAACGAGGGTGAAGAAGATGATGCCATCGGTGCCATGGGGACTCGACACTCCACAGAATCGACATGGTATCAAGACCTGCCGACGGCGATGCCACAGCGCCCACCTAAACATCCACGTGACTCGAGTGGGGACAGCCTACCCCCGGCCCAAAAGCCAGACCACAGGCCCTCCCCATCAACTCATTCAATCTCACCGATCGCCCCGCAGCGAACTTCATCACCCATTGCGCAACCCGCCCCTACAAGCCCAATAGCCCGTAGGGACCCCCGCATCGTCGCTAACGAACAACGTGAGGCCGCGATGCGGGCCACCGGCATGTCTTTTGCCTCGGCGGCCAGCCAGCCACCAAGTACATCGCAGCAGAGAAGCCAAGATGACGCCCAACCACCTCCCTCATCTACGGATCAAGCCCAGGAGCCACCCAAGGTAAAGATACCACCAATCACCGTGGAAACTTTACCGAACTGGACAGTCCACTTTAGGGCCCTAAAAGGGATTCTAGGCTTCGCCCCTAACGCCAGACCCCTAGGGAAAGGTGTCCGATTTCTCCCTAAGAGTATCGCCGAGTACCGCGGGGTCCAGAAATACCTCGCGGAGGCCCGGCAAGCAGATCCAAGGATTATAGGGCACAGCTATGCGGTGCCCCAAGATAGGGCCCACAAGGTGGCTATCACCGGCCTCCTTAGGGAGACCCCAATTGAGGAACTGCTGGCTGACCTTGAGGCCATAGTTGGTGTCCGGCCGGAATTTGCCAGGGCCATTCCCCCCAGGCACGGCAGACCGGGCACCATTTTCTTCGTCCAGTTCCCTCATCTGGCACGCGAAGAACAGACGCAGGCCGACTCAAACGCAGGCGCAGGGGACGCAAGAACAAATGTCGCGACAACAATCTTCGCGACAACAACCGTCGCGCCAAATACCATCACAACAACAACCAGTCAGGGAGTCAGTACCAACAACACATCATGTACACCCCCCGTCTGGCCCTCCGCCACTGATGCGCCCGCCACCACCTAATCGCCCCACTCCTCCATTACACTCAAGGACTGACCCAAACGGACAGCCCCCTACCCACCGCTGCGGCTGCTCGGAGGAACGCGGTCGCCTGATGATTCAGGCGGCGATAACGGTCCTTCTGGGAGTGTTGACGGCGGTGAACAACGGGCAGGAACCAGCGGAAGCCATTCTGCAGGGCCTGGTCCATCTTCACACACACCTACGGGGCTAGGGCTCCGTATCATCTATTGGAACCCCGGAGGTGTGTTATGCAACCGGAACCAACTCAAACTACTCGCCCAGGAGCAGGCTCCTCACATCATCCTCCTGGGCGAAACGAAACTAAAACCCAACAACGAACTCCGCGTGCCGAACTTCTTCGTTTACAGGCGGGACGAGGTTTCCGAGCGGGGCTACGGCTACCGCGGTACCGCAGTCCTCGTACGTCGAGACCTTGTCCACGAAGAGCTACCACACGTGGAGTTTGAACACATCCGCACCATTGGGGTCAGCCTCCAGTTGTCCGGCGTCACCCACAACATCTACGCGGCTTACCGCCCCCCCGGTCCCACAATCGGTACCGCAGACCTCCGCCGTCTCTTAGACGGGAAAACACCCACCCTGGTGATCGGGGACCTCAATGCGAAACATCCCGCGTGGGGTTCCCGACTTATCAACCCAGCCGGTCGGGCCCTCTTCGACGACTCGGAGAGGAAGCGGTACGAAGTTCTCGGACCGGATTCGCCGACTCACATACCTACGACGGCGAATCACGCGGCCGACGTTCTCGACATCGCCCTGGCCCAAGCCATAACGAGCCCAGTCCATGTCGAAGTCCTCTACGACATGGACTCCTGTCACCTACCTCTGCTCGTAGTGCTGGGCAACCAGGTAGACGTCGCCGCCGCGAGAGGGCGGTACAAAACCGACTGGGACCAATACAGATTGAACCTCAACGCCCGTTCTCTTATTGGTCCCCTAACTACGCCGCAAGATGTTGAGGCTGCAGCCGGACGACTCATGGAGTCCTTTATCTCGGCCAAGGAGGCGGCAACCCATAAGCTGCCTCCACACACAGGCGAAAAACGCCTAGCCCTCCCACATCACCTCCGGAAAAAATTACAACTTAAGCGGCGACTCCAAAAGCGTTGGGCGGATTTCCGCGACCCCAACACTAAGCGGGAGCTCAACAAAATCTCTGAAGAGCTCTCCGCAGAGATCGCCGCATTCCGGGGGAGATCATGGGAGAACTACATGGACTCCATTGGCGAGGACGGTACACTAGGAGCCCTGTACCGCCTCACCAGGAGACTGACCCGAACTCCCCAACCCATCCACCCCCTAGTCGATCGAGCGGGAACAAAATTCTACTCCCCCCAGGACCGAGCTGACCTCCTGGGTACCCACCTGAGGGGGCAATTCATGCCCTATCCCGCCATCGACACCCAGTTCAACAAGAGAATAATGCATACAGTGCGGCAATTTCTAAATGGTCCCAATCCGGAGCCCCTCCCAGGGCACTTTTTCATATCTTCCGCTGAGGTGGAGCGCGCCGTGCTCCGCCTCAAGCCCAAAAAGGCCCCGGGACCGGATGGGATCACTAACCACCAACTTGCGCAGCTTCCCCGCAAAGCCATAGTGGCCCTCGCCAAATTGTTCAATGGGGTGCTTCGAACCGGACACTTTCCCACCGCTTGGAAGCGGGGAAAGGTCATAATGCTGCCGAAGCCCGGCAAGGACAAGAGACAGCCGAGCAGCTATCGGCCTATAACCCTGCTTCCGCACCCGGCTAAGTTGTTTGAGCGATTATTCCTCCGGAGGCTGAAGAGCTACGTCGAAATTCGACCCGAGCAATTCGGCTTCCGCGAGGGACACAGTACGACGCTCCAACTAGTCCGGGTGCTGCACCACATGGCGAGCGAGCTAAACGCAGGCCGATCCACGGTAGGAGTCTTCCTCGATATCGAGAAGGCCTTCGACCGTGTCTGGCACTGCGGCCTAGTGTATAAACTCCTCGACTCGCCTGTGCCCCCCATGGCCACGCGGTTAGTGGCCTCCTTCCTCAACAACCGCCACTTCCACGTAGCCGTGGAGGGGAAGGTCTCGGTAGAACACCCCATTTACGCAGGCGTACCCCAGGGAAGCTGCCTCTCACCCACACTGTATGCATTATTCACTAATGACATCCCTACCCTCTCCGATCAACTATACGGAGAGGATGACGTAGTCCTGGCGCTGTTCGCGGATGACAGCGCCTACCTCACCTCCCACAAAAATCCCATACTCGCCGCCGAGAAGATGCAGAGGATGTTGGATGTCCTCCCTTCCTGGCTCGACAGATGGCGGATGTCTGTAAACGTTGGAAAGACATCCGCCCTACTGGTTACCCGCCGCCGCCGCCGTCCACACAAACTGGAACTCTGGGGACAGGAGATCGAATGGGCCGACTCCATCAAGTACCTGGGGTGCATCATCAACCGGTCGTTGAGCATGAGCCCAATGGCCACACAATCCATCAACAAGGCCAAGGCCGCTCGCTCCATGCTCCGGCCGGTGCTAAGATCCACCCTCCCACTCCGGGTCAAGGTGTCGGTCTATAAGACCTTCGTCCGTCCCCAACTAACTTACGCGGCACCAGCGTGGCACCAATTACTGTCGGCCACGAACAAGACACGACTCCAGCGCCAGCAGAACATCTCTCTGCGTATGGCGACTGGCGCTCCGTGGTTCGTGCGCAACAAAACCATCAGCGATGACGTGAAGATTGAGTCGTTAGTTGAGTTCGTAGAGCGGCTCGCCCGTCGAATGTACGACCGGGCCGACAACGGACCGCACGAACATCTTCGCGGCATCGCTCCGTTGCACGCACGGCCGCCGAATGGCAGGCCTACGCCGAGAGAGCTCCTCGGCGGCGAGTTTTCCCCCAACCCAACCCCACCACCACCCTAAATTCCCCAACCCGGCGCGTTGCCGCCTGTAACGCGCCGGGAAAACCCAGTCGGGTTTAAAAAAATTAAATCCGCCACCACATAGGTCCCCCCGTCTTCAGCGGGGGACCTCGCGCACACCGCGACATGTCCCCGGCGGGCTGCCGCCCGCCGAGTACCTGCACCGGCAACAGGGTCTACCCTAGCCGGAACTCGGCCCCACCGAACAACCGGGGCCGACAGACCAAGTGACTTGACCTAAATTAACACGTTACAAATACAAGTTAAAACACATTATACAAGAAACAAAATACAAACGGATAAAATACAAACAGAATACATGAATCAAAATAAAAATTCAATTAATAATATTAAGTCTAAGTACACAGAAATAAAGTCTAAAAATACAAACTAGTTACATCAAAATTAATAGGACTTTATAATCGACTTTATACTAAAAACTGTACATCATACACAATATAGTTAATCAAATAATCAAGGCTAACAGATTTTATACATAGTCATCGAAAAACCTTATAGCTAACCTAACTATTGGGGTGTATTCTGTCGGCTGTCCCGTACACTAATTGACTTAAATTTAGCAAACCAAGGTCTGAATTTAACAGTTGGTTAAAAGGAATATAAATAAGAGCCTTTAATTTTTGATGAATTTTCCCAATACTTGTTCCATGATTGTTCTAAATAAACTTTGGCTAAAGCAACCAAATCATACGAGTAGTTTTTAAAATGATGTAAGTTACCATGAACCACTGCTTGTTTTGCCAGTTGATCAACATACATTATAATACTTAATAACTCTATTTATTCTGTGATTTTAATCAATATTATTTTATTTATTTATTTATTTTACGGCTCTAGATACGTCCTTTTGAGCCAAATTTATTCTTTTTTTTATTTTTTTATTATTCTATTTTAGCACGTAGCACGGCCACATCCAAAACAAGACATGAGAGCGTGTCCGTTGAGAATCTTTCATATCAGTCTTATCCTACAGTCGCAGCACGGCCACTTCAAGACAAGACTCATGTCTTGTCATGAGTTTTATCTTGCTTGAGGTATTGGTTGTAATAAATCTCTAGCGCCGCCCGCGACAATGTTAAACTTTTTTTAATCCTTTAAATTCTAGTAAAAAAAAAGTGGGAATTACGGGAAAATAAGCATGAAGGTAATAAAGGAATTTTGGGAACGAAATAGTGCCACTTGAGGGAAAAATATTTTTTTTGAGATTTTTTTTTTAGTCCCACTTTTTTTTTAAAGTAGGAAAAAGACCCACTTGACGAAAATATAACTTTTAGTGGGACAAAAATCCCAATTTATTAAAAGTGAGAAAAAATCCCACCTAATGAAAAAACCGGGAAAAGTCCCACTTTTTTAAAATAATTTTCCCCCACTTTTTTTATATAAGGGACTATAAAATAAATCCCGCTAAAAAAACATTTTTTCTTCAAGTGGGACTTTTCCTACTTTTTAAAAAAGTGGAAATTTTTCCCACTTTTTATTAATGACAATTCTTCAATCAAATTTTCTTCAATACCCATGTTCCTATAATTCCCACTTTCCCATAATAAAAATTATTCCCTAATTACTACTTTTCCAAAATAATCAAACAATTTCACGCAAGATTTCTATGTCACCACATAAGGCCGAACGTGATAAAAACCCACCATAATAGTCTTTAAAGATGTGACAAATCTTTAAGTCTTGGGCGCCCATGCTGAGGAGAGTGAATGAAAACAAGACTTATACTTTATAGCAAGATTTTGAAGTCTTGTCTTGGGAACCCGTGCTAGCAAGAAGTCACGCCGCACCGTTTTGACGTTTGCTCGCGACTCCGCGTCGCGTCTTGGGTTAGCCGTGCTAAGGCTGCCTGGCTCATAGATTAATAATATATATACTAGCCTGGCTGGATATGATCAATAGATGGATATGAATTTAATCAATAGATTTCCATTTGACAGTAGGGATGTAATAATCGTTTTTTTTTTTTCAAATTAATCGATAATTTTTAATCGATTTAAAAAAAAAGGAAATCGATTATGGGTGCGTTTTGATAGCTAACCCGTACCACAGAAGAAATAATAGTACAAGTACAGAAGCTCCACTCCGAACGAGCAATTAAATAAATAGCGACTCTTAAACCGACACAATAAAGCTCAGTTCAGATCGCACTGCGCTAATGGCCTACATTTATATTCACCTAAAGTTGCCTCTCTTTCTATACGCGTCATTCTTTACTTTTCTGACGACGTTAGGGTTGTCTTCTTTTAAACAAAACCTAGGTTAGGTACTTAGTAGTAAGTACGTAGATCATAAAACAATTTTATTTTAGGATGTCTGCTGCATAGGTATTTTCACCTAAGGAGATACGGAAGCCATAAGGCCCACTACATTGTCTATGAAACTAAATATTACTTTTTGGTATATAGGCACAAAATTAATAATAGCTAAAAGAAATTGTACCTAACAAGTAGTATAGGTAGATTATGTGGAATGATATAAGTGCGAACAATACCTTTAAAGGAAACGGATTGTACCTACCTACTAAGTTGAAAGAAAAACTTACAAAAACATTGCCTCAGTATATTAGTTTAGTCTGTGTTATTTATTATTAAGCAACCTACGTAGGTACCTAATTGGGCAAATAAATAAGTATATACGAGCAAGTATGTATGTTGTCTACTTATCAAAACTGCATAATATTTCTAGTAATAGTTAGTTCATGGTAGTGCACTAACTACTACCTATACTTATCAAACAAAACTATATACTATAGTAAATAAATATTTAGCAAAGTACGTAAATACGAGAGACTTAGTTAACTATAACAAAGGACAACATTTGGTACATAGGAAAGGTGGCGAGTAATGAAAATTCGCATTCTTATAAACAGACTACTAGACACGTTTTGATATTTTTTTAGTGTACCTGCCTAATAATAACCGTGGTAGGCGTGGATTTATTTACCCTTTGAGGTCCTTTGGAAGTATGAAAAACGTAAGGTCCGGATCCTTGTTACAACCGAATGCGGAAATAAGCTTTAGACCTCATTTTAGTTAATATTAAATATCGCGACGAGGCGCGTGAGTATCATACAAACGTGCGCCTCGGCCGGTGCGCGTCAGCCAACTGCGGCAGCCCTCAAAAATAAAACCCATCCGTGGGTACGGCCGGGTACTTGTAGCTTCATAACGAAAGTGCGGAGTGGAACACCCCTGCCCGTACCAGTATTTCGCGCTAACAGCTGATTTTCATAATCAGCTGTTTTGGCGTTTTATTTAGATGTTATAATGTTAACAACATTTGTTAGTATTTTTAGCAAACTAAACGATAAAATTACCACAAAATACTGATTTCTGACATCTGCCATTTTGACATTTTCCTTAAACGTAAAAAAAGCCGAAAAATAAATTAAAAAATTCTATTTCATCATCATCATTATCATAATTTCTTCCAGAAATTAATGTTTTTATAATTTGTCAATCTCCAATAATGTTTTCTCTATTATTCAGTAAAGTAAATAAAAAACTAAAATCTACAAAGTAATTAAACAAAAGCATATAAGAAAACCAAAAATTTATAGTTCATAAGAGAAAATTTTAAGATTAATAACATAATACATTCGCAGGAAAATACGGATTGTTTGATATCTGTCAAAAATTAACAATTCACCTCCAATTCGATGCTACGATTTTAGAATTGGTACTATTTCACTTACTTTTTCGCTTATGTATGTGGTATTGACATTAATGCATTTATTGTTTACACGGTTTATAATATTTTGACTTTAACACGTATTCAAATTTTACACTATTCGGTTTTACTTTTTATACAACATTTGAAATAAGAAGGCTATGTAAGAGATTTTGGCGCTTCATTTTTTAAAAGGAAGTCTATTTGGTATTTGTGCAAAAATCCGTTAAAACGACTATACCTCGGGAGGGTTGTGTAACTGCTGATTTACAAATTAATTTGTGAATGTTCAATAGAAGTCGAAAAATATTACATTACTACAATACGTTATAGTGATGCTGTCATACCGAACAAGGTCTACAGTGTTTAGATCGATTTTACCAAAAAGTAGGGAACTTCCGTTAATGATTGATTGACACTTAGCTTGCGTTCGTTTTGGGACATAAACATGTTCACAACGATCACGATGTAAATTTATGCGTTTTTTTTGAGATTTCGGCGGCAAAAGTGGCGATGTGATCTGCCACAATGGCCGTTTTTTTTGGCCCAGAATGCTACCGTGAACTGATCACAATGACCCCAGTCGATAGGTGAGGCGTTGTGAACATATTTTGACATTTGTGTTTGTGACAGTTTTAAACGTCACAGCCGTCTTATATTTTTAAGATCAAATTTATTGTATTTTAAATCGAAATAATTTTAGAAAGATTTGGCATATAAAATTAGTGGATTGTACGATTTATCCTATATTTTACTTGACAAGTGACAGTTGACAGGTTCGTGATAACAATAGCGTTCGATTTGGATAGTGGTAATTGTGGCATTGTGATTGAAATTAACCAAAAAAAAACGCAAGTTCGCATATGTTATTATGATCATTGTGAACATATTTCGTTCCCAAAACGAACGGGCCCTTATTCGGATTGACAAAGATTCCAAAACGACAAGACGTATGTTGTATGTTGTCGATATCAGAATTCAGCCAAGCTATTGCACTGTTAAGTGCAATGTTAAGGCCAATGATCCTGACGGTATTCCTGCAGTTGTAATAAGGAATTTTAGACACTTGAGTTATCTCCCGCCCTCACTCGATTTTACCGCCTTTCATATTCCTCTGGAATTATCCCTGCAGCTTGGAAAGTAGCCAATATGCAGCCAATTCCCAAAAAGGGAGATCGATCCGACCCCAATAATTACCGCTCCATTGCCATCACCTCAGTCCTGTGCAAGGGTTTAGAAACCATTGTTAATACACATGCGATATTATATAAGTAATGCGATAACTTGAAGGTCACTCTATCTTAAATGATCGCCAATATAGTTTCTGTCAAGCAAGATCAACGGGTGACCTTCTTGCGTTCATTACGCATGTTTGGGGTGAGGCAGTGGACCACAGTGGACAAATGTAGGGAGGCCTTGGTGGTCGGTTTAGATATTTCCAAGTCAAACAATTTTTTTTTTTTATATCGGCCAATCAGGTGCAACTATGCAGCGCTCTGATTGGTTGATATTAAAAAATAGTTACTTTTGACATTGGTTCGCGACCCCATATCTTGTCTTAGCTTGGCCGTGCTACCGGTACTGCATCGATAGGTATAATAACTCGACAAAATCGATACATATACTCGATTATTTTTACACATCCCTATACTATTTTTGGGTGTCGTTGTGGGAATTTTTTTGTTTACTTTTAATAATAAATAACTAACAAACAACATAGTATATAGTAACATCATCTGTGAAAATGACAAGGCATGCTCGAAATTGTACTGCTGGCGCTGTTTATACGTATCACGAAAAAAAGAAGGACGCAGCTGCTTCTGGCTATGGTACCCAAAACGAAAGAATCGGTAAACATTCTGTAAAAAGTTTTGATTGCTGCAGTCTAACGCTGCAACCCTGTCGAAACCCAGTAGTCACAAAAGACGGCCACCTATACGATAAGGAGGCTATAATTGAATATATTGTGACTAAAAAGAATGAATATGTTAAAAAGTTAAAAAAATATGAGAAACAACTTAAAATGGATGAAAATGAAAAAGATGAACAGCTAGCTGCAATAAAAGAGGCGAATCTGATAAAATTTATGAATAGAGAGAAGAATATATCTGGAACATCCAATAATTACCAAAGTGGACCGTCCACCTCTATTTCAAGCCTAGGAAGTAGCAAAGAAAAATCATTACCCAGCTTTTGGGTACCATCCCAGCTGCCAGATGCTAAAATATCAAAAATTGAAAAACCTGATTCTACTGTTTATTGTCCCATCAGCGGCAAACCTATCAAGATGAAAGATATGATTGAAGTTCAATGGACTTTAGTTAACGATCCTGATGATAAAAAGTCATTGATTGCCAAAGAGAACAGGTACATGTGTCCTGTCACACATGATATCCTTAGTAATGCAGTACCTTCTGCTGTTATCAGGTATTTTTTTTTTTAAATACCTAAATCTATAAAAAATATACCTAAATATTATTCATCTCTTTCACATCATTTTAGTTTACATCCCTGTTTTGAGTATGATGTCCACTTGGGACTTTATCATTTATATCCTCTTTTAAATATATAAGGTAGAAAATTAAAGTGGGCCATGTATGACAGTGACCAGAATTGTTATAGCTACAAAAAACTTACTAGTAGGTTGGAGTTGCCATGAATCCCAAGTACTGACTGACCGGCACATTATCAATTGTAAATATCCAAGTTATTAAGAGAGAAAAAAAACTAGTTTTTATTTATTTTATATATTGTATTCTCACAATAAAATGCGTTTTCATAATCGTTTTGCAAGTACCCTTCATTACTATTCAGGGGGGGGGGGGGGGGTTCAACCTACAAACACACAATCTACACCACCCCCTAACTGCTCCCCGATACAAATTTTTCTATATCCTAACATGGAGGGGTTTGAACACACAACCCCCCCCCCCTGGCTATGCTGGCAAATTTCCATGAAATGTGAAACTTGTTAGGTGTGCAAATGTTGAAAGTAAAAACAGGTATAGTGGTTAAGATGTTAAACATTGATTTTGAAGATAGATAAACAAACTCACTTTTGTATTAACAATAAAAATATAAATATTGATGTTACAAATAAAGCTATCATTAGTGGCTCCTCTCATATTAACATTACAGTAATATAAGAGCATAAACTCATGTTAGAGCCTCTGGGTCATCAATTCCAAATATATATTTTATTAATTTGGGCTTTGAGATCAATATGTTAACTTATCATTGTATTGTTTTTAGGACAACAGGACATGTGGTTACAATGGAGTGTGTAGAAAAAATTATTAAGAAGGATTGGTTGCATCCACTAACAAATGAAAAATTGAAAGAAAAAGATATAATCCCTCTACAAAGGGGAGGCACTGGTTATGCTCAAACTAATCTGAATTTAGAGTCAAAAAATGCACGACCTGTTTTACAAGCATAAATAACAGTTTCCAATTAATTCAATATTCTTACATTATATTAAATAAAAATAATATCAAGTATATCTAGTAGTTTTACTATTTGAGGTTCTGTTATTCAATGATTCTTTCTTTTAAGAGGTATTTCTTAACATAATTATACCTATATGTGCAGGTGAGAGTTAAAAAGCCTTTAAACCAAGCAAACAAAACAATTTCCAAAACCATAAAATTGATAATTATAAAATTGATTATGTAAAACGCAATTTTTAATCGATTTATGTAAAAGGCGCCATCTATGAGCTGAAGAAGGTTTTAATTGTGAAATTTGAAAAAAAAATTGTAAACAGCGCCAGCACTGGAAGAAGTATTAAAAGTACCTATTTGATTTTGTTTTCGTTCAGCAAACGTTTATACAATCAACAGAAAAGTTAATTTTTAGACGGGAGGACGGTCAGTTTTCAAGAGACTAATGCATTGATTTTTTGTCTCCACTAAATCTCCCTAAATAGACTCGTAATGCAAATTCGTCTTTGTTGCCGCCTATTTCGTAACCGCATCATTTAGCTGGCATAGTGGTAGCGATTAATTCACTTAAACAACAATGTAGGTACCTATAGATGGACCCCATTAATGAATTGATATAGATCACGGAATAGAAAAAATAATATATAGATGTAGATAAAAATCACATGCCACATCCTACATTTTTTTGTTTCTTTGATATTATATTACTAGCTGACCCTCGCAAATACGTCTGCGAAACTTTAACCGTTTACGCAACGGTAGCCCCGTTTCTGCAACATTGTTTATTGATGCTATGCTCCTATTGGTCGTAGCGTGATGTTATGCCTATAGCCTTCTCCGTTAAATGAGCTATCCAACACTAAATTTTTTTTTTAATTCGAACCAGTAGTTCCTGAGAACTGCGCGTTCAACCAAACATAAAACAAACTCTTCAGCTTTATAATATTAGTAGGTATAGATTAGATTGGGGAAGTTTCTTCGTATTTTATATACAAACTAGCTGTGCTCACGACTTCGTCCGGGTGAAATAGTAGGTATATTTTTTACTATTTATTTATATTAATAAAAATAATATAAAATTTCTAAAATAAAAGTAAGCCTATTTTATTGTTTATTACATCAGCTATCTGCCAGTGAAATCACAAAAATGCTATTAAAATCGGTCCAGCCGTTTCAGAGATTACCCGGAACAGACAGACATCATATGCATCTAGTATAAAGCGGTTATTGTATTATAATCAGACACACCAATTTTATTTATTTGTATAGATTCAAGATTATTTTTTCAAACTAATATTATAAAGCTGAACATTTTGTATATTTGTATTGGGATCGAAATATTCTTAAATATCAATGTATTGTTCAACCCCTTTCATGGACTTTATAGGTCTGCTTACCATCAGGTATATACAAAATCACGTGCAGTGCGTGCTCCAACAACAATAAAAGAAACGTATTACGTTACCAATATAGTTTTTTTTTCATTTCAATAGTGTCTATTCTTTAGGTACTTTAGCTACCTCTCTATATAAAAATCTTCAAGAGCGAATTCTAGTGCTTACTAGGGTTCTGTACATAGAAAAAAGGACGGAATAGCGGAGAAAGTTTTGTTTTGCACTAAAATTTCAATATTATAGGACTAGTATGGTTTTAATGACTAAAGAAATGCATTTTTCTTACAGAGTTATAGAAGCAGAGGTGATCCCTCAGATCAGTAAAGTATAGGAAGGTGATCCTATTACGATCAAAGCATGGCAAGTCTCACACATATATACATATCCGCACACTAATGTAGCAGACTGAGTCGGACTCATTTGCGAAAAATGTCAAAATAACCCACGTACAGTCCGATTCAAGCATTTCGTTCCGTATCAGTTGTTTGTACTGTAGGTAAGGGATATTGATTTATAACGAGATGAGAAATAAATAAATACCATCACGGGTATCTTTTTGGCTCCTGAGAACCAGGAGGGATTAACCCGTCCTCATTTCGCCGATGGTATTCGGAGGTAAAGCCTAACAACAAAACAAGTGGCGGAGGAATGAATGTTGGAGATTAGAAAATGAATTGAAAAAAATACAAGATAATGTAATTAGGTCATTTATTACTGCTTATATATAGGTGTTTTTTATTTCTATGGATACTACCCTTTTTCATTTCAAAATTTGGTACCTACTGTAAGTGATATTGATTTTTATAGAGATGAGAAAATTAATAAAAAAATACAACATAATATAAATCATTTACTTAAATTACGGTATTTTTTTACATGTATGTACTTGTAAGAATTTAAATTACACAATTATGAAAATTTCTTTGTTGCATTGTGTCGGCGCTTTCCGCTCGGCTTTTAAAATGGAGCGCGACGGATAAAAAAACTCCCGACGTAAAAATGCGCCCGCGTGTGAACACATAGCCAAGTCATATGGGTTATTCGAAACGTAAATTAACGCGAGTAAAAACGTCGAAAAAGCGCTCGTGCGAACGAGGCCTAACTCTTTGATTTTTCCTTAAATTCATCAATATTTGTAAAACGATTATTTAGTGCGAAAAAATATCGATTTTTGTCTTTCGATGTCACATCCCTAGTTTTTCTTACTTTTACTAAACTAGAGGTGAGCGAAATGAAACTTAAATAGTTACAATAAAGGTGTTATTTCTTGAATAACTAATAACGGTGATTAAATTTGTAATATGTATGTATGTATCATCACGGGTGCCTTACGGCGCCCGAGACCGCCTAGACGGCCCTAGGGTACCCAGCGGAGTTTTTAATCCCACCACATCGTAGCCAATGGTATGAGTCTACACCGAACAAGTGACTAGCTCGTCGCGATATTTTGAATAGACTCAATAACCAACATTTATAAACAGTTTCGCAAGTTGGTATAGTGAAACCGGGATCGACAGCTTAACGTGCTCTCCGAGGCACTATAGTGGTGTTGTCAAACAAATGTACATTTTTTTAAAATTAACAACTCGTTGGTACACACCGGAATTCGAACCAGGGACCTAAGTATTTTTAAGTCCAAGGTCTAACCAACTAGGCCACCACGTACAAAATACGTATAATAACCATTTAATTAAAAAACGTAATTAAGAAAAAAAAATGAATATTGATTTTTCAGTATTAAAATAGCTAGATCTCATTATTTCCTTTTATTGGAGTACAAACACGACAGGCTTACGACCAATGGTTGACGAGATATATTGAAAAAACATTTTTGACCTTATTGACATTAATCGTGAACCATTTTTTTAACGTCATTCGGCTTATTACATGGCATACTGTCGGTTTATACCAAAAAAAAAATGCAATTGTCAATAAGGTCGAAATTCCTTTAAACTAGTTCGGTTGGCTAGATATCATCGATGCCTATTGTTTGAGTACAAACAAGTCAAGTCAAGTGAAAGTATTTATTTCATGTAAATCTTTACAGATATTTATGAATAGTCAAAAAAAAGAGGAAGAAGGAAAAGAGTGCGTTTGGTTATTTATTTATTTATTTATTTATAAAAACAATATTGTAATTGACTGTACATATTACTAAAACATTACAATATGAACAAAATATATTATTATGAAACAAAATAAATGTTTTGTTAGTTATAATGAGATAAGTACATATTATATCTACATTATTTATTATTATATTATTTATACATTCATCCTTCTAGCATTCTCTTACATTCTTTCATCAGACACTCCACTCCATCCACAAACAGGTCACACTGTGGAGCTTCATCCAGCCAGGAGTTGAGTAGAGCAAGTCCACGAGGCAGTGGGGAGTGCCGATACACGTTAGTCCGTGAGGATGGAGTCACAAGAAGACTATGACGCCTGCTTCTTGTGTAGTTATCAGGCACATACAGTGTTAGAATCCTATTTACAAGTGACATGCAGTCTATTTTATTTCTAATAAGATTTAAGAGAAATTTTGCCAGAGCTAATTCTCTCCTTATAGCTATAGAATCGTAACCAAGTTGGCCTTGCAGAAAAAGCGTCGGATACATGTACGGATAATGGAAGTACTTCCTTTTGTACATATATCTTAAAAACCTTTTCTGTACTTGTTCTAAGAGTAAAATATATTTCTTTTCATATGGATTCCAAACTGTTTAGTTAGTTTCCAGAACACTGCGAACTAATCCAGCGTATAGTGCCCGAATGGCCACCTCCGAAAGATACTTCGAGTTGCGAAGTACAAATCCTAAGCGTTGGAACGCAGCTACGCTTACTTGCTGAGCATGAGCACGGAAATTGAGCCGGGGATCAAAAGTTATCCCAAGATCTCGTACCTGCGATACACGAGAAATCAGCACATCACCAAGCATATACTTGTGATGCACTGGACATGTGGAACGAGTGAATGACATCACTTCACATTTGGAAGCATTGAAGTATAATTTATTATTGTTGCTCCAATTGTAAATTTCGTCAATGTCATGCTGGAGCTCATTTTTATTATGTTTTGAATTAATGACTTTAATCAGTTTTACAACATCAGGTAAATCATTGATCAGGATTATAAAAAGGAAGGGCCCTAGGTTCGACCCCTGTCCTATACCTGAGTTTGTAAAATATGTTTCAGTTAGATGCGAACCATACTTTACAAACTGTTTCCTATCTCTGAGATAATTAGAAAATGTTTTTAGGAGTCCAGGAGCGAAACCCATGTAACTCATCTTTCGAAGCAGAATGTCATTATCGACCCTATCAAACGCCTTTTGGAAATCTAAATAGACAACATCTACCTGATTTCCATCATCCAATTCCTTAGCTAAGATGTCGACCAAAGTAACGAGATTGGTGGTGACTGAGCGTTTAGGGAGAAATGCGTGTTAAACAGTATTAATATGAGGCTGACATTGTGTTAATAGCTGACTATGTACTACCATCTCAAAAAGTTTGGCGAGCGAACATAGTATCGCTATCGGCCTATAATTTTCAACCATAGTTTTGGAACCTTTTTTAGGAATAGAAGTCACTCTAGATTCTTTCCATGCATCTGGATAATCATATGTCCTAATTATTACGTTAAAAATATAATGAATCGGTCCTAGCAAAGCGTCCTGACAATACCCTTTGATGACGTAGGGCGGGATGGCGTCAGGCCCGGCCGATGTACCACCCTTCAGTTTCTTGATCGCATTTGATATATCTGTCATTGTAATGAATCGAATGTCTACATACCGAGAGTCTGATGGTGTATCCATACTTATGGAGACAGGGTCGAGTATAGGTTTATGAGATAAAAATACTGATTGGAAATGCTCAGCGAATGCGGTGGCCGCACCAGAACCTTTGTACTCAGTGTTGTTACGAGTCACTGTAGGTTCGACGCCGCCCCGACTACGCAGCGAATTAATATGTTGCCAAAATTGAGATGGTTTTTTTGTTAAGTTAAACGATAATGTTTTAGAATATAATTCATAAGCCAATTTTATATCTGTTTTAACACTAGTGCGTAGCCGTTTAAACTCTAAGTAAGCATTAGCGTCCCCGGTTCGTTTCCAGGTACGATGAGCGAATACTTTATGTTGAATGTCATGAATTATTGTTTTAGTATAAAAGACAGGATACGTTCTACTACAAGATTGTTTCCGAGTTTTCTTTGGCACGCAATGATCAGTTAGGCAGGCATTAACAAAAGAACGACAAATATTTATTAAACCTCGATATCAGATTTAGAACTTTAACGCGATGGAATGTAAATCATAATATGAAAAATACTACCGAACCGAACACAAACTACATAACCAACTAGTGTAAGACTAGGTGGTTAGCTGATTCCATTGACCTGTCAATCATTATCTGCCATACAAGGGAGCCACCAAGGCGACCGACTTCACCGACCATATCCACGCCTTAAATATTTATTCTAAATAAAAGGTTAGTAACCAATCACCTATAAGTAAAGGTATAAGGATCGGTATTATAAAGGGCGGGTATACTAACTGTAAAGTCGATGCCCTCAGAGACACCACGGAGAAAAAGAAACCAGCAAGTAAAATACTCTAGTGCTTTACACAAACTAAAAGAGGAGCACAGCCATTGATTTGCTTATGCTATATAGCATATAAATATATAGTAGCATACTCAAAATGCACCCTACCGAACAGCATGCGTAAAATACCCCATGGCAGATTATTTGTTACTGTACCAATGTACAGAACTACACAGTATACTGTAGTATAAATTAAGTATAAATAAGCAGGTAATCATCAATCACAATATCGGACACTACATACCTATTAAGCTAGGGTACATTCTACATATGTAATAAGCAAATTGTTCACTAGTTGCGAGACCTCAATTGCATGGACGGTTCCAGCGTCCACATTCTGTTTCTTATAACGTGATCGTTAGACTGTCAAAATAACGAATTCCGTTATTAGCGATCTCTCCTCCAATCAGCGAAGGTTAAAAAACTGCTCTGATTGGAGGAGAGCGCGCTAATAGCGGAATTCGTTATTTTGACAATCTTACGATCACGTTATAAGAAACAGAATTTGGCCGCTGACGTCTTTATCGTTAAATCTAAAACCCTTGATCTAATGAAGCAAAAACTCTCTCTTTGTAAAAAGTATTTATTAACTGGATTAGATAAAGATTATAATAAATATAGAAAACAAAATAATAAACTATGTAACTTATGTCATAAAAATCGGAAACAATATGAAACAGACCTGCTTCTAACTGGACAAAAAAAAGTTCTTCTCTTATATTCGCAAAAATACTATGTCAAAAACTAGCATACCAACCTCACTACGAGACAGCCGAGGCTCAATGGTGACCAGTGCCAAAGAAATAGCTGAAGTTTTTGCAGATCAGTTTGAAAGTGTTTTTGTAGTGGAACCCTTGGGACAATAAATCATTCTTGGAACCTTAGGGTAGCTGATTCCATTCCAGAACTCACAATCAGCGCAGAGAAAGTTAAATGTGCCATCAAAGAAATGAAGCTGGACTCCTCGCCAGGACCTGATGAAATTTCAGTTCTAGCACTATAGAAATGTCAAATATTTGACAAATTAATAAGCCACAGTACTGGAAAGCTACCAACAATGTGGAAAACTGCAACAGTGACCCCTATATTTAAAAAAGGTGACAAATTGGAGCCTGTTAACTACAGACCAATCAGCTTGACTAGTAACTGTGTGCAAGATAATGGAAAAGCTTATAGTAAAACATATGAGAGAATTTCTAAGGCAGCATAGAGTATAATAAGCAGCATGCACTTTTACAAACGCCGATCCACAGTATCAAACCTGCTCCCATGCCTCGCTTCTTGGACCCGAAGTTTCAATGACAGGGATCCCGTTGATATCATATATCTTGACTATGAAAAAGCATTTGACAAGGTTCCAACCAGAAGACTGCTACAAAAATTAGAATTTGTTGGAATCCGTGGAAGACTTTTAAAGTGGATAGAATCCTTTCTCTGCCAAAGAACTTTCTGTGTGAGAGTAGGGGATGCTGTGTCAGAAGAAAGAAACATACTCAGCGGGGTACCACAAAGTTCTGTACTAGGTCCTCTACTCTATATCATATTCACATGTGAGCCTATTTGCAGATGACACAAAAATATTTGCAAATCCCTTAGTCAACCATGCACACCTCCAATTGGATCCAGACAAAATTGATAACTTGTCTAAGGATTGGCTTATTAACCTAAATTCTAGTAAGTGCACGGTGATACATATAGGAAATCTTAAACTTAAACAGTCATATAACCTAGGAACTACTCAATTAAAACAGGTTACATCGCAAACAGACCTAGGAGTTACAGTGACTGAGGATTTAAAATGGGTCAAGCATATAGAACTCATAACCAAGAGGGCCAATAGTTTTGTCTACTTGATAAGGAAAGCCTTTGGAGTATTAACACCTGAAATGACTCTCATTATACATAAATCTTATGTAAGGCCAATTTTGGAATATGCATTTCAAGTGTGGAACCCATATTTTGAGAAGGATGTAGATATGTTGGAAAGAGTGCAACAAAAACTCACCAAAGTGCCAAGAGAGCTAAAGCATTTGAAAGATATAAGCAGAGATTAGGAAGCCTAAAACCACCTTAAGGGATCGCAGGTGAACGTGGTGACCTTATTGAAACATACAAGATCTTAAATGGACATTACGACTTGCAACAGTTTGACCAAATGTTCCAACGAACTGTTAATCCACAGCTACGAGGGCACCCAAATAAATTAGATAAAACAAGAGCTTTTAATAACCCTCGCAAGCATTTTTTGAGCAACTCAGTTGTAGATGCTTGGAATGCACTACCAAAAGAAGTTGTCACAGCTGAGACTATAAATCAATTTAAAAATCGTTTGGACAACTTTAAACCACACCAGCTAAGAAATACTTAACACTTAAGAATAACAAGATACAGGCTTCTATCAGTTGTTTCAACTGTCTGCCTGATAAATAATAATAATAATAAAATACGTACTCAATTAAACTTCACCTTAAGGTAGAATTGAATAAAAAATCTTTATATCTAATAATTCGTTTTTAATTTAATTGTAACAGAAAATTTAATCTTAAGAATGAGTTAGGCTTAGTAGCTGAGGGAACCCTATGAAAGATTATCGTAGTAATATAAAAATATTAGCCTGCACTTCGCATTTTCGACACTTTCGTGTTTTCATTATTATTACACAGAAACTAAAATCAATATTTCAAATTTCAAACAAGATTTCTCTAAATAACAAATACACAAGTACAAGTGCGTAATCACTCAACAAACATATTTAATAGGTATAGAAAATGTTTATTATAGCAAGACAATTTCAAGTGCAAACATTTGCAAATCATCTAAAAAAATACAACTCACAAACCAAACTGTCCACAACAAACAAACTCATTAAAAAGGCCGCCCCCGCCACCGCGCGCGATATATATGTGTAAGAGCGACGCATGCGACTACTGCCTATCATGGCCTAATTTTTTTTAAACGCAACTCTCAATAATATATTAGTACTAGTATGTTGCTTGGTGCGGACTAATATCCTCGTATACTGCGATAACATTTCATAGGTTTTTCGCAGCTACTAAGCCTAACTCGTTTACATTTTCTATTACAATATGCTTAATTAAATTGAAAACGTATTATGAAATGATGTTTTATTCAACTGTACCTACTTAGTTTTCCCTTAAATATTTTTCTTTGAAGTAAAATTTAATTGAGTACGTATTTTATTGATGAAAATCAGAATCTGCACAATTAAATTTCACTTAAAAAAATACTTTAAATATTTTTATGAGGAGGCTTTTTTTTTTTTTTTTTTTAGAACTTTAAACTTGTCGGCACATATCTACTATGAAGTTGGCTTTCTTCTCTCGTAGAGAGTATTATGTTCCTTGGTACTAGATGTTACGGCCGTGAATCACCACCTCGTTACAAGAGTTACTTCTGTCTTTTTAAAATAAAGAGTTATAATCGTTATCACCTCCGTTTCAACCTCAGACGAAATAACAATCGAAGGTTTCAACAGATATATAGGTACATTCGTTCCGTTTCATTCAATCACAATAGAAGCGAGCAGCGACATATGTCGCTGCTATAAAAGTCAATGAAAAATCCAAAACATTGGTGTAAGTAATTATTTTTATCTTACGACCAAAAATGTCACTGTGACCTTTGTCGCCGCCGGTTGATATCATAATCCATAATCACGCTGATCCATGCGTCGTGAATTTTTGATTTGGTTTTATCTTATTAGGGTCCCCCAAAATAAATATAGGGGCTTAGCATAACCACATTGTACTTAAATCATATTTATTTTTTAGGTTTAATCGAACTTTTATAACTAACAGTTATGAATATATAAAATAATTCATTGAACTCTAATTTGTAGATAGATATTTAGATGTAAACAAACATCTGTCAAGTAGTAACACGAAAAAACCACCTTTTAACTCGAGCTACAATTGCTAATTTTTCATGTTAACATTTCTGGTCGCGGAACGATTGATGACTTGAATCGCTAACATTTCCACGCGCTGGAATGATTTGGCCTAAAAAAACAGCGACCGGTGGTAGAGATGCTGAGGTGGGAACACGACCTCTGATGTATCAGAGGTGAAATACGGTTCGTACTGATTTCCTGACAAAATTAGTGGCCCTCCACTAGCATAAGGTTGCCAACCCCTGATATAAAGTATACATTTATATATTTACTAAAATAAATAGAAACGTTTATCAGAAAAAACGACTCTATTGAAAGTATGTATCGCAACGCCACATCACTATTAATAATCTGTGGGAAGGACGAACGAGCGTCGAGCGTGGAATTTGTGCAGAGTGATAATTATTCTAAATTTTTAATTCACAAACTTTCAAACCACACCTAAGGTATGTATTTTTATCCAGTTTTAGTAAATAATAATTATTGTTACTTAAAATTTAACATAAGCCGCATAATTTGGTGTTTAAAATCGATAGGTACCTGGGCTGTTTTTTCAGATACTAATAAGTTAACCTTATCTTCTAGAATGTTTCTTTATCTATATTTTATTGGTTAACTTAGCAATTTTATAGCGGTATTATAATATTAATTAGTAGTTAAACGAAACGTAAAGTAGGTAAATCGTTTTTTACCATCAATATTTATGTCTCATAGAATTGATGACTCATACTAGTAGTTAGGTCATTTTTAAATTTACTATAATTTGTATGTATATAGACTTCATAGTGTGTAGTACTTCTAATGTAACTTCTTAAGTGTATTTTAGAACTGCTTTCCAACTAACTTGCTTGTGACTGCAAAATCGAGATCAATTGTATTTAATGTTGCTCACATTCTTTCCAAATCCAAGCAGTTTGCTTGCCTAATCATGCGGCATGATAATGACCAAGATTTCTAAATTTCAGAAAGTCAACTTAATGTAACTGTATGTTTATATATATAGTATGCAGTTAAATTGTTAATATATTTTTATGACTAGAAAGTATTTTTACTGGAGGGCCTGCATGACACATAGTACATCCAAAAACCTTATAACCACTCAACCGTCCGTGGATACTAAAGAATCCAAAATAAAATAGGGTCTTACGTCCGTGGATACTTTAGTATCCAGTACACTTGAACATTGTTTTAAGCACCATCTAGTGAATTACATCATCTGTTTTTAGTTGTACTATTGCGTTGGAATTAGAATTTTGAAGAATATTGTTGTAATATATCTCGAAAATAATATTTCCTGCTATTATTATACATGAAAATGATCTTGAGGATTTGTTTTTTAAGATTACAACTATATTTTATAGTTTGTATATGTAATCCTAGTCTAAATAGAGTGTCAAAATTATAGGTATTATTTGGAGTGGCCGATTTTGGCAGGTTTTTGTGTTTTACAGGTTACTTTACATTCTTTTTAATAAAATAATATCTAAAAAATGAATAATAGTTCACTATTTCTATAATCATATACTTTTATTATAGTATTAAGATTAATAATATATCAATGAAATTTCTGCATGTTTATTTGAATGAAATTTGATACAGTGGCCGAAATTCGAGAAGTAGGTGTTTTGTTTCAATTTATTTCACAATTGAAGACTAAATTTAATATCAAATCTTTTTACATTGTTGGAAAGCGAAAATAATCTAGAATTTTATACTTATTTTTGAATTAGTCTAATTTCCAACATTATTATGTTAGAATGGAGAATTATGAAAAACCACACATTTTTTTTAAATATTTTTCGCATGTTTTGTTTGGGTTTTAGTAACTTATAGTAACATTATTAATATTTTTTTATATTACCCTGTTAAGTATATTTTCACCTATTCCTACTTTTTTTTATTATTATTATAGGTATTTTAATTTAGCAGATATAATGGTTTTATACTGTTAAAGTATTGCGAAAAAACAGGTAGTGATTGACCGCGAGAACCTTGGAGGTTAGAGGCTAGCTTGGCTGGACGGTTTAGTGAATCACTTATTCAATAATTACACATAGGGTGATTGATATCATAATTTGATCTTCTATAGTTATTTGATCCTGTTCTACTTATGAACACTATGGTCGGATTAATAGTCATTGCTAAGCCTGAGCCATTGCTTAGAACTGTCCAAATGTAGTTTTTTCATATGAAGTTTGACAGTCTAAAGCATTAGCATTTGCAATGACTATTAAACCAACCATGGGTGTCAATTTTAATTATTATTATAATAATAAAATAACTAGTGTTTATGCATTTTATAAAAATAAATATGATTTAATAAGATGACCATGACCAATGTTAAATAATTATTTCTAAAAAACACATTATTATCATTAGTAGTCATATGTATATATAGTCTTTAATGGAAGGCATTTAATGATTGGCATTAAGTCTGCCTTTGTATTGGTATGCAATAAAGATTTTAATAAATAAATAAAATCATGTAATGTCATCCTAAAGAAAGAGAATATAAATAGCTCTTGGCAGTAATATATATACAGGGTGGCCACTGTCTGGAAAACATGAAAAACTGGGAAATGTCAGGGAATTTTTGGAGACTTAAAAAGTCAGGGAAAACGCTAGAAGGTCAGGGAAAATATTTAATTGCGATTCCATCTAAGTTCTAAATATTCTTATTTTTTTAAGAATGTGTAAGTAATATATTTAGTTGCTCTATATTTTCCGAAAATATCCTAAAAATAATTGTTTCTCTTATTTTTTAACTCAAATTATTATTTTTTAAATCAAAAATCAATAAAAAAAAAACAAATTATATATTTTTGGGATTTTTTATTTTCTTTTTGAAAAAAAGTGACTGGAAATTTGGAAAATCAGGGGAATTTGTATCTGAAAAAAAGTGGCCACCCTGTATATAGTATAATGTGTCATCACAAACTATTCAGAGTGTAAAAGTAGGTATAAAAAATAGGCTGTTTTTTGTTCTGTGTATATTATTCATCTGTTGTAGTATTATTCATCTGCATAAAATCTAAATTTAGGAGAAGAACTCATTATCATGTGTCACAGTGTGCCTATTATCTATATTTAGGTGAAGTGTTTGGCAATATATTGATAACAATATGTGCAAATTGACTGTACAAAAAACTACCAACATGGCAATTTATTAAATATACTTAGCTAGTTAAATTTCATTGTTTTTGGTAATGACAGTCTTTTCCAGTTTTTTTTCAGGTTCGTAATCAGGAATGGTTCATCCATAGTTGTGAATCTAGCCAAAAACTGTTTGAGTCATGTTGCAACAAATTATTTTTTACCATCAAGTGACCTTCTCATGATTCAGTTTTATTCTGTGTGTTCACAGGTTTTCCAGGATCTTATGATTAATTTTTACGACCCAGTCAATCTTTAACTCTCCATCAATAGGGTCAAATTATATTCCTAGATTGTCAAAATAAGCTTATCGTCTAAATGTTAAAAAAACACCAGGACTTTGCACGAAGCACTTTGGGTATCCAACGCGTGAACACCTTTTTCATTAAAATCGTAGCTTAGAAAATAAATCTTACCATCACTCAGCGACACGATAATATTATTTTTTTCAAAAAATTTCTATGGTCACTGCCGTTGTGCAACCTTATAATGTTGCGTATACTCTTAAGTGTCTTGTAATTCACATTGATTAGTACTTTTACAGCTGTGAAAAAAATATAGGTTACTACCAAAAAGTAACAAAAGAAAATCAGTTAAATGCTATTATTTTATTATAATGATGTTACAATAATAAAAAAAGTATTTGTTTCATTTCAAGGCGAATTTATTTCAACTTTAATTGGAAAGTTCTTCGTACTATAACACCCTGTCATTTCTGCCTAAGTAAAGCTCAAAAAGTGATCAAGTATAGTGTTTGTCGCTGGCGCTTAAAACTGATGATACCTAAATTAAAAGTATTCATCCGCTTCCCTAAAAAACACTTCTTACGTGACCTAAAAGACCCGGTTCTAATTAAATCTGCCTTGAAAGTTCAAATAAAAATATCCTTATAAAAACTACGTAAGTTGTTTTAGAATAGTATCTATAATAAAACCAGTATGTTTGAGTCATCATTATGCAGCTATTTACGTTTCTGCTATACCTCGCGACGCAAATAAAAACCCAATGTCATTTGATTATCATTACATAATAGCTTTTGTTAACCCTTCTTCGCCCGTCTTTTTATTAGTTTCAAAAAACCGTCCCTAGTTTGCCCTCTCCCATCTACCCCTATCCTCCAAGGAAAATTTTTAGTAGGGTAATAGTTAGACATAAGCATTTGATTTTATCCGACATCGTCATAGTTCAACAAAACTAACGAACCATACCTACACCTGCAGCTCTACTACAAGTTTTTGCAAACAATTTCTACTATAGTCGCTAGTAAGTAAATTTAACCATACCTACACCTGCAGCTCCACTACAATTTTTGCAAACAATTTCTACTATAGTCGCTAGTAAGTAACTTTAGATAAGGATCAACCGATAGCATCGCTTAATTTTTCAAATAAACCTCTCTTATTGGTTGATTCCTATCTATAGTTACTAGCGACTATAGTAAAAATTGTTTGCAAAAACTTGAGGTAGAGCTACTGTACTTTCCTCAGGAATCAATCTGTTGATAGATGAAACCCGCATGAAAATCCGTAGTTTTTAAGATGTTTGCAAACATACGAACAGGCAGTCACGGCGGAAGACTTTGTTTTATAACATTATGTATAGTTAGTGACTTATGACCTTATTCATAAAAACTCTTCGAGTCCTTCAAGAACTCTTTAGTTATAGAAAATTTTGTCTCTTTTATTTAGCAACAAAAATGAATATGTGTAAAAGAGAAAACATTCCATAACTAAAGTGTTCTTCAAGGATACAATAAGTTTTTATGAATAAGGCCATTAGTGTTTCATTTTTTCGTAGGTTACTTACATGCATTACACTTTTCAGCTTATTTTAATAATATTTGTTTTGACTTCTAACTGTCTCCTGTATTCATATTTTCACACATGAACATTTACCGTACTTATCTTCAAGGTTTTTGTTAGAAACAGCCTTGAATGAAACAATCAATATGCCGGTGTTAAATAACAAAGAACGAAAGAGTTGAGCAAGGTCATGTTCCGGTATTAGTTTGTGGGTTTGTGAGTCCCCAAGAGCCTAACTTTACTAAATTATAGAATTACAAAATACATATTTGACACATTTATTTGATACAAACTTTTAACCAATTAATCTAGTAGTCTATTCAAAACATCGCGACGAGCTGGCCACTTGTTCGGTGTAGACTCAAACCATCGGCTACGACGAGGTGGATTAAAACCCCTCCGCTGGGTACCCTGGGGCCGTCTAGGCGGTCTCGGGCGCTGTAAGGCACCCGATATGTATTCTAGTAGTATCTATAGTCCACGCTACATAGTTTTTAAGCGGGTTGGAATGAATATAAACTAACGACTCTAAATTTTCGTTTCCTATGAAATTTCGTCATTTCTGTTTATCAAAGTTTGTCAAACTAAAGGTGATATGCTTATGTAAATAAATGTGAGGGCATGCCCTCAGCCACAAATTAACATACTAGGAGCAAGGCGGAATTCAGAAAATAGCCGGAGAGCTGGCGGCAAAAATCGACAAGAGATTTGTCATAGCCGAGAATTCAATATGATTTAGTATTAAGGGTGTACATGAGTCAGCATCCAATGGCAAGGTCAGGTGGTGGAACAACTGGCAGCGGCGCGCTTTGAAGTATGTAAAATTAGAACATGCTCTACAAGTGTTTGGTCATAATAAAAAATGGGCAGTAAAGTAGCTTATAGTACCAATAAACGTGGGAAATTGGTCAGACCGCACGTTGTGGAACGCGACGAGTCAGCACTAACTAAAATGAAGTCTAAAGCTTATTGTGCCACATTCGGTTGCTTTAATAATAATGTAAATGTAACAAGGATCCGGACCTTACGTTTTTCATACATTCAAAGGACCTAAAAAAGGTAAATAAATCCACGCCTACCACGGTTATTATTAGGCAGGTACACTAAACAAAATATCAAAACGAGTCTAGTAGTCTGTTTATAAGAATGCGAATTTTCATTACTCGCCAGACTCGCCACCTTTCACCTACCAAATGTTACCCTATATACCAAATGTTGTCCCATTTTATAGTTATCTAAGTCTCCCGTACGTACTTTACATACTACATACACTTTACATACTTGCTCGTAGATGCTTATTTATTTGCCCAATTAGGTAGGTTTCTTAAAAATAAATAACATACAGCAAATATACTGAGGCAATGTTTTTGTAAGTTTTTCTTTCAACTTAGTAGGTAGGTACAATCTGTTTCCTTTAAAGGTATTATTCGCACTTATATCATTCCACATAATCTACCTATACTACTTGTACCTACTATTATTTCTTTTGTGCCCATACACTGAAAAGTAATATTTAGTTTCATAGGCAATGTAGTGTGCCTTATGGCTTCCGTATCTCCTTAGGTTAAAATACCTATGCAGCAGACATCCTAAAATAAAATTGTTTTATGATTTACGTACTTACTACTAAGTACCTAACCTAGGTTTTGTTTAAAAGAAGACAACCCTAACGTCGTCAGAAAAGTGAAGAATGACGTGATAGAAAGAGAGGCAATTTTAGGTGAATATAAATGTAGGCCATTAGCGCTGTGTGATCTGAACTGAGCTTTATTGTATCGCAAGTGCAAGAGTCGCTATTTATTTTATTGATCTTTCGGAGTGGAGCTTCTGTACTTGTACTATTATTTCTTCTGTGGTATTACCTACCTTGTTCCATACTGTGTATCTAGTGAGTGAGTAATATTATAATGTACCTAAAACATTGACAAATTTAGTGATATGATTCAAACGTTTACAGTTGTTTACTGTAATTATTTTCCCTGCCTTTCCAGCGTTTTCCCTGACTTTTCCAGATTCTGGAAATTCCCCGACTTTTCCCGGTTTTCCAGAAAGTGGTCACCCTGAGTTATGTACTTTAGTTCTATCGTGTTGAAGGACATTGCAAAAAAACTAATTCATAATATTGAACATTTTATGTTTTACACCATGACAGTGTAGGTAAATAATTTAGTTAAAACACCTATTTGTATATAACGGCTCGTATATTTTAACAATTTCGACTCAGGGACTGTAAAAATTGTAAGACCTTTTGGTATTAAGTCGGGTAATCAAGCGGTAGTCAGCCGCGGTCTATACGTTATTATCGGCGGCTTTGGATAACTACCCGATATCAACCGCGGTTTTACATCTATAGTGCTGACTCATGTAGGTACACCCTTAATATTAAATCATATTGAATTCTGGGCCATGACAAACCTCTTCGATTTTTGCCGCCAGCTCTGGGACTAAAAGTATTCATCATCTTTTGAAGGATCTTAGCCTACTAAGACTGAGTTGCACCAAAATAAACTGTGTAAATGTAACGATTAAAGTTAAAAATGGTGTCGAATGTACCAGCTGTCATTCAACTTTCAAAATAAAAGTGGTACATTCGAAGCCATTTTTAACTTTAATCGTTACAATTACTTTAACGGACATTTTGGTGTAACTCAGCCTAAGATCGGCCGCCGGAATTTTTATAGAAAATATTTTAAGTTTTATTGGGTAGGGAAGTGTTGATCATATTAAAGGGGAGTATTGGTATTGTAAGAGGCATTTCACTACTCAATCACACGATGGACCTCGCACAGAGAATCCATGGATTGCTATGAACATTGCTGGTCAGTATAGTAAAAACGTACAGACAAGTACAGAGCCATTTGCCAATTCAACGTTCGGCCCATATATCGTTGGGAGGCAGATTTTTGCGTCCGAAAAATATTTTGCATGATTTGAATATATTTATGTAATGTTATTAATATTTCGGCGCTCTGTAATAGTTTTTACCCGGAATCTTTATTTTCTAACATAATTGGCTTGACAATGAAAACGTAAATTAATAAAAAAAATCTCCACAAGTGCGAAAATTCGCCCTCGGTGTGTTCCGATAATTTAATGTTATTATGTCAACAATAATCAACTTGTTCCGAAGGTATTTATGCGGCATGCGTGCTAAGCTAAACTGCTAATAAAATCGGTTATTTTTTGGTACATCCATCCATTACCAGCCTATGACAACTATGAACTAAGCCTCCTCGCGTTCCTATCCTTAATCCTACTTTCATAGTTATTGTAAAAAGGTAATTTGCATAAAATTCAGTAATATTTATATCTTATTATATACGTGGTGGCCTAGTTGGTTAGACCTTGGACTTAAAAACGCTAGGTCCCTGGTTCGAATCCCAGTGTGTACCAATAAGTTTTTAATTTAAAAATTTATGTACATTTGTTTGACAACACCACTATAGTGCCTCGGAGAGCACGTTAAGCTGTCGGTCCCGGTTTCACTATACCAACTTGTGAAACTGTTTATAGATGGGTTCTTGAGTCTATTCAAAACATCGCAACGAGCTAGCCACTTGTTCGGTGTAGACTCATACCATCGGCTACGACGAGGTGGGATTAAAACCCCTCCGCTGGGTACCCTGGGGCCGTCTAGGCGGTCTCGGGCGCCGTAAGGCACCCGTGATGATACATATATATACATACATATATAATATTTATATCGACAGCACAATGGCCCTGAACGTAGTCGACACCGCAGACCTGACCAAGAAGCTGGAGGAGGCCGGCGACAAGCTGGTGGTGATCGACTTCCATGCCCAATGGTGCGGGCCCTGCAAGATGATCGGGCCCAAGCTAGAGGTCATCGCCAAGGAAATGGCAGACTCTATTGTAGTTCTTAAGGTATGGATTTATCTCATGAAACTAATAATTATATATGGAACCGCCATAATGTCTTAAATGGCATATAACACGAGTCCGTTGCCGCTATATTCTGTTCTCATTTCAACCAATCAGCGCTCAGTGATTGCTTCTGTTCTCAATTTTTTTCTATCTTTATCTCCATGATTTATCTAGTTAAATGTGCGTATAACTACTTATACTATTATTTCTTCTGTAGTATAACCAAAATGTTACATTATAAAAAATAATACTAGAAAGAAACGGTTTTAAAATTCAATTTCCCGCAATGGAAGTCGGTGAATTAGGAATTCCAGCAGTCTTGAAGTATTATATTATATTCGCCGTTGGAACTTTATGAACCGCATTCTAGCTAATCAATACGGCAATGACAAAAATATTTCACAGTTCTATGCATGGCGCCATTTGGCCAACGTGCCAGGGCCGTTGATAAAGATAATAATATAATTTAAAGATAAAATACCATTTTTAAATTCAAAATTCAGGGTTTTATTAGAAACTGATACCATTTACTAGGTTATTTTTAATCTCAATTTTATCAAATTTACTTATCTTTCAAATACAGTCTTAGATATTTAACGCCATACTTTATTTTATTTGTATGTTATATATTTTTTCATATAATTTCGAGATATTTAGATATGAATAATAATTTTGAATGTCGTAAATTAACAGGTATAAAAATTCAAAACATAAACTTTGTAGTAGATCCGAAACTAGATCCACCGTATGATGGCAGGGCTGGGGCCTGACCAAACAACACGATCGCCAATCAAATCGCCGCATCGATCGATAAAAATGTATAGGAAATTCACTCTATGCGTAGAGCCTGATCGACGAGAAACGTCAAATCCCATACATTTGGCTTTCGATGGGTATTTCGATTCGATTATCGATTGGCTCTTTGGTAAAGCCCCTGCTTTGCCTTTGTTACTGTAGATGTTATGTTTTGTTCAGATCTGTAATGCCAGCGTAGTACATGTATAACTGTATGACTGACATTACATTTTAAAACTCGTTAATGTTATATAAATAGTAAAAATATTATAAAATGTTCCTCTGATGCTCATTAATATTGATCATTAAGTTCTCTTACCGCATAGACTATCATTTTTGTTTGTTGGATTAAACAACACTGCCGCCTACATTATTAGTCAGATTCAATTTGTTATAAGTTACGATTGACGAGCTCGCCACTTGTTCATTGTAGACTCAGAATCAGTACGTTGTTGTTTGCAAAAATATGATATAATGTATTAGATCGTATAGTTTCCGGTACACATAGTACAAGCTTATCTTAGTTTGTCATCTCCGGGGGCGCAATGAGGCAACTGTGTTGATGATAGATTACGATTCCAGGTGGACGTGGATGAGTGCGAGGACATCGCGTTGCAGTACGAAGTGAACTCCATGCCAACATTCGTCTTCGTCAAGAACTCCAAGAAGATCGAAGAGTTTTCTGGCGCCAACGAGGAAGCGCTCCGAAGCGCTATCCTAAAGCTTAAGTAATTTAAGGGTAACTTCCGCACCAAGAAAAGTATTGATTACTTATTGATTAATAAATATTATGTGCCTTTTAATTGTAGATTACACAAATTAAACACTTATATTCCGTTTATTTTTTTAATGGATATAAAATATAGAATTCCATGTTTGTTTTTTTTTTGCATTTTATTTATGTAAGTATTGTTAATATTATAATTATAAATAAATGAAGTTTGCCTTTTGAAAATAGTTATATTATTTCAAATTAATCTCTATTAGAAAATGCCTAAGGCATTAAGTTCGCCTATGTACATTTTTTATTTATTTTGTGCATAAAATATTTAAATAGTAAATACCATTGCGTTATAAGGGAGGTAATCTCGGTGTTTAGATAGACTCACCTCCTATTTGTAATCAGCTTCACATGTTATAGTAACTTATTATCATTATAATTTTCAAAGTTATAGTTATAAAATAATTAAATATGTTCACAATAAACAAGTGGTAAAGTAATAAATAACGATTCAATGTTTTGTTAAATAGGATTCCGGATCACGGAAATAAATAATAGGGAAGTGCCCCTTTACTTTTCCAAACATCAGATGATGATTTTGGATTAAACGGGTGAATTTTTGTGTGCCTTTTGAAAAATTAAATAATGATTTACGTGTGTCGAACACATAAAAATTGGTTTGCAACCATTCGTTCTCGATATACGACTAGTATTGCGACGAGTAGACTTTACTACACTGAAAGGTAAATTATTTCTCTGTACAAATTTTCGAATAATTAAAAATTTTCTTTAAAAAAAATATTAATTTACTAGCTTAATTTTTGTTATATTATTGGAAGTTTATTTCAATATAATATATATATTTATCGTTGATAATTTGTACACCTCGGGCTTGTGGGGGCCACCCGCCCCTCCGGCCCAATCCGACCCTGCGCAAATGTACTGAGAATTTACCTCTGACCGTGTTCAAGTTGTCTGCAAGTATATACACACACCGGCAGAATTAGCGAAACACAAAAAAAGGGAGAGTATAAAATAGCTTTATTTTTAAACAAATAATAATTAAACATGAAACAACAATTAAATTAATATGTTTTGACATTAATTTGCAACACCATACTTAAAGTTTAATGAAAAAAAAAACTTAACTAAAAAAAATGCCTTTTTCTTAGATTTCGTAGTGACAGAGAAACTTTTAAAATTTTTAGATTTTATGAAGATTTAAAATTAATTAAATGAATGTTTAATAACGAGTGTTTTCCCCCCGTTCCCTGATTAAGGTTTCCATCCGTCTGGGCATGCTGCGAATGGTGTTGTGAATGATTTCTTGGGGCAACCTCTGCCATTCTTCAACAGCTACTATACTAAGTGTTTTTTAGCTCGCCCAGATTGTTATGAGGTGGCATTCTTGATTTGACACTCCTCTTTCGCAAGTCCCAAACGTGTTCAATCGGATTCATATCTGGGGACCGTGCTGGCCACTCCATCACCGTAACACCAACATGGTTTAGGTATGCCTGTACTGAGCGAGCACTGTGAGCCCGAGCATTATCCTGCATTAAAATGAAGTCGTTACCAAGAAATGGGGAAAATGGCACAACATGTTCCTCTAAAATCTCCCTGATATACCGATTAGCATTCAGATTCCCTCCGTCGACTACCACTAACTCCGTGCGAGCTCCTAAACATATCCCTCCCCAGACCATAATTGAGCCGCCGCCATATGTCACTGTATTTTCAAAACTAGACTGTAAATAACGCTCTCCTTTGCGTCTCCATACTCTCTGCCTTCCATCAATCTGATTTAACAGAACTCTACATTCATCAGTAAAGAGAACCTGTCCCCACTCGTCAAAGGCCCAATGATGATGTTCACGAGCAAAGTATAGTCGGTTTGTGCGGTGGTGTCTCAAGTTTTGGTGCTTTGGCGGGTATAAATGAGCCTATACCAACTTCCTCGAATCTTCTGCGAACTGTCGCTCCCTCACTCTTACTCCTCGAACCTCCTCCAATGCATTTCGGGCCTGCACCGCCGTAAGTTGAATCGTTGATAACGATCGACGAAGTCTTGTTTCAATCGATCTGTAGGATTGACCATTTCTTCTCATTTCATCTGCCCTGATGATTTCTGGTAGCGTTAAATCAGGCATACTTAGATGTTCGTAACTTATCAATAAGCAAGAAAACATAAAACTGCACTATAATGTTTTTCAAATGGAATATGCGAACTCTACGAAAACGGAAAATCTACTTCGAAGCAGTCGATAGAGATGTATGAATGAAAAATTAAAACAAACAAATGAAAAAATGACTGTTGACATTTTCAAATTAGACGTTTTTAAAAAATATATGTAAAAAATTATAAAAAAAGTAATGCAACCGGCCAGTGCTACGAAAAAGATAAATTAATTCTTCCTTTTTTTTGTGTTCCGCTAATTCTGTCTGGTGTGTAGTAAAGAAAGTGTCGGCAGGTTTTCCGACTCGGTTTAGTGCTAAGAAATAAGGTTTAAAATCGTAAATCAAGTAGGCCGCTGCAGCTCAATATTTCACTTATTATAAAATACAATACTTTTTAGTAAAAGATGAATGGGCATATTAATATTATGACGTAGGTAGTGGTCTAGCATTAAATATAAAATTAAATATTTAAAAAGACTGGATTTTTTTCTCGATCGAGCGAAGTAATATTAATCACGTTTAAGAGAACACAAATACTAACAAAATGATCTTCTATGACATACCTACATATTTGATTCACTATTTAAAAGGTATCATATTCACAGTGGTTAAAATTTAATTAAAAAATCGGTAAAACTGGAAAACCTCCCGTTATTTTAGTGGTATAGGACAACGGTATAAAATGACTCAATATGTGACACCTCCCGGCCTATTTCGTTATCTGTGGATGTCCACCTACCTACCAATTCGTACCTACGAGTATAAAAGTTGATATTTATCAATAACACAAAATAAAATTTTATTTGCGGCGTTACCTAAAGATAACAATTTTTAAATTTACTTATCACATTTTAATCAGAAGTGGTAAAAATGGTGCTATTTGTTATCATCCGTGTTATCATAAAATACCTACTGCTAATGAGTAATCAAACTCAAACCATACGACCACGACGGAATATGTCTAGGTAGGTATCTAGCAAAAAACCGACAGCGCGATGAACGCGAAATCTTGCCTGTGGGGGATACAGGAGCACCTGTATGTTTTTTGTAAAGGTGTCCCATTAAGAACTTGAAATAAAAAAAATATTAACATTTTATGATATTTTTCTACTTATGTATGGTGGTGGTGATGACATTTACGCTTGAAACAAAATATCGGTTAAATGGCCACCGTTGCATTAATATGTATCTATGTTTGCCTTCGAGTTGGTTATAATTTTCGCTCAAAACGCATGTTTTATTACAATACCAAGATAATGAGATAATGGAAAACGTTCAATGTATGACATTAGTGGCATTTTGGGCAAAATCAATAACCAACTTAAACGCCGCTTACGTCTTAAGTATTTATTATTATTTTTGGATTGGCTCTGCCTGTCATTTGTTGATCTCTCCAAGGCTGGTTAATAATGCTTAAGGCATTACACTCGCCTATAGATTGGACAGTATTTTTGCTTTTGTACCATAAAGAAATTTCATTAATTCCTTTTTCTTTAGTCAGTCTGCCCAAATGAAAAAAGGGGTTCAAAAGCTTTTTTTTAGAATCGCGTACGTTTAACCGGTACGGTGGGCGCGTTGCTTTATGTCCCTTACTGGATCACTCACTCTGCCAAATATGAAGATATATTTAGGGAGTCGCCCTATGGCCTAAAATCACCTTTTAAAACGCGAGAACACAAGATGGCCGCCTACATACAAAAGAATAGTGGATTATAATGCTCCCGCCCATATACCGAAATTTTATTCAAAGAGTACTTTATTATACTAGAAATAGAGCGATAACTCAAGGGTTTTTTTGAGTAACGAAACAGCAGCGACATCTTTTATTTTTAGCACGAACAACAGAAAAAAAATCTAAATGTTTAGAACATGCTTCAATAGATGGCGCTGGTGGTCAACTATTTATATTCGTATATATACGTATATATATATATATATATATATAAATCCCGCTACTCATTGTGCTTCCTTTCATTTCGCATTATTGTAACGTCCAGTACTTCTAAGTCATTTAGACAACATATTTCTGTGAATACTGGTTATTTATATAGTTGCAATTAAAAGTGTGAGACTTTTTTTTTAAATAAAACAATTTATGTTAATAAACAAATATTCGAATATCGCCATCCTCAACGTAACCCTTTAGAACTTCCTTCCACATTTAGGATCGTTAGGCTTCCCGTGAATATTTAAATATTTTTGTTTATTTTGAATACAATTTTAACTCCATCTGGTATGCGACGTTGCCGATATTCTTTTCGGGCATTTTTAGTTATTTAATAATTATTAATTTTATATACCTACTATATTAATTTTCGTTTATATCTTAACATTTAGATTAAAAAAATTAACTTAATTTGAGAATAAATTATTAATAATCATTAATATATAAACAAATACATTTTATTAACATATTTAAAAACTCTAAATATTATTTGTAAAAATATAGGTTAAAGTAGGTGTTATTAAATTAAAATGGCTAGCTATAATCAGTGGCATTGTATAATTGTGGCGTTCAAATATTTTAGATAATATAAAAAGTAGCTAGTTGAACATTATATAATTATTTATCGTTTAGGTACTCAGAAACACAATACACAATACACACTGGACATACCTATCCAGCACCCATTTAAACAGGGTAGGTACCTGTGCTTGAATGTTATTCATTTAAGCATAGTTACCTACCCTACAATAACATACAAACATGGAAGTGGAAGTATATTTAGTTCCCTAAATAGAGGTATTGCATAATGTGTAGGGATTAAGTCCACACATGGTTCTCACACCGGTGTGAACTTAGCAGCCAAAATATAGCAGCTATTATAACTCGACTAATTTAAAAAGTCAATATTTCTAAGCTTATTAATTGCAATACAAACAATGGAAATCCTATGAATTATGAAAATTCTTTCAGGAAAATTAAAAATTAACCAGATGGCAATATTATTTCTAATGAAAAATAACATTTATCAAATATTTTCTCTGATATTAAAATATAACTTTACAGGTGGCCCACTTCAACGAAATATACAAAAATGATTTCCCGCCCCCCTTACAGTGGAACCTTGATTATGAAAATTGAGTGAAAACAATCTCTAAGCAAAATAATTTTGACATTTTAACTTAGCATAAGACTTATTGTTTTTGAACACCATTATAACTTGTTAGACAAAAAATAACTTAGGCAATGAAAAGCAACTGAAATTGTATAAAAAATACTGATTTTCTTGTTGCTACGACAAAATAAAGTTTTTTAATATAATAATTAAGCGTCTTAGAAATCTTTCTTCATCTCACAACTTATACAGTAAATAAAGCTTTGCCTTATCTATCGAAAAATATGTTCCAAAATTCCTTACAGTGGGGCCTTGAATGAAAAAATTGAGTGAAACTACAATTTTGTAGTAAACAATTTCATGTCAAAATTGTAAGGTGAAGAAAGAATTCTAACATGCTAGAATTCTTTCTTCACCTTACAACTTATACAGTAAATAAAGCTTTGCCTCATCTATCGAAAAATATGTTCCAAAATTCCTTACAGTGGGGCCTTGACTGAAAAAATTTTGTGAAACTACAATTTATTAGTAAAAAATATCATATCATAATTAAACATCTTAGAAATCTTTCTTCACCTTACAACTTATTTAACATATTTTTCGATAGATGAGGCAAAGCTTTATTTACTGTATAAGTTGTAAGGTGAAGAAAGATTTCTAAGAAGCTTAATTTTAACATGAAATTTTTTACTACAAAATTGTAGTTTCACTCAATTTTTTACTATGAAATTGTAGTTTCCTTCATTTTTTTCAGTCAAGGCTCCACTGTAAGAAATTTTGGAACATATTTTTCAAAAGATAAGGCAAAGCTTTATTCACTATAAAATTTTTAAGGTGAAGGATCATTTCTAAGATACTTGATAATGACATAAAATTTTTTAGTCGCACTCAATTTTTTCAGTCAAGTCCCCTCTGTAAGGAATTTTGAAACACATTTTTCGATAGATAAGGCAAAGCTTTTTAACTGTATAAGTTGTAAGATGAAGAAAGATTTCTAAGATGCTTAATTATGATATGATATTTTTTACTACGAAATTGTAGTTTCACTAAATTTTTTCAGTCAAGGCCCCACTGTAAGGAATTTTGGAACATATTTTTCGATAGATAAGGCAAAGCTTTATTCACTATATAAGTTTTAAGGTGAAGGATCATTTCTAAGATACTTGATTATGACATAAATTTTTTTACTACGAAATTGTAGTCGCACTCAATTTTTTCAGTCAAGTCCCCTCTGTAAGGAATTTTGAAACACATTTTTCGATAGATAAGGCAAAGCTTTATTAACTGTATAAGTTGTAAGGTGAAGAAAGATTTCTAAGATGCCTAATTATGACATGAATTTTTTTTGCTACGAAATTGTAGTTTCACTAATTTTTTTCAGTCTAGGCCCCACTGTAAGGAATTTTGGAACATATTTTTCGATAGATAAGGCAAAGCTTTATTCACTATATAAGTTTTAAGGTGAAGGATCATTTCTAAGATACTTGATTATGACATAAATTTTATTACTACGAAATTGTAGTCGCACTCAATTTTTTCAGTCAAGTCCCCTCTAGGGTAAGGAATTTTGAAACACATTTTTCGATATATAAGGCAAAGCTTTATTAACTGTATAAGTTGTAAGGTGAAGAAAGATTTCTAAGATGCTTAATTATTATATGATATTTTTACTACGAAATTGTAGTTTCCTTCAATTTTTTCAGTCAAGTCCCCTCTGTAAGGAATTTTGAAACACATTTTTCGATAGATAAGGCAAAGCTTTATTCACTATATAAGTTTTAAGGTGAAGGATCATTTCTAAGATACTTGATTATGACATAAATTTTATTACTACGAAATTGTAGTCGCACTCAATTTTTTCAGTCAAGTCCCCTCTAGGGTAAGGAATTTTGAAACACATTTTTCGATATATAAGGCAAAGCTTTATTAACTGTATAAGTTGTAAGGTGAAAAAAGATTTCTAAGATGCTTAATTATTATATGATATTTTTACTACGAAATTGTAGTTTCCTTCAATTTTTTCAGTCAAGTCCCCTCTGTAAGGAATTTTGAAACACATTTTTCGATAGATAAGGCAAAGCTTTATTAACTGTATAAGTTGTAAGGTGAAGAAAGATTTCTAAGATGCCTAATTATGACATGAATTTTTTTTGCTACGAAATTGTAGTTTCACTAATTTTTTTCAGTCTAGGCCCCACTGTAAGGAATTTTGGAACATATTTTTCGATAGATAAGGCAAAGCTTTATTCACTATATAAGTTTTAAGGTGAAGGATCATTTCTAAGATACTTGATTATGACATAAATTTTTTTACTACGAAATTGTAGTCGCACTCAATTTTTTCAGTCAAGTCCCCTCTGTAAGGAATTTTGAAACACATTTTTCGATAGATAAGGCAAAGCTTTATTAACTGTATAAGTTGTAAGGTGAAGAAAGATTTCTAAGATACCTAATTATGACATGAATTTTTTTTGCTACGAAATTGTAGTTTCACTAATTTTTTTCAGTCTAGGCCCCACTGTAAGGAATTTTGGAACATATTTTTCGATAGATAAGGCAAAGCTTTATTCACTATATAAGTTTTAAGGTGAAGGATCATTTCTAAGATACTTGATTATGACATAAATTTTTTTACTACGAAATTGTAGTCGCACTCAATTTTTTTAGTCAAGTCCCCTCTGTAAGGAATTTTGGAACATATTTTTCGATAGATAAGGCAAAGCTTTATTTACTGTATAGGTTGTAAGGTGAAGAAAGATTTCTAAGATACTTAATTATGATATAAAATTTTTTACTACGAAATCGTAGTTTCACTATTTTTTTTCAGTCAAGGCCCCTCTGTAAGGAATTTTGGAACATATTTTTCGAAAGATAAGGCAAAGCTTTATTCACTATATAAGTTTTAAGGTGAAGGATCATTTCTAAGATACTTGATTATGACATAAATTTTTTTACTACGAAATTGTAGTCGCACTCAATTTTTTCAGTCAAGTCCCCTCTGTAAGGAATTTTGAAACACATTTTTCGATAGATAAGGCAAAGCTTTAATAACTATATAAGTTGTAAGGTGAAGAAAGATTTCTAAGATGCCTAATTATGACATGAAATTTTTTACTATGAAACTGTAGTTTCATTCATTTTTTTCAGTCAAGGCCCCACTGTAAGGAATTATGGAACATATTTTTTGATAGATAAGGCAAAGCTTTATTCACTATATAAGTTTTAAGGTGAAGGATCATTTCTAAGATACTTGATTATGACATAAATTTTATTAATACGAAATTGTAGTCGCACTAAATTTTTTCAGTCAAGTCCCCTCCGTAAGGAATTTTGAAACACATTTTTCGATAGATACGGCAAAGCTTTATTAACTGTATAAGTTGTAAGGTGAAGAAAGATTTCTAAGATGCTTAATTATTATATGATATTTTTTACTACGAAATTGTAGTTTCACTAAATTTTTTCAGTCTAGGTCCCACTGTAAGGAATTTTGGACAATATTTTTTGATAGATAAGGCAAAGCTTTATTCACTATATAAGTTTTAAGGTGAAGGATCATTTCTAAGATACTTGATTATGACATAATTTTTTTTACAACGAAATTGTAGTCGCTCTCAATTTTTTCAGTCAAGTCCCCTCTGTAAGGAATTTTGAAACACATTTTTCGATAGATAAGGCAAAGCTTTATTAACTGTATAAGTTGTAAGGTGAAGAAAGATTTCTAAGATGCTTAATTATTATATGATATTTTTTAATACGAAATTGTAGTTTCACTAAATTTTTTCAGTCAAGGCCCCACTGTAAGAAATTTTGGAACATATTTTTCAAAAGATAAGGCAAAGCTTTATTCACTATAAAAGTTTTAAGGTGAAGGATCATTTCTAAGATACGTGATTATGACATAAATTTTTTTGCTACGAAATTGTAGTCGCATTCAATTTTTTCAGTCAAGTCCCCTCTGTAAGGAATTTTGAAACACATTTTTCGATAGATAAGGCAAAGCTTTATTAACTGTATAAGTTGTAAGGTGAAGAAAGATTTCTAAGATGCTTAATTATTATATGATATTTTTTACTACGAAATTGTAGTTTCACTAAATTTTTTCAGTCAAGGCCCCACTGTAAGGAATTTTGGAACATATTTTTCGATAGATAAGGCAAAGCTTTATTTACTGTATAAGTTGTGAGATGAAGAAAGATTTCTAAGACGCTTAATTATTATATTAAAAAACTTTATTTTGTCGTAGCAACAAGAAAATCAGCATTTTTTATACAATTTCAGGTGCTTTTCATTGCCTAAGTTTATATATTTGTCTAACAAGTTATAATGATGTTCAAAAACAATAAACCTTATGCTAAGTTAAAATGTCAAAAATATTTTGCTACGAGATTGTTTTCACTCAATTTTCATAATCAAGGTTCCACTGTAAGGGGGGTGGGAAATCATTTTTGTATATTTCGTTGAAGTGGGCCACTTGTAAAGTTATATTTTAATATCAGAGAAAATATTTTGATAAATGTTATTTTTCATCAGAAATAATATTGCCATCTGGTTAATTTTTAATTTTCCTGAAAGAATTTTCATAATTCATAGGATTTCCATTGTTTGTATTGCAATTAATAAGCTTAGAAATATTAACTTTTTAAATTAGTCGAGTTATAATAGCTGCCATATTTTGGCTGCTAAGTTCACACCGGTGGTTCTCACACACTTTTTTGCGCTGACTCTATTTACATCAGCACTATTACCCCATGATATCAATCCATATCGTATTATAGAAACTACACATCCATAATAGGCAAACAGTCCTGTATCTAAGTTGGCCGTTTTAAAATGATAATAATGTATAATATGCAAATCTATTTATTTAAGTGTTAATTTTATTTATATGTTCCTTCCATTTAAGAAATGTATCCGCTTATGCCGCGTAGATAACCAGAGTTTGATAATCAGAGTCCGTATAATATAATATTAAATGTTTTGGTTTCTAGAGATATACCTAACAAGAGTATTACTATTTAAACATAAAAAAAGGATAGTAAATGCCTCTACTCGTATACAAAATTCTAATAAGCAGTTTCAGTAATAAAATAAGTTTAAATAATTCAATCAGTTGTATGCCAAGTATCACTATGAATGTTTAGCAATAGCCTGATATATAATACAGATAACATGAACGCCAGATAGAGTATTTTTAAAACGAACGGTTTTTGACTTTGTACTATTAAGAAAAAATAACCTGTGAAAGTTATTTCTTAATTAACTACTACTACTTAATTTACATCCGTGTTGTTGGTCAACATATACGGTGGCCTGTCAGGAGCAATATGTTAGTATATATGTATATCGTTCGAATGTCAAATAATTTGCGTTATTAACCTTTTCCGATAACTTAACGCCCTAATATGTAGGATATGTGGACGTCAGTTAATCGATAAACGTTTATGCTGCACAATATTTGACGTCCGATTAAATATAACATTGAATTCTTCGGTTTCTATTAGGTCTATGTAACGATATACATATTGTTTTTTATTTATTATTTGTTCAGATTTTAATATATTTTATATTTATTATACTCAAGTACGTACGTATAGGGTTCTCTATTTTAGTTATTTTAATCTACAGAACCACTTATTATTTTAGTTTAATGCTTTCATAAAAAGCAAGTGTCATTCATATTGACACTATACTATCAAAATTTTACCTAAAAAGATTTATGTTGTAAGACCTTTGTAGACTTCCGCCTGACGTTTGGAATTGAATCCACGCGTATTGGAAAAATATTACAATTTTAATAGAAATATCAATTATTTTTAATAGTTCTTATTCACAAATTATTCACAAGATATTTGGGTTAGAATATTTATAATAATTTTGCATAATGGACAATTTTCATCCTCCTCCTAAGCCGCCCGACATTTCATATAGTTTGCCACAATCACCATCTTTAGATTCACAGAATAATTTTGATTCTTCATTAGATAGATGTACATCTCCAGCAGCATTTATTACAGTTTCAAATAAAGATATTTATTTGAAAAATAAAGAGAATGAAATTATAAAAAATTCTGGTAATCATAGTAGAAATCATAAATGTAAAAAACGTAGGAAAAAAAGAAGTACTACTAGTTCGTCTAGATCGAGATCAGATTCATTTAATAGTATAATTTCAAATAATTTTAATAGTGATTGCTCTAGTAATTTGAATTTAAATAACGTTTCTAATGTTTCATCCCAAATACCGTTGGGACAAAATTTAGTAAATAATTTAGTATCCTCACCCCCTATTAATCAACAGTTACCACCGTCTTTATATTCTAATAATATATTATCTACAGTGAATACCGACTCAATTCAACAATCTTTTACTCAAGGTTTATTACATAGACAATTTTATAATAACAAAGACACCGGTCCTTTTGTGATTCATGTGCAAAAAATTGTAAATAATGATGATGATTCCACCAATAGCTCTGGTACAATATTAAAACCGGTAATGTTAGGTAAATTTTTAAAGGATAAATCTATTAATGGTATTATTACTGGATCTTTAAAACGAATTGGTAGAAATAGGGTAAAAATAATGTTTGATAATATCGAAAATGCCAATTCATTTATAAATAATGATATTTTATTAAGAAATTCGTTTAAAGCATTTATACCGTCATTTTGTGTATCACGCTTGGGAGTAATTAGAATAGACTCAGATATTGAAGAAGATGATATAATTAAAGATTTAACAATCCCTAATGGTAATGTTAGTGCAATAAAAGCAAGAAGATTAAAATACAAATCCATTTCTAATGGCAATACTATTTGGCTTCCATCTCAGACTGTTGTTATTACATTTGAAGGGCAAAATTTGCCAGATTATGTGCATTTGTATTATACAAGTTTTAAGGTAGATATTTATAGATATCCAACAATTCAGTGTTTTAATTGTTGTCGTTTTGGTCACACTAAAAAAATTTGTCGTTCTAAACCGCGGTGTTTTAAGTGTGGACAGGATCACGCTAATGAATCATGTGATGTGAACGAGGTTAATGCAAAATGTATATCATGTAATGGTGATCATTTTGCTATAAACAATACATGTCCTGAATTTGTACGTCAAAAAAGTATTAAAATGTCTATGGCTCAAAATTCAATCTCTTATATGGAGGCTTGTCAACTTCACCCTCCCGTGGTAAAATCTTTTGCGGAAGTTGTTAAATCTGTTAAATCAAATTTTGTTTCATTTAATATTTTTTCTAATAATAATACTGATTTAAATTTGGCCCAAAATAATAATATTAGCTACAAAAAAACAGTATTTTTAAAACCAAAAGCCCATAAAAAATTAGACAAAGGTTATGATGTTTTAGCACATAAAAAAATTATTGATGACTTTGCAATACCTTCGCCCAATAATGGATGCGCTATTTTTAATAATCCCTCTATAAAAGAGGACGTATCTTTAAAAGATTTTTTACAAAGTTTATTATTATTAATTTCAAAATTTTCAACTTCTGAAGTTAATAGATCGTCCAACGTTGCTAAACTTAGATCTTCTACTATAAATAATGAATTGTCTTCAGTGGAACTGCAGGAGTGTAACGAAAGCGAAAACTGAAATAATTTATTTAATTAACAAGTATTCTCCTAATATTTTTTCTATTTCTGAGTCCTGGCTTAAACCAGGACAAAATTTTAATTTATATGATTATAATTGTATACGTGATGACCGTTTAGATGGTTATGGTGGCGCAATGATTATGATTCGTCGTAATATTGGTCATCATATTATTAATTTTGTTCGTCATGATGATTATCAAATTGTTGGAATTAAATGTAAAGAAGTGACTTATATATCTATATATATTGCAAAACCTTCCGTTTCAGTGTTTAATTCTATTCATAGCTTACTTAAACAAATTCAAAAACCATTTTTAATAATGGGTGATTTTAATTGTCACAATAACATTTGGGGATGTGATATAAATGATAGTATAAGTAATAATTTACTTGAAATTATTGATGATTTATCATTATGATTTTAAATAATGGTAAATCAACTCGAGTTACTAAACCCCACGAAAATAAAAGTGCTGTGGATTTAACACTGTGTTCTGCCAGTTTAATCCATAAGACATCTTGGTCTGTGTTAGATAGCTCATTTGGTAGCGATCATTTTCCTATTTTTATAAATTTTTCAACAAATCTTAAATTTGAGAGAACTATTCCTTTGTTTAAATATAATTTAAATGGAATAAGTCCAGATATTTGGTCTAATTATAACAAAAAATTAAAATTTGAAACTGAAAAATTACCTGATATAACGTTACATAATATTGAAGTTTGTGCTAATTTATTTACCGATGCTATAATTCTTTCGGCTGATGAGACATTTCCGATTAAAAAGGTTTCTAATAAAATACCATCCCCGGCGTGGTGGGATAAAGAGTGTTCTAATATCATTAAGTTAAGAAAAGAAGCAGAAAAAAAATATAATAATAGTATGACCATAGAAAATTATATTTCATATAAAAAGTGTTTTGCTAAATGCCGTATTTTTTTACGAGAAAAAAAGAAAAATGGTTGGAAAACATTTTGTGAATCTATTTCACCAAATCTTCCAGCGTCGTTAGTTTGGAAAAAAATTCGTAACTTTAAAAACTCTTTTGACAATAAATCAATATCAAATTTTCCATCTGTACATATTTTAGAAAAGTTTACTGATGTCATCGCTTCTCCGTTTGTTCCTAATCAAAATGATCTTGTTATAAATTATGAATTAAATGAAAATAATTTACAAAATAATAATCAATCTCAACATCCTTTAGAATCTTCATTTTCATTGTCTGAACTCCAAATTGTTTTTAATCGTGTCAAAGATTCCTCGCCTGGATTAGATGGCATAATATATTCATTTATATCTAAGGCAGATAATTTCACACATATATATTTTTTAAAGTTGATAAACCTTATGTTTAAATATTGTATAGTTCCTAATTCGTGGAGAACCCAAATTATTATTGGTATTTTGAAAAAAGATAAAAATGCTAATGAAGGTATTTCTTATCGACCAATTGCTTTATCATCTGTTTGTTTAAAAATTTTAGAACATTTATTGAAAAATCGCATTGAATGGCATATTGAAAATATTAATGGTTTTTCTGAATATCAATTTGGCTTTCGTAAAGGTAGAGGAACAATAGATAGTCTTGCTACGTTTATAACTGATGTGAGATTAGCTTTTAGTCAAAATTATTCTGTTGTTGCAGCATTTTTAGACATTACTGCTGCTTATGATAATGTTCAACTACCTATATTATATGAAAAATTAATTAAATTGAATGTTCCCAAAAAAGTAGCAATATTTTCTCATAATATCATGGCAGAAAGATCTATAATTGTTAGAAATAATTTTAATAAAAATAGTAAAAGATATGTATATAGGGGATTACCCCAAGGATCTGTTTTAAGCCCACTTTTTTTTAATGTATATAGTTATGACCTTAATTTATTCTTAAGTCCTGTAAGTAACGTTAAATTATTGATGTATGCAGATGACATATTATTATATTCAATTAAAGAAAAAATTATTGACGCATCTCAAATTTTACAGTGTGGTTTAAATAAAATAAACTTATGGATGAATTTGAATGGTTTACAGCTTTCCCCATCTAAAAGTTCCATTGTAGTATTTTCAAGAAATAATAAAATTCCAATTTTTTCTATTAATTATGATAAAACGCAAATTCCAATAAATTCTTTTGTAAAATTTTTAGGTATATTTTTAGATAAAAAATTAAGTGGCAAAAAACATTTTGAATACTTAATCGCTAAATGTGAAAAAAATCTAAATATATTAAAATGTTTAGCTGGGGTTTGGTGGGGGTCAGAGCCATATTATTTAAGATTAATTTATAACGCTATCATCAGAAGTAGGATCGACTATGGAACTTTTTTATTAGATCCAGCTAATAAGTCAGGTTGGGATTTCTTGGATCGTATACAATACAAAGCGTTACGGATTATAGCAGGAGCTATGAAATCAACACCTACAAATGCATTGCAGGTTGAATGTGCTGATCCACCTTATTATTTGCGAAGACAATTTTTGGCGGACAAATTTGTTTTTAAAATTGTTGGATATTCTAATCATCCGGTATTTTCACTTTTACAAAAATTAACAAAACAAGTAAATTGTAAAGCATATTGGTTAAATAAAGTTCGTCCTTGTTTAGTTAAAAGTTTTATAAAATTTTTGTTTTTTAAAGATCCAGTTATACATTCTCCTTCATTACCAATTTTTGAATGTAATAATTATGAAATAGTTTTATATAAACCTGAAATAATAATAGATTTTGGTATATCTAAAGAAGATTATTACGCAAAATATAATTTTAAAAATCAAATTAATAATTTTAAATGGTCAAATTGGAATCACATATACACTGATGCATCAAAATTATACAGCGAAGGTTGTGTTGGGTATAGTTTTTATCACGACAATACTAAGAATATTTATAGATTTAAGTCCCCTCCACAAAGTTCGGTTTTTACTGGGGAGTTATTAGCTATTTTAGAGGCGGTGGTGTTTGTTCTTAATAGTAATTTAAATGAAACTATAATATTTTCAGATTCAAGAAGTTCTTTAGATCTATTACAATCAAATTCATTTAAATTGTGTAAAAATGTTTTATTGTTTAAATTAAAGGATCTTCTATTTAGATGTAAAAATAATAATATAAAAATTATATTAGTCTGGATTCCTGGTCATTCAGAAATTCCAGGTAATGAAATAGCTGATCAATCTGCAAAAGAAGCAGTTGTTTCTGGTGAAAAAAAAATATTTAAAATTTATTCTGAAGATTTAATAAATGTTCCAAAAGTCTTTTTACATAAATCTTGGACAAATTTATGGAAAAATAGTTCTAAAACACGTGGAAAATTTTATTATACTATTCAACCGTTCATATCTACAAAGCCTTGGTTTTCAAAATTTCATTATAGTAGACATCAGTCATCAATCATATCTCGTTTAAAATTTGGTCATAATAGTTTACCAGTTCATTTAAAAAAGATTCATGTACTTAACTCAGACTTATGTGAATGTGGGTTACAAATAGCAGATGCAAATCATATTATATTTGCCTGCAATCTATTTGATCATTCATTAATTTATAATACTCTCATCTTGTATAAAATTCCTTTACCTACATCTATAGAAGTTTTACTTTATACTTGGTTTCCTCCTATAATTAGTGTCATTCTTACTTATATCATAAACAACAATATTAAGATTTAGTTACCTATATATCTTGTTAATTTTGAATAATAAATAATTTAATTTTGTTTTTTAGTTTATCATTATTTTTTTCTTTGCGATGTTGATGTTCCAGCGTTTGGAAGTTTTATTGCCCTAGTTGGGCTTAATATCTGTCTTTGGCAAATGACCTTTGCGTCGACGCCATAAAAAAAAAAAAAAAAAAAAAAAAAAAAAGAAAAAAAAAAAGACCTTTGTAAAACTGAATATATTTATTATAACACTCAAATGTGTATTTCATTAGTTTCGGCCTAAAAATATCATAGAAATATTAAGGAGAAAGAAATGGCGATATCATAGCAACCAAGAGAAACATGGACACAGAGTTATAGGAGGAGTACTAAATCAATAACAGTCAAGCCTCTATAAGTACAACAAGCCTCAAAGAAATCAAGAAGATAATTTTAGTACTCTGAATTTGTGAGAAATATTTGTTATTAATATAAATTATTTGTTATTGGCTGAATTATCGCATCAAGAAAAGCGACAGAAAAAGCCAGACAGACAGAAGGAAAAAAAAAATAAAAAAATAAAACTGTCTAGCTACATTTCTGTCTCAATTTCACTAATTTCAATATTATTAATAATGTAATTTTTAGATTGACAGGATTGACGTTCAAAACGAAAGCTGTGTCTAGTAATTTAAAATTTAATTTCATTTGATTTTGTATTAAAAAAGGATTAAAATTTAAAATATATAATATTTCATTAGTTTTTCACATTTTTTCCTACATTCATCTTGGTCTAGTATTTTTTTTCATTCATTAGTGTTTTGTTTTTTTTTCATTTCCAAAATCATATTATATTTAGTAATTTTTCATTATGGATTTTTCATTTACCTCACCTAAGCCTCCAAACATATCCTTATTAAACACTCCTAGTTCACCCGGTGCATATATAACTGTTACTGAATATGACTCTTCAAATAGTTCGGTAATTGAAAATGTTTCTTCTAATGAGAAATCTCTTAAGTCTAAAAAAATTAAAAGGAGACATACCATTAAAAGACATAAGACAGATTGTATAAATTATGAGTGTCCAAAAGATGCTATAATACCTTTAGGTCAACCTATCATCAATACCCAAAGTGTTTTAGTTCCTCCATCCCAGTCACCAGCACCTCAGTCCATTCCACTATCATCTTCCATGGATAGCTCTAACAACATAATAAATATGTACACTGATAGTGATAAAGGTCCGTACGTAGTTAATGTTCAAAAAAGAACTGATACTAACTCTTCTGAAAATAATAATATTATAATATAATCCCATTATATTTGGAAAGTTAATTCAAAAAAATCTTTTCGAGGAATTATATCAGGCAAATTGTTAAATTGGCAGAAACAGGATAAAAATATCCTTTATATCTTATAAGGATGCAAATAATTTTGTAAATAACTCCCTATTAATGGAGCAAGGTTATAATGTTTTTATACCGTCATTCTGTATTACGAAAATTGGGGTCATAAGAGTGCCTAGCGGTATTGATGATTCCGATATTATGTCTGACACAGTTATACCTAATAGTCCTACTAAAATTATTAAAGTAAGAAGACTTAACTACAAAGTCTTAGTCAATGATTCTCCATCGTGGAAACCTTCGCAGTCTGTGGTGATTACTTTTGAGGGTCAAATTTTACCTGATTTTATATATTTATATTTTAACAAAATAGATGTTCAATTATATCGGTATCCAACAATTCAGTGCTTCGCGTGTTGCAGATTTGGTCATACAAAAAATAATTGCAGATCGAAGCCTCGTTACAAGTGTGGTCAGGATCACAATGGTGATTCATGCGGTCTTAATGAGTCGTGTTGACTGATATGTTCTGGCAATCACTTTGCCACTAATTGAAAGTGTCCAGAACATAATAGACAGCAAAACATCAAATCCAGAATGTCACAAAATTCTATTTCTTATATGGAGGCGAACAAACTAGAACCTCGTATTTTAAATAAATCTTTAGCTGAAACAGTTCAGAATACGTCATATAAAAAAACTGTGTTTTTGAAACCAAAGCCTGTTAAGCCAAATTTTAATAAGGGTTATGATTTGGATTTTCATAAAAATATTTTAAAAGATTTTTCTATTCCGAATTCGTTAAATGGATCCGCTTTGTCTAATAATGATAATAATAAAACTGAAAATAAATCTTCGGAATCTACCATTGAATCGCTTGTACTTTTATTTGTAGAATTAATTAAAAATTATAGTGCACCGTCCAACGTAGAATATATTTTAAATACTTTACTTTCTTCTATTAAACATGGCTCAAGCCCAAACGAAAATTATACACTCTAATAATACAGTGGAACTCTCAAAGTCTTCGAAATAAGAATACCGAAATATTGTATTTGTGTAATAAATTCCATCTTGGCTGTCTCCGAGACTTGGTTAAACCCTCTTTCTCCTTTCGGATTGAGGGGTTTTAACTGTGTCAGAGATGACAGGCAAGATGGAAGGGCTGGTTCAGCTCTTTCTATTTCTAACTCTCTTCCTTTTTCTTTACTTTATCTTCCTAGTCATAATGAGAATATTAATTTAGTTGGTTATATTGTAAATAACATTAAGTATAATATCATTATACATTTCATCTCCTGACTCCCAATCATTGCTTTTTTTTAAAAGACTTTTTGAATTTTAAAACCGCCTTTTATAATATTAGGAGATTTTAATTATCACCATACTTTGTGGGGATCTGCTTTTTGTGATAGATTTGGTAATAAATTGGAAAAAATTTTGGATGAATTTAATTTATGTATTTTAAATGACGGGCGTCCTACACGTCGTACTTCTCCTCTTCAAAATTTTAGTGCAGTTGACATAACAATATGCTCGAATGATATAGCTAGTTTGCTATTTTGGGATATTGATTCGACCTCTTTGGCAGCGATCATTTCCCAATATTGATAAATTCTTCAATTGCAAATTGTAGCAATAGTTTACCACCTCTTATGAAATGGTCCCCAAAACTTTTCAAAACATTATTCCCCTCCTTGGTGGGATGAGGAATGCACAAATATCATAAAACAAAGAAAAAATGCTGAAAAGAAATACTCCCAAAACGTGACCACAGAAAATTTTATAGATTATAAACACATATTAGCAAAAAGAAGGCGATTTTAAAAAAGAAAAAAGTTTAATAGTTGGCGCAAGTTTTGTGCTCCCTTGTCTCCTGACTCTCCTTCATCGCTAGTTTGGCAGAATATAAGAAGATTTAGATCGTCCCAAAATTGCCAGCCTTATAATACCACGGTCTATTCTTCTTGGACCGATTCTTTTTTTAATAAACTTGCTCCAAGCTATGTTCCCATCCCTTGAAGAAAGTTACTCGTCTATTTCTTCTAATTTTCCGTTTATTTCATCTCATCCATTGAAACAAAAGAATAGGTTATTCCATCTGTACCAGGAGCCGAATCTTTTACAGAAGACAAAACAATGTTTAATTCTTCTAATGTAAATGGTATATACCATTTACATTTCTTCTAATGTAAATGGTATATACCATTTACATTTCTTCTAATGAAAATGGTATATACCATTTACATTAGAAGAATTAAACATTGTTTTGTCTTCTGTAAAAGATTCGGCTCCTGGTACAGATGGAATAACCTATTCTTTTTTAATTTATGCAAAACAATTCACATTAGAGTATTTTTTGAAAATTCTTAACTACATTTTTAATTTTGGATTAATTCCTCAAGATTGGAAAATTCAGCTAATAATCCCTATACTTATGCCTGGTAAGGATCCATCATCATCTTCATCGTATAGACCTATTGCATTATCATCTGTTATGTACAAAATAATTGAACATTTAATAAAAAACCGTTTAGAATGGCAAATAGAAAATAAACAGTTATTAGGAAATTTTCAATTTGGTTTTCGGAAGGCAAAAAGTACCGTAGATAATCTGAGTATTTTTTCTACGGATATTAGATTAGCTTTTTCCAGAAACGAATTTTTATGTGCAGTGTTTTTAGACATTGAAGCTGCATATGATAACGTGTTAATAAATATTTTAAATAAAAAACTAATAGATATTGGTATATCTTCCAAATTGGCAAATACTATTAGTTGCTTATTTTGTCAGAGGCAAGTTAAATTACGTATATTGAATCAGCCAGATAATTTACCAAGAAAACTAAAACAGAGCCAATCCTTTCACTATATGGAAAGGATTGCCACAAGGCTCTGTTTTAAGCCCCATTTTATTTAATTTATATTCATTCAATTTAGATTCCCAAGTTAATTCTTTGTGTCGTTCATTACAATATGCTGATGATGTTATTCTATATTCAAATTCTAAATTTATTGAAACCTGTGAAAATAATTTAAATCAATCGTTAAACCGATTAAATATTTGGCTCTTCAACCTTGGTCTTCAGTTATCCCCAACAAAATCAAATGTTGTAGTTTTCAGTAGAAAAAGAAATATTCCTTCGATTGACATTAAAATTGATAAATCTACTATAATTGTTAAACCGTGTGCCAAATTTCTTGGTATTTATTTTGACTCTAAATTAAATGGTACAATGCATATTGATCAAATTGTTTTGAAGTGTGAGAAAAATTTGAAAATAATGCGTGTTTTGTCGGGCACATGGTGGGGTTCCCATCCTTTTACTCAAAGACTTTTGTATAACGCAATCGTTAGAAGTCATTTAGATTATGCATCTTTTATTTTGGAGCCATGTAGTAAATCTGCTATTACAAAGATTGATAGTATTCAATCTAAAGCAATGCGTATAATCATTGGTGCGATGAAAACTTCTCCAATTAATGCTTTAAGTACAGGTAGAATGTGCTGATCCTCCCTTAAAGAAACGTCGTCAATTATTATGTGATAAATTCTTTTTTAAATCATTACAATTCCTAAATAACCCGTTGAAAAAGTTAAATTATTATCTGAATATATATTTAAAAATAAAAGTACTAAAAAATATTGGAGAAATAAAAAAGTTTTACCTAGGTTAGTGTATTCTTATTCTAAATTGAAAAATATTAAAGCACCAATAATTTCAAATTCAGCTATTCCAGTATTTTCATCTTCGTATGAGGCTGTTATTTTTGATCCTCAACCAAATATCATCTTAAGCTTGGGGATCAAAAAAGATGTACTAGATTGCAATGAAAAATTCAATAAAATTGTGGCTATTAAATGGCCTAATGCTGATTATTTTTTTACGGATGCCTCTAAATTATCACCACAAGGCTGTGTAGGTTGGTCTATTTACCATCAAAATTCTGACTGTTCTTTTACATATAAAAGTCCGAAGGAATCATCTGTATTTACTGGCGAGTGTTTGGCTATTAAACACTGTATTCAATTTATTTTGGAAAACCAAATTAGTACTAGTATAATATTTTCAGACTCATTAAGCTCACTTCTTGCTGTCCTTAGTAATCCATTTTCATCTAAACTTAGATCAGAAATTATTGTTGAAATCAAAGAGCTATTGTATCATTGTCATCATAATCATATTGCTTACAGTTTACATACCTAGTCATTGTGGCATTTTGGGTAATGAAAAGGCTGATTTTTACGCTAAACATGCAGTGGTTCATGGAAAATTGAACTACTATCAAAATTATAGTTATGATTTAGTTGCCCAAGCCAAGGTTCATTTAGAAAATACCTGGAATAACTACTGGACTAACTCTTCTAAATTCAAAGGGTCACATTTGTTTTCTGTACAACCTCATGTTAATTTAAGACCTTGGTTTGCTAAATATAAAACATTTAGCAAGGCAGCTACTTCTACATTAGCACGCATAAGATTAGGACATTGTTGTATTCCCTCTCATCTATATAGAATAAAAGTAAAAGATTCTAATAAGTGTGATTGTGGTGGAGGTTTTGGCGATATAGATCATTTATTTTTTAGTTGCAAGCATTATTATTCTTCGTTATATTATTTCTTGCCATCTCATAAAATACCTCTTCCTACTAAAATGAGTCATTTATTATTTTTATTTGATTTTAATATCATATCATATCTCTTATTTGTAAATATATTAATTATTGTAATATTAGAGTTTAGTTGTAGTTATTAATCCTTTTTTATTCTTTTAATAAACTAAATTTAATTTAATTTTTATGTATGCTTAGTTTTGTCCGTTACATCTTGTCTTATGGGCTTTAGCTAAATTAGTCCATTAAAACGTGGACTATGGCTATATATTACTCCGCTAGTTTTTCTTAGCTACAAGAGTGGTGTAGCATAAATTTTGTCTGTGGCAATATTGTCGCCAAAGAAAGTGACAGACAGAAGGCCAAAACCACTGAACAAATAAAAAACAATCAGAATTGAATTGAATTAATATTTTTTATTTACAGAGCTGGCATGGATAGGTTTGAGTATATAGAAGCTCGTTTATGTGAAGGTGAAAATTATTTAAAACGTGATAAAAATGTTAAAATATACGATGGCGTAGACAAGGTAATAAAATTGAAATTTGCCCAGCAGTATTTTTTTCTTGTACTTTTGCATTTATCATGTAAAATTGTAAATACGCTGTACTATTTAATACCCAGATCTTTAGCGGTTCTAGCTATCAAACATTTCAATAAACCAAGATAAATTGCTTGCCCAAAATAATAAAAAATATAAATACAAGAAACATAGCTCCTCTTAAGAATTTCTAGTGTTTTCGGTGGAAACCCTGGGACCATGGTCACCAGATGCAATAAAATTTGGTATTAATCTTGGAAAACTTTTAAATGATGCATCTGGGGACTATCGAGCAAGATCCTATTTTTTCCAACGAAAATCCTTTGAAATTCAGAGGAGCAATGCTCTATGTATTTTGGGCAGCTTCGGAGGATCTACAAAAAATATATAATTTTTAACCATCATTGTAATTATCAAATTTTAGTTTTAATAAATAAATTTAATTTATACTTTAAAAAAAATATATAAACCGAGATTAGTTGAACCTTTGTTTTCTCTATCACATTGACATTGAACATGAGTGATGAATCACTATAACTGGCTTTGGGCCAAATCTGGTTTAGTAAAACAATTCTGAATAAAGCAGTAGGTGTTTTAAAAACTATTAACCAGACAATCACACAGGGAAAAGAATGATTGGATACTTATACATTTCCATCACTTTCTTTTCGCAGAAAGGTAAAAGTTTAAATTGTGAAACACTCTTCAACTAACAAAATAAAAATATTCAACATTTTATAAGTTGATACCTATACCTGTATTAATTATTACCACAATACTTATTGACTTTGATTTGTTTTATGTATATTTATTTTAGCTTGATTGTGTTTTATTATTCATTATGTTCGTTTGTTTGCTTAAATGAATTGCATGTAGTTTTGATTTTTTCTTTCTTTATATAAAGTCTTATTCTAAAATACTGTATTGTACTAAATATTATATTGTATACTCATAATAGTAAGATGTAGTCCAGACGTTAGCTCAAATTGTGTACCTTAAGCCTTTTACAACAATGTAATGGCTACATCTTGTCGTGAGTATCATATTTAAATAAATAAATAAATAAAAATATATACCATGGTACCAACTACACATTAAAAAAAAAAAGTTAATATTAAATTTGTTTTTAGACACACTTTACTGATGGAGAAGTTGTATTAACTTCACATAGAATTATATGGGGTAAACCAGGGGACATTCCAAAAGGTTTAGTTTGTTTATCACTTAATTTATTCTATGTATTCTGTACGGAAGAGGAAAGTGGAGGGGTATTTGGTCTTGGTGGACCAAAGAGGATCATTTTACATCTGAAACCGGTTATACCAGGTAATTTATAATATTCCATGGTTTGCTAAAAACATTGTCTCACTATGTATTGTTTTATCATTGGAGATGTAAATATAAAGTTTTTTTCATATGCATATTTATAATATGCATTCTATCAAATATAAAATAAAAAATGCTTTCAGGTAAAAGGCCTGGTCCTGTAGTAGAAAGTTTATACCATTATATAAAACTTTCTTTTAAGGAAGGAATTGATTCTGATTTTCTAAAAGCGCTTAATGAAGCCATAGCAGCAAAAGCATGGGAAAAGAATAGTTCAGTTTCATCACCAGTTCTTAAAGACCAAAACAGTTCTATGCAAAGCAGTTCTAAAATAAGATCAGGTATTGTGGGAATAGAAAGGAGTATTGAAGAGAAACATAAAGCAACAGATGAAAGTATTACAATAGCTTTCCAGGACCTCACTAAACTAATGGAAAAAGCCAAAGAAATGGTCAACATATCAAAAACCATTTCTAATAAGATCAGAGTAAATATAATTTAATAGTTTAAGCTTAACATTAATTTTAATACCAAAATTCGGAAAAGAGTGTAGGTACTAGAATATATAACTTTATTGTTGTTTTTATAGGAAAAGCAAGGTGATATATCAGAGGATGACACAATAAGATTTAAGTCTTACCTTATGAGCCTTGGTATAGATGATCCAGTTACACGAAATGCTTTCCGAACTGACTCTGATTACTACATGGGCTTATCACAGGAGATCTCAGATATGATGGTGTCTGTGTTAATGGTAAAGATATTTCTATGGCAAATAGTTAGATAGGAGTTTGTGTTCTTGTTAAATAATATTGCTTTTGTCTCCGTTTTGGACCTGATGTCAGGTTACTAAAAGTACACAGGAAATAGTCATCCAGTATTGTGACATTTTTCCACATTAAATTATTGTCAATTTGCTATAATAAAATTTGGTAAGGGAATTTGTTATACAGGTAGACAGACTGACTGGAAGAAAAATGAAACTTTTTATGGGTTCACTACATTAATGCTGGGGCCATAACTTAGTTAACGTAAAATGACCATTAATAATATATGGCATTAATGCATATTAATTAGCTATAGCTACCTACCTATATTTTTAGTAAAAAATGGGATTTCAGGACTTATATGCTTTTTAAATATTTTTGTGGTAAGATGTAGTTATATAATGAAATCCATTTACGCAATATGTACATTATTGTATATACTTTGATACAGATAGTATTATTGTTATTTATCTTTATATTTTTTGGCATAAAGATATATTTCTAGGAGGCAAATAGCGGCATGATGTCGTTGGCGGATGTATGGTGTCGCGTGAATCGCGCTCGAGGACTCCAACTCATATCTCCCGAGGATTTACTTAATGCATGCAAGTAAGTGGTACACAGTTTAACCATTGAATTAATGTACTATCACGGGCCCCAGGTATTCAGTGGTAAATCAATAGAGTTTTAGTAATTGAGTCACCATGTCGATACTGATATTTTGAAAACCAGTTGAGGTAGAAAGTAAAAATTTGGGACAATTTAAAATTAGATACAAAAAAACATGTGCGAATACTCGCCTGCAAAGGTATTTTTTTTCCTCAAATATCTTTCACTTAATCATGTTACCTACCTACTTCTTAAAAAATAATAATAATTCTTAATTATATTCTTTTACTTAATCATATTATTTTCGTTCTATATTTGAGAATAACTATTGGTGGCATTAAGTCCACCTTTGTGACCATCTGACGGCTTGATGGTCACAAAGGTGGACTTAAAATAAAAGTGACCTTAGTGACGGCTTTTGCAACTGTATGGCCGGTGGAAACGAGACCGGTCGGTCAGGCTAACAAAGTTATAGAGACCTTCCTCCCACCTAAATTATGTATGAGAGTACATTATATTAACCCCAAGCGAGAAGCGATAAATAAGTTTGTATGGGTAAATATTGTAATATTTCAGACTATTGGGAACGATAGGCGCTCCGATGTCGATGCGCAGGTTCCCGAGCGGGGCGTGCGTGCTTCAGCTCAACTCACACAACGACGAGGAAGTTGTCAGAAATACTTTCCAAATGGTAAATAAGCAACGCTTAATTTTATTATTAATAAAAAAAATAACAGAAGTATCTAATGCAACACTAAATTAAGGAAGCAATATTTGAAATATGTTGAAATCACCTTGGAATATAGATAGTACTTATTCAGAGTTTCTCTAGGAACCTTACGGCATCCGAGACTGCCTAGACAGTCTCAGGGTATCCAGCAGTGGGGTTCATTTCCACATCATAGTTATATTTAGTCTACACTGAACAAGTGGCCAGCTTATTATAACTGTTTGAATAGACTCAATAACCCGTCTATAAACAGTTTTACAAGTTGGTATAGAGAAACCGGGACTGGCAGCTTAATGTGCTCTCCGAGGCACCAGATATAGTAGCTGTCAAACAAATGGACATTTTATTTTCTTATTTATAACTTTACATTAATTCTATAAATGCCAATAACTATATACATATAAATTAATAATACAAATTCTAAACAGAACTTTCCTAGCTTTTCTCCACTTTAAGCAGCTGATCCAATTTTTACTATATTTATGTTTGATATGTCATAACTCCGTAATTTATAAATCGATTTGAAAGTTTGGTTTTGTCCAACAGCTGGAAAAGCATGGATCCCTGACCGCAGAGAGCTGGTCGCGGCGCGGCGGCGTGGCCGTGGCGCTGGCGCGGGAGCAGCTGCTGTGTGCGGAGCGCGCCGGTCGGGCCTGTCGCGACGACCACATTCATGGACTCACCTTCTACCCCAACTACATACTACTTGGACCACCCAGTTAACGGCTTTGCAGTCTTCTTGACGCCCATACAAACCTACTTCCAATATTACAACTTGGCTGTTAGTTAAAGTCCAATAATTATTTTTATGTTGGTAATTGTACGCAAAAATCTTTCTGTTGCGGGTAATACATATTTTTGTATTATAATATTAATAAGTTTTTTTCCTGATATCCAACACAGAAAGATTAATTAATACAATGACCAAGTAAAATATTATTTTTATTTTGCGAGAAACAGTAGTCGAGTAATGGAAGTGCGAAAGCTTATTTTGTATGGAGAACGCAGATTTTGCGATTGCTAATGCAGTGTCCTTATAACAAGAAATTACAAAGATGCCTGTTACAACGCTTGTGAGTAACGAACAAACTATGCTCCAACACAAACAATTTGTATATTCAAGATAGCGGAATTTTTATAGACAAACTATATATATACCTATATGCAACTGATATTGCAATATTTAATTTTTACTTAAGAACTTTTTGCCAAAAACGATCACATCTTATAATGCCCGTGGACTCGGGCATTTCAATTGTGAATTAAGTTATGTATTTAAATTAGCGGCCTTGAATTTCATTAAGAGATTGACATTCTAGTACAGAAACTATTATCGAGCGGTCCAGTTCGTTATTAAGTTGCATACATATTCTGTAACGCTATAATATTCTAATATATGTCAAGTCACGTCCCTGGGGTTTGGTATATTATAGGTTGAATACGACTGCACACGGAAAACAGGTAGAGCACTGTTTTAAACTGTCACTGTATACCAATCGGTTCAAATTGAATACTTATTTATTTGTAATAAACGCGTATTAGATTAAAACCAATTTGGACCAGAGATGAAATACGTTTGTGAACGTATTTGACCTTTCCTACGACAGGACCTACAATGATGACCTTTCCTCATCCTCATGTTCATTTTCACTAATATATTCTTCTCCACCAGACGACGATCCACTTGCTATAAAATCATTTTCATCTGAACTGTTATCACTTTCTATGATATCTTTTTTTCTTTCCCTAATGGCTCTTTTATTCTTTTTACTTGACTTATTTAACATCTGTGAATAGGTCTTGCTTTGCCTTTTTAATTTGTTTTTTGATTACTTTTATTTTTATTGCAGCAATGGCATCCTTTTCAGGCATATCTGTAGCGATCATGCTTTTCTCAGGAGTTCTACGCTTTTTTGGATCACATGGTTTCGCTTTTATTGGTGGCATAAATTCCTTGGGCGAAATCAAATTTGACAGACCGGCAGCTTCTATTATACGCGGCATGATATCTTGGCTTCCAACTTCTTTAAGCACTCTTGATAGAGCTGGCGAATGGAACACTTCTATTACTGGAGGTGTGATATCGCTATCAGGGTTTCTGGACAAATTTTGTTGCAGAGTAACATTCTCATGCACGGGTAATGGATCTTGTAATTCGGGAGCTTTAATTATTGGAGGTGTGGTGTCGTCATCATGGTTTCTTGGCAAGTTCACTTGCAGATGATCAACATCTTCATGAACTAATAATGACGAAGCTGGAAAATCGGGAACTTCAATCATTGGTGGCGTGATAACTCAAAACAATTATTTTCAAAACCCAGATAGGTGCATTGGATTTTACTATAATTAGGTGCCTATGTAAAGCGATGTCCTACCAGGAATATTGTCACTATCATTTCTAGCATCTAGTCCAGAGGTGTTAGAACATATGCCTAAAACTTTTTCTTATCCCTTCCGATGTTATAGAGTTCTTGTCAGTATTTATACCTTTTTTTTTTGGTTTTGTTTTTAATGTTCTCATACTTGACCTTGAGAGTTTTTGAATTTCTAGGTATTAAACCTAATGTAGAACAACACACAGGGAACTATTTTTTCCCATGTCCATTCTTTCTCTCTATTGCTAACGGCATCAGTCTTTTTATTTTCTATAACGTTCCGGTATTTAGCTACTGAGTCAGCTAAAATGCGTGTCTCCGTTTTAGTAAAATTTGCTGATCACTCCTATTTTTTTCCATATTAATTTTATTTACAAAACCAATTAAATAAATCCTAACCTAAAACATGTATCAGTTATAACCACAGAGTTATACGCTACTGATAAAAAATATTTCTAACATGTGAAGTTATTCTCGCTCTGACCAAGTTTAATGTGAAGTTAGATACAACAATCCTAAGTTAACTAGCTGACTGAATAAACGTAATTGAAAAACTTATTTGAAACATTTATTCCACTGTTTGAACACCTTTGATCTAATAAGTCAACCACATATTTAGTCTCGTAATAATTCATTATTACTGTAGGTTTTTTCTTGACATTGTCTTTTGCTGAATAGTGATACATACGACGCCGACCTTTTTTTATTTGGGGACATAAGATACTCAATTCATTTGTGAATCCAAACAAGGAACTTTCTATTTTACGAGTTCCTAATGGAAAATATTCTTTTGGAATGTCTGTTTGGTTTTATTTCATAGTGCCAACAAATGTAAGACTTTTTTTCTACTCTTCCACTAAGTGTGTTGAAGTTAGGGATTGCAATCCAGCAGCATTTTCAATCCAGCTGGATTTTTGAAGATTGACCTGATTCCAGCTGGACCCAGCACGGATCCAGCAAAATAGGAATTAAAATAAATTATAGTTCTAACCGACAGAAACATAAATTGTTTACTTATTTTTTTTGTCTATAGTATTATCGCCTAACCTGCTTCGCACGGAACTGCATATATAGCAGGCTGTCCAGAAGGCTCTTTTGGCCTCTACGCTGTTCGGTTTTAAGGTTATCAAATAGTTATAACCCAAGGATAAACCGTCTCCTTTAACTCATTCGGTCTCATACACGGTCATTTCCTTTTTCAAATATTTTTCATAATCTTTTTGAGAACCACTTCATTTTTGTTTTTTAAATTTCTTCTCTCATTTTAGTTCAATCTCAAGTTCTTATTCTAAACTAAAATTCACGGGCTCCGGATTAACTGGGCCACCTTCTTCTACTTCAATTATATCCTCTACCTCTTTCACTGGTTCCACAATCACTTGTTTATTTACCCGAATCAACAAATTTTTCGTCTCTTATCGAAATGCATTTTTTTCGGCATGGGAAAATAGCGATGAGTTTTTATTCCTTCGTAATGTTTTTTGGATTATGTAAGTACACCTGTGATTTCAGAGAGATGCCGTTCCGCGATTCTGTTGCTTAGTGCTTCAGATAGCTCGGGACTAAGGTTAGTGCCCTGGCTATTTAGTTTGTCTAAGACACATTTCAGGGTTGTGTCAGTCATTATCAAAGTGGACTTCTCTTCTTTCTGCAAAGAGCTTCTACAGCCAGTTTCACCGGTTGAAGAGTGGTGATCAAGTCATTGATCACTCACCAATCCAATGGAGAATTTTATCTCCGAATTGATGTCTATCAATGCTTTATTGATGCAAGCTTTTAGGCTGTATAAACGTTCCAGTATACAGAGCAAACTGTTCCACCTGGTGCGGCAGTCCAGAATCAAACTGTTCCGCCTGGTGCGGCAGTCCAGAATCAAACTGTTCCACCTGGTGCGGCAGTTCAGAATCAATCCTTGCCTTTCTCTTCCTTGACATATTTTTGCAAGAACTGCCGTCTCTTTGATAGATGATTTTTGGAACGTTTTAACAAAGCGGTTAATGAAGAGTAAACTTATTTGTAATTTGATACGTTTGGCGGATCCGCGCTGTTGGATCCAGCATTGTTAGCTGGATTCAGCATGTAAAAAAAAATATGGATCCAGTTGGATTGCTGGATCCATCATCCAGCAATCCAACTGGATCCATTATTTCGATATTCTGATCAGTATCAGTACTTTCACCATCGCCATCAAAGGCAGGGCCATCACTATCCTCTTGTGGTAAGCCACTATTTGTTGTTCAAAACGACCCATTTTGTTAGGAAAATGTTGGCTTCACCGAGAATGGAATTCATTAATTAAAATCACACAACCAGGCCGGGTGCGGTCACTGTGACTGTTGCGAATTTTTAAAGAGTAAAAACTCAATACAAATTCGCGTGCGACTATTGCTAGTCCGCTCCTCGTACTAATCGGCTGAGTTACAAAGGTACCAGGAGGGGCATGTACCATCGAATATTGGTAGTGCCACCTATTGCGGTCATGGTGCCTGGTAAGGGTTTAACATGGCCGACACGAAATGTCAAACAAATCCCAAACTTCGCGCGCTTTATTTTTGAAAGTTCATTCGCATTTGCGAATATAAAAGATAAAAATCCAACATAACTTGTTGTTACATTACTAGTGCTAATACTTTATTAATCACTGTAAAATCTAAGTTTAATAATAACTTTTTAACCCAAGTACCAAGTGATTATTAGTACAAAATTAATAATCACTTTGTACTTATGTAAATATTATACAAGTATTGAATATGAAGTATTTTGTCACAAATAAATATTTTAAGTAAAGAAATTGAATGCAATTTTTTATTAAATCTAAGTAATAAATTATATATACACTGTTAGTTGTTTTTTGAAATAAATATTTTACAAAAAACTGGTCTATTTATTTTAGTAATTTATTGTATAATGTAGTGACCTGTACCTAGGCTGCTTGTATTGTCTGGGTACCTAGGTGTTTCATCGCTTTTCTGTCAAAGGTGATTTTCATTGGTAAAAAAGAAACGAAATACCATTTTAACTAAAATGCTCAGCAAAGTTATTATGAATGGCGAGTTTTGTTTTTAAACCAGATATGTGCAATGTGGTCATATTATTATATAATTGCGATGTTCAGGTAATTTGCCGGGAATCGTACTATAGTGCAGTCGTAGTAATCGTACTATAGTGCAATCTGTAAAGGTTAAAGCGTCTTAAATCAGTTACAACTCATAAAATGTAAATTGTTTTTATTGTATACCAATTACAAGCAAGAAATAACCTATAATATTTTATTTAAATTTCACGCGGTTTTGTTATCAAGGGCTTCATCACGAGCTGTATCTACACGTTCACCGCCACAAATTTTGCGCACGTTTTTACGTATCCGTCGTTCTCCTTTGTATGGCCACACTCGTAGTACCGACAAGTTAAAATAACGCACGAAACTTGCGCGACGGCGAACATTTTACAGTTATTTAAAAAAAAGTGTACGGAAATTGGGTTCGTTTTAAAATATTAAGACTATAGGCAATTATTTCTTCTGTGTATATATAGGGCAATATTTTTAAGTAATTTTGGAAATAAAACGCAAAAATAGTTAAATTTGTTTTATTTTTGTTTCTAAACCTTATCTATCTGAATCAGTTCTTCTAAGTAACGACGTGATCTCATAATTTAGATTAAGGATAATATAATTAAATATCCTGAGACTTTATGAATATATAGATGTATACTTAGGTAAACAGAGGAGTGTAATTAGCTAATTGATCACCTGTTAGTACTTTGAACCCTAGAGGAAAAGCAGGGGAGGCGAAGTGGCGCCGCGATCAGTTAATTCACATAACAGCTATAATTCAGACAAACTGACAAATTTCGCGAGTGTAATTAACTATTTATTTAGTGATTTAGTAAATTATTAAACAATTGTAAAGTTATGTCAAATTAAAATTATATTTTAACCACACTGTTTTGCATGCCAGGGGAGCGATTTTTTAATGTCAGCATTGAGTTTGATATCACCAGTGGGAAAAATATCACCGATGACTAGGAAATCACGATTTATCAAAAGGCCTATTTTTGAAAATCATTAGTGCGGTACCAACTTATAAATAATTTCTCATTCACAACACGAGCTACTTGCATTTCGTTACAAGAAAATATTGTTTGTCGTTCAATGTTTTTTTATAATAATTGATATATCTACTCGTTATGCTAAAACATAAAAATTAAATGGTGGAACGAAACTTGACATACTTTATCTGTGATGATTATTATGTCATCGTTCGGTGACTTTATGTACGAGTGGTAGGATACTCATATTGATGTCATAGGTATATTTTAAGTCACCCGATGATAACAAAATACGAACTTGAGAAATCCATGACTTTTTTGACATTTTAGTCATCTGGTGATAATCACAAATCGCACCCCTGATGGGCTAATTAGGTACACATTTTATATTGTACCATCTTGTAAACTCATTACTGCGAATAAATATTTCATTTTGACTCGCCTGCATTTTTTTAAAACCAGCGGGGTGAGAAGGAACTTTATTTAACACTTTCGCTTTCGTCAGTGGAATCGTTTTCGTCTTGTCTATGCTCAGAACCTGTATGAATAATATACGGAAGTGCTGTAATGCATCTTCAAAATTATTAGGTTGATGATTTTTCGATTGAATTCTTCAAAGAAACGAATAATTGATATTTATATCTTTTCTAAAGTTGAATCGAAAGAATTATGGTACAGTTTTAATAATTTACATGATCTGTTACAGCACTTCCGTATATTATTCATACAGGTTCTGGCCATAGACAAGATGAAAACGATTCCACTGACGAAAGCGAAAGTGTTAAATAAAGTTCCTTCTCACCCCGCTGATCAGAAACCTGACCAAAGAACACGATCGCCAATCGAATTGCCGCATCGATCGATAAAAAATTATAGGAATTTAACTCTATGGGTAGAGCCTGATCGACACGAAACGTCAAATCCCATACATTGGGCTTTCGATTCGATTATCGATTGGCTCTTTAGTAAGGCAACAGCGACCAGGATATATAGGATAGGAAACCTAAGATTTTCTTGTAGATTATGATTCGTACTCTCTATGAGTACGTATTAAAATGATTGATAATAGACAAGTTAATAAATAAAAAAATGAGATAACAGTTCAAAATCAACCCATCTTGATTGATTAATACTTTACTTTTACCTTTAGCCTGATGTAAAACACTCGTGAGGTTGCTAACCGAGAGAAAAGAGAAGTGCACATCGTTTTGCAGCCTTTTATACTATCACAACTCACAACAGGCGAAAGATATTCAGTAAAGTTGTAATTAATATTGACTATATATATTTAATATAATAAACAGAGTTTGAGCTCAATCTTGCCTGATAGAGAGTAAGGATGAGGTCGAAGATTCACGCTTACTCTGTAAAAAGGAGACTACCACCTCGATAAGAAATCGATGCAGCAGTCCCCCGAAAACCTAATATTGATTGGTATTAACTATTAATGTGAGGGTAAAATTATGTATTATAAATTATCGTTGTCTCTTCAAATCTGTAGCTGTAGTCTGTTCAGTTATTTTAACTCTTGCATCATATCACTTTTTGTCTTAACGATTTCATTAGCTCAACAGTCAATCTAAACTGGAGGTAAAATAACCGAACTGTGAGAGATTCAGTTTAAGGGCTCTGCAGTCGTTCGTCACGCCCGCCCATACAAACGTACTTCCAATATTACAACTTGGTTGTTAGTCGAAGAAAATTTTTATGTTGGTTGGTTTTTATGTTGGCCTTATTCCGAGTTTGCAACCGCTAAACACGACAAGACGTTGCGTAAACTGTAAATATTGAAATATAAGTTCTATTATTATGTTAATTATAGAGTTGAAATTCCAGTGCTCCAAACATGTTCAAACTTGCGAAGAATTCGTGTATTTCAAGGTGGCGATTAATATAGCCAACCTAATGCAGACTATATAACCATTGGAATAGAACTTATATTTCCATATTGATAGTTTACGCAGTCTTGTCGTGTTTAGCGGTTGCAATCTTGGAATAAGGCCCCGGTGCACAACACTGCGGTACAAGTATAGTAGCGACGTGACGCCCCATGTAAAGTAACCAACCCTTGGACAAATAAGCAATGGAAGAGAAATGGGTTTAAATACTTAGTTTAGGTAGTTACAGTCGCCATTCATCATTTGTTTCTCTTATAATATTTGTCCAAAGGACCCGAGGCTCTACCATGGGTTTGCGCATTGTAGAAACGTAACGTATTCATTTACGTATACGTGAGCAACAACTAATAGGATCGCTTTATTCAATCCTGTTACCAAAAATAAAGCGATGCTATTGGTCGTTGCTCACGTATACGTAAATAGATACGTTAAGTTTCTACAATGCGCAAACCCATGGTAGAGCCTCAGAACCTGTATTATTAGGAAAATATAGTTTCAGTAAAACTTGATTAAATTAGAAATGTTATAGATTTCGGTACTCTGATTAAATTCTAAATATGGGCCCAACAACAGTTTCGATTGATTTTGTGCATGATATACGAGGCTCAAACTTAAAGTTATTAGAACTGGCCACTTGTAAACAATATAATAAAAAGTAAGTTTAAATTTTTAAAATGGAACTCTGCCAATATTATTGAGTACCGTCAAAGTGCCTTACTTGAGACTGCCTGCCAACATGAGACAAAATCTGCTATACTTTTTAAATAAGTTTCATTTTTCATAAGCTGTTAACACAATTGTCTGTGGTTGGTGGTCCGGTCCATCTGTGGTCCGGTCTTGTGGCTCCGGGTGTGTTTTTAAAAATAGAAGATTTAAAAAAAGTGGACCTTTCTTTGAGCTGTGGTGTATTAAATAAGGTACAATTTATTTTCTTTTATTGCGTGTGAACTTAGGTCGTAAATATGCAAATAAGTAAGATTTTTCACTGAGTGAAGTCCCAGTGGCTCGGCAGATGTTTGAAGATTAATGTCAATATTATTTAGTTACTATCGGTGTTGTTTTGGTGTCGTCTTTTACCTCGAAGTGAAATATGGTCAATATGAAGAAAATTTGAAACGGAAGTCTCAAGTTTCCACCATGTCTCAAGTTATCGTCATCAAATTTAACTGGTTAGACGGCTCGGTTGCGCAAACGCATATAATTTATTATTATTTATTCGAGCCTAAGAAGCCGGACATTACTTTATTTGCAACTATCTTTTCTTTATCTTTTATCTTACTTTATTAGTGCAGAATGTCGGTTCTATTAATATTTGTTTTTATTGATTTTCGATCATTGTTTTGTTTCAGTAAAGACGGGGGAAAAAATACAAGCGTAAACCTGGATCCAGAAAATATATAGAACAATTTACCGGGACGATATTGGATTGAGGGATTTCTACATCGTCACAAGGATCTCTAAGTACAAGACTTACTGAGAATATAAAACGAGCTAGAGCATCAGTTAGTCCAGAAACCATAAAGGAATACTTTGAACATTTAAAGATTTTATTTAAAGGTGTAGACAGTGATGCCATAATAAATTATGATGAGACGAATATGTCAGATGACCCAGGAAGGAAAAAAGTTTTTGTCAAAAGGGGATCGAAGCATGTTGGAACTTCTAGCGGTATATTGCTGCCAACTTATCTTTTCAAAATAGAGTACATTCACATCAATACATCGCTGCATCCGATGGAATACATATTATAATTTATAAACACCCATAAATTATAATATGTATTCCATCGGATGCAGCGATGTATTGATGTGAATGTACTCTATTTTGAAAAGATTTAATAAAACTAATAAGTAAGTTATTAGTTTGCAGTTTTTGATTTTCAATTTGACCCTCGTAGCAGTGGTTCGCGAACGTTAAGTTTCTAAATGTGTTTTCAGCGATATTAATGTTTTTCTTTATGAAAAAAGAACGTAGAGGTGTAGCTATTACTTACTCGATTTTTTATTCAGCTTTTATGTAAAAATTTAACTTTTTAAAAGAGACCCAAAGTTTGATTTATTATTCTAAAAAAGTTGTCTAATATATTTTATAAAAACAAATTATATAATTAGGATCGAGTAAATAAAATATACACCTATATGTTCTTTTTTTTACAAAAAAAATACTTTATAATTACTGAAAACAACATTTCAATGGTTTTTGACGCTCGAGTTCGCGAATCCTTTTCCTGTGCACTTAAGGCGGGGCGCGTCATCATGGGGCGTGTCCGCAAACCAACACTTTAACACTGGGTAATGTCACTACACTATATGCATCTCTTATTCTCTAAGCATTTTTCAATATTTTTATCGCACTCTGTGACTGGGTATGTGTATCACCACGACCTACTATGTAAAAGGTAGCGGTCTGGGCAGAATCGAATTGGATTCTGAGCCCAACAAGAATAATAAATGATATTATGTCTTGGTGTCATAATTTTCCCCAAGTAAATCCTAACACATACAAGGGCAATCCCTCGAGGTCCTGTTATTATGGTATAACAGTACCTCGGGTGATTTAAGGGCTCTAGGGAGTTGTCGACAATAATATTGTTGGCCGGCGCCATACCAATCGTCGTCAGATTGGTCGGCAACTCTCTAGGTCCGAACATTGGATGCATGTAGCATCAATGCCCAGACACTTAGGCTGTCTCTAGACTTACGTGAGCTGGGTCTAGACCTAAGGGCCTCTAGGGAGGTATACACCCGGAGTCCCCCCGACGACCCGATGCGTCTGGAGGGCTCCGAGACCTAACCTATTCGGGTAACTTAGGTAGGTTTGTGGCCGCTATACTGCGCTAGCGGCCAGAGTATTATGTAAATATGTACGTATTATATACCAATATGTAGGTATGATAATGGGCTACCTTTGTAAATAAATATTTTAGCAAAAGGGTTGCAACAGACTGGCTGTCAGGTACATGTAGGGTGCATAAGGCCGCCGAATTGTCGCGGATTCGGCGGCGAAAATCGCACACCGGTCGGGGGTCCCATTTGGGTAATTAATTGCGCACAAGGGTCTTCATTTTCTCGGCTTTGGATTCATTCTTACATCCACTACCACAAGAGAAGCTACTAGGAGCTACTAGTACACGACAAGGTTGTCGTTCGCCGAAGCTGAGGACTTGACGCACTCCAGACCCACGGGACCCGCATTGGAAGAGGACCGAGTCAGCAGAAGCGACGCATCGCTACACGGCAGCCGGACTGTTGGGACCCGAGTAGCATTTTGTTTCGTGCACTCGTTGGTTTCCTTTCTGGCCCCCACCTGCAACCACCATCAACACCCTGCAGCTGCTGACTGAACGGCCTTTGTGAAGGCCCCAAACGGCCTTTTTCAAGGCTTCCCGTGCGGTTGTGAACCAGCCACGCTCGCCCGATCCGAGGGCACGCGTTGTTTCCGCGTGCCTTTGCTCTGTGGTGTGTTCCCTCCGCAGCCGAGCTATCGGGGAGGTGGATCCACCACAGTTAGTGATGATGTGTAGCTAAGTGTATGATGTGTAGTAAGAGTAATAATTAAAAAAAAAATTAGTCCTAGAATTGCCGAACTTGTGCAATAGTAGCAAGCTCAGAAATCACATTAATTCACTTTTTCTAATGTTTGAAAATTTACTACAGTGAAGAAATACGAACATAGATTAGAAGTAACAACCGAGCACTGAGCCCTTTCGACATTGTAAAGCTATTCGGAAGAGCTTACATGAAAGTTCAAACAGGGGAAATTGCGGCTAACGGGTCTCTCGTTATAGGAGTCTGGCCATTAAACATAACTATATTCAGCGATGTAGATATTATTGCAGCGGAACAAAATGCTGTCAAAGATAGATGCACAGATGTTACTCCAACAGAATTATCGTCCAATAACGAAATACCATCGGACAATAATCCAAGATGGCTTGATTCATCTAGCTGTGATAAAGAAAATTCACCTCCATTTGGACCATCAACCTCTGCGTCTCTACCTCGTAATACTCAACCAGAAGCATCAACCTCTGGAACTAGGAATGAACATAGTGGTGAATCTTCTTCAAGAACTGATCGCAGCAGCCTAGGTCTAGTGACATTATCCTTATGACATTAGTCCTATACCGAAAAAAAATCAGAAAGACGTCTAACAGGGGTAGAAAAGCTGCTGTAGCCTCTGTACTAACGTAAACGTCGTCACCCTATAAAAATAATTTATTCAAAAAAATAAAAAGAAAATTGAAAAAGAAAACTAAAGTCAAGAAATCCAAAGCAAAGAAAGGAACAACTAATGATGATGAAGTCATTGACAGTGAAGGTGAAGAGGAAATCCATTTTGATTTTGACAGTGAACCAGATGCGATAATAGGGAGAGAGTCTCCTGGCAGTGCAGATGCACTCTATTATGTCAGCTACTTTTCTATGATGATACACGAGGAGAACTGTGGATCAAACCACTGACGTGCTGGGCCACAAAACATGTAATATACACTTTGGTAAGTATAATAATTTTATACTTACCAAAGTGACAAAGTGATTTAATCTCTTGCAAGATAAACATTTATTATTGTTAATTCCTTAAAAGATAATTAGGTTAATATATTTAGATAGGCCCATATGTGAATACCTGTTTAGCATCCATTTGTTAATATATCATTTGTAAAAGTTTGAAATACGTAATTGTAAAACTATGTCCACACCAATGGATGTTCAAGATTTTATTTAACACATTAGAAGATGAAAATATTAATTTGTGTAGATAAATGGTAGGCTGCTTGCTTATTGTATGCAGTATTTGACCGAGACGTACTATATGGCGAGCTTGATTCCATTATAGAATATAAATTGTTTCCGCCATCAATGAAACAGTATATTCTTGTATAGCTTTGGTCTAAGCATTTCTTTATATTGGTGTAGCAATTGTTTTGTTTTTGGCTAAGAACATAATATGTTCTTATATTATAAGTATTGAATATTTGTGTTCTTCACTAAATCATTCCTTTTTATCTGCATGTGTAGTTTCAAGCACTGCTATGCTCCACATTCACTGTTCCAATTTATTTTATTTAAGATCTCCCTCTCTTTGGTAGAAGCTTCATATTTTCTTTATTTCTAATTAATTTAAGTTAAAAGTATTAAAGTAATTTTTATCTTGTTTATTGTGTTAAACTGTATATTTTTTTGGAACAAAATAAACTGTTTTCTTTGTTAATAAGTTAAACAATAATATTTTCTATTTAAATTGTTTTATTTGATCTACTAGCTGACTGCAATAGTGCCCATAGAGACTTTTAAACAGGAGACTGAAATCTATAACATATCAAAATTTATTCAATAATAACTAAATCACCATAGTTCTATCCGCGCTAAAGGATGTTATTTTTAAGACAGAGTATTTTTATAATTTATAGCATAATTTGTACGTATATGAAGTTAATTAAATTATTTAACGCTTGTCAACGTCATTTGGAGCCAACTTATAACTATTAGGTATTTTAAATGCATGAATTTCACCCCCATTAAAAAATAATTTTAATATTTCGTTTTAAAATACTTCAGTCAACTAATTTGAAGATGAATAGAGAATAGTGGATAGGATTATGGGTTGAACATTAAATCTCACTTACAATATAGGTATAGTTGTCACTCTAAGTGTCTTGTGGCTTCTATATAAATGCTGACACATTATAATGTCAATTTCTGATTATTTTATGATGAAAATTGTTACTATTATCTGGTCTACTAGTCAGTCGCCATTGTATGTTATGAAACTAACAGACTATTGGCTTAAATAGTCTAATAATAGACTAAAGACTAAGGCCCACTGCAGTCCACCCAAACATTGTCATGCCGTGCTATATACACGCATTCACGATGCAGTGGGAACAGAACTGCCTTCAAATGGTAAAACTATGGTCACTGCACAACCAAGTCCGTGACATCACGACAATAAAAATCGTGATGACTAGGTGGGAACTGGCACAATACAAACTACATTAAATTATCACGGATTGTTAAAATTAAATAAATCTAAAGGTAAGTCTTCAATAGAATTATGCCTCAACTCAGAAAAGTTTAAGCAATCATTCAGCGGCTCAGAAATTAATGAGTCGCTTAAATTGAGCACTCTATCTATGTCGTTGGTATGTTTTATGACCGGCTCTACGGTTCCCGCGTCCCTCATATGTATCATGGTGGGCTGTATGCAGGCGTTAGTCTGGTAACTGTCCTGGGACTGAATGTTCTCCATAGTCCAGGTCTTGGCCCTCTCGAAACATCTTTCTTCAGACCCGTTTTTACAATTGATATCTCCTATCATATCGAATGAGTTTCCTTCGATAGAAGTCTTGGAAGTCAAGTGTTGTAGAATACCATCCAACGAGTTGTCAGGCTTGCTCTGTTGAGCGGATTCGGTGAACAGCTCCGGTCGTAACAATTGACCGTCATATTTTGCTATTTTACTTAAATTTATTTGAAATGGAGTAAAAACTTCGGATGATTGATTCTGTATCGGCGGAGAACAGAGATCAAAACTAGAGCTGGTAACTTGGTTTTGAGATTGGTTTGCAGCAGGACTGTCGATACAATCGGTTGGAATGGCTTTGGCGAGACTCAGGGACTCCAGTGACTCGTGATCTTGTGCTACGTTCGCTATTTGTATAGTGATGGGAGTATTTATGTCGTCAGATATTTGAATAATCTCAGTCTCCTTATTTGGATTGATCTTGCTCTTGTCTAAAAGAGATCTCTTATTGTTCCACACTCTTTTAGTATACGGAGACCATTTGTCAATAGAGTTGGTTCGCGCACAGATTTCTTCATTTTCGATCGCTGTTTCTTCTATGTGTTTGGATAGCCAGATATGTGAGGGTTTGCTGGCATCAGAGTTAGATGCTGGGGGCTTCCAAACATTGTGCTTGCATGGACCATACGTTTTGTTAATGCAACTCAATCCATCTATATTTAAGCTATAATTACCGGGGTCCACTCCAAGAAGTCTGAAAAAAAGTGCGTGATTATTTTAACAGCCGCAAGCAGTATATTGGGCTTATCATAGCAAAGTTTTCTAATTTGTAAAATATAAGGGACTAGCGGCCCGTCCCGGCTTCGCACAGGTTTGTATAACTTTAACTATATGCTCAGCGCACGCCACGGAAGGCCTCAGAAACGACACTTTTCCCCCGTTTTTAAAACATTTTTGGTTACTGCTCCACAACTATAGGACCTAGCGTGATATTATATAGCCTATGTTACTTCTGAATAATGAAGCTTTCTAATGGTGAAAAAATTATTGCAATCGGTCCAGTAGTTTTTGAGTTTATTCATTACAAACATACAAAAATACAAATCTTTCCTCTTTATTATATTAGTATAGATGGAGCAGTTTGTTACCAACACCAATACCAAAATTATCCTATAGTTTGCTCCATCCAAAATTCGATGCAAGATTTGAAAACATTTTGAACTTTTACCTTGTATTTTTTTAATTTATTATTGTTACAATGCCTAATTTATGGACAAATAATGACAAATAATGAGATGTCAAAAGTTATCTTAACTTAGACCCCCCCCCCCCCTTACGAGCGATCAATGGTGTTAAACAACAATGTATGATCGACTCTATTTATGGACTTTGTAGGTCTCCTTACCATCAGGCAGATACAAAGCACGACATTTCGTGCTCCAATAATATATTAAAAGCAAATGAAAAAAAAGTTACCTTCCAACATGTTCGCTGATGACACTGGACTTGGCCTCGGTTCCCTCCAACTTCCTCAGCACGCACGGCAGTGAGGACTTGAGTTTGGTGATGATATCGTCAAGTTGTCGCAGAAACACGTCAGCTTGGTCTTCTGCGTTGGTGGTGTTGATAATGGACAACAGACAGTCGTACAGAGATCGGTGGCTGTTGCTGGGGATGTGCGAGGGATGACGATCGTAATGCTGCTGTAACCTGTACACACTTGTAAATTCCTGAAAATAATAAACGCAACTTAACTGCATGCACAGGGAGAGCCAATCAAGACCACATTAAACAAATACTACTTCAATAGAGAGATTCATTAAGGTTAGCCCGAAAACTGTAGATGTGGTTTGTTATTTTCATAGTTAAGTTCTTATTAGTATTCTACAAAAATGTTACAATTTTGTAGAATACGAATTTGTAGTGATCTTAAGTGTGAGCATTTACGCAGTGATCTCAGTGTTTGTGTTATCTCAATGAATCCGTTAACCTTCGATAAAATAGTGGTACCAATTTTATTGTTGATTTTTATTTTCCTCTTCACTTGACATTGGCTTAACTATACCGAAGGTTTGCATACGGTCATGTGGCCATTCCTAATTCTCCCCTATAGGGGCGTCTTTAAGTTCAGTGTCGCCCCGGGCCACTTACATCTGGCCGCCCCCAACGACCGAGTCGTGGAAAATGTTGGTAGGCAACTTTTTTTTCATTAGCACTTTGCGGCCAAATCCTAAAGTACTATAATATTATAAACTATTATAGCTAAAACCGCTCAAAGGAGTTTAGGGGGCGAATATACATGGTGACTTTGAAGCTTGTACTTTGGTAAAGGTTGTATAAAAAGCAAACTGCGACACTGTTTCCATGGGAATAGTTGTTCGATATGATCAGTAAAGAATCATATAAGCCCAAAGTAGAACCTTTCAAATTCACCCTGTATTTATGTAAAAAGGCGTTACCGTATTGATTATATTTAAGGAGGTGACGAGGGATCAAAAAATGTGCCCATAGCACTAACTGCATTTCCGCGTTGTATGGCCATTCATATTCGTTGGCCTAAAAGAAAACCTGAACGCGGATCCCCTGTTACCGTATTTATTTTTTATCGAACGAGATTTTTGACACCAGCCCGTGCCGCCCCTACAATTTGGCCGCCTTGGGCAATGGCCCATTTGTATGGGCCAAATGGGTAAATATGCAACTGCTCCCCAAGACTTTCACCATTTATTTCCTTCCTATTATCCCTCTTTATATTATAGTAATAATAATTAACTTAAAACTACCCTCCACTTGATATTGGAAAAACGCGCAACGCGTACAAGCCATTAAACAAAGTATAAAAATAATACTACAATAGAAGTCATTGTATCCGCCCACACACCTATCCTTTATACCTCAGAAAGTTTTTTGCAGAGCTGTACGCCTATAGATAGATCGACAATCCACGCAGATAGCGAACACATACTGTATGTTGAATCCAATAATGAGCCTCGATAAAAGCCTGTCGAGGGGCCCATCACGAGCAGTACACGTGTTCCCTGCCACGAATTTTAGCACGTTTTATTCTGTTTTTGGCGATCTGCTTTGTATGGAATAACCACAGACGTTATACCTTTAAGCGAAAATAACGCACAAAAATTGCGAACGACGAACGTTGTACAGCTCGTGATGAGGCCCCAGGGCATTCCTAGAGGCTGTAGTAGCAACACAGATTTGTTTTAGCAACTACTTTATGCAGAGTTGCCAACAATAAAATAACAAAAAAAGTGACCAACCATAACTTACATTTGAACAATTAAAACATTGAGCAAAACTTCTTTTTATTTTCTGTTTAAGAGGAACCTTTGCTTCTTCGTTTTCAACTTGAATGTGTTTCGGTACTTTTACCTTTCTACCACTTCTTGTTATAATTGGTTCCTAAAAATAAGACCATAAAATTCCTTTTATAACTTAACTTTACTTTGACCATATTACATTACAAAAACATTTGATAATTTACTACATAAGTTCTAAAACCTAATAAGCACTAGTTAGTATATAAAATATATATTTTAAGTTATTTTTAAAGTTAACATTGCAAATAAAGTATTTTCTCATTGAAATTTTAATTAATAAATAAAAAATGACACATTAATATGTCTCATACAAATTAAAATAAATCTACCTATAATCTACCGGGGCCTATTTCATTGCAGTTGTAAATTTAAATGCAAACTATTGTCTGTAACTTTGATAATATTGTTGTTTCCCCACCATATCAATTATGATACTTCATTAAAAATATTTTTTTAAGGATAGGCAGTTTTATTAAGTAACTAGAGATGAATGACTTTATGATAAAGTTAAAATAATTAAAATAAAACTAATTTTAATTACTCACCTCTTTTTCTCCTTTCTTTTCAGAATCTGAGTAATCATCAGCATTTTTGTTATCATCAATGTTACCTTTTTTGGTATTATCAATAGATCCTTTGTTTATGATTATCTTATTCTGACCCACAAGTTTTAGGTCATTAGGAGATACAACCCTAAAAATATATAAATTTATGTATTTTTTAATACAACCTTTATAATTTGTTCCCAAATTATTGTATAAGGTATGTCAAATAATAATAAATTCATGCAGCTGTAAAAGGACTTAACTTTATGAGACAAGACTGTTTCATAATAAGTTAACTTTATGACTGTTATAACAAACATGACCATTTCTGTAGTGTATTGGTTATGCTATTACTATTTTTGTTTGTAGTTAGTACCTACACATCACAGAGGCCTATTTAATAGCACCTACTTTGTGGCTTGAGTAACATGTGAAAAAATATATATAGAAGCATTACAATATATATTTAATGATCAACTTTAGGAAAATTTATCAAATAAAACTCATCAAAAATAAAATTCACCAACAGTCAGTATTTTTGGCAGTTATTACTGGTTGTTGTTACTAAAGTATTTAGGGATGAATATTGAATAATAACTTGTTATGACAAAAAAAAAGTATAATCAATAATGTAAAAGATATATACTTGTAGGTAATTTTTGTATTAGTTGCTGCATCATAAGTAGGTTTCAATGCATCCATTTCCGGGTCCCCAATATTTTCCAAAGCTTGCTTTACTAATTTCATCTGTTCTTCACTTAAATTTCCAATGCTAATGAAACAAACATAATTAAAATATTGATAAAAATGATTTTGCCATAATAACTCAAATATTGAAGCACTTTACAGATGGCAACCATTGTCAGGAGGGGAGGTGTATTATTATTTTTAAAATATCCATTATGTGTAGGGAACAGTAAAATACTGAAAAAGTAAAAACAGACTCCTATTATCTGGTATTAGAAACTAGGACTTCCAACTTCACTCTAAGGGCGTCTGTGTATAAGTAGATAACAAGCAATGACACAATTTGTGAGGGGTGATTGGAACCTGGTTGGCTCAGTGGAGTACTTTGCCGCAAAGGCGAGGATCGTAGGTTCGTGACCCAATTTTTGTGTCGCAAATTACTTGAAATGTTGGTTAATAGTAAATTCTAAATTATGTATATGAACGAAATGTTTACACATTTGTTTACACATTTGTTCTTCCCAAAAGTGATCATGGATATAATTGCTAATTATTATAAGAACTTAAGATTTGTCATTACAAATAAAGATGGGTTCACAGATCCTCTTCAATATGATGTTGGGTTTTTCAAGGCTGTTGCCTTTCACTAATGGCTTTCAATATTATTATTAACATCTTAATTGGCAAACTTAAATCTAATCAAAGGAAGTGGAAATATAGATTTAAATTAAATAATGTATATTCGGAGTTGCATTCATCATCATTTGCAGACCCTAACAGTGCTAACACGCAATCCAAAACAATGCCAAACTAGCTTATTCTAGTAGAAGAGTTTTGTGTATGGTTAAAAAGCGTGAGAATAAAACCATCAAAATGCTTTTGTCTGCTTCTGCCCAGACAGACGAAATACTAAGTTTACATCATTTCACTCAGAACTTCATAGCAGGGCAGAAACTAGCTCCAGTAGAGGAAGACATACCTTTTAAATTCCTGGGCAGAAGGATCAATTTAAAGGAACAACGCCATTCTTAAATGTAGTTGTAAAACACTTTATTAATGACATCAACAAGGTAGATCAACAGCCATGTCCAGAAAGTTTGGATTTATGACAACTACTTAACATCTGGTCTAACATGTCCTTTTCTTGTATACAACTTCAACAAAATTCTTCTGGTAAATCACGCTTTCTAAAACTAGGCTAGGAGTCCCAATACTCAATACTAACTACTTTTGTAAAGAAGGGATAACTCAAGACAACTCAAAGTAAACCTTTCTCAATCCTGCACGAAGTATCAGACTGGAATATATTCATGGATACATTTAAAATACATACCAAAGTTCCAGACGATCTAGCAGTTTCAGCCTATAGACCAAATATATAGTGGTATACTCTCAGTACTTCAAAAAAAGTAACTTAAAGAACTCACTGTTCCGTGGAGAAACAAACATTCCTAAAGACCATACTATCAATTCAAACAAATACTTTGATCTTACAAATGAAATTACTAGAAACTGTTTTAAAACTCAACTTTATGCAGTGGAAGTCGGTGCAAGAGGATTTCCAGCAGTTTTTGCATTGTCTATTGAAAGAATGGTTGAAAGACCAGTGCGTGATATAGGTATATCAGCAATACAATGCTGTCCTATTATTTAATGATAATAGATTTGAATGTAAATAATGATAAAGAATATTTCAAACTTTTTGGACAAGTTAAATTAATAATATTATTATGCTGTAAGAATTGAAATGTGTATAGGGCATTAAAGAATGCTTGGGAATAATTATAATTTTGGACAACTCAATTTATATTATAGAATACGAAATATCACAAATTTTATCATAATTTAAATTACCTATGGTATTTGTTTCCAACTTTTAGTAAATGTACAGATGTATGATTATTTTCAGTAATATTATTGGTCCTAAAACATACAATATGATTATTATTTTTCTACATTATAATATTTACTCATTTTAATAATTTTAATAGAACCTTTGAGGCAGCACTTTCTTCTTTCCTTTAACAGGGGGATTACTTGGTACATCTCCTTTTCTTTTAACTGGTACTCTATTTATTGTGTTTTCAGTATTAACAGTTTTAATAATACTTTGATTTGATTTTACAGGGTTTATCAGGTACTCCTCAACATTTGGACTTTGATTGGAAGTAAGAATCATGTCTGACTCCTGTACAATCGCTGGATTTATATGCCCAACAACATTTAAACTATTTTCATAAAACTTTTTTAAAGTATTTTTTTCTATTGTTTCTTCACTTCTTATTGTCGGTCGAGCCACTGAGTACATTTTTTGTAACTAAAAACAAATATAGTGTTTTTAATTCTATTGCAAATAGTCTTATAAGCAAGATCTAGGTATTAAAATAGAATTACTTACCAAAATTGGTGATTGCTTATTTTGAATAATAAATAATGGCTGATACGACAAATTTGTAAAGTTTTGTGCTGTGATATTCGGATCCATGTTTAAATATATAATGATGTTTTTCAGTCCTTTACACAAATATTCTGACTTTACTATAAAATAATAAAAATGAATAAATTAAAACCAACTACAAATTTTGACTGTGTGAATTTCACCACAGACTAACAAGTTAGTAACAAGGCTTGAAAAACTAATTGTGTTGTTATTTGTTATTTCGTCTGGAGTAATATAAGCATAATCTAAGGAACCGCCATGCAACTGCTATAGATGGTCTATAAATGTCAAACGAGTTAGTTCTGTGCTCAGAATACACACATATTCTGTTCTTACTTCAACCAATCAACGCTTACGGATTGGTTGTGTTCTCCCTTTTTTAAATATTTTATTTGTATGGCCATCTTCTGTTCTCAAAACTGAAAAGGCGTTTTATGGGTCATACATGGGCACAATATAACCCCCTAGCACGGCCAAGCCAATACAAGATATAAAGTCGCGAAAGAAAGTCAAAAGTAACTATTTCTAACTAACGCGGGCAGTTTCTCGTGCTGACTTCAAAAACCAGCGCGACCGCCCGTTTCAACACAGCCATGTCATTTTTTTTAGCGATGCTAAAATGCAGCTCGGAAACGATCGGTGTTGATTTTTGAAGCCACTTTTTGACAAGAAGCACTATTTTGAATTAAATAATTGAAATTAAAAATATTACTACCTTATCATTATATAATAAATCAATATTTTTTAATTAACTATTATTTAAATACAATAATTTTATAATATCACAATATTAATTTAATTAACAACCTAAAACTAAACATACCAAAGCTGAATTTAGTTATTTTTTAACGATATTTATTTTTTAGGTTTAATTGAACTTTTAAAACTAAAACAGATATGAATATATAAAATAATTAATTAAATTCCAATTTGTAGATAGATATTCACATGTAAACAAACATCTGTCACTTTTCGTGTTAAAATTTCCGGGGCCTTAGAGAAAAATCAGGCGAGGCGACGTGTCGTGTCGCCTTCAATCAAAACTGTATATACTTTGGCAGGTGACAGCGTACCTCACGCCTACTGTCACTGTCAAAATACATACGTTTTTGACTGAGGCGACGCGACATGTCGCCTCGCCTGCTTTTTCTCTAGAGCCCCTGGTCGCGGAACGATTGATGGTAACTTGAATTGCTAACATTCCCGCGCGGTGAAACGACCTTGGCTAAAAAAACCAGCGATCCGTGGCAGCGATGCTAAGCACGGAACGCGATGTTAATATCAACTAATCAGAGCGCTGCAAAGTTGCACCTGATTGGCTGATATAAAAAAAATGTTTTGTTTGACATCCGCTCACGACTTTATATCTTGGGCCTTATTCCGAGTTTGCAACCGCTAATCACGACAAGACGTTTCGCAAACTATAAATATAGAAATATAAGCTCTATTCCAATGGTTATATAGTATGTATTAGGTTGGCTATTATAATGCCGTCAACTTGAAATACACGAATTCTTCGCAAGTTTGAACATGTATGGAGCATTGGACTTTCAACTTTATAATTAACTGGATAGAACTTACATTGCAATACCCGTACTTTACGCAAAATGCGCGACGGTGATCGTGTCAAAACTCGGAATGGTCTTGGCTTGGCTGTGCTACGGGTGCAGAGAAAATCACATCACATACACAGAATTCACAGATCATTCATAAAGAGATACTACACTAGTCATCTTTATGAATAAAGATGGAAGTGTCTTAAGGTCACACAGAGTTGTAGGAAGGAGAATTCAAACATGTTCATTTTGTGATCGCCACCTATTTCGTAATCGCACCATTTAGCCGGCATAGTGGGAGCGTTCAATTTTGTTTAATAACAATTATTGATCGATCTCATTCATGAATCTTATATGTCTGCTTACCACCAGGTCGATACAAAGTCACATGCTGTGCTTCAATAATAATAAATAAAAAATAAAAAAATTGTGCCTAATATTCTGCTGCCTAACTACATAGAGCAACCCGGTCACCGTACAGCCCGGAGGGTAGTAGCCATAGCCAATCATAATGTAGCGTTATCAAAACTAGTTGTATACGGATTTTTTGCCAGACCGAATTTAGCTCACGAGAGAACGCGACTAAGCAAAGTCCTGCCCTATGGCTCAGTTTTTTGGTGCAAAAAGCGGTCTACGGCATCAAATTTTCATAAGGATGGTATGGATGGTATTTATATATGTAAGTAATATTATTTCTAATTAATATTCTTTCATAATAGTAATTTACTAAGGTGATTTACTAAATAAAAAAATAGTGCCATTTGTTTAAACCATAGAGCAACGCGGCCACCGTACCAACTCGGTGGGGCGTAACCATACGCATGATTTCCCCTCTCAAATATGCCTGTGCGTTATTAAAACTAGTTGTATACGGATATTTTGTTTTGTTCAGTGCATATTTTGACAGACCGAATCTAGCTCTCGAAAGAACGAGACTAAGCAAAGTTGCCTGATTGCTCACTTTTTTGGTGCAAAAAGCGGTCTACGACATCATATTTTTAAAAGGATGGTGTTACTTTTTATATCTATGTAATATTATTCCTAATTAATATTCTTTTATCAAAGTAAACGGAATTTTACACAAAATTCACAAAAGCGTTTATTACAGTCTGTCGATCAATCAAGCAGCTAACAGTTGTTCCCACTCTCGTTCAAAAAGTGGATCAGTCGAGCAACAAATCCGATATTTGGCCTCCTCGCTTATATAATATGCCATATCGATAAATTAATTCAAATAAAATAATTAGATAACATTGAATAATATTATACATTTTATTTTTCTTTTATGTGAAATTGGCTATAAGATAATATTATTATTATTACGATTCGGGAAAAAAATCAAGGAGTATTTCTCTAAATATATGTATGGTGATCATCAGAACTTGTATTACCTACTTTATTTTTGTTTTCTGTTTTCCTAAGGACTTAAATTTAAAAGAAATATGGAGGCGGTTTTGTAAAAAAGCGTCGATTGGGGTCCCGTCAAAACAGTGTCATATGTTCAGACGACTTTAACACTTCCGACATCCTAAGGCAAAATAACAAGAAAATTAATTATCAGTGCAATATCAGGGGTGTTCCACTCCGTGCTTTAGGTATGAAGCTACAAGTACCCGGCCGTACCCACGGATGGTTTTTATTTTTGAGGGCTGCCGCGCACCGGCCGAGTCGCACGTTTGTATGATACTCACGCGCCTCGTCGCGATATTTAATATTAACTAAAATGAGGTCTAAAGCTTATTGTGCCACATTCGGTTGCTTAAATTTTAGTAACAAGAACCCTTACGTCTTTCATACTTCCAAAGGACATCAAAAGGTAAATAACTCCACGCCTAGCACGGTTATTATTAGGCAGGTACACTAAAAAAATATCAAAACGTATGTCTTGTAGTCTGTTTATAAGAATGCGAATTGTCATTACTCGCCACCTTTCCTATGTACCAAATGTTGTCCTTTATAATAGTTATCTAAGTCTCTCGTATTTACGTACTTTGTTGGATATTTAATTAGTATAGTTAGTGCACTACCATGAACTAACTATTACTAGAAATATTATGCAGTTTTGATAAGTAGACAACATACATACTTGCTCCTCCATACATACTACTACATATTTGCCCAATTAGGTACCTACGTAGGTCGTTTAAGACTAAGCAAATGCTGAGGCAATGTTTATGTAAGTTTTTCTTTCAACTTAGTAGGTAGGTACAAAGTAGGTACTTAGTAGGTAGGTAAAGGTATTATTCGCACTTATATAATTTCACATAATTTACCTATACTACTTGTACCTACTATTATTTCTTTTGTGCCCAATGATATTTTAAGTATAGATATGTTATACGCTTACAAAATAATAGAAAATAATGTTCCGAACTAGCGGCGCCGTGTAGCTATACATCTATATTATAAAATTGTGTAAGAGAGATGGCATAATTATAAAAGTGAAACAAAAGAAAGAGACCACTAGCGTTTGTCAAGAGTCACCGTGGCCACCAACCACGGCGAGTTATGCATAGAATAAAATCTATGAAGAAAAAACAGATGGTACAGAATTAATAGGTTCACTCAATGATATTGTAAATAAATTACGTATATATTATATTCATTTTAAATATGATAGGGTAACATTAAAAAAGTAAGTCAATAGGTAAGAAATAAAACATCTTATGAGAGTAAATAATATTTATTGAATATTTTATTAATAACAATGAAACACATGAAATAAAATACATAATATTATTTTAAAAACCTTCAAAAAGATTTAATTTATTTCTTTTTTGTCTCTTTGAGAGTTTTTGTATTTCGGGGTTATTTTTATGTGCGGAATGGAGACGAATATTTGTGTATTTATGAATTATGGTTGTTATCAGGTGTATGCGATGATTGAAAATTGGTGCCTGGTGGGCGATTCTCGCGTTTTCGAGATTCATCTCGATTCGAGATTTTTAAACGAAAAATGACTAAATATGCCATTTTTCGTTCAAAAATATCGAACATTAAACGAAATAAATAATAAATATTAATTAATAAATAATAAATATATAAATATTTAACGAAAAATGACATATTTAGTCATTTTTCGTTTAAAAATCTCGAATCGAGATGAATCTCGAAAGCGCGAGAATCGCCCACCTGATATTTTGAATGTTCGATAAGTGAGTCAAAAACATTAGAATTCAAAAAGGTTTTTAAAATTCGACATTTTAATTTGTCTACGTCTTCACAACTAGCAAAATGTACTCCTTTTTCATTTAAATGAGATTTTATGACAAATTCGGCTTTTAAACACACAGTAAATAGACTTTCATCCAGCGTGATATATATCCAGTTATTTGTAGTATTGATTCTGAACAATTTTCGGTATTAAGGATATCAGCTAAAATAGTAACATTATTCTCAGAAGTTTTATCACTAAGTATAGAAATATCAGATTTTTTTTCATCTACGTCGATGGCACGAAGACCTGAAGAAGAGTTAATATTTAAAATTCCAGACGATGAGCAAGTGAGTATTGGAATATGTTCTAAAGGAATACAGTTGCCACTAAAGGAACTCCGTAATTCTAAATGATTGAAAATACGTTTGTACAATGCTTTGAATTATATGATATTCGGGTTATTATTATATCCACCTTGACGCCGAATAATACCAAAAAAACTTTCTATATGATCTTGACTTAATCTGTATGTCGCGATGTACCTTAATGCGGGTGTTGCTGAAATGACATAAGTTGTAAAAAGGTGTTTTAAACTCTGTATAGAAATCAAAAAGCCCAAAAATCCAGTTTTAGATTTGCATTCTACTATTGCTTTTTTTGATATATTAAATACTATTCTATTTCGTACAATCCGCCTTGTTTTATTATAGATCCGCAACGATAAAATATAATTTTTGGCTTTTTCTAAAAATAATAAAATTTGTGTAGCATTACTAGGAGAGATAGGCTTTTTGAAATCATATTTTCCTGAGGACCTGGAGTTAAAAACATCAAATAAATCATTAAAGATAGTTATAAACTCTACTGTTGGTCCAGTATTCTTAATTTTAGATGAAACTATTAATTGATCACAGAGTTCTAAAGCACGGGATATACTTCTGCTCAACAGCTGGGTGGATAATTTCACTTTCATAATCTCGTTTCGGAAGTTTATATGTCGCTTAGAAAGTTTATTAGCAAAGTTTAAGCCTTGACTGCTTTGAAGCTGATTTAAAGAAATTATTAGGTTTCATCTTATTTCTTTATTTTTATTATCGAATATAACTTTTTTGGCTTCGAAGGTGTTACGAACCAATTTTATTATATGGCATGGGTCCAAAATTACTACTACTTACTTTCTAGTAATTTAGCAGCAGCTAAATTACTAGGGCAACCATCAAATGTAACCGCCACAACGTCAGCACCTGAATCGTAACATTTACTTATACATGTATTAATTAAATTTGCCCGTGTTTCCGCTGATAGACTTTTAATAAAAAAATACCCTACTGGCATCTTCCAACTTTCATTTAGACCTACTAAAATAAATATGTAAACCTGAGTTGCAATTTCGTTAATATGGTTACATTCAATGCCAAAATCGACAAGACCGTCAGTTTTCTTGCCCGTCCACAAAGTTTGATGTCGAAGCGCCATTTCATCGGCTACAAGGGTACATAATAGGCGTTTGCCTGATAAAGAGGTCTTTTTCATTAAAATATCAAAAGCTGGCTGAGTAAACCCAGGCGAGGAAGAAGTATTTTCATACCACTTGGATATCACACGTGGATGTGGCAAAGCAGTGTGAAACACGCTTCTTACATATTTGTAGGCAGCAGGAGAATAAAAATTAAGTGTTAGTGCAAATTTTCTAAGAGCTGGGGGATACTTTACACGATAAGACTTTTTTGAATTCTTTTTTAAATATATTCTATTAATTAAATCAATGACTTCGGTTTTTAACTTTAACTGTAAAAATTGTTCCTTTGAAATGAAATCTTTTGTCTTTAAATCTTTTAATATAACTGCAACGCTAGCAAACCTTTTCTTCAATCTTTTATTACATTGTGTAAGGGTTTTGTTTTTTTTGAAGCTGTTTTTTTTAAAATGTTAATTCACGAACACGTTTTCTAAGCGCAGACTTTCTTGGTGTTTCTAGAATTTCTTCCAACTCTGGCAAACTGACATTGTCTAGACTCGTCTGAGATTTCTGAACATAGTGACTTTTTTGATCCTGAAAAAGATAATATTATTACCACTTTGTCGTTTGTATTCAGCTTAGTCTATTTTATTTAGAATTATCAAAATTGAATAGTGATTATGGCAATGAAATAATTTTTGGAAGAAGTCACAATTTATGGTCCCGGCTGCAGTAGTTAATACCTGCACCATGTTATACTATCCTGGAGGAAGTCGCGGACAGAAAGCTTGTAATAAATAAATAATCACTTTCATCAATTACCTATACCTATATAATATATGAACAAACATAGAACTTTGCTGAGCAGCAAAGTTCATCATTTAACTCGACTGTACTTATGAATGAAATTGAACGTGAATCAAAATGCAGGTAACTACTACAGTTTTATAAAATGTTGTAGTTACCTCAATAAATGGAAGAGCATTTTTTTAAAGTAGTGTTCGTCCTTTTTTCGAAGCATATTTGTCAGTAGTTTTGAAGTGATTGCTACAGATTCTGCTAATTTTTGATGGTATCCAGTCTGATTCGCTTCTTTGTTTACGAATAATTGCAATCCGATCATGTAGTCTGACCTGATCACTCGGAAACCTATTTTAATAAAAGAAAAAATATATCATTAATTATCAGTAGTAATTGAATGATGAAATGAAAATAAAATAATGAATAAATTATAATACCTAGTGGAAAAACGAATTCAGTAAAACTATTTTAATATTATTTACATTAATCCATTCATTACATATAATAGCTATTATAAAAATTAAGTAAAAATAAACTGTTATTAAAGGCATTAAAGTCACCATCAATATTCGCTTCTGCACAAGTAAACTTAAACTTATCTATGTCCGCAGTGCACGCATCCTTATCGCTCACGCGTCAAAACTAATTCGCTCTCTCTTTCTTCACCTGCATACGGCGTCTTTGCGCTTTTATCAAATTGTTTGGAAAAATAATTGAATTATAGTAAATAATATAAATATTTTTGCATACTCACATGTGGTATGAGATCCCTTGTATTTTATTTACTTTGGAGTCATAATTGGTACACTTCCGAAACACACACGATGGCATTTTGATAAATTTTGGTAATAGACACAGGTATCTACGGGACAACACGCTCGTGATTGCGCTAGAAGCCGACTAATTACAAGACGTCCCAATTGGGACGTATTTGAGTCTTCACGAAGCGCGCGCTTATAACATATCTGCTTTTGTTTTTTATAATATCATTGTTTGTGCCTATACACCGAAAAGCAATATTTAGTTTCATAGACAATGTAGTTTGCCTTATGGCTTTAGTATCTCCTTAGGTTAAAATACGTATGCATAGGTATAGGTCTGCTGCAACAGACATCCTAAAATAAAATTGTTTTATGTAGATCTACGTACTTACTACACAAAGTACCTAATCTAGGTTTTGTTTAAAAGAAGACCTAACGTCGTCAGAAAAGTAAAGAATGACGCGATAGAAAGAGAGAATTGACTTTGATCTGAACAGGGGCTTTATTCCGAGTTTTGGCACGTTCACCGTCGCGCATTTGCGTAAAGTACGGGTATTGAAATATAAGTTCTATACCGTTAATTATAAAGTTGAAATTCCAATGCTCATAAGATGTTCATACTTGCGAAGAATTCGTGTATTTCAAGATGGCGGCATTATTGTAGCCAACCTAATACATACTATATAACCATTGGAATAGAACTTATATTTCCATATTTATAGTTTGCGCAACGTCTTGTCGTGATAAGCGGTTGCAAGCTCGGAATAAGGCCCCTGAGCTTTATTGTGTCGGTGCAAGAGTCGCTATTTATTTAATAGATCTTTCGGAGTGGAACTTCTGTACTTGTACTATTATTTCTTCTGTGGCAATACCCACTTTTATACCACGATATATTTGTCTCGTTAGGCTCTTTGTTACTTTAACTATATATTAGTTTTTTATTATTTTAAAATATTAAAAGAATATTGACAAAACATCTTGTTGGATGTTATATTTCACATGTACATTAAAAATATATATATATTGGAGCACGGCATGTGAATTTGTATCTTTCTGATGAATGAAGTAGATCAATTAATTGTTGTTAAACTATGCCGGCTAAAATATATTTAAATAACTAAAAAAATATCACATACTTTTAATGTACTTCTAAATTGTTTTAAATCTTGCCAGATCCGGCCCATACTTTTAGTACTTTTAGATCTAAAAGCTTCCAACGACCAATTGTAGTTGAACTTCAATCTAATTATCGCAGAGACACCATTTTAAGAGCAATAAAAAAGTTTAATTTGAATTTAATTGGTATCAAATGTGACAAAAAACCAGTATTTATTAACGAGTCTCTATCACCAACCGCTAGAAAAATATACTATCTCGCTCGGGCAATTAAGAAGAATAAAAATCTAAAGTTCTGTTGGGTATCCATATTGGAGATCCTTCCTCTGCTTTAATGAAAATCTTTCCTTTGGATACCCAACAGAACTTTAGATTTTTATAGCAAGCTGAAAACATACTGGAGGCTGCGGGGGCATAGTTGTATATTCTAGCACTTTAGTCTTTACTTTTTTATTTCATAGGGTTCCTTATTGTATAGTGTTAACATTAATTTATAATATATTGTAAAAAAAGGGAGAAATAATGCTGTAAATATTATAACAATTATTTTATATAATATCAAATTACATGTAATTGCAGTAATTATTTTTCTTTTTACGAACTCACTTCATTTTACCATACATTCCATAGTGATGGATTTGCGTATGATTCTATTGCTTACATAAATTTCGACTTTTATTATTCTCCCTTCCACACACAAGATTCCAACTTTAGTATTATATTTCCTCACTTGGCTTAACATTATATTAATTATCCACTACGCATCACCATAATAATTGCTTGTAATTTATATATATTTAAATATCAATATCCAATTTTTCCTCTCCCAATAAACTGCCAATAATATATTTTATGTCTTTACACAGTTATTAAACTGTGTAAAATTATGGCTAACTTGATAGAAATAACCACAGACATTGACAGTTTCGTCAGTGCTGGTACAACTTCTGTGATTGATAAACCTGAGGATTTTAATTCTTTGTATAAACATCATCCCTGTAACCTTAATATAATCACACAAAATATTAGAAGCATCAACCGAAATATTAATGATCTTGAAATTCATCTTAATAGACTTACTATCCCCATGGATATTATCGTTTTAACTGAGTGTTGGCTTTCTGAAAGCACTAAATCACTCAATCTGGGTAAATATCGCATGGAGTCTACTAAAAAGTCAATTAATCAGAATGCGGGAGTTGTTGTACTTGTAAGAGATGATCTTAAATCAGTATTTGTGGAACCTTCCTTTATGGATGCCAATTGCTTAACTACTATTATTAATAATGATATTGTTGTTGTAGGAATATATAGGCCCCCATCTTTTAAAACTTTAGAAAACTTTTTTAATTCACTTAATTCTTTACTAATTAATCTTAAGCACTACAAAAATATTTTAATCCTGGGTGATATTAACATTGACATTCATGAAAATTCAAAAAATAACTCCCACTTAGAGTATCTAAACATTCTTGCCTCTCATGGTATGTTACCTGGCCACACTCAACCAACCCGCAACAACACCTGTCTCGATCATTGTTTTATTAAATCCAAATTTAGAGTAAATACTTTTGTCTGTAATTCTACTATAACGGATCATGCTAGTGTCATCGCTTCCATACAGAAAGGTTCCTCGAGAATGCCTAAGACTAACACACCTACATTCCACATAACTATCGATTATGAGGGCGCTATTGATGAGCTTAAAAAACACGACTGGGCACCATTCTATCAAAAATATGATGCTAACCTTACAGCTGATTTGTTTATTACTATTATAACTGACACTTTAAATAAATATACTATCAAACAACTGAACCGCCGTAAATTAACTAATCTAAAACCTTGGATTACATCCGGACTGATACGCTGCATAAAAAACCGTGATAATCTACATAACAAACTTAAAAGAGATCCTAACAACAAAATTATATCCATTACATACAGAAGATATAGAAACACATGCAATAACATTTTACATAAATTAAAACAGCAATATGAAAAACAAGAATTACTTAAACATAAAAATGACATCAAAATGACATGGACTACAATAAAGCGAATTTGTAGCTATGGCAACAAATCGAATGCATCCTTGGACCTATTGCAATCTTGCATGTCCCCCCTTGACTCGGTAACTAATGCCAACAACTATTTTGCTGAGATAGGATCTAGCATGGCCTCCTCCATACTTGAAAAAAATAATACATCAGAATCCTATTTGGCAGCTGCGATAACAAATGACTATAATCATTCAAACTCATTTGTACTTCTACCCACTGATCCGTCAGAGATCCTTGTTCTAATACAATCACTTAAACCGAATTCTTCCCCTGGATGGGACAATATCCCTTCTCAATTCATTCAAAGGGCTGCTACTATTAACCTCCCTCTGACCCATTTGTTTAACTTGTGCTTGTCCACTGGTGTTTTCCCACAATGTCTGAAATTATCTACAGTGGTTCCCATCCATAAGTCGGGTAGAAGAGACTGTATCTCTAACTATAGGCCGATTTCTTTGCTATCAGTCATTTCAAAACTTCTAGAAAAAATCATGAATAATAGATTATCTACTTACCTAACAAAATTTCATTTAATTTCACCAAACCAATTTGGTTTCCAAAAGAAATCTTCAACAACAGATGCTATTGAACAACTTATTTCACACATAATTACGAAACTTGAATGTAAAAAGAAATGCCTTGGAGTATTTCTTGATCTTGCAAAGGCGTTTGATACAGCCTCTGTCCCCATCCTTTTAAGAAAAATGGAAATTTTCGGTGTACGTGGGGTGGAACTTTTATTATTTGAGGACTATCTTAGCAATAGACGTCAAATGGTTAAGATATTGAATATTCTCAGCCCTGAGGTACATGTTAATTTTGGAGTTCCTCAAGGAAGTATTCTTGGTCCGACCCTATTTTTAATATATATTAACTCCTTATGTGACTATAGGCTTGAAAATGCCCAAATTATTACTTTCGCCGACGACACTGTTATTTTATTTAGTGGAGACACCTGGCCTGATGTTAAACATGTTGCTGAAAATGGATTGAAACAAGTATCTAATTGGCTCGACAACAACTTGCTAACTCTAAATTTCAAGAAAACTAAATACATTATCTTTAGTATAAATATAAAAACACAGCCCCCAAACACCTTTTCGATTATTGCTCACACATGTAACCAAAACAATACCATTTGTGACTGTATAACTATTTCTCCAACTAATTCAATTAAATACCTGGGTCTTATCATTGACAAACATTTAACATGGAAAAATCAAATTCTAAACCTATCTTCAAGAGCTCGTAAACTCATGCATATTTTTAAAAGTCTAAATCATATCTCCGACCACGGTATTATCAAAAATATATATGTAGCTCTGTGTCAGTCTATATTGACATATGGCATTATTGTATGGGGTGGAGCATGCAAGACATTTATGTTAACTTTAGAAAGGGCACAACGTGCTATCCTTAAAATTATGAATTCTAAACCAATTAGATACCCAACTCATCTTCTATATGAAGAAAATAAATTACTTTCCGTACGTCAGTTATTTGTTAAATGCTCTATTCTTAGACAACATACTAAACCACGTATTAAACACAAGAATAAAAAAAGGCGAACGGATCTAGTATTCTCAGTTCCACAGCTTAGAACAAAATTTTCACAAAATTCGACAATATTTCTGTGTCCTTATTTGTATAATAAACTAAGTAAAACTATTTCATTAATAAACTTACCTAAAACCCATCTTAAAAAAACAATTGATGCGTACTTACAGAAACTGGACTATAACGGAACTGAAAAGCTTCTAACGGTAATAGAATAAAACAATCAATATTTAGTCAAAATTGGATCTTGCATGTATCACCACCATATATTTCCTCTCCCTACCTTTTATTACTCCCTACCTTTATATTTATTCTATATTATTATCATTATTTTCTATAAATTATATCTGCGCGTTTGCCAACAACAACTTGTTGTTATTTTATATAATTAATTACTTTTGATATAAGTAGGTATGGAATCTTGTCTCCTATCTTATACTAGTAGACTTTGTATAATGAAATGTTTCTTTCGTACTTATGTGTATTCTGTGTTGGCTTTTATTTAAAACAATAAACGTTATTATTATTATTATTATCTATGAAAAATATATACGAATTTCGAAGGTATTACCTTTATAAATAAATAAATGAATTAATAAAACTTAAATAAAAATTGTTATAGGTTCTATTACTTAATTTATTTTTATTTTATTGTGAATTCCTTATTTTATCGATATATGAAATATCGACATTTGGGTAGCCCTAGGCGTTGACATCCAAGGACATAGTACGACGTGTAAAAAAAAGTTTTTACAATATTTGAACATGAATTAGTCTTGATGTTTACGTAATTAGTGTTTTTCTTATCGCTCATTAGCAGATATATTGATGAGTGCGTTGTACCCCTCCCCCAAAATATAACAGACTTTTTTGCATTCTAAGATAGCGCTATAGCGTCTCCTCCTGTGTCCGCGTTGCTCTAAGATTGAGACAGACCACTTTAACACTTCCGACTTCCTAAGGCAAAACAACATAAGAAAATTAATTGTCAGCGCAATACCCACTCTTATACCACGATGCGTTTGTCCCGTAAGGCTTGATGTTACTATAACTCTATTAGTTTTGTATTATTTAGGTATATTAAAAGAATGTTGACAATGTAGTTGAATGTTTGATGTTATATTTCTATGTAGGTAACCAAAAAAATAAAAATTGGAGCACGGCATGTGAATTTGTATCTATCTGATGGTAAGCGACCCTACAAAGTCTTTGAATAAATTAGATCAACAATATTGATCGCTGCTACTATGCCGACTAAAATATATAAAAAAAACTATTAAAATATACTTCATACTTGGTTAATAGTCTCGAGACATAATTATTATTATTATTAATGCATTATAAATTGACACCTATACCGAATATACAGTGAATATCAATTATTAATCTTGTTATGTTCTATTTAAATCTGGAATGATATCTCGTTATATAAAAACTCAAAAACAAAAAAAAAATGTTTTAATTGAATTTTAAAGGTAGTACTGAAAAAAATATTTTATAGTTACTTCTCTGTACATGGGCCTTACCAAAGGACCAATCGATAATCGAATCGAAATACCCTTCGAAAGTCAAATGTATGGATTTGACGTTTCTCATCGATCAGGCTCTACCCATAGAGTAAAATTCCTATGCATTTTTAACGATCGATGCGGCGATTCGATTGGCGATTGTGTTCTTTGGTCAGGCCCCAGGTCGCGATGTTAGTGTCATATAATAAAATAAAGCTTTTACTATATGGCCTTTTAAGTTACATAATATGCCCCAACTTCATACACTAGGATTCGAACCTCCTTATTCCGAGTTTGCACCGCTAAACACAACAAGACGTTGCGTAAAATATATATATTGAAATATAATTTCTATCTTATTAATTATAGAGTTGAAATTGTAATGCTCCAAACATTTAAAAAATGAGGAGTTTTCTTTTTGCCGGTTCCAAAATATTCCACTAGATGGCAGCAGGAGAGATATCCACAAAAACTGTCAAAAAATGCAGTTTCTATACTTAAGTATTTTAATACAGACTATTCAAATATAGACTCTAAATTTTCTATGAATTAAAACTAAATTTTGGTATTGCAAGACGTGTTATATTTTTACCATATTTTGTCACTTTTATATGTATCTACTTACTCGTTATTCTTGCTCTCTATAATCTTTAGTAGATACCCTGTCAAGAAAAACTTCGTAAAAAGACTATGGTATCTTAGAAATTCAAATTTAATTACTAATATGATGATATTTAAAAGAAAAATATTGCTTAAGTTGGTGCCGTAAGGCAAAGTGCTCAGGATATTAGTGAATATGTTAAACAAAGTTAAGTAAATTTTATAAGTTATTCGTATAAAGGTATTTGTTTTCTTATTTACCCTAAATTTTGGGTGTATTTTATATATTACCGCTATCTATTTTGATATTTATGCATTTTTTTATAAATTCCTTTATAGGATAATCTTATATTAAATTTTTAAAGATAAAAATGCAATGAAATTTGACAGTTTTTGTAGATAGCGACTAAAAGCCATCTGTTGCGTTAAATAATAACTACTGGAAAACTCCTCATTGCGAAGAATTTGTTTATTTCAAGATGTAGCCACCCTAATACAAACTATATAGCCGTTGGAATAGAACTTACATTTCCATATTCTTAGTTTATGCAACGTCTTGTCATGTTTAGCGGTTGCAATCTTGGAATAAGGCCCATTCTCCTTTGTATTACTAGTCTCGATGTTCACTACATCGATGTTTCACATATAGTAACATCGATGTTTTAACTCATAACATCGATGATCGGCGGCACATCCCTATAACTAACCTCTTTCTTTTTCCGTGAAGCTGAAAAGCAAGGTGCATTTTATAGTTTTTATTCATTTTATTTATAGCGCCCCTTTTTTAATATCGTGAAATAGTTGTATTTAATACTGTAGTGTAGCTTTTTATAAAGAATTTATAAAAAATATATTTTATAAAAGCTAGGTCTTGCATACAATCCACGTGCGTGGTTGAAATTGGCTAACGTGATATTCTCATATTTTAGGAAACAAAATGACGAATTCCAAGGGTTATCGTCGTGGAACCAGGGACTTGTTCGCCCGCAGATTCCGCACCAAAGGAACCATCTCTCTCTCCACGTACATGAAAGTGTACAAAGTTGGAGATATTGTTGATATCAGGGTACGTTTCCTTCCTCAACAATTTTTTTTTTAAGAATAATAATACCTTTATATTGTTATAAATAACCAATATACTTGTATTAATATGTACATAAGTTTTTAAGTAAAGTATATTTTTTAATTGTAGTGGTTTTTATTGATTTCAATTATTTTTGTATACAATTTGTCAGTTTAATACATTGAATAATAATAATAAACAAATAAATTATTAATAATAAAAAAAACATCTTTCAGGGTAATGGAGCAGTACAAAAAGGTATGCCACACAAAGTATATCATGGAAAGACTGGCCGTGTATACAATGTGACTGCACACGCCTTAGGCGTCATTGTAAACAAAAGGGTCCGTGGAAAAATTCTACCCAAGAGGATTAACATCAGAATTGAGCATGTCAAGCACTCCAAGTGCCGACAGGACTTCTTAAACAGAGTTAAGGAAAACGAAAGGCTCCAGAAGGAAGCAAAGGCTGAAGGCAAAACCATCCGATTGAAGAGACAACCTGCACCTCCCAAAGGCGCCCATATTGTGAGTGGGGCAGAGAAACCAGTTCAGCTTGCTCCTATCCCATATGAATTTATTGCTTAATTCTGAATAAATTAACTTTTAAGTATTTTTTGTCTTATTTAAAAAGCAGCCCCAGCTTAATGATTAAATGACAACTGGCCAGATCTAGGATGGGTGTTGCTTTATACAAGAACGCTATCATACCATCATAAACACCACAAGCAAAACAAGCTCACCATTTGTTAGGTGTTGCCTCCAAACAGTGGCAATTGGTCATATAAGCCAAAAAGTAAACACCCCAGAATATAATATAGTGCCTATATATTATTTTTAAGCATTTAAAAAATGATTATTTTATTTATTAATAATAGAAAAATTGTACATTACAGAATTATCTGACTAATACAATGTAAATGTTGTTTATATATTTATAAATAATAATTAGGTGCTTGATTATTTATACCCCAGATCAGGGTTTCATGGCTTATATGGACAGCACACCACTGCTAATAAATTAACTTGTCCTCATTTTACTAATATGTTATTTGGAGGCAGCTCTAAATAACATTGGCAAAATGAGGATAAGATATGGTGGACCACCAATGCAGTATTTTTGACTGGAATCATCAAAATCTGATATTCAGTAAAAAAATATAACACACTAGCTTTTGCCTGTGGCTCAGCACACATTAAAAGTAAAAATTTTTTTTGCATTATTTTCAAGTTTCTATTTAAAATGGAAGCAGAGATTAAAAATATTTCTGTAATATGACTTCCCATATACCTCCTATTCTCCTCTTTAATTCTTTTTTGTGTGCAGTGTTTGCACTTGTCTGCTATTTTTATGAAAGCAAAAGGTACTTAGTAAAGCAATAGTAGTACTTAACTAATTTTAGTAACTTTCTTACCTACCCAATCAATTAAGAGCCGGTTTCTTGATGGATAGTTTACGTTACTATAGTTAAAAATGGCGGGTGTTCTATGAGATTTTTATCAAAACATATTTCAAATTCATATAAAAGACGCCATAACTGTCATTATTTAACAATTAGTCGAGATGACTATACATCAAGAAACCGGGCCTAAGTCGTCATTAAAATTATCAATTGTTTTTTCAAATAAATGTGATTTTAATATACCAACTTGTTGGGATTTTGTCGTAACTTTTGTAGTATTTTTTACATATCATCACGGATGCCTTACGGCGCCTGAGACCGCCTAGACGACCTCAGGGTACCTAGCGGAGGGTAGCCGATAGTATGAGTCTACACCGAACAAGTGGCTCGTCGCGATGTTTGGATAATTAAGTCTATCCACATCGCGACGAGCCACTTGTTCCCGTCTATAAACAGTTTCATAAGTTGGTATAGTGAAACTGGGACCAACAGCTTAACGTGCTCTCCGAGGCACCATACCAACTTGCTGTTGTTAAACTAATGTACATAAATTTTTAGATTAAAAACTCATTGGTTGGTACACACCAGTACCCCTAGTGTGAGTTTTCTAACTATAACTTTGCGTTTGGAGTTAACTAAAATTTGTATGGGAAATTGTTCAGCGATCCAAGCGGAAATTTTGAGAACTAAAAATGCGAGCGTGTGATTGGTCAAAATGTTAACGCAGTAGTAAAGTTAACGCGAAAGTAAATGTTTAAAAAACTCACACTAGGGCTACAGGTGGGCAATTCTCGCGCTTTCGACATATATTTCGATTCGAGATTTTTAAACAAAAAATGACTAAATATGCCATTTTTCGTTCAAAAATATCGAACATTATACGAAATAAATAATAAATATTAATTAATAAATAAAAAATATATAAATATTGAACGAAAAATGAAATATTTAGTCATTTTTCGTTTAAAAATCTCGAATCGAAATGAATGTCGAAAGCGCGGGAATTGCCCACCTGGGTTTGAACCAGGGACCTAAATGTTTTTAAGTCTAAGGTCAACTCGTAGTACCTATTTTATGCCCATAAATTTTAGAAGTATTACAGTACATTTTAGATAAAACGCGGGGGTTTTGGGGGAGCATTAGCCGACACTGATTGTATCTGGTTTATTTTTAATATTTTCCTAAAAGACTTAAAACAAACATCCTGTAGGTATATCTGCATCTGGCCATGCCCTTCTTATTAGTTTAATGTTATTGCACCTCAACAGTTAGTCAAAAGTTTTGTTTATCACAAATTATCGTAATAAAGGACACTAAATACCCGAGAAAACAAGAAACTGTAGACTACAGAACACACGTTGACATTTGTTTGTGCACGAATGACGTCACATGTAGTGTTTGCTAATGTCGGAGCGTTTAGAAATGCGTTTCTACAGAAAAATAAATTTTTAAACTCGTGTTTATAAAAAAAATAGCTTATCAAATAAAATAGATTACTGTAAATATGTTCAAAGACATAAAGGGAACATATATTAAAATAACAATAATTGGCGTTACATGCATATTCCCATCTAGGGGCCCGTTCGTCTTAGGAATAATATATGTTCACAATGAACATAATGACATTATGCGAACTTGCGTTTTTTTTGGTTAATTTCAATCACAATGCCACAATTACCACTATCCAAATCGAACGAAATTGTTATCATGAATCTGTCAACTGTCACTTGTCAAGTAAAATATAGGTTAAATCGTACAATCCACTAATTTTATATGCGAAATCTTTCTAAAATCATTTCGATTTAAAATACAATAAATTTGTTCCTAAAAATATAAGACGGCTGCGACGTTTAAAACAACAACACTGTCACAACTACAAATGTCAAAATATGTTCACAACGCCTCACCTATCGACTGGGGTCATTGTGATCAGTTCACGGTAGCATTCTGGGCCAAAAAAAACGGGCATTGTGGCAGACTTGTGTCGCCACTTTTGCCGCCGAAATCTCAAAAAAACGCATAAATATACATCGTGATCGTTGTGAACATGTTTCTGTCCCAAAACGAACGCAGGTATAATAGTTCTGCCAAAAAACGTTACATGGGATTATAGTTGGCCCCTCCATGCTGACGTTTTTATTAAGGTGTACTTAAATATCATCAAATCTACACTGTTGGTAAAAAAAAATATAACTTACTTACCCTTGAACCACTTGAATCCGTATAGGTATCAACGGAAATACTTACCAAATCCCATGAACTTTTTTATTTTAACTTTTACAAACTTAAGCTTGATTTTTACTAATTAAATTCGTATTATCAAAATGTGGTACATCAATCCTGATGGTCATTTAATGAACTCGCTAAGCTGTCAGTCCTAATTTCACTATACTAACTTGTAAAAAAGTCTGCAAACACCGGACTTTTTAGGTAAATACTACTCAGAATACCAACGACGATGATGATGATCAGGTAAAAAAAAACCCTTCCACTGGGTATCTACTCTGACGTCATCTAGCTAGGCTGTCACGGAAGGCACCCGTGATGGTACAATTATATAATTTTAATGTTTCAAAAAATAAGTTAATTGCAATACTTAGTTTTATTTTCTAATATAGTTAATTTTAGGTGAGCAATTAAAACTAACTTAAGGTGGTAGGTAGTTAAAATAAATACAAAATTGAGAACATAACATTTATATTCAGAAATGAGTTTTATTTACAACAATGAGAAATCACTATCAGAAAACATTTTCAATAGAATGCCACTGAAACTTGAACGGAAGTGACACGTAACATGATTAATTTAATAATAATGACTAATAATTTCAAATAAATACTATCAATAATTTGATAAACTTAACAACTAGCATCTTTAGATTGATAAAACAATATATATCCAGTTTCAGATGACTTTTGTACGTCCGACGTAAGGCCATAAAAATCTTCTATTGCTGAAGCATCAATTTTCTGAAAAAAAAAATCACTTTAGCTAAGAGGTTAATTTAAAATCATTAAGAGGAGCGTCTGATGAGGCTCTTCGATGCTCATGCTGATTCAACTGCAAAATATTACCTCTCTCTTTGCATGACGGTGAGTGGGTAACGCTACCATACATATGCATGTAAGTTTCGGGCCAAAACAGTTTTCTACCCCTAAACTTAAATGGATTTGGAAAAAATGGTCTCATTTTATTAATGAGAAAATAAATGATGACTAGGTTTACCTTTTTTAATTTCCTAAATTATTAATGAGGGATTTTCTACAGATTTCAGGGGTTGATATTATTTTTCCTATACCAAACATAAATAAAAAGAAAAGCCATGTTGACACCACCCATCTTTGACGGTCCCTGCTTGTACTAATAAGAGTTTTATCATAAAAAATGTGTTTCTTGTAGGACGGTGGTAGGGGACCAAGTGGATTAATTGTGTCTACAATACTTGACATGCATATACAGCAGACATTGTTTCAATATATTTAATAATAGAACTGACATAATACCTATATTTTCCAAGTACCTTTTCAAAATTTATTAATGTTATTGAAGTATTTAAAAACTAAACGTATTCATGCGACTGATCCATTTACATCTTCTATGAATACTTACAAGTAGGTAATTATTACATAATTGTGTACATTAAACAGGTAGTAACTGCCTCATCATTTAGGTGGCATAGTGGGTGCGATCAATCTTGTTAAACAACATTGTATTGTTCAACCAAATTCATGGACTTTGTAGGTCTGATTACCATCAGCCATATAAAGCCCCATAAAAAAACTGAAGCTGGGTGTTAATTATGCAATATCCAAAAGAGACTTACATCTACCATATCATCATCAAACAGTAGCCAGAAGCCGTGACTCTTGACTATACTAATGTAGTGTCCCCGGTTGGGCCCGGAACCACAGTGCACCACTACGGCCACCAAGTCATACAGCCTGTCCGGGTTCACTGCATCATCAGACTGAAAACAACACATATACCTGTATTATATATATATACACAAAGATAGGTTTTAATAAATTCTCCAAGGGTCTTACTCTACTAAAGGCAGATTTTTCAATCATCAGATAAAGTTATTCAACACTTAATTTGTATTGAGAATGAATAAATTTGCTAGCATCTATATTGTTTTTTTTTAAAGTAACGTTATATTGTCAAAATAACGAAATCCTTTAAGTAAGTGGCTACGACACGAAATAATGAAAATGTTCAAGCCAAAAGCACCTGTTATACCAGGTAATAGAGTGTGTGACTTTTTTAGTTTTTATTGTAGCTGATTGTTTAATGTCATTGTTAGAGTATTGCAGATAATTTGACTATAAAGCACGTATGACGCAATCGCGTCATTTAGCTCGGCATAGTTGAAGCGATCAATACTGTTAAACAACAAAGTACTGGTCGATTCACAAGCATGGATTTTGTAGGTCTGCTTAACACAAAGTTTCGTGTGAGACCGCCTAGATGGCCTCAGGGTACCCAGCGGAGGGGTTTTAATCCCACCACGTTGTAGAGCGATGGTATGAGTCTACACCGAACTAGTGGCTAGTTAGTCGCGATGTCTGGATAGACTAGTTGGTATAGTGAAACTGGGACCGACAGCTTAACAAATGTCATTTTACATTTAAAAATAAAAAACTCATTGGTACCAGGGTTTGAATCGGGGACCTAAAAACTGTGTTTTTTTACCGTGTGAGGTCTAACCAACTCGGCCACCACAATACTGATATACATACATAAAAAAAATATAGCTCAGTAAATATAACAAACAACTGACACTAGGAGCCCGAGATGTTTAGAGTCTCAGATGTAAAAATTGTCAAGGTGTCAATGGCATAAGAGATTATTGCATACATTTCAGGATGCAGTTAAGTTACAGTTGTTTAGCAACTTTGTAATTTTTTACAGTCAGTTCGCGGCATAGTGAAAGTGGTTTGTTGGGCTTCATCACTAAAAGCTGTCTACTAATTTGGTGTAGGCGACAACAAGATGAAAATATAACCAGTCCTTTGAAGGGCGTTTGGGCGTTCGTGGTAAGTAAGGCACATTGTAGGTCTGGCTCACTGAAATTGTCATATTTTTTATAAGATGAAATATTAATTACAATTCTTATACATATACTTACCGTATTAAATAACCTTAACTCCAAAGGAAATACAACTCTATGTGACACTTTGATATGCCTATTATATTGCTCCATATATTTAAATCTCTTTAAGTGTAAAGCTAATATTAAGGGTAATTTCTTCACTCGCATTCTCTTTTGTGCTTCTTGATAACTGCTGCAGTTGTCGCACTTGAATTTGTTATCGCTACAGAGGGTCTCCGTGTTGCTGAAGCACTTTAGACAATGGGTTATGCTAGTGTTTTGTCCTACGTCCACCTGAAAATTTAAATAAATAAAACCTATGAAAATTTAATTTTAAAAACTAAATACTTAAAATACTCAAACGTAAAATAAAAACTTTTATTGTTTCGTGTTTTTACCAAAAAGATTATAATTTACGAATGGTAACAATGATTTTGCAACCTTTGCAAAATATTCATTGCCGGTATAGTTTCACTCTAATGGATGCACGGCACCGCACGATGTATTGCTTTCGAGTGATATCGCAAAGTAACGCTAGTCAAACTAGTCCCTACTCTGCTCAAAATTACTGTCTGTGTCGATTTTTGTAGTTTTTTGCATTATATCAAAATTTAAAAACAACAGATTAGGTAAATATATACCCCGGTTAGAAGTATTATTATTACATTATGTATTATTAATTATATTTAAAACTAGAGATTGCAAACCGGGCCCGGTGCCCTTTTAGACATCCATCGGGCCCGGCCACTCACACCGGGCGCGGTAGGTACGAAAACTGCCAACTTGTACAAAACTGGCATTTCAAGCATATATTAACACTCAATAGTCATAATACATAAAGTTATTGTTATTATCAAAAGAATATAGTTATTACTCTTAAGAATTTGTTTTGTTTTTATTAAAACCAAAGTTTATCTATCTAAGTTGATAAGACAAGTTTAGTACATTAGACTGCGTTATTAGTTTCTTAGTCTAATACTATGTTTTCAAATAGTTACATTAGTATTAGTAATTAACTTTAAGCAAGCAGGTCTTTCTCTTTACTCTGTATAGTATTAGTAATTAAACTGCGGGCGACTTCTTAAATAATCTGACTACTTTCCAAAATTTTTCTCGAAATCTTCTAAATCTAGGCATTTCATCAGCGCGTGGAATATCATTTCTACCCTAAACTTAATTACTGAATACTAATTCTTGCTTAATTAGTAACACTAATGTTACTATTCCGTTCATAAGTGAAACTAACAAATTCTGTATTAAAAACTCGTGATTTTGAGACTGATTAAGACTGATATTGTTAATTTACTGGTTTGAAATAAATATTATGTATTTTTCCTCCATTTACTTAAAGCAAATTTTCATAAAATACATTAAAGGTGTCATCCTAACACACCAACCCGTCCGGGTTGGCGGCGAAGGTTAACGGACCCGGCCGGGTTAAAAAACATACCGGGTTGCAATCTCTATTTAGAACCAGATTAGAGGTGTTAGTAACCTATTTAGGTTCTAATTTGCTTCTAAATTTAAATGTGTCAATATAATTAATTTTAATACATAATAATGTTTTTTTATTTCGTATAGAGACGGACATTACAGAAGCAAGGATTAATCTAAGTATAATTTGCAACGCATTTCTACATCTTCTATACTAATCTATACTAATATTATAAAGAGGAAAGATTTGTATTTTTGTATGTTTGTAATAAATAAACTCAAAAACTACTGGACCGATTGCAATAATTTTTTCACCATTAGAAAGCTGCATTATTCAGAAGTAACATATGCTATATAATATCACGCTAGGTCCTATAGTTGTGGAGCAGTAACCAAAAATGTTTTAAAAACGGGGGAAAAGTATCGTTTCTGAGGCCTTCCGTGGCGTGCGCTGAGCATATAGTTAAAGTTATACAAACCTGTGCGAAGCCGGGACGGGCCGCTAGTATAATATAAATAATTATCAATAGTATGTGTATATGTAAAAATAGGTGTTTTTAAAATTTAATTTTATATTTAACTATATTTCTGGAGATTCTTTGGGGGGTAGCCAGAAGACTGTAGATGAGTGTTTCTATTATATTTTTCAAATTAAATTTTATCGTGCAAAAGTGTACTAATTTTGTAGAATAGGCAATCGTATAGTGATATTAAAAGGGTGGCCACTTTTTTTTGGATACGAATTTCCCTGATTTTCCAGTCACTTTTTTTAGATTTTCCCTGACTTTAATGAGCTTCGAAAAGAAGAAAAAAGTCCCAAAAATATATTATTTGTTTTTTTTAATTGATTTTTCAAAAACAAAATAGTATTTGAGATAAAAATATTTTTGGAAGTATTTTCGGAAAATATAGAGCAACAAAATATATTTCACATATTAAAAAAAACAAGGATATTTTGAACTTATTACATTGATTGGTCCCGTTTAGGTTGCCAGTCGTTTAAAGCAGCAAAGTTGTGTGTCCACTTTAAACATTTTCCCTGACTTTCTAGTCTAGCGTTTTTCCTGACATTTCCAGTCTCTGAAAACTCCCTGACTATTCCCGGTTTTCCAGAAAGTGGCCACCCTGTATTAAGTGTCATAAATGTAGCATTTACGCAGTGATCTCTGTGTTTGTGTTATCTCAAATAATCCCACAATCTTCAGTAAAATGGCGGTACCCATTTTACTGTTGATTCTTTTTCCTCCTTCACTCGATATTGGCAAGAAAGACTATACCGTATGCTTACCTATGGTCATGGGTCATGTCGCCATTACCTTTTATACTATTATCCCTCTTTCACTAATAATATATATTGATTTAAAAACTACCAACAACTTCGGCAAAATTCGCGTAATGCACTATTATTCCTTCTGTGGTAATGCGAAGAGGCCATTCATTTAAGAAAATAATAAATAACTATATTTCTACTTATAATTAATAAAAACAAGAAATAATTCTTTTAATTATCAACAAATTACTTTAAGGTTGACGTTAAAGTTATTTGGTGCTAATAAAGTAAAAACGCAAATTAGTATAAAGTTGTTATATAAAACCCTTAAGGACACTGCATTCGTAATCGCGTACTCCGCGTTCTCCATACAAAATTAGCTTTCGCACTTCCAATAATAGTCAATTACTGTTTGTCGCAGAATTAAAATAATATTTTTGTCGGTCATTGTATTTATTAATCTTTCTGTTAGTTTATTTTTTTTATTTTTTTAATATTACAATCTAAAAAGAAATATTAACCACAACACAAAGAGTTTTTCATACAAGTATAAACATAAAAATAAAAAATGCACTTGGACCAAATGTCAAGTTGTTATATTGGAAGTACGTTTGTATGGGCGTCAAGCTGTCTCCAGTGCCCTTAAACCTTCGGCAATTGAAAACTTAGTTTAAAAATATTTTTATTGATATTAAGTTCATTATTGCAAGCCCTAGCGGGTTTGGTTGCATGCGAGTTGTCGGACAGGCGCCACTGTGTTGGTGTCAGAACTAATAACAGCGCTTAGTCCAAGTCGCTGTTGCGTAATACGTGTAAGCAGTGCTTAACGTAAATGTAGTAGTATGGACGGGTGGCAGATTCGTGGCGACACACAGTTTTTCGCATACGTATTTCCCTGACTTTTCCAGTCACTTTTATTTTTATTTTCCCTGACCTTCATGAGCTTCGAAAAGAAAAGAAAATATTCCAAAAATATATTATTTGTTTTTTTTATTTGATTTTTGGAAAAAAAAAAGTATTTGAGATAAAAATTATTAGAACATATTTTTTATATTTCAAAAGAGGGATAACAGAATGAAAAAAACCTTTTAGGGGGTGAAACATGATGCTTAGTATGTTGTGTGTGGGTGATTCTTGGTTCTGTAAATCTGTCCGTGGACCTGGTGTGAAAAAAAAGCATTTAACTTACCTGTAAATCAAAGAAATGTTCATCCTTACTACTAACAGTCTCACAGTTCAGACAGCGAGTCTCACTAGTCAATGTGCCCTGAAATATCTCGTGAACCCATGTGGGCTCCGTGTTTTGGGGAACATTGCCATTGCACATCACTGGCTCACCACTCACATTCTTCTGCACCTTTATTGTACTTTGATTGCGCTCGGCTGAAAATAGGAAATAGGTATATACCAGGTTTTGATACTCAGCTACAACAGTAGAAGTCACTTCTGTTGAAAAAGGAACTTATTTTTGGCATCATCCAGTACTTTTTGCAAAAATCTATTATGTACAGACACAGAATTTTTATATATTTATAGTAAGTTTAATAAACTTACCAAGAATAATTTCATTAATATGATTAATTAGAAAATTAAGAAATTCGTGGGCATCTTGTTGCATATAATTATCAAATTCCTCTGAAAAACAAATACTTTTATTATATGTATTTAAAAAATCCTGTTCAATATTATATTGGTCTATTTATTCATCTGCACTTGCAAGCAAAGAAATGGAACTACTTATTCTAGGGTTTGCTATACAATTGTTTTGTCATCAATTGTTTATACCTTAAAAAATATCTCAAGGTGGCGAAGTTATTCACTAGGCAAAGTGGGTAATTACTGCTTGGAGAGGATTATTTGCAAAAACAAAACTTGCTACTTGTAACTAGACGTGGGCGCAGTCTGTGAAAATGGCGGCGGCGGTGTGCTGAAGACTTTAGGTCGGCGGCGGTGGGGCGCCGGCGGCGTGGAGTTTTCAGTTTTTTTTAAAGAAAAACTTAATTTAATCTATTTAGTGTATCTAAAATGTAAAAAGTAACGTCTTCGCTTTCTTTTTTCACAGCATTCAGACATGCTAAACAATAAACTAGATCAGAATTAATCATTTTCTTTTTGTTGCCATCAGCGACAATCAAGTTTCCGAAATACTTCCAACAAAAACTAATTCGAGTTTTAGCGTTATAAAATGTAGTAACAGAGAGTTTGCTCACTTTGGGTTTTTGATAACTCAGTCATTTCTACCAGTGGTTAATATTACGAAAAAACGATCACATATGTTCACAATACGCACGCCGCGCGGCAAACGGCGGCGGCGCCCATACCTACTTGTAACTCATGTAGGGGTTGAAAAATTGTTTACATCATACAAGTATTAAATACACCAAGATGTTAATAATATATTTTTAAAATTTAAATAATTGAATGTTATAAATTTTGGTATAAATAAGATTGTAGGTATTAATTATAATTGCTCTCAAGAGGATGCAAAATATAATGATTCAATGACAATAGCTAAATGAGAATATAGTAATTTGTCACACTGGGCATTACAAGTGTGATCATTATCATAAACATCATTGGGTCAAGTTTAAAAACAAATCATACCTTTTTCTTTTCTAAGCCTTGCTATAAATTTTTTTGGTGCTATAGAACCAACTTTCTTCTTCTGTGTTGCAATACTATAAAATAGATCTGCTAAACAAGTCAATAAGGTTTCTTTAGTCCTTTTATTTTTTGCCTTGTATTCCAACACCTTCTCACGGAAAGGACGGCAGAAGTATAAAGCTTGCAATACTGAGTTGCTGTAACATGTGTTGCCGAACTGAAAACAATTATGTTTTATTTTTTTTTGTTGATTTAGTTGTTATACTACCCCAGAGGTTCCACATTGACATTGTACTTTATTTTTATTTTCTTTTAAGCTTGATGGCAGCTAAGGCAATCCAGAATTTAATTTTGGAGGAGAAACCATATTTTAAAGGAATATTGAATTGTTTTTTTCAACTAATACAATTCTAAACTGACTCTGTACAATTTATACTAATCACATAGAAATTAAAGTTTGTACACAAGAAAATAAATTACTAATAAACTATTTTATATTGAACTTTAGGGCCCACATGACAAGTTGAAAAGAACATAAAAAATCTTACACAATCTGTATTTTGTATTATTAATGTGTCATTTTATGCAGTAGTACTTCTTAAATCTCACACACATAATGTTATTTCATCAAAGCAGAATTATAGTTATTGTTCTCTAGATACACAAATCTCATAAATGTATGTATAATATAGCTTCATCCTTAAACTACATGACTACCATGACTTAATATTCATTGGGAATTAGCCAAGTACAAAATCTAAAGAGTTTATTTGAAAAACTGTTCAAAGGTATATGGCTGCAGCCGAGTGAATATAGCTGTAGGTGGAGTCATGGGCAATTCATATTGTTTTACATCTTAATAAAAATAAATATATGATTTAATTAGATAATATACCTATATCTACTGAAATACATCAATCTACTGAAGTAGTTTCGTGATGGTAAGAGTATGATATGTTTAAGGCATAAAATTATTACTTACATTTACTAAACCAAAGTAATGCTCGTTTGGAGGAAATTGCTCAGACCCAATGTCCCTTTCCAGTTGTGATATATTAGCGCCCTGTAAAAATATGTTTAAGTCATCTATACATAGTGTTTTTTTTTCACGACCGATAACCAATTACCTATATTACAAAATAAAATAGTAGAGTATTGAATGTATGAAACAGAAAAACAATTTACTTTACAAAGTTATAGTTGTACAAACTATCGTTTTACTAAAAAATGAATAAATGTAATTCTAATTGTATGTAAAAATTATAAAAACGGTATTAGTTTGGAGCAATACATACCATTCTCTGTTGGAAATTAAGGCCAAGATCCTGACATATTGACATTTGCAACTATTTTATTTTTACTATTTCGATAAAATCTCAATAATTATCCTATTTGCTATTGCGTAAAATATATCATATTGGTAAAAATCCATTTAAAAATTCAATCAAAATATGGACAACCGACCGCCCAACATGACAGCTCGGCAGGGGCAGAGTTGTTCGTTCTTTCGTTCATCGTTCAGTCAGTGTTGCATTACTTTCAAAACTCACTTGAATTGAATTCACTACAGTATTCAACTTTTTTCTATTGTGCAAGTCAAGTTAAACTAGACGCTCCTAGTTTCGCCTATAGCAAGGCTAGCACAAAATGTTTCATTATCAAAAAAATGTTCTGTGACATTACATTTCTTTACCAAACCATGTATTTTGTTTCGCCGAATCGTCGGTTTAGTTGTCAAAGAAAACGATCGCACGTTTGGGCCATCTTGGAGAAAATTCTGGTGAGGCGACGTGTCGCGTAAACTGTATACTTTGGCAGGTACCTTACGGCTACTGTCACTGCTAAAATCCATACCATAGTTTTTGACTGAGGGGGTCCGACGCGATAGTCGCTTCGCCTGCTTTTTCTTCCAGGCCCCTAGGTCACTGAAGAAATAATTAGATCTAGGTTTTGACATCTTTTCGATCGTCGACAGAGTCACATCTATTCGTGTTGGAACGCAGATTTAATGTTTTATCAAGTATTTTTTTGAGTTATGCCGAGATATAGCGCCCTCGTAGGCACAGTAGGTATAGTGCATACGAAATAATATAAATTCCAAACTTAAATCAACATAATCTACTTATCTAATTTCGAAACAAAAGAAACAAAACGCATTGCTTTTGTTAAAAAAAACTATACTGTTTGTTTTTTCTGTATATTTTATATTAATTATACTCTATGACTTGAACGCGCTTAACCAAGCTAAACGACGAAAATCGGGCGTTCAGGGGCCTTATTCCGAGTTTGCAACCGCTAATCACGACAAGACGTTGCGCAAACTATAAATATGGAAATATAAGCTCTATTCCAATGGTTATATAGTATGTATTAGGTTGGCTATTATAATGCAGCCATCTTGAAATACACGAATTCTTCGCAAGTTTGCACATGTATGGAGCATTGGAATTTCAACTTTATAATTAACAGGATAGAACTTACATTTCAATACCCTTACTTTACGCAAAATGCGCGACGGTGAACGTGTCAAAACTCGGAATAAAGCCCCAGGGGCTCTAGAGAAAAAGCAAGCGAGGCGACATGTCGCGTCGCCTCAGTCAAAAACGTATGTATTTTGACAGTGACAGTAGGCGTGAGGTACGCTGTCACCTGCCAAAGTCTATACAGTTTTGATTGAAGGCGACACGACTCGTCGCCTCGCCTGATTTTTCTCTAGAGCCCGCTTGAAAGTAAACTGAGTTCAACTTGAACTTAGTTTAATTTGTATGGTGAAACGTAAACAAGAGCTCTAAACTTGGTTAGACACTTGAACTCGGTTTAGCTAGAACTGATCGCGTTCAGTGTGAATGGTGAAATTGGCCCTTATTTGTTCAGTGATTTGAACCATAGTTTAGTGATGGGCGAAAATAAAATGAATGTGATTTGAAGTTTTTGGCGATCGAGTTCTACCCATAGACAATATTTCCTATACATTTATATCCACCAAATCGTCGAAATTCAGGCGACGCTACTCAAATACTCGCGTCGCTTTCAATAATAACTGTATAGACTTTGATAAGTGACAGCGTACCTCACGCCTACTGTCACTGTCAAAATCTATAAGTTCTTGACTCAGGCGACGCTTGCCTATATTTTCTCTTAGGCCCCAGGGGCCTTACCGGGAAGCCACATCGAAAAACCGATCGACGCGTCGTTGGTTAAAATTTTATAGGAAATATTGTCTATGGGTAGAACTCGATCGCCGAGAAACATCAAATCACATACATATTTTATTATTTTCGCTTTCGATTGAACGACGTGTCGATCGGTATTTTATGTGGATTATATTTCACGTCGTTATTTTTTTGGCATCGATGCGCATCGTTGTCATCAAATCGGCATCCGATGCCGGCATCGTTTTTTAGTTTTTTTGCTACAGCATGAATGGACAAAAAAAGCTTCTTAAAGCCTGAAGGGAATTTTATTATTTCCTAACAATAAAAAAAAAATGTGGGGGGGGGGGGGGCAACTCCCCTATTTTTGATATGAGATATGAGTACCTAGACTAAATTAATACTGTATTTTTCTTTATTTTTAAGGGGGGGGGTGACCCCCCCCCCTCCTCCTGAAATGTACGAAATAGGAGTAGTATAAATTAATACTTAATTTTTATTTTTGCACCGAAACTGGAAGTCAACGGTTAGAAACGAGCCGTCAAGCGAAACTCTGTGGGTTCTCAGTACTAGTGATGGAACGAGTCGTAATTTTTTTTACTCGAGTCAACCGAGTTGACTCGCTTCGAAGGCGCTGTATCCAAAATAAGTTCGTTTGGTTTAGTAATGGAACGAGCCGTGTCAACCGAGTTTAGAAGAATGCATGACTTGTCGAGTTGCACCGACGACGCTGTAGGTAGGCATCTAAAATAGGGTCGTTCGGTAAGTATTTGAATGAACCGATTATTAAATTTCATAACACCTTCGTATTTTTATTAGAAGAGCTAAATTTGATTTTGGATAGAAATATAGAAAAGTTATTTTGATTTTAATATTTAAGTTTAATAAGTAAGTACATACTTATTAAATTTAACTTAATCATATCAAAATTAATTTTCTTATTTGTAATTTTTTTTTTAATAATGTTCAGGATTTTATTAAAAACTAACATTACAATCAAACATTTTAATATACTTTAGTGGTATGTTTTATTTATTCCGAGTGCCGATCAAGTTTAGGTGAACCCACTCTTTCTGCGATCTGCGTACCTACCGAGTCAACCCGGGTTAGAAGGAAATTATATCGAGTCGAGATGGGTTGGAGAAGTAACCCGGGTCAACCGAGTTATTTGAATCGGGTCGGCCATCACTACTGAGAAGTACTGCCCCCCTAGCCAAGAGCGCAGTCGTAAATAACGCTAACGAAACTTTTGTATGAAAATGACATTTGATAATGACGTCACTTTCGTTTTTATCGTTGCAGAAATACCCAAAACGAGACAACAATATAGATACACCAATAGGATAATAAATTTGTTATCTCCCTCTCTTTCACGCTTCTGCGACGTTCGAGCGTAAAAAGCGACAATGCTCTTGGCTAGGGGGGCTGCTCAGTGTAATGTAATCTGTGCTACTCGCCCGTGCCCAAAGACATCTAACGCGTTCCGTGCTTAGCATCGCTGCCACGGATCGCTGGTTTTTTTAGCCAAGGTCGTTTCACCGCTCGGAAATGTTAGCAATTCAAGTTACCATCAATCGTTCCGCGACCAGAAATTTTAACACGAAAAGTTAGCATGGCTACTTTATGACAGATGTTTGTTTACATGTGCCCTGCGTTCCGAGAGCTAGCGCGGGCAGTTTTTCGTGCTGACTTCAAAAACCAGCGCGATGCCCGTTTCAACACAGCCATGTCATTTTTTTTAGCGTGCTAAAATGCAGCTCGGAAACGATCGGTGTGGCTACTTTTTGACATTAGTTAACCGCGTAAACAAACTTTGATGTGTAGTGTTAAAGTGTTTTATTATTCGTCGATTGGAACTGCATTAATTAGAATAAGCCACGATAGTTTACTTACTTTTTACTTGTTTGTTTTTGTGCCTTTTATATTTAATTTGTTTTTGTGCAAGAAGCTGTGTAAATCTGTAGTAGTGTAATTGTTTTTCGGCAAATAGAACCTAACCACTTGTACTATTATTTCTTCTGTAACTTAACTACTTAATAAGAACTGTATTACTTAGAATAATCCATGATAGTTTAGTTTACTTTTATACTTGTTTGTTTTTGTGACTTTTTTTAATTTAATTTGGTTTTATGCGAGAATGGAAAACCTATTGGAAACATATATATTAAATAAGCTTGCCCGTAGAGAAAAAGAAGAAAGCAGTGATGAAGATCTGGAATTTATGGAAGATGAAGATACTCCTATTGTTGTCACGCCTTGCAAACGGCCTAGAATGATTAACTATGTTGCAGTAGTTGACTTATACAGCGACAACGAATTTAAGTCACATTTTAGGTCAGTATTTTCGTTATGGTGTTTTCCACAATAAAAATAAACGTGTGCTTTATTGCTCTCATTTATTTCCATGATTTTTATCAGGTTAAGAATCCCATGTTTTTAGTTTTTTATTCATTTGACCATTGAAAATTTTAGGAACTTACTCCTAAAAATACCAAGAGCAAAAGAAGCTTATAATTGTTTATAAGTACCAATCATACTCAAGAATTTTAGCTATCCATGGATTCTCTGTTGTGGGGCAGGGGAATGAATTGCAGCATCCCCCGACTTGAGACCGAAAAGTAGGGCCTTGTAACTCTCCCTTAACCTAGCAAAAATCTTGACTGGCTAAACTGCACTTCAAAACTGCCTTTTTATCATTTGCCCATTCTGTACATTGGCCAGTCCACGCCTGGTCTAGGGATCTAAAAGGCACTCATTTTGAAAGGGATAATAATTGGTTTTATTAATAAATTCAGGTTAAGAAGATCAACATTGAATATATATTGAAATTAATAAGAGATGACTTAAAAACACCTGATGGTTGTGCAATCAAACCTAAAATACAGTTGATGTTGGCATTGTGGAAAATGGCAACTCCGGAATCATTCAGGTAATTTAAAGCTGAATTTATCACAAAAACTATTTATAATTTTTCGAACCTCGGGGAGGATGTTAAGCTGTCGGTCCTCCCACTGCTATCAACTTGTTATTTAATATATTAGTAGAATAATATTTAAATGTATTATTATCAATTAAAAGCTAAAATAAAACAGGTTGCAAGTTAAACCAACATATTGTTTTATTTCATATTTTAAATCATTATTAAATTGTGGAACTTTATATAGTTTCTTTCTTTTACTAAAAATAGTGCCACCAAATAATACCAAATTATTATTTGGTGGCACTACATTAACATATTACATTAACAATGCCATTTTTTACATTTAACAATTACATTCACAAATATACCCTTTAGCAACGTAGGGTTACTTATGACTTATTTCACCAAAAACAACTCAGGCATAATTTCAACATGTATGTCGATTCATACTGGTCGACAGCCTCCGTGGACTAGTGGTTGCGCCTTTGGTGTTGTATCCGGAGGTCGTGGGTTCGATTCTCACCCATGGCAAAAAATAATAAGTAGTATGTTTTTTTCTGTACAGTTTGTCATGGTCTGGGTGTTTATAAAATATAATATGTATTATATTGTTGTTTCTGGTACACATAGTACAAGCTTAGGAGCTAAGCTTGTGATCAGAGCAATATGTGTGTTTTGTCCTACATAAAAATAAATAAATAACAAAAATAAACAAAAAATGACATTAGAAAATTGATGTTTCTAACAGAGATGTCATTTATTGTTCGAACAATTCAAATATATGTTGAGTATGTAAGAATTACCCCGCAGGACCAACCTTTTGGCACTCTCAACAGAAAATAATAAAAATATGTAGGACAATTTACACATATTGCTCTGGTCACAAACAAAGCTTTAATCTTGTAATACTATGTGTACCAGAAGCAACAATATAATACATACTATATTTTATAAACAACCAGAAATGTATGCACGTAAGCACAAACTAATTACTTATACTTGTATAATTATGCCGATATGCATTTGTACACATGAGTGAATTGTGCATTGCGAGATATGAGCTTGTTACCAAAATGTGTGTGTGGCATAAGGTCATAATATTGCGGCACTAATATCAGAGGGGGGTGAGGAGTGTCCATTTTATACATAGAGTTAATAAGTATTCCGTTCTCATGGTACAACATTGGATTAGTCTGATAAATTTTAATTAAATGTTATAAATGGAATCTATAATCTAGTAACATATTTTCACAGATCGGTTGCAGATAGGTTTAATGTGGGCAAAGCAACAGCTTTCCGGGCACTCAATAGAGTAATAAAAGCACTGAACAAAAAAATAACAATGTTTATTAAGTGGCCAAATATAGAATCATGTGCACAAATTGCTCAAAGTTTTGAGAGTAAGAGCAGGTTCCCAAACATTATGGGGGCTATAGATGGTACTCACTTCGAGATAGAGACTCCAAAAATTAATGGTGCCGACTATATAAACAAGAAAAAATATGCTTCAATACAAATGCAGGTATTTATCTATAGTTTTAATAATCATCATCAATTTAGATTTAATTTATTTAAGGCAATTCGACCAAACTTGTGTAAATTTTATTTTAAGATTAGCCATACAAATAGTACCTTTAACTTTAAAAGTTCCGGGCTAATTAGCTCAGGCTGGAGTTGTGCCAATATGAATGTCAAAGTCAAAGATAAATCAGTTGTTTTTAATATAAATTTTGTTTGTGATTTTGTATGGAAGTAATAAATAAGGTAAATATAAAATTTTACGTCAACATATATATATATTATACATATATGAAATAATGGAATTCCGCAAAATACGGCTGATTCATTAATCAATTGTATAATAATTTATATTACTTTTAATATTTGAAAATAAAGTTAATGAGTTTGGTCAAATTGGACAGAAGTTGTGACATCTAAGAAGAAACACAATACAAAATAATAACAAATTAAACAAAATATCGCCAATATGTTCAGTTTTTACATTTACTTATATCAATATCAAAATAAATAATAAAAATTCTAATTATTAATTATATTACATATTTACAGGCTTATTCAGAAACAATTTGCTAAACTATCCTTTAAGTTAATAGCTTAAGGTTTAGCGAAACGTTTCTAAATAAGTCTTTTATAAACTTAACTTTAAGTACACCAAAGATGTACATCTATTTTTATATATAATTTAAGTACTTATATATATATTTTTGGTAACCATTTAATGTTTATTATCCTTAAAATGTAGTACATATTATGTTGCCATCATAGAAGCGGAAATGCATTTAAGCGTATTATAATCTGGATAAGATGATTAAAAACTAAAAATATTGTATTTAATAATGTTGGAAATCAAGCTAAAATTGTAGTTAGGTATAGCTGGCATTTGAACATTTTAAAATGATTATTATTATAATCATAATAATATTAATTATTGTTCCACTATAACATAACTGAAAACTAAATATACATTACCCCAAATAACAATATCATTGGTCATTGTAAATTTATAATATGTTTCATTGGAAGTTACTATATTTACTGTATTAAATTGTTTTTAGCATGATTTCGAATATTGTCCTAGTCATTTCTTTGACTGTTTGTCTTAGAATCAAAATAATATTTTTGTCGATATTGTGCATAATAATCTCTTTTGTTGAACTTATATATAAAATAAAACTAAGACAAATCAAAAGAAAGATTTTAATGTACAATAACAGAATAAAAATATTTATTTATTTAAATTTTTTTTTTCAGGCAGTTTGTGACCATAGGTGTCTACTAACAAATATTTATGTGGGTCACCCTGGGGCCTATTTCATAAACGTGACAATTGTAATTTACCATGACAATTTATAATACATTGCTTGGTTTAGTTAGTTCTAAGTAAATAATTCCAACTAAACTGAGCAATGTATTATGAATTGTCATGGTAAATTACAATTGTCACGTTTATGAAATAGGCCCCAGGTAGTGTACATGACATGCGGGTTTTCCGGCAGTCCCCTATACCAACATACTTCGGAAACATTGAAAAGTTTCCCAATGATATGCATTTAGTAGGGGACTCCGCATATACCATACATAAAAATTTAATGGTCCCATACAAAGATAATGGAAGACTTACTTCTAACCATAAACAATTCAATGTGTGCCTCTCAAGTGCTAGAGTCACAATAGAGCGAACATTTGGTCTATTAAAGGGTCGCTGGCGTAGCCTCTTAAATTGTATACCATTGCATAAAGTGGAGAGCATGCCGAAATTTATATCTGCATGCTGTATTTTACATAATATATGCATAATGGAAAGCGATTTTATGGAGTTTCCAGAACCTCCACCAGATACACAAGTTTCCCAAGCTTCCCAAGTAGACGAAGACCATGGGGATGAAATCTGACAGCCTCCGTAGACTAGTGGTTGCGCCTTTGGCGTTATATCCGGAGGTCGTGGGTTCGATTCCCACCCATGGCAAAAAATATTAGTATGATTTTTCTGTACAGTTTGTCATGGTCTGGGTGTTTATAAAATATAATATGTATTATATCGTTGCTTCTGGTACACATAGTACAAGCCTAGAGCTTAGTTTGTGACCAGAGCAATATGTGTAATTTGTCCGACAAAAAAAAATAAAATAAAAAAAAAACAATTACAGAGAAGCTGGTTTACAAAAAAGAAATAATATTATGAGTATGTTATCTCAATAAAGAATACATTAATCTAATTATTTTTTATTTACTTGGTGATGGGATCAATCAATAATGTTTCTTAAACACTATGCCGGTTAAATGATGCCATTAAATGAGCGGCGACAAAGACGAATTGCATTAATAATAATATGTAGTACAATTTCACAAATTGCTCTGGTCATAAACTAAGTTCTAGGCTTTTACTATGTGTAACAGAAACAACGATATAATACATATTACATTTTATAAACACCCCAAAATTACGAGTATATTTTAATATACAATTTGTTTTTAACTTAGGTATATGGGAACTTTACGTTAGGTATATATAATATACAGGTGATTTTTCAAGTGTGCCTTCAAGGCCAAATCCTAAACTATAAGGAATAGCGAGAAATGCTCAATGGATTCTCGGGGCCGATTTTGATAAAAACTAAAACTGAATCATTAGATTTGTAAAAATTGATTCTCCTAGCCGGGAATCTACAGGGAGTTTACCGTTTGAAGTTACAGTCCACCATTTAATCCTTATAAGCGACACTATTAGCTGGTGCAATAATACAGGGTGCTTTTTTTTTCAAAATCAACCGGTTCGATTCCCGGCTAGAATTATTTTTTCAAAAATCTAATGACGTAGTTTTTGTTTTTACCAAAATTGGCCTTGAGACTCCTTTGAGCATTTTTTTGCTATTCCTTGTAGTTTAGGATATGGCCTTGAAGGCAGACTTGAAAATTCACCCTGTATAGGTCCATCCAGCCTGAATGACATAAACGAAGCACAAAATAATTAAAGAAAACTTTCTTAATTTATTTGAACAACATTTTTATATTAATTTAGCTTATTATTAATATATTATATAACAAATAAAAGTTATTTTTTTGATATATATTGTTGAAATAAATTAAGAAATGTTTTATCAATTTCCATTCTTTCTTCATGGCGTTTTTGTTTGTTACGTTCAGCTTCCTGTAAAATTTTATTTCTTTCCTCTAATATATCTTCCCTTCGTAATCTCTTTGCTCTATTTACAACTGGGGTGTTCATTGATGCTGCAGGTGAAATATTTTCTGAAATATTAACAAAATAAAATTGAAATATTACTAGATATTGTTGTTGCAACCAAAACTGAAATAAATAAATACATGATAAAAAACAAAAAAAAAAATGTTGAAAAATTATATAGGCACCATCGTCACATTCTGCATTCGGCAACCGTGGAGCACAAATGGTCCCATAAGGTAGAAACTAATTTCAAATACTAAGCACCATTCTCATTTTAAGAAGACCAATTACATAGCTACACTGGCACCGGGTCCAACGTGTTACTTCCTAGCAGTTGTCTAAAGTGTCATACGTACGCATGCGGCCGGTTGTGACACACTCGACCATAACATGTTTTGGGTCTTGTTCAATCCGATTATAGGAAGTGAAATTATAAGCTTATTTACCAATGTTCGAAGTAGAAGCGTCTGGATCACTGCACACAATTGACACAGGGTTTGCCCAGGCATTTCTAGCAAATATAGAATCCATTCTCTGTCAAATTTAATAATAAATGTAAATAAACGAAATGTTATGGTATTAAGATTATAATTCCATAAAAATGCTTATACCTACTTGGTACAAATGAAATGGTTGGACGCAGCAAAGTTATCAATTAGCTCAGGGGCCTTACCAAAGAGCCAATCGATAATGGAATCGAAATACCGATCGAAAGCCAAATGTATGGGATTTGATACTTCTCGTAGATCAGGCTCTACCCATAGAGTAAAATTCCTATACATTTTTATCAATCGATGCGGCGAAGGTTCTTTGGTCAAGCCCCTGGAATAACATACGACATTTTATATTATACTTCACAAATGGCAACGTAAGACTTACGTCATAATAAGTCCAAAAACGTGGACTGTTCCCTGATTTCCCGTTGTGGTCTTTTACTTCTTTATATTTTTTTAATAAAAGTCTCATTCTTGTATAACATTGGGCTCCAGATACATAAATTTGACTTTTGTGCATTTCTCGTGATACCTATAAATAAATAAAATAATAATACATAAAGGAACCCAGGGGCGGATCCAGGTTTTTATTTGTGGAAAAGGTCTGATGTTTTAAGGGGATCTTTTTTGTTGATAATATCTTTAATTGCATTGTATCGTATTTAATTTAACAATTAGCAAGTCAAACTTAATAGCTGTATACGAAATGGCCTTCAAAAAAGCGCCAGTGAAAGGACTAAAAAAACTGAGTTTTTTTATATTCTAAGCCTCGATTAGGTACAATGAATGTTTTCATGTAGATCTTACCACATTCCATGCCTTTTTTTTTGTGTGCTTCTTATCATTGAATATACATTGTATTTAGTTAAGATTTAAAATATTTTCGTTCGTCCACTTGTAAATTGCTGAAATTGTTGTTGTTTCAAAAATTATTAAGCCGGCTACTGATCGGCGTTACGGGTTGTAATGTAACATGATACAAAAAGAACATTGGTCCAGTCAGTACAAGGAGCCGAACCCCTCGTCGCTCGCTTTTGTCGGTTTTTTGGCGAATCTCATTGATATGTTACATTACAGCCTGTAACGCCGGCTTTAAAAAAAAAAAAAACAATTTCTTGTATTGAATTGATATTTGTATTTTAATTATATATATATAAATTTTATTTTTGACATTAAACAAAAATGAAGGAAAACAAATGGTTTTGTCTTAAACCCCATGTTTTTCAAAATTATTATATATGTATATTGATATAATATTTAGTTATTTAAAGATATTACCTTCAGAACCAGAAGTATCTTCTGCATGATTTGATGATATTGATACTGGAACAAAATTTTAGATTAGCCATTTAAGGAGTAGATATAAATGCGAGTGAGATATAATTTATAGCTGCGTGAGTTAAATTTTTTTAGTCCAATACTGCTAACAGACGTCCCAATTTGGTTGGGCCCCGACTACCACCGGAACATGTGTGGTCGCACCACATTATTATTATTATTACTGGTCGGCAGTGGTCGGGTCGGTCGGGACGTGTAGGCCTGTCGGGTGGTTGGGTCCGACCAAGCACATATGGTCGGATACCAACCACCCGACAGACCTACACGATCCTTTAAGTTGGACCATCCAATAAGTGTATTTTTGTTGTTTGGGGGTAGAATGAGAAATAGCACCTGTTTCCCAGTTTATGTTAGTGGATGGTTTAGCGAATGGTATCTGAATAAGCCAGTAAGTATTCAGTATAAATATATAGCCCTTTAAAAGTGCTTTTTACCATAGTACATCATTATGTAAGCGGCAGATTCTAGTGTTTACAAAATTAAGTAATTTATTAACTAAAATATTACTTTCTCTCTCTTAATATTTTAATTTAAAGAAAAAAAAATTTTTATCTTCAACAGCAGAAGTTTCTTCTGGATATTCTGGGCGACTAATGTGATTTTCTACTAATGCTGAAACTGGAAGTAAAAATCAATTTTACTTACAAGACAAACAAATAGTATTAATCTTAAACTTACAAATCTATTATTTCAGAATACTATACTCTGGAGATGCATGTCGCTTTCTTAACTCATCTTTTAGTGCTCTTAAGATATAATGTTGAATTTTGTATATAAAATTCACAAAAAAAAACACAAAGTAACAAACATCAAAAATAGATTATTACGGAAAGACCTACAAAAGGATTTTTCTGATATATCCCATTGCATCTTATTACGAACCAATACCTATAGAGGTTTACTTTACATTGCTGTTGGTTGTAAAATAACAAGCCATTTTTTTAAAATAATGTATTAAACTAATATACCAGAGCTTTATTATGACTTAAAGATCAAAATTAAAAAAAATATACAATCAAAGAATATTGATTTAATAGGCAGACTACTATCACTAGAATCAATATTTAAAAATATTAACCTCGTGGCAGCTGTGAAGACATCACCCCTGCACTATAGTCACCCACAGGTGATTGATTGTTGCATCCAGATTGATGTGCATCTGAAACAATTAAGGACAATGTCATTATCTAATTCTGAATGCCATGATTAAATACAGTTTGATTATTATTATTTTAATTGTGTTCAAACATTTCGACTTTTGTCTATTACCAGTATAAGGATAGAAATAAATCAATAAAATAAAATTACTTTTTTCACAAATGCAGGATTTCCACTTCAACCATCCCTTTATAATAAATCTAGACTTCCTCTGTGGATATTTCATGGCATTAGATGCAGTTGAGTTGTGAATTTATGTGACCACATTTAATCTTCAAAATTTTCTGAACATTGCAACAATGCATATTTATTTATAGAAGTTAAACTCTTAGCCCAACTTTACCTGATGAAGAAGTAGGATTTTGTTCTCGTATGATGCTCATAGCAAATTCAGTGTCTGTAAATATAAAAATATACTTATTATTTCAAGCCAAATCTTTTTATTTTATTAGAGCATGGAGTATATCATCTAGACATCTGCCTCAAAATCACTACCTTATTGGAGAAGATAGAGTTCCTCTTCTTCGAAGTTAGAGTTGTGAAAGAGCATGATCTTTTTTAGAATATAAACTCCTATAAAACAGGGACTTAGAATTCTTAAGTTTTTAGCAAAACCATTTATAGATTGGAGCTTTGTAAAAACAATTCTATTAAAATAATACCTTTTTAAATTGTACCATCACGACCGTCTAGGTGGCCTCAGGGCACTGATACACCAACAAATGGTCAGTTTGTTGTGGGGTTTGGATAAATTCAGTAAATCCATCTATAAATAATTTCATAAGTTGGTATAGTAAAACTGGGACCACATGCTCTCCGAGGCACTATTAGTGCACTAAGGTGGTGTTGTCGAACAAGTTTACTTTTTTTTAAAATAAAAACACATTGGTACACTAGGGGGTCTTGATGTTGGTATGGATAAATAATAACCATGGCGTATTGCCTCTAAATTTGACCACAAGATCTACTCCCAACAGCATATAGTAAAGATGTGTGTGAGAGCTAGAAGAAATTTAGGCTGGGTAATGAGACAGGCTCGTGATTTTTCTGACCCGGGAACATTTGCAGTGTTGTACAACTCCTACGTTCGCAGTATCTTGGAGTTTAACGCCGTGATATGGAACCCAAGAGAATGTACATACACACTAATGGTAGAAAAGGTACAAAAAATGTTTCTAAGAAGCATGTATAAGAAAGTTTATGGTTACTACCCGTTCATGTATCCCACATTATTTATTTTGGGAATGCTCAATTACAACTCATTGGAAGTCAGGCGTAATGTTGCGTTGGTCACTTATATTTTAAAAATTTTAAGAGGTTATATTAGTCTGCCAACAATATTAAAACAAATTTCTCTGTTTGTACCAAATAACTACTTGCGTGCGCGCAGACATTCGCTATTTGCCGAGATGAGTGCTCGCACATACCTACAACAGCGTGCTCCGGTGCCTCGCGCGATTAGTTTGTTGAACAGAATAGGGCAAAAATATGAGCGATTTGATGTATTTGCATCATCTAATGCTGAAACCAACCGGTTCGTACTGAGATGCTTGGAGCCATTATAGTCAATATAATTGTATTATTTAGAATAAGTAAGTTCTGTTATGTACAATTTATAGTTTAATAAATAAATAAATAAATTAATAATAAACACCACAGAGTTCTACTATACCAATTAAGTCAGAAAATTATTTGTTCTACTGCACTACACTGTATACTAACCAATTATGCATCGTTGTGCCTCTTTTTCGCTCATGAATACATTATAAACATGTCCATTTGATGGATCTGTTATTCCATATAAATCTTTTTCCATTTTATATTTTTAAATTATACTTTGACTTGTCTGAAATCGAAATCCATGTCAATACAAATAGCTGTACATTTCTATTTTAAGAACTAAACAACATTGTGTAGGTAACAGGCAAAAACCTTAAAATTACTAGCCCAAAGATACATCTGACCCAGGTAAGTAAGTATTGAACCAATAGTGATTTTCTCGTAATTTTTCATACCGACAGATAATTTGTATTATATTAAATAATAATGATAAAGCTGAATTTACTTACATCATATGAATATATATATATTTATTAATAAACTTGTTTAAATACAATAATTTACCATGTAACAATATTAATTTAATTAACAACCTCAAATGAAATATATTTATATATCAAAGCTGAATTTACTTATATCTTAGGGTTTATCGATTTTTATCACTAAAACAGTTATAGCGTATAAAATAATTCATAAAAATGCAATTTGTAGATAAATATTTACATGTAAACAAACATCTGTCAAAAAGCAGCCCGAGCTACAATTACTAAATTCTTCAAAATGAGTGTGTAGAGCCTCCCCTCTCTGTCAGAAGACAATACCTTTCTGACCGCTTCCTATATAAAATAGTCCTAACCCCTTCTCATCCCCTTGTGCCCAAATTGGATACTTTATCAAAGCTTTCTAATTCAGTTTACTGGAGAAACAAGAGCAAACCTTGTTTACTAAATAGTTACCTAAAATTTTCCAATATAAAAGTCCCTGTTTACACCTCCCAATGCTTCCCTATTTTTAACTATCCCTATGATTCCTTGTTCTATTCTCCCACTACTGCTTTCTTTGACATAGATAAGGAATCCCCGTATGCTGACAGCATCTTTAACAAGGAAATAAAAAAACATTGGTCAGACCGCTTACAAGTTTTTTGTGATGCATCAAAATTTGACCATGAACAATATGTGGGTTCTGCTGTCTGGATACCTAGATATAGTATCATTCTAAATTTTAGAAGTCCCTCCCAATCATCAATTTTCACAGGAGAATCTCTAGCTATTTTTGAAGCAGTCTCATACATCCTATCCCATAATTTAAAAAAAACAATAATATTTACAGACTCTCAAAGCTGCTTAAAGGCCCTATCAGGTAATTCATTTTTGCATCATCCTCACCCCATTATACTGAAATTGAGGCATTTACTACATCAATGTAGTAAAAATAATCTGGATGTTGTGCTGGCCTGGATACCTAGCCATTGCGGTATTGTAGGAAATGAAACTGTGGACCTACTGGCTAAAGAGGCTACAGTTAATGGATCAATGAACAGTTTTATTTTATACCCACAAGATCTATCCCCACTATCCAAAATTGATCAGACAATAGCTTGGGAAAGAATCTGGCACTCTGATACTGATAAAGCCAAACACTTTAGATCTATCCAACCCTCTATCCCTTCTAAACCTTGGTTTTTTTTGTTTAAAAATTTATCTAAACAGGTAACCTCATCTATTTGCCGACTTAGATTGGGCCATAATAGTACCCCAGTACACTTATTTAAAATTAAAGTTAGGGAATCAGCTCTATGTGACTGTGGTACAGAGCTGGGGACCCCGGATCACATATTCTTTAGTTGCCCCAATAATCCTTGCTCCCTTTATGATAAACTCCCTTCTGAAACTCCTCGTCCTTCCAATATAAATACCTTGCTAACTCTGACCAGCTTCTCTGGATTTAGAGCTTTAGCCAAGTATATAAAAACATTAAAATTAAAATTTTAACCCATTATATTATTTATTTTTAACTTAAATATATTTATCAATGGGCCTGTGTGTATTATGTTTTTTTTTTTTTTTTCCAAATATATGATAGGATTTAAATTGAGATTTTAAATCCCTTGTATTTATTTAGCATATGTTTCTATTCCAGATCTGTGTGCTGTCCTGTGTTGTCACTATATTGGCCCTTGTGAAGTTATGTTTTGTCTTACTTAACCCAATGTTTATTTTATAGCTATTGATTGTAATTTTTTAATGATTTTTTACCTTTTTCTATGTACACTTGTCAAAACTCTATGAGACCTTCTCGTGCCTTCTCTATAACTAGACATTGGCAGAATTATGCGTAAAGCGTAAAGCCATTTATCAAGAAAAGAAAGAAAGATACAATTACTAACTTTTCGTGTTAAAATTTTTGGTCGCGGAACGATTGATGGTAACTTGGATTGCTAACATTTCCGCGCACTAAAACGACCTTGGCTAAAAAAACCAGCGATCCATGGCAGCGATGCTGATGTGGAAAAGCGACCGTGAATATCTATCTACAAATTGGAATTTGATTAATTATTTTATATATTCATATCTGTTTTAGTTTTAAAAGTTCGATTAAACCTAAAAAATAAATATCGTGTAACTAAATTCAGCTTTGGTATGTTTAGTTTGAGGTTGTTAATCAAATTAATATTGTGATATTATAAAATGATTGTATTTAGATAATAGTTAATTAAAAAATATTGATTAATTATATAATGATAAGGTAGTAATATTTTTAATTTCAATTATTTAATTCAAAATAGTGCTTTTTTCCAAAAAGTGGCATCAAAAATCAACACCGATCGTTTCCGACCTGCATTTTAGCATCGCTAAAAAAAATGACATGGCTTGTTGAAACGGGCGGTCGCGCTGGTTTTTGAAGTCAGCACGAGAAACTGCCCGCATTAGCTCTCGGAACGCAGTTAATTCATCTGTGCCCATGCCCACAGACAAAATAGAGTACTACGTACCCGTGCCGGTTCCCGAGCGTCGACCTCTTCCGTTGTTTATTCTGGAAGAAGGAGTTGACGTGGCTTTGGTAGGTTTATTGTCGGCAATAGATACGTGGTTCAAGCTTATTTGTTTAAAATTATTTGGATATAGTACAAGGATTACATGAAAATATTATTTAGTGAGTACCTAGTATAAAGTCTTGCCTCCAAACAATTTTATTATTATAGTCTTATTCCTTCTATCTTATATTCCGTATATATTCTATAAAAAAATTATTTCAGCGTTTACAATGTATACATTATTTTATATAACACTGGCGATAGCATGTGTATTTGCCGGTGTTCCAAATCCTGAAGAAACCAAAAGATTAATGGATCACCTTTCTGATGAAGAGCATTTTAAAAACGAACACCATAACAAGCAATTCGATCACGATGCGTTTTTAGGGGAAGATCAAGCAAAAACTTTTGATCAACTTCCTCCTGAAGAAAGCAAAAGACGTTTAGGGTAAGTTATTGATTGAGACTAAAACTTATGTGGGTTTTTTGTAGTTATATCACGTAATTAATATTTTAATTTACTACAATATAATTAATAGGTACAAACGGTTTTTCTACTATTCTACAAGTATACCTGATGTGGGCTTTAGGTATACCTATATATTTGTTTAGATTACAATATTTATTTATGTCAAAAATAATTACATAAAGCAAGAACTTTGTATCCACACTTGGGAAGATGCTGGCTCCTGTAAAACAAATTTTTGAGTTAATAAAGTTATTTTTGTTATATTATAATTATCATTATTATTGACAAATAGCGAAATAAAGTAGTAAAGTAGTAGCAATAAAATGTTTAATATTTTATTGGCTAAAATAAAACTATTAAAATAAAATACCTCATCATATATTTGGTAAAATTAAATAATCTAAACTGTAGTTACATCTTGACTATTATCTCTCACCCACACACAATTGGGGTCAGATAAGTTAGATTGCAGGAAGTGATTATCATACTCTATTCTAATATTAGAATAAGCTTGTAGCATTGCAAACATTAAAATGAGGTTTAGTCTCATTCAAAATTATACAAAGATGCCACTTTATAATAATTAGAATCTTAAATATTACCCTTATTATGTGAGAGTAATAGATGCCCTGTAATATATATTTTTTTGTTTTATAATGCTATTGATTTTTAATATTTATTATAATTAGTTTTTATTTATATAAAAATAATTTAATTCCAGAATAATTGTTGATAAAATAGATGAAAATAATGATGGATTTGTGAGCTTGGTGGAATTAAAAGATTGGATCCGTTACACACAGAAGCGATACATTGAGGAAGATGTAGAAAGGCACTGGAGACAGCACAACCCTGAAAACCATGATGAAATTCCCTGGGAGGTTAATGTTTTTATATACATTTTAATCTATGAAAATTTGAATTGGGCAGCACAGTTATTTCTAAAAGTCAAACTTACTTTAACCATTTTTCATAAAATATAAACACATAAAAAGTTTATTTAGCATTATAGTTTTAATAGTGTTTTGTTACTTTCTTATCAATAAAAATCATCTTTGACAGAAAAGAGATTTAACAATGATTTTAACTAAATTGATATCTTCAATAAAAATAATGAAATGCATAACAAATATGGTTTAAACATTTTGAAAATATGATTGATGACGCAAAAGTGCTAGCTGGCTTCATCAAACACAACTTATTTTATTGTTGTTTTGTGATTAGCTTAAATCTTGTTCTTATTATACTTCAAACTGGATATGTAAATTGTCATATGAATATTTAGGACTTTAAATTTCTGCCCCACAGTAACCACTTGTCTCATGTAAGTATAAAAAGCTTTGTTTTGACACTAATTTTATATTCCAGTCATACAAAAAAAATGTATATGGCTTCATGGATTCCATGACAGATAGTGAAAAGAAATCACTTAGCAATGAGGAGGATACATACCGAGCCTTGTTGAAGAGAGACAGAAGACGTTGGCATCATGCTGGTAAGTCTGCTATTGTATTGATTACCTTCAAAAATAGTTTTGCAACATTTTAGTTTTATATTACTAGCTGTGCTCGTGACTTCGTCCGTGTGGAATAGTTATTTTTTTATCATACAAACTTTCATCCCCTATTTTATCCCCTTGGGGGTAGAATTTATAAAGAATATTAAAGATTTTTGATAAGAAATTACTAAAAATGTTACACTTATATTACAGATAGAGATGAAAATGATGCATTAAATCGCACAGAGTTTTCTGGATTCTTACACCCTGAAGAGAACCCTTTCATGAAAGATATAATTGTGATGGAGACTCTGGAAGATATTGATAGAGATAAGGTATTTTTCTTAATCATTAACTAGCTTTAACATCTAAGCTTCTCCAAGCATGTTAACTGCTGCTGTGTGTGTAAAACCAGGTTTTATTTACCTGACAAGAGAACTAATTATAACCAGTCAGCAATGTAGTCTGCTTACAACATAAAGTCAATGGGATTTGGCAAAGTAGACCCCACATGCACTTTGTATTAAGGGTTAATTTACTGTAAGAATATTTATTTCACCTAGCTGTTGACCTTACATGTTGCACATGAAAGATATCAAAGATCTCCGTAAGATTATTTATTTAGAGTATTAAAACTCTAAAAATAATTATTTTATAGAATTTTGTTATATTTTAGGATGGTAAGATTTCATTGTCAGAGTACATTGGGGATATGTACAAGCCTGAGGATGGGGAAGATGAGGAGGAACCAGACTGGGTGCAGCAGGAGAAGGAACAGTTCTCTGGCTACAGGTGGGTCAAGGATAAGAGCTATTGAAGTGAAGTAAAATATTAAAACTACATGATAGTATTGACTTTGACATTGTAGCTGTGCTACAATTTTAGTAGTTGTCAATATGGACCAAAAGCTAGGGTTTTATACCACCATAACTCCAGCGCGCGAAACTCCACCACAGTGTTTGGCACACATGTTATTCTTGGTGAACTTGTATTTATTGGAGCATAGCATGCCATGCTCACCTTTAGGTCAGCATAGCATGCTCACCTTTAGGTCACATATAACATTCTTTTTGCATCTGTATGGACGCATTACGTGGGCGGTGGTTGACTGCCTCTATAGACTATTTTAGTGGCTGCGCCGTTGGCGTTGTTTCTGGAAGTCTAATTTTTCAAAAATCTAATGATGCAGTTTTAGTTTTTATCAAAATCGGCCACGAGACTCCTTTGAGCATTTTTCGCTATTCCTTAGAGTTGAGCATTTGGCCTTGAAGGCACACTTGAAAAATTCACCCTGTATACCCATTAATAACATAAATACAATGTTATTTAGAGACAAAAACAAGGACGGGTTCATGGACGAAGAGGAAGTCCATGACTGGATTGCTCCCCCTGAGTTTGATCATGCGGAGGCCGAGGCCAGACATCTGATATTCGAGGCCGACTCGGATGCTGACGAGAAGCTCACCAAGTCCGAGATCCTGGACAAGTATGATCTGTTTGTGGGCTCACAGGCCACAGACTTTGGAGAGGCTTTGGCCAGACATGATGAATTTTGATCCAGAAGCCTTCATATTTTAGATTTTCCAGACAAATAATTATTTAGTTATGTTTTTCGTAAGTACATTTAATTTTATGGCTATGTTAAATAATTGTTTTTTTTTATATATAATGAATGATCAACATAAGATGATACAATAATGCCCGATTTGACCAACTCTAAGGGAGCCCGTAACAAAGTTAAGGGACAATTAATGACAGTTTCATAGCACAAGGGACAATTAATGACAGTTTCATATGTCAAAATTTTTATTTCCTCCTTTAGAATTAGGGAGTTGGTGAAATCGGGCATAAGAATTGCTTAAATTAAGTGACAGAACATTATTTGGCATGAGTTTGAGGATTGCAATATGATTATTTAATCATATTGAATAATTGCATCAAAGTAAACATACTGATTACTCTTCAAAACTCATGTTTATTATATTTTTGACGCAATGTGAACAAGAAATATATTCTAATATTGCAAGGTTTAACTTCTATAACTTTAACACATTCAATATATTTTAAGCAGCACCCCTAACATAGTAGGGGCATTACAAACATACAATATTATTAAAAAAGTTGTGTGTATAGTAAAAACTTATTGAATTAATCAATTTATTAAATGATGTATTTTATATTAATTAATCATAAAATATACTTTGTTTTACTTTTGTCTGGAGAAACTAAGGTTATTTTGCATAGAGAATTTTAGGCTAGAATGCTCCAAGCTCCAATAGATTTCTTTAAATAGAAAATAAGATTTTTATAGGATTGTTTAGGGCAGTCATCTTGACACCCATACATACAAACATACTTCCACCATTACAACTTGGCTGTTAGTCTAAGTTCAATGATTATTTTTATATTGGTAATTTCACGTTAAAATCTTTCTGCTGTGGGTAATATATTTTTTATATTATATTGAAAAGTTTTTTTCTATTAATTCCGAAAAGCTAACACAGAAAGTTTAAATTAATACAATGACCGACAAAAATATTATTTTAATTATGCGACAAACAGTACCTAGTTGAGTATTACTGGAAGGGCAGTAGCTTGTTTTGTACTTCGCGGTTGCGAATGCAGTGTCCTTAACTACTGGTTTGGTCGCAAAAATCGGTTAATATACCTACAACTAGATGGCTTTCCAAAGATTTTAAACTAAATGTTTTCAGTTAAGATTACATTAAATATGGTGCATTCTAATCTAAAATTGTGCTATAAGCTATGTTACAAATAAAACGTTAGGTAAGTACTTAATGATAATATAGGCTTGCCATATTTACTATTTCGTTAAAATTATTAATAAGATATTTATACCAAAGGGTAGCTTTTATATTTTATTAGAAATCTCAAAATTGAGAAAATATTTCAATGAGAAATGTTGAATCTCAAGGAACAAAAAAATGTTCATAGTGCTCAAAATTCTGGTACAGTTTATAATTTTGAATAAAGTAGACTAAAATTATGTTTTTACTAAGGCCGAAAGTAAAGTAGTTAGTCAAATAAAATAAACAATTAAATATACTTAATAATTCAGAACTGTCACTGCTAAAAAACCTTCGATTAATTATTAATATTTTTCTGCATTACCAAATAATATTTTTAAACCTGGCTGAGTATTATTAACGAATTGTATTATATACTTTGTCTTACGAACCTATCATAGCACTACAGTGTCAGTTACATTATTTCGTAAATATAAATTATGTAATTTTGCATATTATTTCCAATTTAAATGTAATTTTTTGGAGCTGAAGTGCTGAATAAACTGTCATTTTTATATGAGTATAACGAACTGTTACCGTGTATAGATTATAGGAACCCGCCTTTAGTGCTACTCCATAAAATTTTCATAAAATTCCATAAAGTAAAATTTTCATTCCTAATATAATTAAAGTATTATTTTAATGCATTTATATCTTTATTGAGTCCTATAACGGCGCAGCTAACAGTAATAAAATGACAATAATTTAATATAAATGCTTGAAAAAAAGATTGAAAGTGTAGCATTTTTTTTTCATGCTATTATAATTAATGAAAAATACATATTAGTATGTAAGTAATTAACATTGTTTCAATAAATATTTTTAATTTACTTTGTTGTTTTATTGTTAGATTGTAAATACTAAACATTCACATAATATTAAGTAAATACGAATTAGATTTAGTTTTGGGTATTTATTTTTAAAATAAAACTTTCTATGCATATACCTATTTTTTTATTTGTTTTTGAATACATTTGATATCGAATTTGGTAAATGAGTTTTTAGGTGTTTAGAATAACCACGTAGAATATCCACAAGCAGCTGTTTAGGTACTTCATTTCATTTATATTGTATCTTAAATGGATTGTGTGCCTGATTATATGTGTATATTTAAGTAACTACAAGGAAGAGACTAATCACCACGACACAGGGAATCCTAGTGTGGTGAATAGTGAAATATATACCTTTGTAAATCTTAATATTTATATAACTAGCAAGCAATATTTTTTTGTTACTTTGTTATTTTTGTGACTTCGAATAAATACTTAAAATACTTCATACCTATACAAAAAAAAAGTTTTGGAGCTAATTAAAAAAAAAAAAAAATTGGAGCATGGTAGATATGTGGATTGTGAATTTGATCTTTATGATAGTAAGCAGACCTACAAAGTCCATGAATGGGGTCGATTAACGTGGATGTTTAACAGTATTGATTGCTTGCACTATTTCAAATGTTACAGAGGCGAATTTGCATTACGGGTCTATTTTAATATCCTCGCTGCCTTATCAAATCAACAGCCTAACTGCCGTGCAAAGTATAAGAGGCAGGAAGGTTCTTAGTAGCAGAGCAGCCATGGAAGTAAATAATACGAAGCCGCTCTAAGGCCTAAAATCGTCTATTTAACGAAATGTTAAAGTAGAGTGTAGAGGTAGACGGTAGAGTAGAGGTTTCCAATAAAATGTGAATTTTATTTATATAAAATATCCTTAAAAGGCAGGAAATGGATTCGCGAACTCGAACGTCTAAAAGTTGCTTTCAGTAATGTTATAGATTAAAAAAAATAAATAACGTGGATAGGTATTACTTACTCTATCCTAATTGTGTACATAGTCTTTTTATAAAACCCCATTTTTTTTTAAATTACAACAATGTTAAGGTTTTTAAAATATTTTATAAATAATCGTTCTTTAGTTGTCTTTCCAAAGCTTAATATATTTTTTATAAGGAGACTATATTTTTGAAATTTAAAATTCTGCTATACTTTAAGTTTTCAAAATACTATTCGAGTGGTCTTATTCATAAAAACTTATTGAGTCCTTCAAGAACACTTTAGTTATAGAAGGTTTTGTCTCTTTTATTTAGCAACAAAAAGAATATGCGTAAAAGAGACAAAACATTCCATAACTAAAGTGTTTGAAGAACACTAGGCCTGAATAAGTTTTTATGAATAAGGCCATAAGACTTTACCATTGTATAAAACAACTTACAAGCACTGCTTTTGATCGTTTTGACATTATTTTAAATAATTCCCAATAAAACTAGATTTGGTGTAGATAATCGAGATAATCAAACTATTTTGATGTCTGTGACAAATAATAAACTTGCCAGGAACATAAATATTTAAATAGCTGGTGTTAAGATCCCAAACTCTATCTCATTGATGCGTAATTACCCTGCAGGAGACTGCTGCATCGATTTCTTGTCGAGGTGGTAGTCTCCTTTCAAAGTGCGGTTACGAAACAGGCAGTCGATTTGACAATGCAGTAGCGAAGATATTATAATATAATTCACCTTGGTCGCTGGCCGCCGCCTATTTCGTAACCTCATCATTTAGACGGCATTGTGGGAGCGAGCAGGTATATATATCACACGCCGTGCTCCAAAATACAAGTACATAGGTACTACATAGATCATAGATATTTATTGTATATCAATAAAAACCAGGCATAGGCACTACACACGTGTGTGCAGTGCATTCGTTGCCTTCTTCCTTTCTCTCTTAAGTCCTACCGTATTATACCTAAATTGTAATCCTATTTTTATATATATCTTCACGGGTGCCGTGAGACCGTCTAGACGGCCCCAGGGTACCCAGCGGAGGGGTTTTAATCCCATCTCGTCGTAGCCGATGGTATGAGTCTACACCGAACAAGCGGCTAGCTCGTCGCGATGTTTTGAGTAGACTCAATAACCCATCTATAAACAGTTTCACAAGTTGGTATAGTGAAACCGGGACCGACAGCTTAACGTGCTCTCCGAGGCACTAGAGTGGTGTTGTCAAACAAATGTACATACATTTTTAAATAAAAAACTCATTGGTACACACCGGGATTCGAACCAGGGACCTTAGTGTTTTTAAGTCCAAGGTCTAACCAACTCGGCCACCACGTATATCCTATTTTTATTTAAGTAATTTAATATAACCTAACTAAGAACGTATCAGCAACACAAGAACCAACTCGCTAAATTATTCATTAAGGTTTTAGAAAAATAAGAAAAAAGAAAAACTTTGTTTTTTTAATATGTCTTTGAAACTTCTAAAAAACAAGGACAAGTCCTTTAATACGTCAAACAACGTTCACCAACGCACAAGTTTTTCAGAATTTTTGGCGTAATCTTACAAAGACTCGGAAGTTTGGAACTCATTAGAGCCAAGTGAAAATGTTTACGAACACCTTGCGCTCTAAATTATATTTAATCCCGGAGAAGACCACAATACAGTTTTTGAAAATCCAAAAATATTCCTGTTTTTATATCTAATAAGCAAATAGGTATAATCGGTAGCCGACTCTTATTCTTATTAGGTGTCGGACCATTTTGTTTTGACCCTACCTCCATGTTTACGATCGCCTAGTAAATTAAATTAAATACCGGAAATAGATTTTTTTTTAAAGAATATTCGGTACAGACTAATTTGTTATTTGCCTACAATGCCTACACTTGACCTCATGTGCGCCGCGTTTCAGTTATTATAAAAAATAAACTAGGTACCTACTTTTTTTTTTTTCAGACTGTGTGGACCAGTCGCGTAGCTAGGTAACCAAGGGCCCTGGGGCCATTCAAAAAATGGGGCCACACGGCTATCTAAACTGGTTAGGTTTTATCAAATTGATAACACTGCCAACCCACAGAAATTAAGGGGAATTCCCTAGGTATAACTTTTAAATTTCTCTCAACTGAGTTGCCATGATTAAAGTCGGGTTTCAAACTGTCATATTTATTTTGAAAATGGGAGAAATTTTTTAAAGTTCAGTTCGATCCAGATTTTCTGGTAAGGATTCGAGGCCCTCCCCCTGAGCTTGAGGGCCCCCGGGCGCTGCCCCGCCTAGCCCCTAGGTAGCTGGCGTGACACCACGTTGGCAATTTTAGCTCTTCGTTTATCTTAGTAGGACTATAGAATTTATATTTGCTATATTTTCCAGTAGGTACTTAGTATTTTCCTCTTGGAAAAAGTGCAAATCAACAAAGTACACACCCGAAACGTATTTGCCTACCTAGGTATATAAATAAATATTTTCGCACGCATATTTGAAAGGCAAAAATGCGAGACTGCGAAAACAACGCGAACGGTTTCCATATTTTTGCATATTATACTGTGACAGTAATATTGCCGCGGTTCATATAAGAAAGGGAATTTGTATGATAATTTTCATTTTGCATTTCTCGCCATGGAGACGTATTTCTTGTTTCGTTCGTCTCGATCGCGCTCGGGGGAAATTTGGTCGTTACATCGCGATCATGCGCTATGTAGGTAATTGGTGTCTTGATACTACCTTGGTATCAATTCTCGTATATTATCGACCTATGAACTTCGATAGAGTACCTACATTTATTGTTATTAGGTACAAGCAAAAGCACAAGAATAATGGAAAGTTACCAATAGGTACCTACCTACTTAAATATAGGATTTTACCATCTTATTTCATTGATGAATTAATTTAGACGAGGATTTTTGCTCATGTACCTCAATACAGTTTCTTTATTATATTCTGCTGAATATAATATTCTGTCAACGGATTTTTCTGAAAACACTCCCAAGAGATATAAAAATAGACAGCGGTTGTCTCTTAGGTACAATATTAATGTGCTTTATAAAACAACTATAAAAATAGCTAGGAGTACTAAAAATAAACTACTTAGGTACCTACTTTTAGGTTTAAAAACACCCGACAAGTGCCAGAACACGTCCGCGTGGAAAGGGTTTAGACATTAACATTTGTACATTTAATTTGACAGGGTTATAAACATAATCACTAATGCATGCTTCTTTCTGATGAAAAATTTCTCTGTTCTAATTCCATTAATATCCTGATAAAATGTTATGGGACCAACTTTGAAATGAATACTTTCATATTATTTTACTCAAAAATGCATGTAATGTGGTCAATATTTTGACAACCTTGTTTGAGCAAAGTTGACCTTGCCGTTCTGTTTTAAGGAGCGGCCGGAAAAGTTTTGCTGGTCACTCTAACAGGCCGGCAAAACATTGCCGGCCGCTATTTTGACGTTTCAACGTTTTAATATATATTTTATTTAAATTACTTGCTGGTTTTATTTAGATTAGGTACTTGCATTTTTGAGTAAAGCACTATACAAGCCTTGGCTCACTATGACTGCTTCGCTGGTCACGCTATGATTGCCTCGAGCTAGCCTAGCTACGCTCTATAACGAAAACGTTAGCTCGTCAAAATAACGTAATCCTTTATAAGTGATATTGAACAATCAGCAACAACAATAACATTACAGGTGCTTTTGCTTTGACAGTTTTTAGCATTTCATATGGTGACAAATGTAGGTACTTAAAGGACTTCGTTATTTTGACAATCTAACGTTACCTTTAAAATAAAGGAAAATATGCTGCTGGGCTCTATTTCTGTCGAGAGAGATCTCCATAGAAATCTGTCAATTTCATTCCAATTTATTAAGCCGACATGCATGTCGAAAGCGCCCCCACGTCGATTGGGTGCTCCTCCTTTTTGAAGTCGGTAAAAATGATCGAGATATCCATGCTGACGGATAGATACCTACGTTGCACCATAAGGGTTTGTTTTTGAATTGAAACCCTAAAAAGTGGGCGTAAAATATTTAGTTTTCATATTTCTAGGAAAGCCAAGTATAACAATGGTTCGGTGATAAATTTTTCCAACTCGGAAAGTAATAAAAGTTAGTAAGTAATTTCGCAGGTGCTAACTGCCACGCGAAAGTGAGAAGTTTGTCGGACCACTAACAGCGCCTTCGCATTGTACCAACTTTCTTGTCTGATACGACATCCTGGCCCCGCAGTTTACAAAAGATGTTCAAATGAATCTGTTATTTGAAATAATTATTCGAACTTATGATTGATTTATTTAAATAGTCTAGTTGCTTTAGATATAAATATATTATTATTATTTAAAATAAGTAAGTATAGAATCTTTAATTCGACCGCCTCCGTAGACTAGTGGTTGTGCCTTTGGCGTTGTATCCGTCGTGGGTTCGATTTCCACCCATGTAAAAAAAAAAAGTTGGTTTTTCTCTAAAGTTTGTCATGGTCTGGTTGTTTATAAAATAGAATAAGTATTATATCGTTTTTATCCCAATATTTTTCATTGATGCTCCGCTCCTATTTGTCGTAGCGTGATGGTCTTATAGCCTTCCTAGATAAATGCGCTATCCAACACTAAAATAATTTTTAAAATCGGTTCAGAAGATCCAGTGATTACCCCCTACAACTTCACAAGTATAGGTTCATGAAAATCCAATTTGTGGATAGTTATATACATCTAAACAAATATCTGTCAAAAATTAGCACGAAAAAAACATCTTTTAACACGTGTCAAAAATGTTTAGATTTTAATGTTAACAATTCCAGTTTGGTAAAGGAACGTACCAAACACTAACATTTCATGCTAGCATTTATTTAAACGATCGAAATGAACTATTTTATCTAAAGTGTATAAAAAAAAAGGTTAATAAATATTTCTTAAAAAAATATGTTATATTATGTAGGATATTGTTTTTACACATAATATTGCTCTGGTAACAAACTTTGCTGTAGGCTTGTACCTACTGTGAGTACTAGAAACGCCGATCTAATGAATATTATATTTTATAAACACCCAGACCATAGTAGTAAACTATAGGTACATAAAAACGTAGTATCATTGTTTTGCCATGAGTGGGATTCGAACCCACGAACTCCTACTAAATAATACGGTTACGAAACAGGCGGCGACAAAGACGTGTTTGCATTACAAGTCTTAACTATTTTAATATCCTCGCTGCTTTATCGTGAAATCAATCGCCCGTTTCGTAACCGCACCATTAAAGAAGAATACCACCTCGACAATAAATCGATGCAGTAGTTTCCGGAAAACCGTTGAACCCACATACTAAAACCGAAACATGGCAGGGTCATTTGACGGTTTTTGTATCTATATAATAATAATAACTCTTTATTTCCACAGTAAAAGTTTTACAATTTAAATATATGCCATTGATCCCCACACTAGGCAGAGCCTGTCTTGTGGGAGTCATTATTAAGGTTTACAGTAACAGTTACGGCAGAAAAGAAAGTAAAAAGATTAAATGAAAATACAATTAAAACAATTCATGAGATCAAATGAAACAGTAATAACAAAACAAATAATAAAGTTACACACATCAATCAACTTAAATTAAATCAAACTAAATTAAATCAAATTAAACCAAATTAAATTAAAATCAAATCAAATATTATTAAATCAAATCAAATTAAATAGATCCAGTATTGAAGGTCAGCGCAAATTAACAACAAGCATCCAGGAATAAGTGTAGACAATGGTTCTGAATAGGGGGTCGGCCTACCAGAGTTATAAAGGCCTTACTCTCCATCTAAGAAACCTAATCTACACTATTTAGGTATACCTAAATACTGTAGATTTTGCGTATTGATCTCTCTATCCTGGACGTTACCTGTTCGAAAGTGAATAAACCCAGCTGCAACATCATTCGAGCTCTACTAACATCAGCTACAAAGTCTTCTTTAAACTTAAATTCAAGAGCATGCTGCTGAAACAACAATTACACCTGAAGTCAAAGTAATTTCCACTCGGAACGTGTGCACGGAATTCCACCATAGCGCTTCTAGTCTTTGCTACAATCTTACGCGAAACTGAACGTAGAATTTCAAAGTTTTAGTTAAGTCCTTTGTATTCAGTAAACAATACTCTAGGTATTCCTATTCCCCATTTATATACTTCTTACCAACTAGACACAGCGAAGTACAATTGATTTTGTAGGTCTGCTCATTATAAGGTAGATACAAAGTCACATACCGCTCTAGCTCCAATAAAAAAAAATTACACAAACTAAGCTCTAGACTTTTTACTATGGCAACCAGAAACAACTATTTTAATGCTAACATAATATTTTTAAACACTCAGACCAAGGCATTTATTTTCTGTAAAAATTAACTTCTTTTGGTTCATCACGAATAGAATTCAAAACCTCCGGATAACACGCACTAGCGATCAATTAGACAATATATTAAGTATGTGCCCGCGCAAAAAAAATATCTTTTTTATAAGCAGATGAGCTTATAGATTATACAGAATACCATGGGTTACGACGAGGTGAGAATAAAACCCCGTCTAGGCGGTCTCGGGCGCCGTAATGCATCCGTGAAGTACAATTTAATATAGATATAAAAAACGTTTAGTATTTTTCCTATAAATAGATTTAGTCAGGCGTCATTGCAGAGGTATTCGCGAAGGCTTCCGAACCTTTCTTGTTCCAAATTTCTTTAAAGTCTTTCGGCTACTCGTCTGGAATGAATTTATCTCATCCAATATAATGCACGGCGCAATTTCTTGCCTCCGATACAAAGGGCCTGGAGAGAAGGAATTTAGATTAAAAATGATCGGTAGGTCGTCGGTGAAATGTATCGTGAAATGGTTTCCATCGGCTGTTAGACGAGATACGCAAATTATTCTGGCCATAACTTATTATTATTATTAATACCTAAATAGATAATATGCTTCTCTACGTGCTGTTGCCAGAAACTCCGTGTGTATATTATTTTAGAACAAAAATAACCATTTGCTATTGTTTTTTAATAGCTTACCTAGTGGTATTACTAAGATAAAGTAAACATAGATGGGTCAGGTTAGGTCAGTAGGCCGACTGACTGGTTTCGTTACCATACATTGTATGGGCGCTGGTAGCGAAACAAGATATCATCATTGATATCGAATAGCGGTGGATGCGAAGATGAAATCAAGCATCGCATGGCAGTTTCAAGTTCTGCTATGGACAAGCTAAAGAAAATATGGGGGAACCGAAATATTACGAAAGCTACTAAAATCCGGCTGGTCAGAGCTTTTGTGTTCCCTATTTTCTTGTATGCTGCAGAGACGTGGACCCTGCGCGAAACTGAAATCAAACGAATAAATGCTATGGAAATGTGGTGTTGGCGGAGAATGTTGGGCATATCGTGGACCGAGTTCAAAACCAACAAGTCCATACTGAAGGAACTGAGAATCAGACAGCGCCTTTCCTCAATCGTAAAATCACGCATTCTTACTTTCTTTGGATACGTGTCGCGGCGTGGAGATGCATCCATCGAGCGTCTGGTAGGTCAAGGCAAAGTCGATGGCAAAAGAATGCGTCGTAGGATTGAGATGCTGGCGGATCAAGGCTGCTATGAATCACCCCCTACATGAGTGCACCAGGAAGGCTGCGGTTTGAGAGAAGTCGCGACGGCTTGTTAAGCGTGCCACTGACACTCAAGTGACGACCACGACCACTCTGCCAAGAGTGTAGCGACTAAGAAGAAGCGAAACAAGTGACCTAGTCAGACTTGACTTTATAGTTCTTTACACAAGTTGACTGTCGGATGGATTTGTCTAGCGATCGGGGGGTTGGCCCTTAGTTAATATACCTACCAATTTTTTTATGTACATACTTTATTTTTAGCCTTATTTTTTTCTTTGTGTCAGTGGCGTGTCTTGGGAGAGGCATATGTCCAGCACTGCTATAAACTGATGATGATGATGATGACTCGAATGTATTACATATTTTTATATTGTTATAATTTCCATATATGTAATGTAAATGAAAATGTAAGTGATTGTAATAATCTTTTGGGAATAAAGATTCCTTTGCTTTGCGACGCAGATGCTTTCCATAAAAGGCATAGTATTTTCAGCAAATGTTTTTCAGCAATTCTTTTATCTCCATATAAAGTTTAACAAGGCAAAAGAATGCGTGGTAGGTCTCCATTGAGATGGACTGACCAAGTCAAGGCTGCTATGAATCACCCCCTACATGAGTGCCCGGTTCGAGATAAGTGGCGACGGCTTGTTAAGCGTGCCACTGACAAAAACCTAGTCATGTTTCAGCTTTAGTCTGTGGATTAAATGGTTTTCAGGAGACTACTGCATCGATTTCTTGTAGAAACTCGAAGTGGTAGTCTTTTTCTGGGTTGTTAGATATTAAATAAGGCACGTAATGCAAATTCGTCATTGTCGCCCCCCCCCCCCCCCCATTTCCTAACCGCATCATTTAGCCGGCATAGTGGGAGCGATCAGTGCTGTCTAGCCGTTCACAGGTCTAATAAAAAAAAGTTGTGGTACTTTAGGGGCCAATCATGAGAGTGGGACGCGGTGCAGATGCTTTCCATTAAAGGCATAGTATTTTCAGCAAATGTTATTATTCTTTTATCTCCATATAAAGTTTAACAATGATATGAGTAGCAGAGGATGGAGGACCAGCGCGGTCGCATAATGAACTGCAAACACCATCCCCTCTCACGGGTTGATTAAAATTTATTGGCGACGACCACAGAACTACGACAACTATTTGCACCTAGATAAGGAAATCTTTTGACTTGAAAGGAAAGAGTCAGATATATGTGTGTGTAATGTATGATTCACAAAAGTTTCATCCAACTCTTATATGCAAGCTTGGCACACATATTTTAGATATTATATTTACACTTATTTTAGAACAAAATTGCATCTACAGTAAAATCAAATGTAAATAAAAAACTTTAAAAGTTAAATGGTAGAAAATGCCTAAGCTAGCCTATTAATAGGTATATATGTATAATGTTTGTGCCAAAAATATTTTAAAAGTGTAGGTGCAGCTAATAAAAATATAAAACATATATTTAAGAGGAGAGTCTGATGAGGTTCTTTGACGCTTATGCTGGTTCAACAGCAAAGTATTTTACCTCTCCTCGCTCATGGCCTTCCCCCCGACCGAAAAAAATGCCGCATTTTATTAAACCGAAAATAAACGATGACTATGCGTTTTCCTTTTGCTTTTAAATTTTCTGTCTTTATATTTATTTTATATTATTTAACCTATTGTGTTCCACCGCTGGGCAAAGGTCTCCTTTCCTCATTCCATCTCTTCCATATATTTAATACTAGCTGTGCTCGCGACTTCGTCCGCGTGGAATAGTTATTTTTTTATCATATAAACTTTCATCCCCTATTTTATCCCCTTGGGGGTAGAATTTATCAAAATCCTTTCTTAGCGGATGCCTACGTCATAACATCTACCTGCATGCCAAATTTCAGATCCGTCTAGTGGTTTGGGCTGTGCGTTGATAGATCACTATCGAAATAATTTCTCCCGTTTTTTACACATTTACCACTATATCTTTGCTCCTATTGGTCGTAGCGTGATGTTATATAGCCTATAGCCTTCCTCGATAACTGGACTATCCAACACAAAAAGAATTATTCAATTCGAACCAGTAGTTTCGGAGATTAGCGCGTTCAAACAAACAAACAAACAAACAAACTCTTCAGCTTTATAATATTAGTATAGATATATTATTTTAACTAGCTGTGCTCGCGACTTCGTTTCGCGGACTGTTTTTTAGATCATTAAAAGAGCTATTATTCTTTAATACATATTTTTTGTGTATCTTGAACCGTTTTCACGGCGCACGCAACGGAAGGCTTCAAAGATGAAATAATTTCTCCCGTTTTTTACACATTTACCACTATATCTTTGCTTCTATTGGTCGTAGCGTGATGTTATATAGCCTATAGCCTTCCTCGATAACTGGACTATCCAACACAAAAAGAATTATTCAATTCGAACCAGTAGTTTCGGAGATTAGCGCGTTCAAACAAACAAACAAACAAACAAACAAACTCTTCAGCTTTATAATATTAGTATAGATATGAGAAATTTTTTAGCCGTTTTATTTTTTTCATATACCAAACTTAAAAGAAAGAATATCGTACGAGCCTTAGGGGTTTTTAATCCCACCTCGTCGTAGCCAATGGTATGAGTCTACACCGAACAAGTGGCTAGCTCGTCGCGATGTTTTGAATAAACTCAATAACCCATCTAAACAGTTTCACCTATTTACTCTATTTTGTTTAAAGACATGTTGTGCTTACTTCAGCGATATTCTATAATAAGCGAAATACTATAAGCCATACCTCTACACTACACCTCAACACTACATAGTATTGTAAAGAATTCCAACCGGTTGTTTATAACGTTAGGATTGTTGTTTCTTATTTAACAAACTAAATAAGAAACAACATAGTACATTTGTTTGACAACACCACCATAGTGCCTCGGAGAGCACGTTAAGCTGTCGGTCCCTGTTTATAGATGGGTTATTGAGTCTATTAAAAACATCGCGACGAGTTAGCCACTTGTTCGGTGTAGACTTATAACATCGGCTACGACGAGGTGGGATTACAACCCCTCCGCTGGGCATCCTGGGGCCGTCTAGGCGGTCTCGGGCGCCGTAAGGTAAATGTATGTAATATTTAAAATATTTTTTCGCGATCAGGAACCTATTTCATAAACGGGACAATTGTAATTTTATGTTTAGTCGAAATTCTTTACTTAAAAAACCAAGAAATTTTATTGTGTTATAATAATATAAATTGTCATTAAAAATTACATTGTCACATTTATTTAAAAGGCCCCAAGTTTCCATTACAATTCAATATGTTTGTAATTCTGTGGTGCAGACGACGAAGTGTGGCAAATAACGCGACCCTAATATATCTCATCAACAGTGAACAAACAAACGCGAGCAAAGACCTCACATTAATTGACGCTCTATTTGCTTAGACACCGAAGTTAAAAACTTCTGATCGGTTATCAAACTAAAGGGAAGAAATGCTCAGAACCATATTTTTATTTGACTCTAATATATCTCATATCAGCTTCAATTGATAATGTGTAGATTAATTAATGAAGAGGGACAGTCAGTATACACACAATACAGTAGAGGGGTATACAGTATAGCAAACAACGCCACTCCCAAATAAGTGTACTTGTAGAAATGCCTTTAGCATTAAAAGGTGCGACTGATACAGATACCATACAAAAAGGCATTCATTGATTTTTTAATTTATAATTTTTGGTTATAAATATGACCCATATCCATAGATTAAAACAAAAAGAGTAGATATGGAATGTGGACCCAACAAACTATGTCTAACTGACGCAATTTTGTTAGTTCGCAACCATTGTTCTACAAGCTATTGGCCTGTGCACATCCTGCGCGAGGTTTTTGGTTTATAGTATTTTGTTTAATTATATCTTTCTAATTTTATAGTTATATTTTTTCTAGAAAAGACCTATATTCTCTTGAGTTTTTATTAGTTTTGACCCTTATGAAACTGAAAACGGATCAGGAGGTTTTTGGTTATAGTTATAGTATTTTGTTTAATTATATCTTTCTGATTTTATAGTTATATTTTTTCAAAAGCACCAGATCGGTTATGTTGTTGTGTAATTATATCTGGTCCAGTTTTTGATAACAATTATAGATAACGTGCCGTAACTTCCCTTTTTTGTTTTAATCTAAGCCCATATCTAGGTTCGTACGTTTTCCACCCTAAAACCAACTGCTAAAAAATCCCTCATATTAAAATAATTTGTATAAAATATCAAGACAGAAAATTTTAAAAACGAAAACGTAGAGTCATCGTTAATTTTCTCCTAAATAAAACTAAACCATTATTTTTTAATATCTATTAAAGTTTAGGGGTAGAAATGAAAGTTATTGGCGAAAGTCACTTTGCTGCCTCTATTGTACCATCACGAGTGCCTTACAGCGCCCGAGATTGTTTTTTTTTAATTTAGGTACTTCCTAATAACACTATCTACTATATAATAATAACCTAATCTTCTTTAAAAAATTACGCCTTGGCTAGTCGACATAATAACTTAATTATGTAGGTAAGCATTATTCTAATAATAAATAGCTTATAAGCTGAGCGAAATCAAATCTTCAAGGGCTATATTTATTAATAAAATTCCGAATGTTCAAAAGTTTTCTCCAAGTCTTCAGTCGCCGAGCTCTCGGTTTCATGCACGACTTCATTTCAAATTTTCCATCAGAGTCTGCCATAAATTAGTATTTGATTGTTTTGGAAATAAATCTGGCTCCTCATTTCAATTTTGTTGGATTACTATGATCGAAATTTCATATCTCTGTAATATAAATCTTGGATCCATTTTGATTTTTACTACAAATATAACTTTAACAGTTAGTATTTACACAATACCTGAAATATTTATTTATAACGTCGTTTTTTAGAATAAGATGTGTTTAATTTATATTTAGTTCATAAACAATAAAATAGATTTATGTTGTAAATGTATAAATACAATGGGACAAGAGCAAAAAAATCTCAACACGTCCATTATCTGTAAATGTAAAATAGAATCAAAAGGTGCTATACTTAGAAAAAGTAACACTTCTTTAACTCCAAGACTTCTGTTAAAAAGTCTAGACAGCAGTCTTTAATGTTAAACGGATTGAAATAGTCTGCGAAAGAGAGAACGAACTCTTTCTATAGTGAACAAAGTTTGATTAGATTCGGATACCTTGTGCTTCCCACATGCTCGGAGTTAAAGTAAAGATTAGTGTAGACGCGGGCTTTGTCAGAGCTTCCGATTCAATCTCCGTTCGGGGCCTTGATAAACAAACTACAAGTAGGATGGGGTACACTTAGATTGAATTTGTATTAATGCCCGATCAAAATCAACACCGACGTGTAAACTTTAATCGCGTAGCCCAGACGTCCCTTTATTTCATTGTTACCTATATAGGTAATAGAGTACCTAAATACGATTTTTGTGCATTATTTTTATTATTAATAACAATTATAAAATTATTTATTGATCCAAAAATCGATTCTATGCATCCGTTGCCAAACTAGGTAAAACTTGTATTTCAGCACCAGGTGCCAAACAAACAATTCAAAAACAATTCAGGGTTATAAATATGTGGGTATAAAAGTATGTGTGTTATATATATGTGAGTGAGTATATTAATTTAATTTTGAAACCTTGTGAAAGAGTGTGGTAATTAAGTTCAATAAAAATTATAACAATATACGTAGTTTTAACAATATTAACATATGTGCGTGTTAGTAATTATTAATTCATGTAGTTACCCATTGCATTTGTTCAGTTTTATCATAATTTAATGTAAGCAACCCGTCAGCATTGTACCTATAAGTAATAGTGCCACTAATTTTGAGAGGATCTTGACTCGTAAATAAAAATAAAAGTTATAATTTGTACCTATTGAGGGCAAAACGAAACTAGCCGCTTCGTTGTATTGTAATACAAAATGTATTCCCACAGTGACTGAAATTAATACTCAAAATAACTTAAAAAAGTATATATATTATATATCAAGTAGGTATGTATATATATATATCAAGTCTTTTTGGATCAAAAGTAATATAAACGGAGAGTAGGTTTTAGGTGAACTTGACAGTTACAGGAATTCTTGGACCAAAAAAATATACGTTATAACGTGACCATTTTTATTTTTACTCATTGTGGAAATTATGACAGAATAAAAACTTTTTGGAAATTATATTGAAGAAAAACTATTACATAAACATAATTATTCATAAACTTGAAAAAGCATTTTATTATTATAATTTTCTGATCAGCATATTTGTTTTATCATTATATCTTGAATAAGAAATAAATTCTTGGAAAGGTTATTTTTAATATTCACTTTCGTTATCAACATGGCTTTCAGAACAGAAATCTGAAGCTATGTTTTTTCATGTGTCTAGAAGCCTCAATTAGTTAGACATTTATTAAATTTAGAAAAGACCTATATTCTCATGAGTTTTTATTAGTTTTGACCCTTATGAAACTGAAAACGGGGTCATGATAGGGCAGTAAAAATCATGTCATGTGATGTCAGTTTGTAAAAAAAATATTGTCCAAACATTTTCTCTTTTAAAGTTTACCAATTTGTAAAGTTAAAGTTTAGTTTAAGGATGTGTTTTCGTATCAGAATGTTTGTAGTAGTGATAAAAACATTTATAAACTTTTAAAGCTTTATTTTTATAGTTCCGTTTTTAAAGAAAAATGGAATCCTAATGGGTTTACTTAGTACGATGTCTATACGCCCAGACCGATATCTTGATAATCAGTTTCGAAAGTTTAAATTTGCAATAATAGTATCTACTATTATTTGCAATAATAGTATCTACTATTTTAATGACTTTTCGGTGCTTGAACTATGATTTTTGATAATAAATTCTCGCAATATATTTAATGGTTGCTGAGATAAAGAGTTAAAATATGGAATAGGTATTAGCTCGTTTTATGGATCTCTATATTTAAGGTTAAGTAGTTTTTGAACTATTTTTTAAAATATAAATACAAACTAACGCAAAACACAACAAATAGATAAAAAATCGCATGCCGTGCTCCGATAAAAGAAAAATACTTTACTATCTGGACTATTTTAAAATTGATTTCAAAGATCTTCTTTTTTTCTACCCTTTGTATTATGTCCTTTAAAAACCTTGTTCTTTTATTATTGTATGGCATATAAGGCCTAAGATATCGATAACATACTTAAGTAGGTATATCGATCGAACTTAACCGTTTTTAATTGTAGTAGTTTTATCTTCTTTATATTGTTTTAATCTAAGATTGAATTAGGAGCTTCATAGATTGATGGAGTGCAAATAGGTGTCGACCTAAAGGACGGGAATAAGTCTCAATGACCGCGGCATGTCGGGCTGACGAGACTTTATGGCCGACACCACTCGCTCTCACCCTTTGTTCCAATTCCAACTGTCCCCTCTCTGCAATTACTACTGTAGCTCTACTTTTTAATTTAGTGCCACGCCACTTACTTGCCCGACTTGTTAACTTAAATAATTGTCTGTGGTAGCGTAATCATAATGTTATAATAACAAATTGATCGCCTCCGTAGACTAGTGGTTGCGCCTTTGGCGTTGTATCCGGAGATCGTGAGTTCGATTCCCACCCATGGAAAAAAACAAATTAGTACGTTTTTCTGTAAAGTTTGTCATGGTATGGGTGTTTATAAAATATATGTATATATACTATTGTTAATGTTACACATAGTACAAGTCTAGAGTTTAGTTTGTGACCAGTAAGCAGTATGTGTAAATTGTCTTACATATTAAAGGCATATAACCTTCCTTTCGTATAGTTCACTTAACGTTATACCAATTTTAATCAAAATAGTATAGTTATAGACCATAAAAAAACTGAATCTGTATTATGGTACCAGCTGATAGTGATGCTTATAAGGATCAAACGGTGGAAAGTAACTTCAAACGGCAAACTAAAGGACGCGAAGTGTTAATTTTTAAGAAAATAAGTTGTGTTTTTATACTGAACTAATATATTGTTAGACTTGATAGCCATTATTGTCAATACATTAGAGGAATTAATTTTATTCTTACTTTTATTGAAAAAATTATGATGTTGTTTTCAATGAGCATAGGTTTTAAGGCGAGGTGAGTTCAGAGATTGCGTCGATTATTCCGATTTTTTTAAGAAAAAGACTGTTTTAAGACGAACAGAAAAAAATTTTTCTTAATTTGGAGGATATTAGTGATATAACTGTTAAGTCAGAAACGTAAAAAAGTTTTCGGGTACGGGTTTGTAACTTCGTTAATGTACCTTTGTGATTTCGCCAATATCCATATTTAGGCATTAATGCATAGTAAACCTCCTATGTCGCAGTGACTAAAACAAAATAAAACTTGACCATACGTACACGTAACCTAGACGCAAAGACAATAAAATTTTCGACATTATAAACTACGCTGCTGAGTTAGTTTACCTAAACGCATAGTTAAAAGCTACGTCAGAATGATAAAAAATATTCGACAAAGGTATTTTGCACCTTTGTCGAACGCTTTGATTTGAGTGTACTTGTAACGCTGAGATAAAACATAGGGAAGTAGATAAAAATACGTAATTTAACTGCATACCTCGCCTTAAGAGCATTATTTTAACAATTTTATTACTTCGTAAAGTAGACTGGTGGTAAACTATGAACATTTTAAAGCGATCGATAGAAAAAGCCAGAAGAAAAAAAAAATGCCTCCGAATACTATCGGCGAAATGAGGACGGGATAATCCCTCCGCTAGAGGCCGTTTAAACGGTTCTCGGGAGCCAAAAAAGTCACCCGTAATGGTATTTATTTATTTATTATTAAAATTAGCACTTTCCTTTAGTTTGCCGCTTGATATTAATTACCAGAATTTGACCTTTATAAGCGACACTCAGCAATTTGACCTTTATCAGCTGGTGCAATAATCCAGATTGAGTTTTTTTTTCAATATCAACCGGTTCGATTCCCGTCTAGGAGAATATTAAAAAAAAAACGTGATGATGCACTTTTAGTTTTTATCAAAATTGGCATAAGAATTCTTTGAGAATTTTTCGCTATTTTTTGTAGTTTAAACACGTGTAGTTTCTGTGTAGGATTTGGACTTGAAGGCATACAAGAATAATTCACCGTAAAGATAGTTTCTCAATATTATAACTTTTCGAAACAAAACATATCCACCCACCTATAACGTGTAAATAGGAAAAAAAAAATGTGGTTCATTTTCTTTAATCACGTTATGAAGAGTGTGTATTCTAAATGAGTGCTTTATTGAAGAGGTTCACGAAATAATAATGCGAGAATACATTCGTCGCGATCAAACTCGCTTGGTGCGACATGCTAATCGTAGAGAAATAGTATATACTGTATGATAATGATGATGCTAATCGCTGCAATTAAAACTCATTCGCATCGAATCCAACGAATAGATTCGATCGCAGCTACGATTGCATCGCAGTCGGACCAAAACTTCAATTTTTTTAAAGCACGCCATATAACTTTGTATTTACATGATGGTATACCTAGAAAGCCCAGAATGGGCTATAGTAAATATATTACTTTTAACAGCACTCGTTGCTCCTGCTGGCTGCTGGGATGTGGTTACGAAATGGGCGACAACAAAGACAAATTCGCGTTACAATCCTACTTTAAAATATCCTTGCTGCTTTATCTTCAAATCCACTGCTCGTTTGGTAACTGCAGAACAGCTCGTTTGGTAGACTAACACCTCGACAAGAAATCAATGCAGTAGGCTCTTGAAAACCGTAGAACTGTAAACCCACATACTAAAACCGAAACATGACTTTGATGCGGTCAATTGACGGTTTTTGCATGTGTATGGTGTAACAAACGAACAGTCGACCTAGCGAAGTTATAGAGGCCTTTCTCCCACCTAAAGTCTTTCGTTATTAACCGAAGACCAACATAATAGATAAAGTTCTTAAGTTCTTTAAAAGCTCCAGAATAATTACTAGTGAAATTCTTTCTAAATCCAGTTCCAATAATCCCGCTCCAATTGTTTTCCAATCAGTTTTAAGAATCGATGGAAGTGCTCTTTGATTGGACAAAGTTTGAACGGTTTCCATTAAGAGTTATTTAAGAAATTTAAGCTATAGAAGATAAAATTATAATTTTATATATTTTATCAACGTACCTGACGTTGATAAGACATTCTAGAAGTTAATTTTATCGTTAACACGACATGAGACTTTGTTTTACCCGATAGTAAGCAAAACAGATCTACAAGGTCATTGAAACGTTTAACACAAGTTAAGAGTATTGGTCACTCCCATTATTCTGGGTAAATGAAGCGGGTAATAAACGGGCGGCGACCAAGACGACACTACGAGTCAACTGGCTTTATTTTTAAATTAACGCCGATTTGCCATTTCGGAACCGCAAACATTTTTTTTAAGGAAAAATGTGGAAGTGCATTTATTATTCCCAAAGATTGGATCCTAATTAAATAGTACATACATATCATCACGGGTGCCTTACAGCGCCCGAGACCGCCTAGACGGCCCCAGGGTACCCAGCAGAGGGGTTTTAATCCCACCTCGTGGTAGCCGATGGTACGAGTCTACACCGAACAAGTAGGCTAGCTCGTCGCGATGAAAAAAAAAAATTAATTAAATAGTCCCTTTATAAAAAATATAATAACATAATTAGGACCAAGAGAAATCTTTGGGATCAAGTAAACCTGCACGTTTAAAAAAAAAAACTATTATTTCTAAAAACAATGTTCGAGTTCGCAAATACTGAAAATCAAACCATAGTGACTATAAATGCTTCCATATAATCTTGGGGCTTAAAAAATAAGTGACAAGCAAATTATAATATAGGTTTAATGTGTGAATGTATGTAACGTAGTCTTTTGCCCGGGGCTCACAGACCATGAAACAACTCAGGGCAGGGTACTGACAAGGAACAACAAAGAAAAGAGAGAAAGGTTAACACAATATATTTACAATAGAAGATAGAACAGACAAACTTAAAATTATACTTATACTAAGGAACCTTAACTAACAAATATAATAATAAAAAAAATTACTCCCCGGGGACTGTGACAGCTCCTCAAGGGAACCCCGTCAGATCAAGCCTGTCCTGCACAGCCACCGTAACGCACCACCAGTGCTGGGAGTAAGCAGCGTCCGCTCCAGATACAATTACTGACCTGTTAGACAACAATATTTAGGCTTCTATCTAGGATAGCAGAATAGAATTTCAATACTATTCTGCTGTTCCACAAAAGCTATACTCACAATTTACACTTTGCCGGGACGCTGACACTTTTATTTTATTTATATTTCAGACAATACAATGTCGTGTTAGCCTCTTCGGTTTGGAAAGGAAATGTGAGCGATCACCCCGAGCCTGGTAATTTATAGACTCGGTCCCTAAACTCAAAATGAGGTAGATTAAATTTAATTATACAATTTTCAGGTAGCGATCGAACACATTTCCCTTCAACAGAGGTTACCTTTTTGACGTTGACGGTCATCCTCGGTGTTGCCAAATTAAGATTTTTAATTTGAAACACTCCGATAACTGTCACATTTAGCGCTAGATGGCGCTATTTCGTTACATGTATTAATTATTATTGTATTTCAGTTACTTAATTCTTCGATTTATGTACTAAATTACGCATCTATATTTTCCTTATTGATAATGTAGCTTGTCGGATATAAAATTGAAAAGCTTCTGAATATAATTAATACAAATTTGATAAAAAATATATTTAGGAAAAACAAATTAATTTCTAATCCTCAGATTAACTAAATTAGGCTCTTAATTAAGTTAATAGAAAATGAATTGAGGAGCGAAGAAAAAGTTGTGAAAGTAAACAATACGTAAGTCGTAGCGAGGAAATTATTAAGTTATTTAATAAAGCCAGCGATAAGTCCACGGTGGACGGCGGCTCCGGCGGCCAGATAAAAGGAAATAACTTTAAACGAGAAAAGTTCGCTTTTTGTCAGAGAGATAGCGGGCTACTGTGACGAGGATGGTGGAAGACTCCTTCCATATCTTGGCGTTTCAATGGAATATGGTTACCTAGTACTTTAATTAAAATTTTGGAGAGAAATTTGAGGATTTAACTATCTGTAAGCATTCCACGTGTAAGTTGAAAGACCCCCAAAAACTTTATCACTAAAACAAAAAAAAAAAATATAGTGAACCATTATATGAATCATATAAAACATAATTAAAAAAAATAAGAGAACAGTCTGATTTAATACGGTCGAAAAAATATATAAATCAATTACGTAAACTCTTACAGATACCTCTGAATATCTAATTCTAGAAAACGCTCCTGGGGAGCAAAGCTAGTATAGGCCTACCTCAAGGTGCGGCGTTGGGATTTTCAAGTGTTTTCTTGTATGTAACGTCGAGCTTAAAGCTCTATTCTACAACAGACAATAAGTCTCTCTATTCTACAACAGTCAATAAGTCCTGTAGATACTGGACGAACCTGACTTTCAGCGTATTCGTTTTATAGCTGATTATTTTGAGCATGCATTTTTATTTTCCTTCATACCATGAATATTTGTAACTAAAGCTGAGTCTACCAGGTATATATGGCACGACACGAACTCAAAGCCGGCATTTCACATTAACAAAAGTGCTATAAAACGTTAGACTATCCTTGGTAGATCAGAGGCCAATTATATGGCCGTCTATCTGCACTCAGAATTTAATTTGAGTTAGCAACATTTTTTATCATTTTGGAGTCAAACCTACTGGAACCATGGGGGCAACGCTCCCGCATTTATCCAAAACCTCAGGAAAGGGGTGTTCATCCCAAATACCTACAATTCGACATTGCCAAACAACGTGGCAATTCTGATTTTATAATTTGCAATGCTGCTGCTAGCAGTATTAGGTACTCTACCTCATACAGTGAATATTTTAATTCATTAAGTTTATATTTTATTTTATTTTGTAAATCTATAAATGATTTTAATAAAAATTTCATAGTAACATGTTATTCAACATTGAATATTTACACCCATTCCGCTGACTTCTCAGACCTCGCTAAACTATTGAGCGACGTAAACATATAAAAGTTGTTACTACTTAAGGTTATAAATTATGAGCTCGAGGAAAGTTTGTCCCCGGGGCGAATGAGAAGGGGGGCGTTAATAATAAATAGTTCAGTAGCTACATAATTAAGTGAGCAAGCAGCGAAAGTTATATCAAGGACTATAGATCTAAATCGTTGCAGATATGGGATAGAAAGCATAGGGCATCAGAAGAAGAACTATACTGTAAAATGTTAAAATAATTCCAGTACCATTATGTGCTAGATTTCGGCTTTTGCTTTTCTAAGATTTCCGCTGTGGAAGGTATATAGTCCAACTGAGGAGTGTCTAAGGACTTCAAGTGCTAATGCCGTATTAATTGGGACATTTTTAGAAATTCTCTAAAAGTACATAAAATATTTTGGTAAAGAATAACCTTGGGGATCAGGAATAATAAGCCCCAACGAGCATAGTTATCAGTTATTGCACTATATCAAAGACATATCTGTTGATTTTAACGTCTCTAACTATGAACTGGGATGATATTTGCCAAACTTATTTCACAAGAGACCGCCGACATCCAAGACCTTTCGTGTGTGAGTTTGCCAATATTATAACTACTTTAGTTTATTATTGATGGTTCCTTTATTTCGAATTGATATGTAGGTATGTGTTTTTACTGCTTTGAGTATTTGTATATATATATATATATCATCACGGGTGCCTTACGGCGCCCGAGACCGCCTAGACGGCCCCAGGGTACCCAGCGGAAGGGTTTTTAATACCACCTCGTTGTAGCCGATGGTATGAGTCTACACCGAACAAGTGGCTAGCTCGTCGCGATGTTTTGAATAGACTCAATAACCCATCTATAAACAGTTTTACAAGTTGGTATAGTGAAACCGGGACCGACAGCTTAACGTGCTCTCTGAGGCACTATAGTGGTGTTGTCAAACAAATGTACATAATTTTTTTAATTAAAAACTCATTGGTACACACCGGGATTCGAACCAGGGACCTTATTACATAAATTAAACAGAAAATTTCGCAAAATCCATTTAGAAGAAGAATTTTACTTGTAAAAGTTAGTACAAGAGTATCTTTAATTCGTCTGTAATTTTGGAAATTATTTAGTTTTGTTTGGCAGATACCCATCCAAACTAAGGGTGAGTTGCTCCAAAGTGTCTGTTAAAGTAATCGTAACGATTAAAGTTAAAAATGGCGTCGAATGTACCAGCTGTCATTCGAATTTCAAAATAAAACTGGTACATTCGACGCCATTTTTAATTTTAATCGTTACATTTACAGAGAGTTTATTTTGGTGAAACTCAGCCTAAAAGGGTCGTAATATCGGTTTTCATACAGAAATCAAAGCTAAACTTTGACTTGTATTTTTTGTAAGTTAGTCGTCAAATCGCAAAATATTAAGTTTAACTTTATAAGTTCTCAATTAGATCTTGAGCATAATTGGGTTGGACTTCGCAGGTTTGCTTACCAAAGATAAAATTCACATGCCTAAATTAAAAATATCAATAAATATCAAAAATAATTTTAAAAGCTTTTAATAATTTTGGCGAAGGTACCAAATCACCGTAAAAAGTTAAGTGGAGTATAAAAATCTGTATAAGATTACGCTCGTTTCAAGGATACTGAAATGGAAAACCTCAAAAGAGTTACGGTCATGTGCGTTATCCTAAACATAACATTATTAGGCGGGAAAATTGAAAATTTTACAACTACCTTCATGTTATTTGTCATAAACTTGGGATTTAGGAATCGTTAACTGAAATAGGTTATCGTAAATTTAGTTAACAGTTTCCTACATAGACAGATAAATAATAAAAAATCGCAGGTTATCTTATTTTATCAAATTTGTTTTACTGGTGACTTAGGAAGGTTTTTTCTTTGGTCTAAATGAAGCTCTAATGAATAAATCGAAAAACTTTTGCCATCGAAAATAAAAATAAATTTAGCTTCTCCATACAAATTGGTTATTTTAATAATACTAGTTAGTATGCAGAAGCCTGTTTCTTTTCATTTGCGACACATGGTTCCATGGTAAAAGTTTATTGATTTGATCAGTAGGACATCATATTATCTCAAACTAAAACATTTCAAAGTATGAATTAACAAAAATTTTTATGTATAATTTTTTTAAATTACTGTAGGTACAACTCTATGTTATTTAACCTTTGGGAGATTTTTTTAGTCGCTAGAAAGTCTAAGGTTTTATAGTTAAATAATTTGTTTGACAACACCACTATAGTGCCTCGGAGAGCACGTTAAGCTATCGGTCCCGGTTTCACTATGCCAAATTGTGAAACTGTTTATAGATGGGTTATTGAGTCTATTAAAAACATCGCGATGAGCTAGCCAATTGTTTAGTGGACATAACACCTCGTCTCATAGCGTCCTCTGGTGACAAGAGGGCTGGCTCATTCCTCGCTCAAAGAATTAGCATTGCGAAGCGGGGAAATGCAGCCAGTGTTCTTGCCACCATTCCACGCGGACTTGATCTATATTAGTACTAGGTAATTAAATTAAAAAAAAAACTTATTATATTTTTGAATAAATGATTTATGTAAAATACATCGAATTGTATATAGGTTAATTATTAATCACTCTACTTAGGTATATATATATATATATCATCACGGGTGCCTTACGGCGCCCGAGACCGCCTAGACGGCCCCAGGGTACCCAGCGGAGGGGTTTTTAATCCCACCTCGTTGTAGCCGATGGTATGAGTCCACACCGAACAAGTGGCTAGCTCGTCGCGATGTTTTGGATAGACTCAATAACCCATCTATAAACAGTTTCACAAGTTGGTATAGTGAAACCGGGACCGACAGCTTAACGTGCTCTCCGAGGCACTATAGTGGTGTTGTCAAACAAATGTACATAAATTTTTAAATTAAAAACTCATTGGTACACACCGGGATTCGAACCAGGGACCTAAGCGTTTTTAAGTCCAAGGTCTAACCAACTAGGCCACCTAGGTATAAATAAAATAAAATATCATCACGGGTGCCTTACGACGCCACGACGCCCGAGACCGCCTCGAAGGCTTCAGGGTACCAAGCGGAGGGGTTAATCACACCTCGTCGTAGCCGATGGTATGAATCTACCTACACCGAACAAGTGGCTAGCTTGTCTATGTATGGCATCTTTATATAGTTACCCATTTTGATATGGCGAAACTGGGACCGACAGCTTAAAGTTATCTCCGATGCAATATATAATAGTGGTGTTGTCAAACAAATTTACATAAACTTTTAAAATATAAAAAAATCATTGGTACAAGCTGAAGACCTAACAACTGTTGTGTTTTTATGTCTGAGGTCTAACCAACTCGGCACTACATTCCAAGAAATTCATGTCTTCTCCTGGGAGTCTTCTCAGGACACTATACAACTAACAAACACCTTTGTACTATAGGAGTAAGAAACGATCCCACATGCAGATTCTGTGGTAAGGAGCCCGAATTTATGCGGCACCTACTGTGCGAATGTGACGCTAGGGTCATCCAAAGAAATAAATACAGGTTTATCCGCATCCAGAAAGCTACAGGCTAATCGACCTTAGTGATGTCAAAAACATATTTGGGGACGGTACTGAGGTTTGTGGTCAATAGGAATGGGGAACACACAAAAGATCCCATAGGGTCGAAGTGTTTTTGATCGATGTCAACCCCTAAACCAATAAGATAAGGTAACCAACTCGGCCACCACGCATATACTAAGGTATATGACCGCAATAACTATTCTTCACAAAATGCAAATGACATCGAAATTAAATTACGACGAGAGACGACTACAAGTATAACCGACGGCTGTTATCATTAAAAATAAACGGGAAATCGACAAATAATTGGGGAAAATTAATTTAATACCGGCTCATTAATGCCCGGGGCTTAAAGGATAGAATAATTACGTTTACTAATTACAAATTAACGTAATTTACGTAGGAATTTTATTAAGCCCTTAATTGACTTTATCTGTCGGTAATGTTTTCTATCTATCTTTTTCTTTACGACTTTTTATAGGAGCTCGGCGTGTCTACGAGTACCTTGTAGTAGTCAGACCGACAAACCCCATGTATGGGCACAAAAGAAGTAAATAGTACAAGTAGTATGGGGCCGATAATACATTGGATGACTCTCTATGCCGGTTAAATGATGAAAATTTTTACATCGAGGTTTGCCTATTGAAATCTACAAGAGATCAAGATCGTGTGAGTTTCATAATATGCTTAAGGATTGTCTGTTATTATTATCACTGTAATTATTTATTATGAAATTATATTGACAGTGTAATAGAGGCAGGTACACAAAATAAGTTTAATATTACGTGAAATATAAACTTAAGGACGAAACTTAAACGTTTCGGCTATAGGCAATGATAGTTCGTTAACTACCTATATTCACACCAGCAATAGAATAAAAAAAACTTTGTGCTTCAGTTGATAAACTCTTTAACAACTCAATAAATTGTATATCTGCTGCAATAAACATTGACACGAAAAGTTATCGACCACACATAATTCATATAGATATCAGCGCGGGTGTTTTAGAAATAAAAGCGGCCAAGGGCATATTCTATAAAAGCCGTTAGGGTCCTGTATGACATTTATGCGAGACTAGCAGAAGCGACACCCTCCTGCTAGTTCGTGCTGCTCAGGGTAGGCACAGATCACTATAGATAAAGTTTTAGGCGATCTCCAGCTCTGTTGGAAAACATATGATATAGCTAAGATATGCTTATATGTATAACTTTGCTAACATATTTTTTCAAATAGAGCTAGATATTATCTATCTGTAATTAAAAAAAATAAGAATGATAAAATCAGATTAATAATTCTGGAATAAAAATCACAAAGGGACAGGCGAAGAGACATGCATTTTATGTGTGTTAGGGATTACAGAGAATGGAATAAATAAATTGATACATTTTATATAATTTCGACATTTTTACATTTCCTTACAGGGCAAATAATATAGGTTAACGTATTTAAATATATTTAAAAATACACAAACTATTTAAAACTACAAAATAATTGTGGACTGACTATCCCATTAAGTCAACAATGTTTTAGTTAGTACCTCTACTTTGAGTTCTTGCTGTGTTGACTATAGTGCTAGTAACATATTATACTTAGGGATCATCCAAAAAGACAAATTCATTTAAAAATAAAGCGTTCCTATCGATCCCTAACTATAGTTACTAGCGGTTATATTAAACATAGTTAATAAAATCTGATGGTAAAGCTACTGAAATAACGATCACACAAAGCATCTTAAAAGTTTACTATTTTTCCTCTTTAGGTACGGCGGAACTCTAAAAAAATAACTTTGATTCGCTCTAAATTTGAGAGGCACGCGTGGAGTAAACAGGAAATAATGTCACATAGAAAGTTTTAAATAAACGACTACCGGGACCGATTTAAACTTTCCAGCTGGGATAAGATTTTCTTTACAGGAATTTGTTGCGGAAAATGGTCTGAAAGAGCTCGGCGTAGGGCGGCGAGTTATGTCTGTAGGCGACAGCGTTTGAATGCAATTTATTACAGTGTTTACTGGTTCATTTGTTCCTGTGACACTGCTTCAATCCCAGCCCGGAGAAACTGCTTTGTGGACACAATTTTTCTTATTATTGTTATTCTTTTTAGTTTCGCCTAGTTGGTTTTGTTGGTAAGAACTGAGCAAGAGAAATGAAGATTGATGTTTTTATTTATCGATTTTTATACAATATATCATCACGTAAGGCGCCCAAAACCGCCTAGACGGCCTCAGGGTACCAAGCGGAGGGGTTTTTAATCCCACCTCGTCGAAGCCGATGATATAAGTCTGCACCGAACATGTGGCTAGCTCGTCGCGATGTTTGGATAGACTCAATAACCCTTCTAAATAATCTATATACAGTTTCACAAGTTGATATAGTGAAACTGGGACCGGCAGCTTAACGTGCTCTCCGAGACACTATAGTGGTGTTGTTAAACAAATGTACATATTTTTTTAGATTAAAAACTCTTTGGTACACACCGGGGTTTGAACCAGAGACCTAAGTGTTTTTAAGTCTAAGGTCTAACCAACTCGGCCACCACGTATATACAATTATGTCGCGGGGATAAAGAATTTAGGTACTACCCAAGAAACTCTTGACACTTACATCTAACTCGTTAATTTTGCGTAACTGTTATTATATTGCAAAGTTGTGTAGTGCCCAAGCCCGTGTCCACGAATATGCGTAAGTATAGATGTAGGTACCAGCGTAACTTGACCGATCTTAATTAACTCCTAAGCCAATATTTCTTCTCACAATGACAAATTAGTTGCCAGTACATTGGTAAAGCAATAACAATGCTTCTTGTCGCCATCAGGTTCCCGAATGAATGCCGTGAATACATGATTTATTGTACCCATGAATGTACACATACCAAAAAACATATCTATAGCACTCTACTCCACTGCTTTACGGTTTCATTTGCTATAAAGGAAATTTAATTTGAATGATAAAAAAAACAATCTATCACACAGATAATCAACTGTGAATTATTGTTGTACTACAATGGATGACCTGAAATCGACTTTTTATTTCAGATAGTAAGTACTTAAATTTGTGAATACATTAATAACAGTGTCTCATGGGAAATAGTTTGTTATTGTAGATTGTAATAAAAAAAAAAAAACTCATGTTCAGTGTACAGTTATTTTCATGTTCATTCGGATTAAAGGTTTATTATTATAATTGGAGCACCATATGTGACATTGTACAGTCAACAGCAAGGTATACCCCCTTACACTCTATGCCTTTGTATTAAGAGTAAATTTACTTTTAAAACGTATACTTTACCTTGCCGTTGACTGTACCTACCTTATGATAAGCGGATCTATAAATTCCTCGATATATCTATATATGTCTATCAATACTTTGTTATTTAACAGAATTTGTTGCTCCCACTACACTATGCTGGCTAAATGATGCTGTTACGGAATGGGCGATATACGAATTTGCAACGTTCTGCGTTTTAATTTGTAAAATCAACCGTCCATTTCTTAATCGAACCCTGGGCTACTTCCTTGACAAGAAATTAATGCAGTATATGAAAACTCGTGAATCCACAATTTAAAACTGAATCATGACTAGGTCACTATTTGGTTTTGCAGCTGAATAGGCGATGGTTACAAAACCGTACTTATTTACTTTAGAAATTCACCTATTTCCATTTTAACTAACCATGAAACTGGGCCTAAATAGTTAATTTCAATGAATACATTCACTGCTACAAAACAATTTGTGACAATGGTCTTGGTCCGGCATATTCGCCTATATTGTGTGTGATGTATGAAATCGCATTTGTATGGTAATATGATTGTAAACTGAATTCCACGGTCTGGATCGACTATTTACTGGAGTGTAAAACCAGATACGTGTCGATAAATATTGATGCCATTAAACTAGATGGGATTTAATTACTATTTATACATTTGGGGGTGCTTTGCTTGCAGATACGAGTATTATTAGTTGTAACGATTTACAAATGCTTTTACTTTAAGATGTCGTAAAAGTTTAATAACAGAACAAAAATTGAATTCCTACCTGAATTAAAACAAAAAAAAACATATTATTATAAATACTAGATTATCATATCTATTTATTTACCAATTATATATTACAGTAAACTTGACTTTAAAATAATAATAATATAATAAATTCTATAAGTAACATATTATTAATATCTAAAATTTAACAAAAAATTATAAAATTTAAAATAAAATAAAAATAACGCCTGATTCAATCAATTACGAGTATATAAAATAATACTTAGACCTAAAAAAACCTACATAAAATAATAAATTCCTATATGAGGCCTAGAACACTGAATACATATTCTCTTTGTAGGTATAATTAACAGCCTCCGTAGACTAGTGGTTGCGCCCTTGGCGTTAAATCCGGAGGTCGTGGGTTCGATTCCCACCCATGGCAAATAAATATTTGTACGTTTTTCTGTACAGTTTGTCATGGTCTGGGTGTTTATAAAATATAATATGTATTATATCATTGTTTCTGGTACACATAGTACAAGCCTAGAGCTTAGTTTGTGACCAGAGCAATTTGTGTAATTTGTCCTACATATATATATATATTAAGCTAAGTCTTTGAAATAGGATTTGATTTATTTTTTGACATCAACTAAATCTAATAAACTCTTTCATGAATTTAGATGTACTTGGGCCCCGTGATCTCTATACCAAGCAGTACAAATATGTAAGTTAGCTACTTGCGCCGCTTGAGGCTTCGGCGTCATTCGGCGTCTCCTAGAAACGCCGAATATTATTTATTCTTGTGTATTGGTTATTTAGGTAGATATACAGTCCCTGGCCATATTATTAGACGCACTGTGCATTTTTTATATTATTTCTAATAATTATGCTTTGAATATTATTATTGCGATTATTCGTAAAATTTATAACATTTATTTAGGATGCTTAAGTCTTTTTTGTATTATTGAATTTCATATCGATTTTTTCTATGTGATATTAAATTGTTACTTATAGAATAGAATATAGTCCTTAACACTTAGTGTATTCGAAAATATCAGAGGCCCTAGTGTGAATTTTGTAACGTTTACTATCCAGTTAACTATACTACTGCGTTAATTTTTTCACCAATCAGATAAGCTTATTTTGATAGTCCAACAAAATAAAAAGATCCTATTGGTGGAGATTTCTCGATTAAGGAGATAGTAACGTAAAAAAAAACTCAGAGGCCCTCTCTGTTACCAAAAATAAAGCGATCCTATTGGTTGTTGCTCACATATACGTAAATAAATACGTTACGTTTCTACAATGCGCAAACCCATGGTAGAACCCTGGGCCTCTGTTTGATACCTTCCAGTTGACTAAAATAATAACTTTATATCACTTAGCAAAAATATATATAAAATTCAATAATATAATTTGTGTACTAAATAAACGTTATACATTTTATTATTAATCGCATCAAATATTGTACTTATTCAATATGGAATTATGTAAAAAAAATAATTGCAGAGTGTCTAATAATATGGCCAGGGACTGTATGCCTATTGAAATTCTTTTTTTTTTACATAAGGCAGAATCTACATCTATCTATTATACAAATTGTAAGCGGGCAAAAAAAGTGTAAACAAATTAATTGTTAATTTTCCCGTAAGTGTGTATAAAGCACTATACATGGTGATTTTGGAAAGTTATTCAGGGCTAATATGAGGCTCTACTGATCAAATCGAACAACTTTTCCCATGGAACCATGTGTTGAAACGTCTCCGTACAAACTAGTCATGTTACAATAACCAATATGTATGGGGAAGCCATAATTACAACGTTACAAAGTCTCCATGTATATCGAGTTAGTGCAATTCCCAACTCGGATCGGTTACTATTATAGATAATAAGAGCTCTGTCACAACCGTAACCCTAACGTGTCACAATCATAACCTGTGTACCAGTATGAAAATAGTATAAAGTAAAGTGAAATAGTTGAAGGTGCCTATTCCACCAGATTTTTTTACATTTTATAAAGATACGATTTAAGAAAAAAAAAGTACTACTATAGTAAAAAAAAAAGTACTAGTATAGTACTAGTACATTAATAGACCTTTTTCAATAATCGATCCATCGTACTCATATGTAACTATAGAATTTACCAGAACTTTAAAACAAAATTCAGTAGTAGGTTACTATTGGTCGAAAAATCAAAAACGGCAGTAATTCCTTTACAAAAACCAATAAATAATTAATACATAATTTACTTTCTATGTTACATAAACCTCAAAATTACCAGAGAGCGCAAATAATAAAAAATACATCGAAATCAATAGGCTTGCTCTAGTGATTTCGGTAGTAGTCCTAGGGCAGGCTAGTCTCTGAACCAAGTTTAGTCTAATCCGTATTATAGATATATTTTCAAACTTTTGTCTGCGCGTACGCCTAGACAGTGCGAACAACTCGCAAGTTTATTAGTGCGCGAGTGACAGAGATAAGTAATGCTTTCATTGGACGTATTCTGAACCTTTACCCGTGAGGTTGTCTTGGTGTTTTTAAAGATTCATTATCATATTTATTAGATATAAACAGCCCTACAAGTTGGTATGAGTGAATCTGGGATCTATAGCTTAGAGTTCTCTCTGGGGCACTACATATGAAGTTAAACAAATGTAAGTGTTTTGTTTTTAATTATAAATCGTCATTAAAATACCGCAATTGAACCCCTAAGTGCATGGGAAATTAATTCGCGAATTCGAATGTCAAAAAACTAAATGTTCTTTTCATTGGTAAAGTTTTCTTAAAAAAAAGAACATAGAGGTGTAGATTTTACTCACTCGATCCTATTAACATAAATTATTTATAAAAAATATGTTCAGTTTTGAAACGACAACTAAAGTAATATTTTTAGATTCATAAATCAAACTTTGGGTGTCTTTTCAAAGGTTAATAGATTTTTTTTATAAAGTTACTATCTAATTAGGATCGAGTAACTATTATTTACATTTCCATGTTATTAAAAAAATAAAAAATAAAAATCACTGAGAACAACCGAGTTAATCGATTTCCTGGTTTCTTAGAGAGTCTACGTTCGAACTAACTCGGTTACTATGTAAGCAATGAGGATTCTATTTTCTTTATCAACTTCATGGAAATAGGCAAAAGGTCCGAAGAACACTTACTACACCTGAGTTCTTTCGGTCACGTGCCCAATTTACGAGGCGAGGCCTTTTCTTAAAGATTTATTTACGATTAGTATAATACGAAGCAGGAGCCAGCTGGAATAGTAATGTTAGTGGCACCTTCTTTCATCCCTCACTAAGTTTATTTGGGCGCCGCCCGCCCTATTCAATGAGGGCGGATAATGTACTTTATTTGAAACTGCGACAATCTAATTTACTGCATTATGCTTTATAAATTATTTATATTTTATAGTCATGATTATCTATTTATATTTAAGTCTTCACTCTTTATTAATAATCTATCTGTCTTTTTTGACGGATAGTGCTATAATTTGCTGTGGACTTTTAGGTCCGTGGGTTCCTAGTTGGTTATTAATTAAAAGTGTAATATAATATTTATTATATTATTGTTTCTGGTACACATAGTACAAGCCTAGAGCTTAGTTTGTGACCAGAGCATAATGTGTATATTGTCCTACAAAAAAAAAAATGGAATCGACTTTATAGGTGGTATTTAAATATAAAAAAATAGTTTTCAATATATTGTAAAATATGTTGTAGCCTGTGGTTGTAGCGGATTTGGTTAAACCTTTGACTTATAAACCGAAAGTCACAGCATCGTGTCTGTATATCAATATTACCAGGCACCTATTATGCTTCGGAGAGCACATTAAGACGACAATCCCGGTTCCACTATAATAACATGTAGTGGAATTATATATAGTAGCGACTATTTAAAAACTTTTGTTGTAATAAGCCAAAGACAAAGTAGAAAAATGCATTTGTTTTCAAAATAATGCGTACGCATATAAGATAAATATTTGTTGACGAATTGGTATACCTATAATATATTATAAAATACTAAAATTAAAGTTAACTAATTTAAAAAAAAAATGGAAAAGGTTTTCCTGAGGTGTATTTGGAACTCTGGACGCGACAAACAACTCTCTACTTATTACATCAGATATTTATCTTATTTTTTATAGCACAACAGAATCTATAAATTGCCATATTAGATACATATGTCCGCCGCCGTGGACTAGTGGTTGCGACGCGCCGTTTGTTTATATATTCCGTAGGTCGTGTATTCGATTCCCACTCATGACAACACAATATTAGTATGTTTTTCAGTACATTGGGCCACGATCTGGGTGTTTATAAAATATAATACGTTTTAGTATGGCTGTTTCTGTTACACATTCTAAGCTTAGTTTATGACCAGGGAAATATGCGTGAAAGTCCAACATATAAATATATAGATGCACTAGCTTTTGTTGACCAGGCTTTGCCCGTTATATTATTTGTACAAATAACATTACCTAGTTTTAAATTATTTTCCTTCCCCAGTCTATCCCTTACCAAATAAAAAAAATAATATGTTAGGAAGCAACTACTTACAAATTGTTGTAAACCCCCCCCCCCAGTTCACCTTTCCCTATTGGTTAAAAAAAATATTTAAAAACTTATAAATTTTCATTGTTTCCATAACGGAAATTATTAATTATAAACAACAACTTATTATTGCCCTTGGGGAAAGTGGGGTAGTAATCGTTAATAGTTTTATTAATGATAATTATATCTATGGTCTGCATACAAAGTTTTATTATTGTATTTAACCTGTCGTTCCAAAAAAAATTGACAGTAAGAAAAACCAATTTGTTTTGCCCTCTATTGAATTCCAAAAACAGTGAAAGAATTGAAAACACCCAAAAAATTAATAGTCTTTAAAACAATTTTCAAGTTTAGTAAGCTTCCATTATTGAGAGATTCATCATCAGCCTATCGCAGCCCACAGCTGGACATAGGCCTCTCCCAAGAAACGCCACTGATCCCTATCCTCCGCTCTTCACATCCAGTTTCTGCCAGCCACCCTCCGCAGGTCATCAGTCCATCTAGCTGCGGGGCGTCCTACGTTACGTGCGCCAAGACGTGGTCTCCACTCTAGTATTCGCCTGCTACAACGGTTGCCGGTCCTGGGGCAAATGTGACCAGCCCACTGCCATTTAAGTTTGCTTTTACTTATAGAGCTATGTCGGTGTTTTAATGTATTTATACTCTGTGGCATGTTAAATGACATGCACAATGCTTGTAGTCTGTGGAGATGCCCTGCTGTAATGGCGTCTAGCTTATAGTTCTCTTTTCTTCAATAAATAAAAGTTTCATTAATAATAAATAGTTTTATTAAAACATGGCGCAGTCGTTTATGAAGAAAGTAATGAACTTATAAAAAGTTTAAAATATTTGAGTGTAAAATATATTAAAATAAAATGAAGTTTAGTCATAAAATATGCGAAATAAGTGTTAAGTAATTTAATTTTAGGACAAAGGGTAGTCATAAAACAAAGTTTGTTTGTGAAATAAGTAAATTTTGGTTAAAAAAGTATAACAAATGGATACCCAAGCTATACAGAATATTCAACAAAACACAATGGTAAAGTTATTACCAAATTTCGATTTATCTAGTGCAAATTCTGGCACAGAATTTAATTATTGGTTATTAAATTTTGAAGACTACCTAATCACTACTAATCAAGAAAATGCCCCAGATAGAAAAAAATTAGCCATACTAAGAAACATGCTGGGACCGGAGTCTACAAAAATATTAATGACATTACCAATGTCAAAAAAGGAATCTGAAGAATATATTTCAGTAATAGAAGCAATTAAAAAGTATGTCAATCCTAGGGTCAATGATGTGTTTGAACGTTTTATATTTAACAAAAGAATTCAAGAAGAAGGTGAAAACTTTGATCACTTTCTGACAGACTGTAGGAGATTAATAAGTTCCTGCAATTATGAAAATGTGACCAAGGAAACTCTTCACAATCAGTTACTTCGTGATAAAATTGTGCATGGTATTCGAGAAAAAAGCCTACAAGAAGCCTTGTTAAGAGTGGAAGATTTAACGCTAGAAAAAGCTAAAAGTTTTTGTAGAACTAGCGAACAGAGCAAATTACAGGCAGCTGTGATTAATAGTAAAGACGAAACTATAGAAATAGAAGCACTTGGATTTAAAAAACCAACTAAAAATAACCAACGGAATAAGTTTCAACCAAAATTGTTTTTCTGCAGGAGATGTCAAACTAGGCATGGCCCACGAGAGTGCCCTGCTTTTGGACAAAAATGTAACAAGTGTGGATTATTAAATCATTTTGAGAAAAGCTGTGTTAGAAAAATTCATGAAATAAACTTAAATGACAGTAGCAGTGAATCATTGTTTTGCAACATGGTACAGGTAAAAAAAAATTCGGATTGGAAGGAATTAATTAACATAGAAGGTAAAAATATAATTTGCAAATTGGACACTGGAGCAGACATTAGCATTATGCCAGAAAATATATTTAATGATCTTAATTCTGCTTTAAAAATTAGGCCTATTAAAACTAAATTAAAATTAGAAGCCTTTGAAGGCTCAATAGCTAAACCGGTTGGGCTTGTTAATCTGTGTTGTAAAAATAAAGATAAGTTAGAGTATATAGATTTTATGATAGTTAATTGTAAGCAAATGCTACTAGGTGCAGAAGGCTGCACAAAGCTTAATTTAATAAAAAGAGTTTATGATGTCAAAATAAATAATGTAGATATAAAGAAAGAATAATTTATTAAGAAAAATATAGGTGTTTTTTCAGGCTCAGGACAATTTAAAAACAAAATAAATATTCCAACTATTGGAAGCGAAGACATAATTTGCTGGCCTTCAGCCAAAATACCCCACTTATTAAATAATCCCTTAAAATTAGAACTAGATAGACTAGTGGATAGGAAAGCTATTACAATAGTTCATGAAATTAATCCCAAGGCTTATGTGAATAAAATTGTCATAATTGAAAAACCAAATAAACAGATTAGATTGTGTCTAGATCCCCGAGATCTAAATAAATTGATAATAAGAAAACCTAAATTAATGCCTACTATAGATGAAATTGCAACAAAACTGAAATTAAAAACAGTATTTTCAGTACTTGACTTAAAAGAAGGGTTTCATCATTTACGGTTGTCAGAAGAAGCTTCATGGAAATGTTGCTTTTCTACACCCTTTGGTGTCTTTAGGTATTTAGTTTTACCTTATGGTTTAAGTAATGCTCCTGAACTATTTCAGGATATGGTAGAAAATTTGTTTGGAAATATAAAAAATATAGTGATTTTTTTTGATGATATTTTAGTTATGGGTATTGATGAGCATGAACATGATATAGCAATGAAAAATTTAATTAACAGAGCACAACAAGTTAATGCTGTTTTTAATAAAGATAAACTACAATATAAGCAACACTCAGTCAAATATGTTGGTCAAATATTTTGTGCTGAGGGTATGAAAATGGACCCTGATAGAATTGAATCCTTATTAAAGTTAAAGAGTCCCAAAAATATTTCTGAATTGCAAAGTATTTTGGGTGCTTTTAATTATGTTAGAAGATATGTTAAAAATATGGCAGATATAATGATACCATTATACAATTTATTAAAAAAGAATGTTGAATGGCAATGGTTGCCAATGCATGAGGCAGCTTTTATAGAATTAAAAAAATGTATAACAAAAGCTCCAGCACTGGTACCATTTGATCCTAATAAAACTATAACACTGCAATGTGATGCATCTAAGCTGGGTTTAGGTACATGCTTGTTTCAGGATATGAAATTAGTTGCATGTTCATCCCGTTCACTAAATGATACTGAAATTAATTATAGCCAGTCAGAAAAGGAATTATTATCAATTTATTTTGGCACACAAAAGTTTCATAAATATATATATGGCAATAAAATTAATATTCACACAGACCACAAACCACTAATTTCAATAATGAATAAACACATAAATAAAATTGGTTCTGTTCGTCTACAAAGACTAAGACTTAAACTGTTAAAATATCAATTTTCCATCAAGTTTATACCTGGAAAAAAAATAAATTTTGCAGACATGTTGTCTAGGAATTATTTGGATGTAACATTTAGAGACCCAGAAATGTATGAAATGGTTCACTTGGTAACTAAGTATTTGCCGATGAGTGATGAAAGAATAAAAATATTTAGGAATGAAACTGCTAATGATTTGGTTTTAAAAAACCTTATTAAATATAACTTCGAGGGTTGGCCAAAAGAACATTTAATTCCAAAAGAATGTAAAAAATTTTTGCCTATGTCTAATGATATTTATGTTGAAGCTGGTTTGGTTTACCTAAATGATAGGATTGTAGTCCCAAACAATTTAAAAAAATATATACTAAATTTGTTACACGAGGGTCATCCCAGTGCATCTAAGTCAATAGTTAAAGCAAAACAGTATTTTTACTGGTTGAATATGTACAGTGATATTCAAAATTTTATAAAAAAATGTTATACATGTGAAAAGTTCAGTCGACACAATTTTAAAGAACCGCTGCTTCCACACGAAATTCCTAAGCTTAGATTTGATAAAATAGGTACAGATATTTTAAGTTTTACAGGTAAATGTTTTCTTATCATTATTGATTATTTTTCCCATTGGTTAGAAATATTGCCTCTTAAAAATAAAACTTCAGAGGCAGTTATAGCAAGTATGCAAGAGACATTTACTAGATTTGGATATCCATCTGTGATTATATCAGACAATAATCCATTTAATTCAAATGAATGTCTTAAATATTTTAAATCTAAAGATATTAAACTAATTACAAGTACACCTCATTATCATAAAAGTAATGGCATGGCTGAAAAGGCAGTAGGAATAGCCAGAAAGATATTAGAAAAAAGTGTTGAAGATAATACTGATTATAAAGATAGTTTATTTGTATATAATAATAGCCCAGTTGCAGGTTTAAATCTGTCTCCGGCACAAATTTTACAAAGTAGAAATCTGAGATCAAAACTACCTGTAAAAAGTAAACTATTACAACCTAAAGTTTATAATGATGTTTATAGCCAATTGTGCAATAGACAATTAATCACTAAAAGTAATTATGACAAAAATGTTAGAAAGAAAATTGTAAATTTTAAGGAAGGAGAAAATATTGTAATGAGAACCGAAAATGATTCTGTATGGCGAAAAGGTAAAATAGTTAAAAGATCATCTATGCCTAGGTCTTATTGGGTAAAAAGGGAAGGCTATAATAATTTGTTACGTAGAACAACAGCTCAACTTAAAAAGTCTTATTCTGAGTCTAATTCTAAAGATTTTGAAACTCCTTGTGACTTTATTGTGATGAGTGACTATCTTTTAAACAATGAAAATGTTAAAAAGGACAATGTGATGGATAGGGTTAACTTAAATAAAGATGAAAGTGGATTGTGTAATTCTTCTGAGAAATCTCCAAAAAAAACTAGGAGTGGTAGAATTGTTAAAACCCCTAGAAGACTTAATCTTTAAGGGGGAGGTGTTTTAATGTATTTATACTATGTGGCATGTTAAATGACATGCACAATGCTTGTAGTCTGTGGAGATGCCCTGCTGTAATGGCGTCTAGCTTATAGTTCTCTTTTCTTCAATAAATAAAAGTTTCATTAATAATAAATAGTTTTATTAAAACAGTCGGTGACTTTAGTTCTCTTACGAATATTCTCATTCCTGATTTTATCTATAAGAGAAACTCCTAGCATAGCTCTTTCCATGGCTCGTTGAGCGACCTTAAGTTTGTGGACCAGCCTTACTGTAAGTGTCAATGTTTCGGCGCCGTATGCCATCACTGGCAGGACGCACTGATTAAAGACTTTTGTTTTCAAACACTGCAGTATGAATTAATTATGCGGTATGTATTGAGATATTAACTTTTCTGAAAAAAAAAGAAAGAGAGGGACAATGTTCTTAGCTATCTATGGCTTCACCGTGCGGGTGTCGGGTCCATCGCGTGGTTGAGAGGCAGGGGAATGAACTGCAGCGTTCCCGGACTTGAGACCGTGAAGTAGCATTAAAGACCTTTTGGACTCTCACCTGCACTATCCCCCTAATTCATCCGTTTATTGAATTTTTAAATATTCCTTCTTAGTGGGCCACTACAACACAAAAGGAACTATGCTGTCAACATTTTATATTCCCAGCTACAGTAGTACTGGCTGTGCGATGATGAGTACCTACAATCAGTCAGGAGTAGTCAGGACAAGAAGAAGATATCGAATTTTATGAATGAATTTCCTATTGAAAATCTTTTAATAATTTTATCGACTGTCATATTATATCGACGTAGTCATGCTAAGCCCATAAGTTTAGATAAATAAATAAAACTTTCCTTACGATATTTATGTTTTAATAAGAAAATAATATTAGTTTTAAGTTTTTTTAATTTTTGGGAGGAAGGTTAGGCCGACCGACCGGTCTCGTTACCACCGCAGTGACCGAAACATCGATTTCTTGTCGAGGAGGTAGTCTCCTTTCAGGGTATGCGGTTACGAAATGGGTAGTTGGATTGACGATAAGGCAGCGAGTATATTGAAATATACTCATAATGTAATTCGTCATTGTCGCCCCCCATTTTATAATCGCATCATTTAACCGGCATAGTGGGAGCGTTCAATATTGTTTACGAAAAAATATTAATTGACTCCATTCATGGATTTTGTAGATCAGCCAACCACCAGGTAGATACAAAGTCACATGTCGCGCTTCAATAAAAAAAAAGAAGAACCTTAATTACTTGGCTTCACAAAAACAGCTCTCTAAATAGAAGCCATAAGCTCATCAGTTAATCAGCCTCTGTATAAGTGAACATTTGCTCTTTCAGTGAAATTGGTTCGTGGTGATTTAAGATCCGAGTCACGTGGGGCCAGTTTGTCGGCCTGATCACTTTACCAACAAACTAATTCCTATCCGCCAACCTTCCATCATTCGCGGGATAAATAAATAAATAAACCTTCACCCTTGTTTAGTAGATTCCTAACATTAATTTAATTAAACTAATAAACTTGAAACAACACGCTCGTCAAACGCTAATAAACATATTTCTGCTAATTGCTTCTATTTTAGCGAACGTGGAAAATAATTCAGCCCGCATTGCAACTCAAATACGTTTAGCAAAACAATAACAGAATTCGCTATATTTGTTCACCCTCATGCAAAGTTATCACCCTAGAACGAAGATGGCGACGCGCGTGAACAAACGCATTCAAAGAAATATATTTACCGAGTTAAGGCCCCTAGCCTTAACTCGGTAAATATATTTCTTTGAATGCGTTTGTCTAAAATCTAAAATCGCGACCACAAAACTACAGTGTTTTTTTTTTCGCTGATATACAAAACGAAAGCTTCACACGGGGAGTACTGCTTAAAAAAATCAGAGATTTTCTTTGAATTTACACATAAAAAAGTAAGGGACAAATTTTAGGGAGAGGGGGCTTGACAGGGGGGGGGGGGGGAATTTACTCTACTAATGATTCGATAAGTTCAATTAAATCAGGCAAAATTGTGGAATAAACATATAATTATTGTTTGGGTATATTTTCTCAAGTATCGTGTAAAATACATTTTAAAATTGTATGAAATATTTTCTTTTCTATAGATTATTTATTTGATCAACATATAAATTACTCCTGGACGAGGAAGATCGTGTTACAAAAGACAAAGGAGAATCTTTGAAGTGGATTAGATTTCAATTTTAATTTTGTTCTTTGAACGCAGCTTCTTCGTTACAAACACTGCGTGTATTTGATTTCATTTTATAATTATATTGTAGGTACAGTAAATATATTCTTTTGTTTGAAGATGATTTCGAAATAAGGCCCTTATAATGTTTGTAATTACAAAACAAAAAATGAATATGTGAATTATTTATATTTATTTCTAATTACTTATAAACGATATTGTAGGCGTTTTATATAAATGATTTATTGATTGATTGATAAAATGAAAATAATACTTGTAGAACTGACAGTTCTGTGGGAAATAATCTTTCTGAAAGACCACACTTTGTTTGTTGACAAATACTTTGCTCACTAAAGAATCGATTTTCATAATCAACTATATGCACTGGAAATCGATGAAAGAGGAATTTCACCAATGTTTTTACATTGTCTTTTGAAGGATTTCGGCCTTCCAAGATCGACCGTTGGAACTTTTATAGAACGTGTTTCCAAGATGGGGCAGGATCGAGAGTTTGTTGGATAGAGAGGGTACTAAACACAGTGAAGGGGAGAGTTGATATCGGCAAAGGCTTTCGACCCTGCGGTCTGAAGTCAGGGAACGCTGCAGTTCACGGAGAATCCATAGATAGCTAAAACATGTATCTTTATGTCTCTTAGGATAATAAATGATACACCTGCAGATACATTTCCACTCTGTCGCATGTGATAAATCTATACTTCTATAGTAATATTATATAGCTGAAGAGTTGTTTGTTGGGTTGACCGCGCTAATCTCAGGAACTACTGGTAGGAATTGATTAATTATTTTAGTGTTGGATAACAGATAGCATTTATCGAGGCAGGCTACATAACTTTACGCTACGACCAATAGGAGCGGAGTAAAATAATGTTGCAAAAACGGGGAAATATATACCTTTTGAGAGCGAACGCTGCGTAAACGGTTAAAGTTTCGCGGTTCAGCTAGTTAGGTATACATAGTCTGGCCATAAATACTGTTACAATAAAAAATATTACATTTGAATTTGGAATCTGTCATTTTTATACAATTGTTGATTGGGTTTTCTCATTTTGGCGCCAATGCATTGTACAATATTTTGCGATATTAAAATGGAGTGGGGTGATAAAGAGAACTGAATCGCTGTGGTTGCATTACATAAAGTAGGTATGGAGCCAAATGATTTTATTAAAACTCTATATACTTGGTATTAGTCAAATGTTTGTGTACCGGGCTATTAATAGATACAATGAGACCTCCTCTGTTTGTGACAGAAACAGGTGGAAAAAGGTGGTCAAAGCAGTAAGCGAAAGAATCCTGTCCGAAACCAAAAGATTTTATCTCGGGAAATGAAGATAGCATCTAGAACCATGTCGCGTATTTTAAAAGAGGACTTGCAGCCTATAAGAGCATTGGTCATTTCTTAACTGATAATTAAAAAAAGCAAGGGTGGTAAAATCTATATAATTAAAAAAAGAAAGAGTGGTAAACTACTACTGAAGCGGTATGCAAAGGGAGGTCACAGAAAAAAAATGTTTACGGATGAGATTTTTTTTATAATTGAGCAACATTTTAACAAACAAAATGCCCGTTTTTATACTCAAATCCCTAAAGAAGCTTCCCAATTAGTCGACAGAGTGCAACGTGGGCATTATCAAACTTCAGTGATGGTTTGGTGGGGTGTTAGCTATGAAGGAGTGACTGAGCCATATTTTTGTGAAAAAGGTATGAAAACATCGGTACAAGTGTATCAAGACACCATTCTTGAGAAGATAGTTAAGCCCCTAAACAACACTATGTTCAACCAAGTTATAGTCCTTCCAGCAAGACTCGGCGCAGGGTCATAAAGCTCGGTCCACGCAATCTTGGTTGGAAGCGAACGTTTCGGACTTCATCGGAGCTGAAGACTGGCCGTCGTCTAGTCCTGATCTAAATCCGCTGGATTATGATTTGATGGTCAGTTTTAGAGAGAGTACGGCTTGCTTTAAACGCCATGATAATGTTGAGTCCCTAAAACAATCCATACGATTAGCAGTGAAGATTTTTCCTATGGAAAGAGTGCGTGTTTCTATTGATAACTGGTCTCAACGTTTAAAGGACTGTATTGCAGCCAATGGAGAACACTTCGAATAAGTTTTTATATTTTTAATTGTTTTATATTTATGTATTAAACTAACACAATGTAAAAATAATAAATGTTATTTGCAATAGAAAAAAATATCTTTGTTACAATATTTATGGCAAAACTAGGTATTTTTAAAGGAAATGATTTAGAATTATTATACTAATAACACTACTTTTATGCCAGTTAACAATACCAATTCCCACAAAAACTTTAGAATACAATTCTCCGAGAAATATCCTCAGAAATAGTGTGAAATTGCATAATTTGTGTAAGAATGTGAGTATTGCTCCATCCATCATTCCGCAGGCGTTTCGTGTAAATGATTTCCTCCGCGATTGAGCAATCACGCGGGAAGGCAGCTGCGCGCCCGACGCGCCCCGACGACGATCCTGTGACCGCATTTTCCACATAAATTTGCGAACAATTTATTCGGAAAGTTGCAGTATATTTTAGTGTTATTTTTACACACATATTTTTATTTCATAAAAATATAAAGAGTTAATGGTACAAATATTACAATGTACACATACTTTTTAACTTTAACATTACGTACTTTAAACTAATATGTGTTAATTTATGATTATGAAGAAACATATTTTTTCAAAAATGTCTTAAATAAGTCCAACTTACGTTTAGCTAAATTTATGTTTAATATTCTTATTTTCAGCAGCATGTTAATAATATTGTTTCTTATAATAATTGTTTATTTTATTTGTTATGATTTATATTAAACGTTGTTGAACCGACTTCGCTACAACATCCCACTTCGAAAATGTAAAACACCTATCTATTAATTTCCTATTAATATCCTTTCCCCGCAGTTCCCAATAATAAATAAGCACGTGTATTATAATATTATATAATATAAGAAGATTGTATTATATAATTTTACAAAATACTACTTGTTCGATCCAGAGATATAGAACGTTACGGAAAACCACCCATAAACCTCTTTAGGTTTCTTATAGAAATAAAAAAAGAAATAGGGATTTTGTTTTTTAAAATAGAGTATGTGTACCAAATCTAGAATATCCTTACTATGATATCCCTAAGCTTTCCTAAAAAATCATTTTTACCCCTTTTCACCCTTTGGTCATGCTTATCTTGAAAAATCACTTATAGTCTCCTAGAACACAATAGGACTGCTTTTTACACCAAATTGATTAGCGAAGATAAGTAAGTCAATTAGTCAGAATAAGCTCTTTTATAAATTACTAGCTATGCTCGCGACTTCGTCCGCGTGGAAAAGTTATTTTTTTATCATACAAACTTTTATCCCCTATTTTATCCCCTTGGGGATAGAATTTATCAAAATCCTTTCTTAGCGGATGCCTACGTCATAACATCTACCTGCCAAATTTCAGCCCGATATGTCCAGTGGTTTGGGCTGTGCGTTGATAGATCACTATGTCAGCCAGTCAGTCACCTTTGAGTTATATATATATATAGATAAAGACACAATATTATAATATTAACTTGCTTTTTTATTTTTATCATCTATTATTTTGTTACGGGTAGGTATGTATGTATATATTATATGTATGTAGGATATGTATATTATTGTATATATATTGCTTGCTAACTCTCTTATTAATAACCTATTGTTAACTCTCTTATTTTTGACAACTACCTATCTGAATTATCTATCTGAATATTTGTACCATAAAAACGGTTTTTGTGAGTTAATCTTAAAAGATAGACATATACTATCGCGGACTGTTTTTTAGATCATTAAAAGAGCTATTATTCTTTAATACATATTTTTTGTGTATCTTGAACCGTTTTCACGGCGCACGCAACGGAAGGCTTCAAAGATGAAATAATTTCTCCCGTTTTTTACACATTTACCACTATATCTTTGCTCCTATTGGTCGTAGCGTGATGTTATATAGCCTATAGCCTTCCTCGATAACTGGACTATCCAACACAAAAAGAATTATTCAATTCGAACCAGTAGTTTCGGAGATTAGCGCGTTCAAACAAACAAACAAACAAACAAACAAACAAACAAACTCTTCAGCTTTATAATATTAGTATAGATACAGATTTTAGCATCATTATTTTTATTTAGACTATTTGGTAAAAAAAATCCAACAATTTTTCTTTAATTTAAAAGTCAACATTTTTCAAAAAGAAGAAAAATAATATTTTATCTGTAGAAGACTCCTTATGAATATTATGATTAGCAAAAGCGGTGTCTCCGCCGCCTGCACAAAGTAGACAATGTAATATTCATTGTCATCCTCAGATAATTCTATTCAACCAGATAAACGCTCCGAGAGAGATCATCAAGCAGTAAATTTTTACGGCGCGTCGGTCGAGCCAAACGCCCGCACGGAGCAAAAGATAAAAAAAAAGAATAAGTTAGAAATGAGAAAACTTCCATTTGGTTATGAAAATGAAAAGATCTCGGCCCGGTATACCGTCGCGATGGCTTAAGTTATGGTTAAAGTCTCACATAGAATTATTATAATAGTCTGACTAAATAAAAATTTGCTGTATTTAACATTTTTGAGAAAAATTTAGAATAAATATGCTATATAGCAAATTTTTGAATTAAATTTCTGTGTTCATACAGCTAGTTTTATGGGTGAAGTTCTATCTAGTCTCACGTGAAATGGTACGTTCATGTAATAGTTTCGGTCGTGTTAGTTTTACTAAAAGTAAAAAGGCTTTAAAAACGTGTATTAGTTTATATTTTAAATTACTTTAAAAGTTAAAAATTAAATATAAAGGTGTTTAAAAATTTACACCTTTTAATAAAGGTGTTAATTTTTTAAGTAATTTGTAGAATTTATTATCTATAGTCATAAAATTATGTACCTAAAATTTTGCACATTACTAGAATAAATAAATGCACAATATAGTATATTATTATTATGATTTCATTTACTTCATATCATATTAACATATAACATTACATTTCTTTTTGGTAATACAATTCGGCTAACATTTTCCTGGACTTTCTCGTCATTGACGTATTTAGTATATGAAACAAATACGTACAAACATTTACACTACCGTTTTACCGTTTTCAATAATTATTTTTACCACATAATAGTTATACTACTCACACAATATTATTGATTGTTGTTATGTATTGTGTAATACATAATAATACCTCGTTACGAGTGTTCTATATAGTTGTGCTATATAGAATGGATACTCCTGGTTCCCTCATATTAAACCTGTTGCGAACTCTTAGCGTCTACCAGCGTGATATCATGAAGCCCTAGTTTATTTACTTATGTATGTGTATAAACGTGTGTATATGTGTATAAACGCAGCTCGGCTTAAATCAGTTGCGGATCCAGGTGGAGGATGCTGTTGAAGTCATCGAAATTTACCAAAAATATACTATTTTGTAGTAGTTATGACAAAAAATACTTTAAAAAGCTTCTCAAAAGGCCTAAAAGAAAATCAATTCTGGATCCGCCACTGGCATAAGTAATTAATTTACGCTTGCTTCATACATTTTAGCGTAGAGTGTCCAAGGGGCTACAATATAATTTACTGTACCGGAAGAGCAAACTTATTTAAAACTACTTTGCTATAGACCTTCAAATAACAATTGTATTTATTTCTATAAGCCTAATAATGCAATATATATGACGATCTAAATCGTATTGTGAGTGATTTTGGAATAATAAAATATAGTTTAGCAAGTAGGGTTACCAGGAGCGCAGAGCTAGTGAAGCGTCACGATCGGGACTCTGGAGTCGTGTGCATCGATTGGAGCGGCTGTCAGGAAACGTGCTCTCTGCGCGTCACCTGTGATTGCGCTGTCAAGAAGAAAATCGCTCTCGATTTGTGTCGCCATCGATTACGGTCTACGTGAAGATGATGAATGAACTGCGAGGGAGGGAGTTATTAAATTATTCGATGGATTAGAATTGATATTATTATGATGGTATTATTTTTAGATGTTAGATTTTTTGTTATTTTTTCGTTTTAAAAGATGGTTTACCTGAGACTTTCCTGTATCCGTTATAATTATTAAAATTTGGAATAGGGATATATATTGTTGATTTACATATATCCAAAGAGGCGTCAAATAAAATGAGTCAAACCGATCTGCATGTGACTTTTTTTAAAGAAAAATAACAAATGCCTTGATAACTCAGCGCGTGATCATTTTAGACCATTGCTCCAGAATTACCCTTTTAAAAAGCCCATACTTACTTCATTAACAGTACCTAGTACTAATGCATAAAAATATATATTTAAAACACAAAAAAAACCTGCGGACGATTCGTCAGATGAGTTACATATAATATTATCATTATCACCAGAAATTGATTAGGATTATATTAAAAAGCTGTCTTAAACGTTTTTTTTTGAATAATAGCTGGTTAATAGTTACTAAATTATCAATTTATTGGCTTAAAATGTTTAATATAATATCTGGCAATATTCTCTGCGCAATATGTTATATGACAGTAGTAATCGTTATGTTATGGTAGAAGTGTTTGTTTCGCCTTGGGCGGAGCTTCATATGTTCCCTCTCGCCTTGTTGATATTGAAATGAGGCCTGAATCCAAATTAATATGTATGACGTTTCACGCAGAACATCACGGAGCCAATGTAAATTATAATATTGAGGACGACAGATGAGACAGTCGTGTACAACTGTCTGAATTTAAACTTGTAATGTTTAGGGGAAGGCAGGTGCGGTACTGTTTCCTTGTTAAATATCTTTCTAGCTCTAATTCTTTCACTAAGTACTAAACATATTAGCATTAAATAATACATATATCTATCGTCAGTTTCAATCTATTAATCTATTTTCGAAAACCATAGTTCTGTAAATCAGCTTGCGTGTTTATTTATGAAGAAGTATGACTGCAGGAGAGGTAAAAGTAGTATGTAGCGATATAAATAGTGGAGCCCCTGAGACTCTACCAAGAGTTTTCGTAATGTTAACACGACAGGAACCATGGACGGTAGAAATACCTATTCCGTCAGGGTCCAGCGTGAACAAAAACTATAATAAAGTGTATCATATGAAATAATATAGTACACTATTTGTGTGGACAACTTGTGTGGTAACCTCCAGTTATTTTTACGTTATCTCTCCGTCCTCCATGCTATATATTAGCCCAAAGTAATAAAAAAAATGGATACCGCTTCTTTTTAATAATATTAATTCCTTTAAATATTATAAATACCCAGACCATACCAAACTGTATAACTCATACTGTTTGACAGGAGCACAATCGAAAAACGACTTTTATTGATAGCATGAATCTTTATATTATGTTAGAAAAAAAAATCCAAAAACTATTATGTATTTGATTATGATTTTGGATCTAAGTATTTATGCATCGAAGTGGAGGCAGCCATGATTAACTGAGCCGGAGCGATTATAAGCTCATTTTGCTTCGTCGTTCTATCGAACGAGTGCTGGTAACTCAGTCGTTCATTCGTACGAGTGCTTGTGTTAATAGCAAGGCTAATTATCCAGTCCAACGAATTTACGAGTGAAATTTATATATTCGTCGTACGTCGCTGTAATAATTATTTTAAATCCTAATCGGTGTGCTTATTTAATTTATGGATGACTAATCACTGAAAACGTATGCTGTTGTTAGTATAAACAATTTAGACATAAAAAAATCTATATAAGTAATTATTTAATTGTTTTCGTTTATAAGTATTATTTTAAATTTGGAACGCCATCTTAGAATATCTTGCTAATTCATTATAAATATTAAAATTATTTTCTAAGTATCTAAATAATTTATTTACACCAAAAACTTATAAAACATAAATAAGTTATACTAATAAAAAATATAAAACTATATCTAAAAATAATATATATTTACAAACCCTATTAAATTATAAAAAAATCTTCTAAAACTTTTCCGTGTGGCATGGTGGCCAGTTAAATTTTAAGTTTTCTAAGTTAAATTAAGATATTGTACACAATGCAGCATGTGATGTAAATTAAGGCATTTTTTATAGGGACCTTAATATATTTTTATTTTAAAACTTAAATTGCACTTTAGTACAGTGGCAAACTTAATGCCGTTAGGCATTCTCTACCAGTCAAACTTTTGGGACAAATAAAGCAGTATGTAGGTAAAATAGGTGCAGTAAATATATTAAAGAAATAGAGTATACAAATATTATACATGTATATTAATACTCTAATTAATATAAAATATACATGGTGGCCGAGTTGGTTAGACCTTGGACTTAAAAACACTTAATACGTCTCTGGTTCGAATCCCGGTGTGTACCAATGAGTTTTTAATTAAAAAAAATATGTACATTTGTTGACAACACCACTATAGTGCCTCAGAGAGCACGTTAAGCTGTCGGTCCCGGTTTCACTATACCAACTAGTGAAACTGTTAAAAGATGGGTTGTTGAGTCTATTCAAAACATGGCGACGAATAGCCACTTGTTCGGTGTAGACTCATACCATCGGCTACGACGAGGTGGAATTAAAAATCCCTCGCTGGGTACCCTGGGGCGGTCTAGGAGGTCTCGGGCGCCGTAAGGCACCCGTGATGACATGTATGTATGTATATTAATACTTACTACATATATATACTTACCAATACTTACTTACTTATAAGATAAGTATATTTAACTTATTTTAACTTATTTCATTGTTAACCCTCTCGTTTATATCAAATATCATCCCTACTGGGACTTATATTCTGCTAAATAAAATGTATATCAGCTCAAAGTTAAAATTTGTCAATTTTTATTGAATTTTTTTAAATAGGACAATTTACACATATTGCCTTAGTTACAAACTAAGATCTAGGCTTGTACTATGTGTACCAGAAACAACGATATAATACATATTATATTTTTTAAACACCCAGACCATTACAAATTGTACAGAAAAAACGTACTATTTTTTTTTTTGCCGTGGGTCGGAATCGAACCCACGACTTCCCGATACAAAGCCAAAGGCGCAACCACTAGTCTACGGAGACGGTCAAAAATATTGCCTTTACCTAGTTGATATACAATTCATTTAGTAGAATAAGCTCCAAATAAAGATATGATATAATCCGTAGGCCGTGAAGGTGCTGCATAGCATTATAATTACTTCAATGGACCACAATGTAAAGTAACGAACAAATATCTGGCTTCTATAAAAAAAAAACAAAAGCCGCACCAGCCTAGTGGTTCAGTCACTGGGCATTGGGCAACTGATAACAAGGTTAAGCCGATTACAGCAAGGCCGGACTTCGGATGGTTGATCGCTTTATACAACGAGACTACACCAACATAAACACCGCAACAAGCTCGCCACTAGTTAGAAGTTGCCTCCGAATACCATCAGCGAAATGAGGACGAGTTAATCTCTTCGCTGGGTACTTGAGCTTCGTTTAAACGGTTCTCGGCAACCAAATAGGCACCCGTGATGGTTATGGATATACAAGTTGAATTAATCAAGTGTGCGTTCAAGGCCAAATCCTAAAATACAAGGAATAGCGAAAAATGCTCAAAGGAGTCTCGGGGCCGATTTTGAAATGTAGATAATGATCTATACTAATATAGCGTTTCAAAAAGGCCTGACGAAGTTATAGAGACGGGATCTCACCTAAAATTATAGGACCAAAGAGAGTCAGATCTTATTAGGTAAATTCTTAATGGCAGCTTATTTCGCCGTAAATTATAAAGTTTTCGTTCACTGATGAATACAAATTTGTCAATAACCGTGCTCGTGTCTCCAGACAGGTGCACGGTAATAGCCATATTGTGTTAGCGTGATTGCAGATGACATTAGCTTTACCTGGCAAAGCTCGTTAGCTGCTGAGGAAGATACTATTTCTCTAATTAACCTTGTCTTGGGGGTTCTTTATTAAATTGAGAGATGTTGAGGTTGTGTATTATACAGGGGTATCTACTTATATGTTAAAATTATGTTGGATATTAATATATAAAGCCTTTTATTGTAGGTGTAAATATAATCATGATTATATTATTTATATATATACAGCCTCCTTAGACTAGTGGTTACGCTTTTGGCGTTGTATCCGGAGGTCGTTGGCTCGATTCCCACCCATGGAAAAAAAGATAGGTACGTTTTTTCTGTACAGTTTGTGATGTCTAGGTGTTTATAAAATATAATATGTGTTATATCGTTTCTTCTGGTAAATATAGTACAAGCCTATTGTAGAGTTTATATAGTTTGTTACCATCAAAACAATATGTGTAAATTGTCTTACATATTATTGCTATTATTATGATGATGATTATTATGATTATTATATACCAGGGGCCTATTTCATAAACGTGACAATTGTAATTTACCATGGTAATTTATAATACATTGATCAGTTTAGTTGAAATTATTTATTTAGAACTAACTAAACCAAGCGATGTATTATAAATTGTCATGGTAAATTACAATTGTCACGTTTATGAAATAGACCCCTGGTGGTCGAGATGGTTGGACCTCAGACTTAAAAACAGTACAGTGTCTAGGTCGCCGGTGTTAACTTACTACTTGTGAAACCATTTACAAATGAGTTATGGAGTGTACCCAAACACAGCGACGAGCTGATCACTTGTTTAATGTAGACTCAGTATAACACCTACTACGAATAAAACGACTTTAGGCATCCGTGATATAATACTTATAATAATAAACATAATAAAGAGATTTTGATATCATATTTATATTTTATATGTAGATAGCATTAGACTGTTTTGAATGAATGAAAAAATTAAACAGATTGCTAATTAATGCAAACATAAAATATATAATACGAGAATATATAAATATTTTATTAGGTAATGTAACAATACATTATATTTAATGGTATACAAAAACATACATAAATAAATAAGTACCTACCAAACAGTAAAAAAAAAAGAATACAATTTTGATTATTGAGGAAAAAGGTGAAGATGGGTTTTAAAAGAAGCCGTAGTAACTGTTATGTCTGCAGTGTGTGACTTATAATGCAAACTCGTATTTCTTGCCAGCCATATCGTGCATCATTTAGTCGACATTTATTTATTTATAAAACACAATATTGTAATTGACAGTACATATTACTAAAACATTACAATATGAACAAAATATATTATTATGAAACAAAATATATTATTATGAAACAAAATACATGTTATGTTAGTTATAATGAGATAAGTACATATTATTATTATTTTAATTATATTATTTATACATTCATCCTTCTAGCATTCTCTTACATTCTTTCATCAGACAATCCACAAACAGGGTCATAGCGGGAGCGACCATTCTGTTAAACAATTAATAGACCAAAGACTTTGTAGGTATACTTACCATCAATCATGTCACATGCTGTAATAATATGAAGGACATTACACATATTGGCCTCATTCTGTTGAATGTGGCCGCTCTGGTCACAAACTAAGCTCTGTAAGCTTGTACTATGTTTACCAGAAACACCCAGACCATGATAAACTGCACAGAAAAACACGTACCAATATTTTTTTTGAACCCATAAATAAATAACAAAATAGTCTCTTCTTCTCGAGTTTATAAATTAATTAAAAACTTTGCATAGTATTTAATAGTTATTATTTGACGAGAATAGTTAATAAAGTTTTTTTACCTAGAAATAATATTAAAAAAGTATAATATAGATTCTTTAAAAAACTCAATTGTGAATTCTAGATTGAAACCTAAAAATTTTCAACTACTCATAATAACGATGAAGAAAAACTTTTTAACTAATTTTCACCGCCGAGCGTTATCAGAGCATTTAATAATTTTAAAGGCTCGCGAGAGCCGCCCATTGCTAGATAAAAACCTGTAACTTTAAATGAGAAAAGTTCTTTTGGAGGAAAATGAAAAGATCTTGTCATTATCTGAGAGGAACAGATTGATACTTAGACGAAGATGCTGTACAGCTTGGATTTTATTTCCAACGTTTTTTCTTTAAGTAGATACGTTTCTGAAGGTTATGCTATAATTTATTTTAAAGATTTCATTTTATACGCCTTACACTAATGTAACTTTATAATATACAGTAAATGATTTATCTTGTATAATGGCTATTGTATAATAATAAATTAAATGGTAATCATTTCTGTAAAACTTGAAATTGTAAACTGGTTTTTGATTTAATACCTTTTGTAATATTAGGAAGCTTAGCGTCTACAGAGAATTGATAACCAAAGATATAGCCCGCGATACGGGATCTCTCTATCCCAAATGGAATCTTGATCCAGAGTCTACTATTACTAATTTGAAATTGCATAAATTTATCAAATAAAAGAATTTTGTATGTATATATACGTGGTGGCCGAGTTGGTTAGACCTTGGACTTCAAAACACTTAGGTCCCTGGTTCGAATCCCGGTGTGTACCAATGAGTTTTTAATTAAAAAAAATATGTACATTTGTTTGACAACACCACTATAGTGCTTCGGAGAGCACGTTAAGCTGTCGGTCCCGGTTTCGCTATACCAACTTGTGAAACTGTTTATAGATTGGTTATTGAGTCTATTCAAAACATCGCGACGAGCTAGCCACTTGTTCGGTGTAGACTCATACCATAGGCTACTACGAGGTGGGATTAAAACCCCTCCGACGGCCCCAGGGTACCCACCGTGGGGCCGTCTAGGCGGTCTCGAGCGCCGTATGGCACCCGTGTTTATATATAAATTATATATATTTGTATATAAATTATGATATTTTTGTATATAAATTAAAATATTACATAATCATTGATGATTAGGTACAAAAGGTACCAATGATGCAACATACATTGGTACGCTGTATCGCCATGATTAGGCACTTTGGGAATCCAGGGCCTTTATTATTTAAAAAATAAGCTGATTTTTTAGGTAATAAAAAAAGGAATGCCATTCATGTTTTTAATGTCTAAGCTAAGTAAAAAATTAAATATAATAATTTAACGAATACAATGTGTTTTATTTTATATGTAAATATTGTACTATACAGACAGACAACACCATCTTATAGTACTCTCTATTCCAAATAAGAGTCAAATCTCGATCTACTAATACTTTTGAGCTTGTTACTTAATTATTAAAATAAATTAAGTTTTAGTCTATTGGCAGCCTAAGAACAAATAGCCAAAAGTCTCATCGATGAAAGGTATGAAAATGAATGAATTGGCAAATTATTATTTCACATAAGTTTCGGCCGTATAACCAACTTTAGAAGAAACTTTTAAGTACGACGGAGCAAAGGCGTCTACGCATGCAGCATCCCAAACTAAATAATTCCCATCTTGAGAGGGAATTAGTGAAATGCCGTCAACACTTTTACCATCATTTCGATATATACCAGAAGGAATGATGGGGTTTTAGTAGAATCGTGTATAAATTTCGACATGCAAAAAAATCAACTTTTTGCATGTCGAAATTTATTTAACAGAAATATAACTACAGTGTTTGTTAGTGATATTTCTTTGTGTTACAGGTAACATATAATTTAATATATCAACATTATAAGCAGGAAATATTGCAAAAAAAATATTTCCTATTGTTATCATTATTGAAATATAATAGTTAATATTGTTACAAGACTAAGACAACGGCGAAAAGACCTCATATAAAATATCGTTTACAGCAATCCATTAACTGTTACTCGTCTTTGCATGTTACAAGTCATTGGTAGAGCTGATTACGCATTCTCCTTAACATGATTAAGTTGGAAGCCGAACCAGTCCGTCGCTGAGTCAACATCTAGCTAATTGGTGGGCATGACCGCCGACAATGGACTCATCAGGGTGACCAAACACGGAGCCACCTTACGTATGCAGCGACGCTGTTTGCAAGCACTTACTGATTGACTGGCGCGCTTGTAGGCTCTGAGCGAGCTAACATACCTAAAGACGTAACCTAAGTAACGCCAGACATTAATCTATACAAATATAATCAAGGTGGTGCCTCCGAATACCATCGGCGAAATGAGGACGGGTTAATCCCTCCGTTGGGTACCCTGAGGCCGTTTAAACGGTTCTCGGGAGCCAAATAGGCACCCGTGATAGTATTTATTTATTTAATATAATCAAGCAGAAGAGTTTGAATGCACCAATGTCTAGATTCTAGACGTTAGTGCATTCAAACTACTTCTACTTCTAGACTCTAGAAGTAGAAGTCGCATTTGTTTTTTTTTTATTCATCAACATAACGTCCAATGTTATAGTGTTTTTTAATTCGTACATCTTCTGGCCCACCTTTTGCTTCATTTAAATGTTTTTAAAATGGCAGGTATAATAGAAACTAATCCCGCGGTATAAAGAAATCGTAATAATTTGTAGGAGAACCAAATCTTTAGTTTTTAAAACGAAATTTCCACAAACAGCACCTACTCGTAATTAGCTACTTATACGCTGATGTCAGTTTACAATGTCAAATCAATTTAAACCTTAATATAAAGAAATATTAAGGTACAGACAAAGGTCAGACTATATAAACCGGCGACTGTACCTACGTATGTCAACCCTGATCACAAGACCTTACATGTAATAGGTATCTACTTACCAGTGTCAAATGAAATAAGGAGCGACCCTCGATCTGGCTGGAAATCAATGGGTCCATTAGTTGAGATCTTAGGCCGGGAATAAAAACCGCTTTCTTTGAGCCCGGTCAAAGGGCTAATGTGGGACCGCCCTTTGAGCGCTGTCAAAGGGAACTTGCCACCGATTACCGAATGCGCTCACATAACTTACACGGGCTGACGCTCCATAGGTTTGGTGCCTTGGCATCGTTATCGTATCTTGTTTTCTTGGACGTAGTCCTTTAATTAATGCGATAGTAAATTGCGGTTAAGGATGTGGTAATTTATTTGTATTATATTTATAACACTTTACTGTAAAACCGTCAAGTGACCTATAAGCCTATTACGCCGCACAATCTTAACCTAAACTTTAACCAAAATGACGTAGTTGTATGTCAGAATTGCATCATATCGATTAATGTTTAGCTTAGCATTGTGCGTGTAATCACCCCGCTAGTCATGTTTCGGTTTCAGTCTATTGCTTTACCGGTTTTCAGGAGACTATTGCATCAACTTGTCGAGATGGTAGTATCCTTTTAGGGTGTAGTTGCAAACGGGCGGTAGATCCGACGATAAAGCAGTGGCTACTAAAGTAGACTCGTAATGCAAGTTCGTCTTTATCGCCACCCATTATTTGACCGCATCACTTAGCCGGCATAGTGGGAGCAATCAACTCAGTTAAAATACAATGCATTGATCGACCCCTTTCATGGATTTTGTAGGTTTGCTAACCATCAAGTAGATACAAAATCAAATGACGTGCTCCAGTAAAAAAATATATAAAGGAAGGCTTAATGCCGCTAGGCATTCTCTACCCATCAGCCTTCGCGATAAGAATTACAGTTGTAAGGTTGTAGAGCATATGTTAAAACAGTAAACATATGATATCACATTTAAACGAATTTACAAACATGTAAAGATCTTCGATTTTGTTTTCTATCCCTTGAACGTTTTGATGGTATATAATTAATTCCTTCATCGTTTTATCCTTTTCTGAATTTGATTCAGTGCTGATTGAATATAACATATTATATGTTTCCTTTATATTAGTTTTATTCGTACAGTATTTCTTGGTTCTAAATTTATTTTGTGATCGTCCAGGCAGGGTATGTATAAAAAATTTTCTGTTTCATATATGTCCTCATTTACACAGTTAATTACGTCATAGAATCGGTTTATATTCTGACGACACAAATTTGATAAAATAATTGATAATTCTATTTTACCCTTACTTGTTATTTTGTTATTTTTTTTATTGAGTTTGTAACTGTTTAGGTCCACTAGTATCCCTTTATTTGAATTTTTCAGCAAGTTATAAATATGCATATTTATATTATGTATATTATAATTTATTTCTTGCTTCTTAGTATAAAATAGCGTACTTATTATAATATTAAATTTTCTGTCCTTGTTGTTAATTATTTTATGTAATATTTTTAAGTATTCTTTTGGGTTATCATTTAATACCTCTAGCTGAGTAATTAATATAATAAGTGTGTCATTATTATTAAATTTCGTTGTATGTGTCTTATAATCTCTTAGTATATCTTCAAAATTTGCCTGTGGTTTGCATATGTTTAGTATCTTATGATTTGTATTATTGTTTTCTATCCTATGTATATATTCGCCAATTTTTCTTCCATTATCATCACTTAAAATTAAAATGTTGTTCTTTTTTCCGATACTGATGGTTTTAGAAGTATTTGATTTCTGTTCTTCCTGTATTCTTTCGCCTATTTGTACTAAATGGTTGGATTTATCTTCTCGTTCCTTCTGTCTGATTTCGGTTATTACTATTTTCTTATTTGTTTTATTAGGTTTACAATTACTATCACAATTATTAACTCTCATTCTGTTTCTTCTATTCTTATTGCATATTTTCCTTAATTTCTTAATTTCATTACTCTGTTTTTTAATCTTTTTTAATATAAGTACATTTCTATTTCTATTCAATTTCGAAGTAACATTATTTTTTATAATATGTTCTTTGATATCTTCTTTAGCTTTATACTCAGAAATCTCTTTAAACGTTAATGCTAATTGACTTTGTAGATAAACATTTTCATTTTCAATTTCATTTAATTTAATTTTCAAAGGTGTTATTTTTAAATTATTATATATTATATTTTCACTCTCTTCTATTAATGTTTGGTTAACTTCTTTTAAATTCTTGATTTCTTTATGCAAATCCAAAACTTCCAATTCTTTTTCTGCCATTTGTTTCTTTATTCGTTGATTTTCTGAACATACTTTTTCAAATTCCATGCTATTTACCTCCTGTTCCGTAATAAGTAATTTGATATTTTTTTCTTTATCGATAAGTTGTCGGTGAAAATCACTAATTAAAGTTTCGTATGTTTTCACACTTTCTTTTAAACTAGACAGTTGATTTTCGTAGTCAGCAATCAGTTTATCCCTATTTTTAATTGCTTGAGATCTTGTTAGATATGTATTCATTTTTATTAATTCATAAAATTTTATAACTCAAATCGGAACGTAGAATGTAGGTAATAAAATGGAATGTATATCGGACCGTGAAAATGATCAGCCAATCAGAGTCCTTAATAATTAGTCGTACCAACCACCCAATGTTTGTTTGTATCAGTGCAACCAACTTTTAACATTTGTTGCTTCATAAAAAGTAAACAAACAGTAAATATGTTTATTGAATTAAATTTTCTACAAAGTAACTAAGTATAACTACTTATATCAAGGTAATCCAGTAATCCAACTCAGTGTCTCACAATTCAAGATGCTTTATTTATAGTTGTCCTCTTGGTATGGTGATAATATCGAAATAAATAACCTCAAATTGATTAATAAATATTATTTGACAATATAAGACAATTAATACTATTAGGTATTTTTAGTGGTTTTATTGGTTATTATCGGTAAAATGATTGAAATTAGTGATGTTTAACCACTTTTAAATCAATATACATACGCGTACAAAAGCGCGGCAAACACAATTCATTTATAAGTATTATAACTTCACTTTCACTATAACTTTTTTTCAAATAAATCTTTTTAATACATTTTCATAGTTAGAATTAATAGTTTAAATACATTTTAGTACACGGAATAAGCCTTTAAATAATTTTAATATAATTTTATCTTAGATCAGCTGTTATTGGCTTTGACAGCTGTCAAGCCATTTCCTCCATCAATTAATATTTACAGTAACATAGTTTGAACTTGAACAGTGCAATGAAAATATTTTTAACGTATTTATATTATTTTTCGTGTATTAAATATTGTAAAGTGGCGTTGGAAATAAATGCCTATATTATTATTATTAATAATATTTACAGGTTGTTATAAAAATAGTACATTGTTACACAAGGGTCGAAAGGAACGTATTTAGTAGGCACGAGATGCTGAGATAAAATTAAAAGCAGAAAAAAAAATTTCCCAGGGACGTAAAGTACTGTACGTATAGTACCTTCTTATAGAAATGAACTATAAAACCCTGTCACAGCGAAAAATACAGGGTGAATTATATCAAATCGAACAACTTTTCCCATGGAACCATATGTCGTAAATGAAAAAAAATTTGGCTCACCCATACAAATTTGTCACTTAACATCACTAGCTTGTATGGAGAAGGCATTTTTTTTTCAGATTTAACCAGTAGAATCTCATAATAGTCCAAAGTACAACCTTTCAAAGTCACCATGTACGAGTATATACATGCGTTTAGCCTCCTAGGTTAAAATTGTAATAGGACTTCCTTAGACCTATAAATCACCACAAATATATAAATAAATTAGGAAGGCAACTAAACCATTTTTTGGTAGGTAATCTAAATATTACATTTCAAAAAATCCGCCCTAAAAAGCTAATTTTGCAGGATTTTTTTACCATTAAGTAGCAAAGCTTCCGAATGGCTCATTTGAAAATAAAATAATAATATTTAATATCCAACCTAATGAAAATGCAGTGTATTTTCCTCGTTTCCACCTTTGAACAAAAGCACTTCAGCGACTATTAAATTTTATTAAACAGCTTGATTACGGTCGTACCTTAAAATTGGGCATCGTTTTTGCATATTTAATGGCGTCTTGTAATGGAATTTACTTGTTGCCTCTAACGTGTTTAGAACTCGAACTTAATAAGGGCTAATGGAAACTGGATTTGTATACTTATAGGTATTGGCGGTGAGGAAATTTCTTAACTTTGTTTGAATAAGGTGATTAGGGGCTTTAAACTAAGGTGCAGGTCAAAAAGCTACCAAATCTATTTTTCCGGAGTATTGTTTATTTTCTCTAAAATTAATTTGTAATATTTAGTAATTTTGTTTATTAGGGTTAAGTTATTTTTATTTGTAATTTCCCTACAAAGTTATTGTTTTTTTAAGTTTTATACTTTTTTTTATAATAAAAATATATATTATCACGGGTGTCTATCTTACGGTGCGCGAAACCGCCTTTACGGCCGCAGGGTACCCAGCAGAGGAGTTTTTATCACAACCCATCGTAGCCGATGGTATAATCTACCTACAAGAACAAGTGGCTAGCTCGTCGCGTTGTTTGGATAAACTCAATAACCCATCTATAAACAGTTTCGCAAGTTGGTATAGTGAAACAGGGACAGCTGTAATATAGCCTTATAATCATTCATACATTTTAATATTTTTGAATGAATAATAAATAAATAAGAAAGACAAGAATTTGTGTGTCCATAAATTATTTCTAAAGAAAAGGATAAAGATTTAAAGTACCAAATTAATGCAATTTCTGAAGCAAAAACTTTTGTGCAGTTGAGAGAAATTAATTAAGAAATAATTGCTTACTGCTCGTCTGCCGAGACTTCTTCTCCGCGTTTATTTATTATTATGGTAAAATAACCAAAATACGAGTAACGTTTAAATTGTATTTAACAAAATCCTTCAAACTGGTGTGCATTTAATATGTCTGTGGACTAGTGTGGGCATACTATGCATATGTAACGACAAGTGGACAATGTCATGTATGATTTTAGATGGATGTGTACCGCTTAGAACGCTGTAGAACGCTTTTCTTATTTGTTGCTGTCATGTTGGGTTTGGGTATGAAGATGGAAGGGAAGGAAAGAAAAAATGAAAATAGAAAGCGTGAAGTGACACATTGCATCTAGAGATTAACACCTAAGAGTCCAACCTCTCGCATTATATACTTATATCATATATTGGTATATCACCGACATGTCGGACGGAAGGGCCCCTGTACCGGACGGAAGTGGTTGCCGGGATCCCCTCCGGTCACCAACTGGCACGATAAACCACCCCGAGATTATGCGCCACATGACAGGGCAGCCCCTCGTGGTGGTAAACCTAAAGCGGGCCCTATACTATGCAGCGGGCGGCCAGCGGAAAACTATTTCTACGAGTCTCCCTGGCCGATATGTCGATGCAGTCTACGGTCGATCTAACCTCCGGCATCATAGCACCGAGGCAATGTCCCATTAACTGATAGTCCACCGAATGTTTCCGAAACACGACAATGATTCCCTTGACGGATTTCGGGTTACCCTTCCACCACTTAATATTCGGTGGTTATACAGCCATCATTCGGTCGTCAGAGCCTCGTTTGTTACTCAGCAGGGTGTACCACGAGCGGGTGAGAGTGGCAGTTGGAAGGCCTGGGTGTTGTTCGCCCTCCTCCTAAACCCCAAACACCCAGACCATGACAGTTAGTCATGGTCTGGGTATTTATAATATGTATCAATTAAAATCGTTGGTTCTGGTACACATAGTACAATCCTAGAGCTTAGTTTGTGACCAAGGAAATATGTGTGTTATGTATGTCCTTCATATTATTATTAATATTTATTTTCAACAATATCAATTCTTACAACTTCAAAAGCATTGTAATGCCATTTATGAAAAACAACCTTTCTTTAACTATTTTTAAAGAAAGTCTATAGATTACTTGGTTTATTAAGCGTTAAAACTTTATTAATTCAGGAAAAATAATTAACCACTACGTTAACGTTTTACGTCGGTTAGGTACTAGCAACCGGTCCTTAGTGGACTAAGTACTCATCTTATGCATAAATTTTATTTAAAACCGACCGCCACTATTAATGAAGGTAACTTTATTTACAATTTCAAACTAAAATGTAAGTTGGGGCAAGTTTAATTACTAAATTACGGCCCAATTACTACAGTAATAATAAAGTACATTCATTAACAGTTTCTTAATTTAAAATATTCTGTCATCCAATGATATATATACCTATCGATACATCATTAGCTTCTTATAGTACAATAATTTAGCGTTTTTAGAATTCGTGTATGATTGTTTGTACGTGTATCACTTAAAGCTACTGGGCCGATTATTTATTTATTTATTTATATAAATAAAATTATAATGCGTAAAGGCCGCTTGTAAATACTAAGTAATCCAAAAAAAAGAGAAATTAAAATCATAAACAACAATATAACAACACAAACATAAAATAATAATAAAGAGTTCGTTTTCGTATATAACTTTTTGTTCACTAAAGTGTTTAAATAAATTAAAGACAAAATAATAAATAGTTTAAGAACAATGATCAAAACTAACATAAAGACGTTCTTGAACTCAAAGGAAGGTCGAAAACAATACTAATTACGGAGTGTCAATATTCATTAAGATTTCCCCCAATCCGAGACAAGACTTCCTTTCTCTAACAATTACTAAATTGTGGATCCTTCGTAGTTCGTGAAATATTTTATGCATAGAAGATTTTGAAATGCGGTTTTTGTGCTTGTAGTTTATTGAAAAACACCAAAGTTGTTTTTGTAATACCACAAAATATATAATAGTACAAGATAATACTAAGATTTTGGTATATTCATACACGTGGATGTATTACTTTAAGGGTGGAGAACACTTAAAATCTAAAGTCTCACGATTTTTTCTCACTTTGATAGTACAAAGCGCCTGCTATTATTCGTAGGGATTTCGCTTACATATATTACTAATCATAACAATATATCTTTTGCCATAAGCCAGAGATAAACAGTTAAATTACGATGCTAAATTTTTAATCCTATTCTAATTTAGTACCTATTGAGTCTCTCATAAATTTTAAATGACCAGTTTGATTATCCCAGCCGTGAACGTGTTTCACCTCAAAGCTATGGAAATGGTACTAGATATAGTTAGCGTCATGACCGTATAAGCAACTACTTTGAAAATTTAAAATCCTTTGGCGCCGACCACTTTGTCCTGTAGCTTAATTGGTATCTGTTATACCACCGTAGTTAATTATCAAAGATGTTTTAGAAATATTGTACCATAGATAGCAAAGTAGAACGAAAATCTTTGCTTAAAATAAATAAAGTTTTTATTTTATTGGAGCACGGCATGTAACTTTGTATCTATCTTATGGTGGTGAGCACACCTACAAAGTCCATGAATGGGGTCGATCAATAATTGTTTTTAAACAAAATTGATCGCTACCACTATGTCGGCTAAATGATGCGATTAAGAAATGGGTGGCGACAAATTGCATTACGAGTGGATTTTATTATACTCGCTGCCTTATCGTCAATTCAACCCGTTTCGTAACCGCACCCTGAAAGGAGACTACCACCTAGACAAGGAATCGATGCAGTAATCTCCTGAAAACCGGTGTAGTCTGTGGGGACTTAAACCGAATCATGACTAGGTCACTTGATGGTTTTTGCATCTGTAACGAGACCGGTCGACCAATAATACATAATCTCGTCTAATGGTTGTTGCGTGTTGGCAGTTATGGTTAAACAATATTTGTACAATATACTGTAGGTATAGTTATCAGTTTAGAGTATTGATATGTCTGGTACAAGACTAGAGCTTAGTTTATCTTATACACTTTGCTGATGTTAACTATGATGGAAGATTTAACCACTACCACGCTTTCAGTAACTCGGTCTAAGTAGCAAATTATAATTCACTGAGACCAACTTTTTAATGAAAAGAGTCTGTTGATCGAGGTCGCGACGGAGCTGCTAATGAGGTTTCCAAACGTTTTTTTTTTTTTTTTTTTTATTGGAGCACGACATGTGACTTTGTATCTACCTGGTGGTGAGCAGACCTACAAAGTCCATGAATGGGGTCAATCAATCCTTAAACAATATTGATGGCTCCCACTATGCCGGCTAAATGATGCGATTACGAAATGGGGGGCGACAATGAAGAAGAGTATATACTCGCTGCCTTATCGTCAATTCAACCACCCATTTCGTAACCGCACCCTGAAAGGAGACTACCACCTCGACAAGAAATCGATGCAGTAGTCTCCAGAAAACCGGTGAACCCACAGACTAAAACCGAAACATGACTAGGTCACTTGACGGTTTTTGCATCTGTATGGGTGGTGGTAACGAGATCGGTCGGTCGGCCTAACGAAGTTATAGAGACCTTCCTCCCACCTAAAATAATGGATGAAAGTAAGGTAAATAAATCGTTATTTGAATCCCGTTTAAATTTAATTATCTAATACTAATACGCTAGAATAAGCCATTCGATTGTCAAAGTAACTACCAAATAAATTCCAGCAGCAATTTATGTCGGAGCTATATTAAGACGAAGAGAGTCAGTCTGTAAATTAGCATAAGGCGGTAGTTGGTACCGGAGTGCAGATCGCTGTCTGGTAGTAAGTCCCGGCTAAATGTAGGCTATGCAAATCTGCGGGAATCATTAGCATTAACAAACCTGAGATATGGGGTGTCGTACCTGTTAGGCAGAAACATCTCTGTTACACGTATATTTACTTTGGCTTGGTGACATAAGTTGGTGAATCCTGGTTTTGAATTTTAGGTGCGAAATTTCAGATTTAATATACTGCTTCTTATAATATTGAAAATGTTAGTAAAATATATAAACTAGCATTTTTTTTTTTATGAGGCTGGTAGGTAAATTTGTTGATATTAAAACATGAACAGTTATTAAAACCAGATTGGTCCATTATTTTATCACAGCACAGTTCCAGAAGATACAAAAAATATTCAATTATTGTAATTTGAATAAATGATCAGTAAAATAGTTGAATGGGTAATTACGAAAATGTATAATACATTGTTTAGATTTAATAATATTATAATATGTAAAACAATTTACACATATTGCTCTGGTCGCAAACTAAGTTCTAGGCTATGTGTGCCAGAAACAACGATATAATACATTTTATATTCTATACCCAGACCATGAAAAACAGTGCAGAAAAATGTAGTAATATTTTTTGACTATGGGTGGGAATCAAACCCAAACCTCCTGATACAACGCTAAAGGCGCAAACAAAAGTCTACGGAGGCGGGGAGATTTGCTTGAATTGTTCATTTAGAACAAAGTAAACGAATTATAAAATGTTAATGTCAATTTCAAGAGTCTTGTTTAAGAAATGGACCCTTGGTTATACCGTGTATACGGGCCTGTGGAAGCCCGGGGATTCTGGTCGCCTTCTGGAAGGAGCTGGGCTGGCTAGAAAAGTCAGCCGACTCACGTAAAAAGGCCTAACCTCTTGGCTAATTGCGGAAAAGGAGCCCGCCATGAACATGATACCGTGTTTAATTCAAGTACATTTAATTAAGTACATTCAAATTATACAGATTTAAGTATACTTAAAGTCAAAATATTTATTTCATGTAAACCTTTACAGGTATTTATATTTAGAAAAACTATATTTAGTATAAGGCCTAAATGTACGCTTGGTTGGGCTCATGCATAGTTACATAAAAATAAATAGAAACCAAACCAATCAACTAGTGTAAGACTAGGTGGTTAGCTGGTTCCATTTACCTGCCCATTGTTATCTGTCCTGCAAAGGTGCCACCAAAGCGACTATATCTATGCCCCAAATATCCACTATAAATAATAATTAATATAAAAGTACAAAAATATATCAATCAGAGCGAAAACACTGACCGCATGTTGGTCCACCGTTGGTCCCCCAGAGACACCCCGGAGAAAAAGGTACCAGCAAGTTGTCATATGTGTACTATATTTTAGTAGAAAATTGTCAAGTCAGTGTTTTGAGTGCGGGTGACGTTTGCTTTGTGGATGTCCCTTTGTAGCTTCCGTTGATTGCATCGCTTGTTATGCCACCAATAAAACCGAATCAACCGACTACGACTAATTGATAAAGCGTTTGATGGAATGTTTGCAAGTATGCGGTTGTGGGAAATAGTTCCCGCCTAAACCACCAAGTAGTTGAATAAATAATATTCTACTTACACAAATGTCACGTTTTAAAAGAATATCTCTAGAAGAGTTAGACTTCAGGTAGGTACTGTTAAAACATCTGAATGTAGGCACTGTTAAACTAAATTTCATAGAATCAGGAATATTTAAAATACTAACTAATATTATGACTACTGAGCCGATTTTGGTGAGATTTGATAAGGAGGTATTTGAATCTCAAAAGATTATCTACATAGATGATATAACATATTATTTGTAACAGACGGAAAAACAAAATTACTAGAATGAGAAGAAATTCATTATCAGTGAGTTAGCCGTATAGTCGGTCTCATAAGGCACCCGTGATGATATTTTTTTTTTAGGAATCGAATCCACAACCTCCAGATGCAGTTCCAATGGCGCGGTATAACCATTAAACCACGGAGTAAGTAAGACGGCGTGTAAAGTTAATATTATAAATAGAGTGTAATAGGATTTATAAACGCGGCGTTTACGCGCTACGGGGTTCCCTGTCAGCTGTCATATACACGGGCTACAGTTTTGTAAAGCAATTTCTCAGGTCCTCGGATTTTCTAGAATAGAACTGTCGAAAGCTCTCCTACACGCTGTCTCCTCAAATTGGAAACGGAATATTGTCTGCACAAAATGGAGATTGAAACAATAAGCAAGTCTGTTTATTTTGTCTTACAATTTGATCGGATCTCGTGCTCATATTTTTTATTGCTATCCACCTCAGGTTTTCAGATATGATTTTTATATTATAAACAGAGTCTGCGTTTGCACTGTAGGAAATCTTGCCTGATGGAAAGCACCAATGAGGTCGAAGGAATAGGACGCTTACTCTATTAAGTGCTTACTTCAGTCTTGTCAATACATCCACCAAGGAGCATTTGCATAACCACATTGATATAACAGCAGTGGCTTACGTAAGGAACAATTGGGCCACTGCCCAGAGCGGCCAATTATAGAGGGGGCCCCGGCCCGTGTCGCTGTAAAAAAAATTGTAAAACCAATTTTTACATATACGTGGTGGCCTAGTTGGTTAGACCTTGGACTTAAAAACACTTAGGTCCCTGGTTCGAATCCCGGTGTGTACCAATGAGTTTTTAATTTAAAAATTTATGTCTGACAACACCACTATAGTGCCTCGGAGAGCACGTTAAGCTGTCGGTCCCGGTTTCACTATACCAACTTGTGAAACTGTTTATAGATGGGTTATTGAGTCTATCCAAAGCATCGCGACGAGCTAGCCACTTGTTCGGTGTAGACTCATACCTTCGGCTACGACGAGGTAGGATTAAAACCCCTCCGCTGGGTACCCTGGGGCCGTCTAGGCGGTCTCGGGCGCTGTAAGGCACCCGTGATGATACATACATACATACATAATTTTTACATATATAATATTAGCGATATGAGAAAAGATGTAAGTGGCCCGGGGCGAGACTGAACCCAAATACGCCGCTGTATATGTAACAGTCGATAAAATAAAGTTTATAAATAAACATTCAATCATAATATGTATCTATTTTGCTGATACATGGAGGCTATCGATGCTGTTATGCCAAGGCTCATTATAGGTGTCAACAAACACAGAAGCAAGGATGGAACTCCATTTCTTAGATGTGCACCCTATAAACAATAAAGCGAAACGCTTTGTGCGAGCTGGAGGATGATTACGCGTCCTAAGTTCGCTCGCACGCGAATCGTCATTCTGACGTAGTTCAAGCTTGGCTTCTTGAGCTAACTTTGGTGCGCGTAATTTAGGCACTGGTGGGATACCAACAACGAAGGGATGAAACCCCACTTCGGGTTTGATATTCGGTTTCAATATTTCGGTTTCATAAGGAGGGTATTATCAAATTTATTTTTAGTAATCTAAGAGCGTGAACGTATAAGCGGGCTGATAATACTGATTAATACCACTCACTCAATAATAATTTAATTACGGAACATTTTTATAATGAAAATGTATATTAATTTGTTTCAGAAAATTGTATAACTTTTCACCAGAGCCCGCATAAGAGCTCTTCAAACAGTTCACAGTGTTGCCATTAACGAAATTAAAATACTTTTTGTCATAAAAAGGTTTTCAGGTGGTATGTCCTGCCAATGTATGTTGGATACTTAATCAAAATTACCTTCGTTATTTTTTATACCTTCGCCCTTAAAGGGAATTTTGTAATAATATTTTTTGTTATGTTTATAATTGTAAAAAAAAACTTTTGGATTATTTTCGCTTTAAATTCATGGTTTTAAATAATAATTATAAAAAAATAATTAAAATTGTGGCTGAATAGCAAGCAAATCTACAAAATATTTATTATCTAATCAAGATACTTTCGAGCACAAATAAATTTTCAAAATTTTATTTAAATCGAGGGGACGTGGTCGCAGGATCCTAGCGAGTTAAAATTCTAGGGTTCTCGGTAAAAAAATACGCTGATGATCATCTGACATAGTATTTCCATTCGGCGAGACAGAGTGTCGTTAGCATATTGTCGACTTTCATAAAACAAATGGTAGTTTTTACGAACAAACGCACATCTCAGGTACCTTACAGCGCCCGAGACCGCCTGGACGGCCTCATTTATTATATATTTATTCTTTTCTATAGGTAAACATTTTTTTTTACTAAATAAAAGCAACATAAAAAAATACCTTTAAAATACACAATTTAAAATAGATGTAAGTCAAAGTCAAAATCATTTATTTCATGTAAATCTTTACAGATATTTATGAATAGTCAAAAAAAAAAGGTTAACAATGAGGTCTTAGAGTGCGCTTGGTTAGGCAGCTATTCATTAACAAAAGAACGACAAATATTTATTATACCTCGATATCAGATTTAGAACTTAAACACGATGGAATGGAAATCTTAATATGAAAATTACTACCGAACCGAATACACACTACATAACCAACTAGTGTAAGACTAGGTGGTTAGCTGATTCCATTGACCTGTCAATCATTATCTGCCATACAAGAGAGCCACCAAGGCGACCAACTTCACCGATCATATCCACGCCTCAAATATTTATTGTAAATAAAAGGTAAGTAACCAATCACATATAAGTAAACTATGCGTTTTATTGAATATGCTTTGCTGGAGTTCCGCGGTTCTAACATTTCTTGTGCACAAGTTTTTGTTATTGTAATGGTCGGATGCTAAGCAATTGCTAATGCTTAGCCGATGCTTCGGACTGTCAAACTGCATATGAAAAAACTAAATTTTGACAGTACCAAGCAATGGCTCATGCTAAGAAACGACTATTAATCCGACCATTCGTGTTGGTACTCTTGGGTAAAAAGTTTATTAAATCCATATTGACTTTCATATAAGGATATTACACAAAATAAAATTTAATATGTAATTATTATATGTATAAATATTTTAAATAAATATATTCATATTTTAAGTAAATTAATATAGTCATTGTGTAACAAATCTGTACATACCGTACAAATCTGTACACTTGGGCTCAACTGGCATTAATTCTTAAAACAGGCCGCACATTCTCCACAAATTAGGTATAAATGAAACACAGAATGGCGGGCTAGGGCACTATGGTCCCAGTCGGAACGGCACTTTAGGGTCCTGTAAAACTCACATTAACTGAATACTGCTCGCCCAAAAGTTACCTACCTTTTGCCCTCAACTTTTGACCTTCATTGTCTGAAAGCTTTTTTTTTAGTATTCCATATATACTTATTTGATTTTAAAATGGGGCCAAGAAACAGTTCAAATTTTATGGTAAGACCAACAGTCATTCCGCAGAGAGGAGCATTATTGTATTATCACGTAGATTTATTAAAATTGGCCCCGGGACTCCTTTGAGCATTTTTCGCTATTCCTTGTAGTTTCGGATTTGGCCTTGAAAACACACTGGAAATGTTCAAACTGTTTAGTCTGAGGGATTTTCTCTCATCTAGCATAAGCCAGATAAGAGGAATTTTGTTGTGGGAGATTTTGAGAATAGTGGCTAGTAAGCTATAATTTCTATCGTCTGATAGTAATTTGACTTTGGGAATAGTGGCTAGTAAGCTATAATTTCTATCGTCTGATAGAAATTATAGCTGTTGTATTTAGCCACTATTCCCAAAATCTCCCACAAAAAAAAACCTTTTGTCTAGTTTATGCTAGATGAGAGAAAGGGCCTCAGACTAAACAGGGTGAATATTTCAAGGCTAAATTCGAAACTACAAGGATTTTTAGTTTGTGGGAGATTTTGGGAATAGTAGCTTGTAAGCTATAATTTATATCGTCTGATAGAAATTATAGCTGTTGTAATTAGCAACTATTCCCAAAATCCCCCACAAAAAAATCCCACGTAGGAAATTTTGGGAATTTCAAAAGTAAGTATTTTTTAAGTAATTAATACGAATCCTGGCAAATTTTCATTTATAAATAAAACAATAAAATCTACTTATAAACTAAAGTACCTATTAGTTTTGATAAAAACTTTTTTTTTAGGAGTTCGGCTTGCGACCCTAACCCCCGTATTCTAAGACGTTTCCTTAACTCCACTCTTCACTCAAGGAGCATCTGTCTCAACTTGCTTTTTATAGTTGACATTTGGTGGAAAGAGACAGACGTTCCTTGAGTGTAAAGTGGAGTTAAGGATACATCTTAGAATACGGGGGTAAGTCTACCTGATGGAAAGTAGTATGTAAGTTCAAGAATTAATACAACCAGCTCTTAGAACTGTGTTGTAAGAGCTGGTTTCATCCATTATGCCGGCTTAAAATGCATGGTTATGTGAAGGATAAATAATAACACCAGACTTTTAACTTATGGATATCTAAAATATTAATAACATTTTTTTTTTTGGTATAATTAGCCTTATATGTAAGTACTCGATACAATATACAAAATAATTATATCAGAAAAAATATCTTTGAAATCTCTTCCAGAGAAGATTTTCTGATTAAATATGGCTGCATTTACCCACAGCTATATTTTTTATTATAAGCCGAGAACCCCTAGACGGCGCCCGAGACCCCCTAGACACCTCAGCGGAGGGATTAAAAATCCCTCCGCTGGCTACACCGAGCAAGTGGCTAGCTCGTTGCGATGTTTATATAGACTCAATAACCTATCTATGAACAGTTTCACAAGTTGGTATAGTGAAACTGGGACTGACAGCTTAACGTGCTCTCCTAGGCACTATAGAGTATTTTTCTAACATAACTAAATGTAAAAATACACCTTAACATGAGCATGAATAATGTATAGTAGTATAGGTTTAAAGTAAGCTAGGTGGAAGCGGCACAGTAATATACGATCCAGTAATAATGGTTAGTCGGTAAATAAGCGGTCACCGGAGAGTCATAAATTGGCACAGACCAGCAGATAACACCAATATGCTGTATAAAGTGTTTACGTCTAGGCCCTTACGGTGGAAAATGTAAGAACTGGTTTTTTGCTCTTTATGTAGGATTTAATATAACTATGTATGACATGTTCTAGTGTTTGTCTATGTTTAGCCGCTAAAAAGCTAGTTTTAGTTTATAAAATACAATACACCGTCTATAAAAATACTACATATTTATTCTTTTCGGAATAGAAACATTACGTCATTAGAATTTAGAAACAAATCGATTGAAGTTTATTGTTATAATAGATCGAAAAATAAAATAAAATAAAACCAACAAAATCTATAACAGTGCAACGTAGAAAACTACTCTTTAACCCATAAATATATATTAGAAAAAGATTTTCAAGAAATATTTGATCTAGTTATTATAAATACATTTTTTTTTTTTTTAATAATATGGACAAATTACACATATTGCTCTGGTCACAAACTAAGCTCTAGACTTGTACTATGTGTACCAGAAGCAACGATATAATACATATTATATTATATAAACACCCAGACCATGACAAACTGTACAGAAAAACGTACTAATATTTTTTTGCCATGGCTGGATACAACGCCAAAGGCGCAACCACTAGTCTACGGAGGCTGTCATAATAAGCAAATAAAATTAATTAGTATCGCTGTTTCTTGTATACATATTACAAGGCTAAAGTTTAGTTTGTGACCACGCCAATAAGTTCTATAAACAATACAACGCTATGGATCAAATTTAATATTCCAGACGAAGTCACGGATAGAAAGAGTACTACTTGGGTGTATTTCTATAAATAAAATATACCGTAAAACGATGCTTAGGTACTTGTTTTTTTTAAATCACTTCTGAAAAAACTATGTAATAGGCTGGCGTATTTTTGCTATAGAAAAACAAGCGAGTTGATGAAAATTGTTCTCTCGCGCGCTTCGTCGGGCCGCTGCAGCTGTTCTCGTTGCTCTGGCCGCCCAACCGCTCAGCCGCCCAGCATTGTTGTTTTGACGCATTCCGGAGATTCTTTTTATATTCAATAATTAATTAGAAACCAAATAAGAAAAAAAAAACTAGCCAAGATCAATTTGGGCAAGGATTCTGTAGTTTTAATCAATACTAATATTATAAATAGAAAATATATTATTGTTAAAATCTCTCTAAGAATATTTATTTATATTCCATCCGATTTCTTAAATATGTGGGTGAAACCGCGGGGTACCACTAGTTAATGTATTTATATAAAATTAAATCGCCGTTCATCACACTTAAACTCAAAAACGGCATGGCTGATTTGTTTTTATTTTGCCCGCTTTAATACATGTGTGGTTTAAAAAGAATTGAAATGTAATAGGGAAAATCTTAAATAAAAGTTTAAAAAAAAATTTAAGCAATTTTGTATGTAAAATGCATGAAACTAATAATAAAGTAAAATGACGATATTATACCTTCGATTGTTTATTTTGATCTGTCATCTGTCATAATTTTTTTTTAATTCTTCCACCAGTATGGGAAGACAAGGAAGGATCTTTCGAACATTTTAGTGACTGTTTTTATCTCTATTTATATTAGTTTAAGCGATACCTTAAATAAATTACAAGACCAGTCGCTGGAAGTTCGCGGAATCAACTTTGAGTTTCCCTATTTCGCGGACAACTAAATGTCGCGGTTTCCCGCGTCTGATAATCATCATCTTTGTAGGTGATTCGAAGTTCACCGGGTCAGCTAGTATTTGACAAAAACCTATTTAAATATGATGAACTCATATCACTAGATAACACACACTTCACCACTCTCACTACTCACCACACTCACTACACGCCACATTCACTATATCACACACTCACTACACGCCACACTCACTACACACCACATCCACACAAATTCTAAAAATTTTAAAACTTTCGAATTGTGGCTTATTACCTATATTTTCTTAAATGAAAAAATAAATACCATCACGGGTGCCAATTTGGCTCCCGAGAACCGTTAAACGGCCTCAGGGTCCCAGCGGAGGGATTAACCCATCCTCATTTCGCCGATGGTATTCGGAGGCAACACCTGGCAAGTGGCGAGCTTGTTGCGGTGTTTATGATGAAATAGCCTCGTTGTATAAAGCGGTCACCCATCCCAGGCCGGTCTTGTTGTCATCTGCTTAACCTTGTTATCAGTTGCGCAGTGACTTAACCACTAGGCTAGGGCCGCTATATTTTCTTATTTTTTATTATTATTATTTTATTTTACTTAAAATGTTATATGAATCAATACAAATGTCTGTATGGTTTTATTGTTTTAAAATTTAAATCTATATAAAGTTGTGATAATAAAATGTATAATTAGTGAATAAGGGTGGGATCTCACAGGCTTTGTGCCTAATTCAGGCTCCAGTCTCACAAATTTTGTATCAGTGAATGTTGTGTATTATTAATAATTTGTGAGAAATAAACGAATTATTATTATTTAATATGACGCTAATAATAATAATAAATGTATTTATTTGCACAAGAGGGATTAGAATACCCAGTATGTTATATAGATATAATTAACATTTTTTTGTGTCAACCTGCATTTAGATGAGCACAATCTGACGACTGAACTAGTTAGAAGCCTGTCTCTAGGCCAAAAGTTGCGTGTTAAAAAAGTTTATTTGTACTCGTATATAATAATATGATACTGACTTTATCTTCTCTAACATACCCTTAATAAAATGTATATAATAATATTACACTGACTATATTTTAATAGTCAGTATCATAATTTATTTTAAAATTTAGTACCTAAAAGAACACTTTAATTAAACAATTAAAGTACGATATGATATCTATACATACATACATTTATGTCAGTATCATATATAAATAAATAAATATTACTAGAATGGTGTAAGTGAGTGTAAGGCTGAGTTTGATACAACTAAGTGTCTGGTAATGTAATGTAACGCTTAAAATTAAAAATGGCGTCAGCTGTCATTCGAACTGCAAAATAAAATTAGTACATTCGACGCCATTTTTAACTTTAATCATAACATTTACAGAGAGTAAATTTTGGTGCTACTCAGCCTAAGAATAAGTGTATAAGTGAGTGTGTAAATGTCTATGTACAGAAGCCAGATATACAATATTAAAGTAGAATCGTAATGCAATCTGAAAATCGCGTGAAGTTGCGTGTTGAAAAAGTTTATTTGTACTCGTATATAATAATATGATACTGACTTTATCTTCTCTAACATACCCTTAATAAAATGTATATAATAATATTACACTGACTATATTTTAATAGTCAGTATCATAATTTATTTTAAAATTTAGTACCTAAAAGAACACTTTAATTAAACAATTAAAGTACGATATGATATCTATACATACATACATTTATGTCAGTATCATATATAAATAAATAAATATTACTAGAATGGTGTAAGTGAGTGTAAGGCTGAGTTTGATACAACTAAGTGTCTGGTAATGTAATGTAACGCTTAAAATTAAAAATGGCGTCAGCTGTCATTCGAACTGCAAAATAAAATTAGTACATTCGACGCCATTTTTAACTTTAATCATAACATTTACAGAGAGTAAATTTTGGTGCTACTCAGCCTAAGAATAAGTGTATAAGTGAGTGTGTAAATGTCTATGTACAGAAGCCAGATATACAATATTAAAGTAGAATAACGTAATGCAATCGTCTTTGTTGCCCTCATTTCGTAACCGAATTAATTGAGCGGGACAGTGGGAGCGACCAACGCTGTTAATCAACAGCTTATTTATCGACCCCATTCAAGGACTTTATAGGTCTGCTACTATCAAGTATTATTATGAAATATTCAGAGTGTCTGAAAATAATTACAAAGGCTTTTAAATACATACATAAAAAAAAGATTTCATAACCAAAAATTATGTTCACTAATGAATTAAAAGCTTCATACAAACAGAACTTGTCAGGGCGACAGTCCACTGAACAATTGAACCTTGTTGAAATCGAATAATTCTGCCACGTGGCAAATTGCCATCAAATAACTGGACCATGCAGTTTTGTTTTAAAAAATATTTGCAACAACGTTATCAGGCCGCCATTGTATAAAGTTCAATTACAACGATATAGAGAATAAAGGTATTTCAAATATATTTATTTCAGTTTATTTTATTTACCGACTAGTCTGGTTCAATCGCCCATATACAGGGTGAGTTTAAAAGGTTGTACTACTGATCAAATAAAATGAAAATAAATTTATACAAATTGGTTATTTTAACATCACTAGTTTGTATGGAGAAGGCGTTTTTTATTTCATTTGCGACTCAGGGTTCCATGGGAAAAGTTGTTCGATTTGATCAATAGAACTTCATATTAGCTCACAGTACAGCCTTTCAAAGTCACCATGTATATGCAAAGTCACCATGTATATGCAAAGTCACCATGTATAAGCAAAGTCACCATGTATATGCAAAGTCACCATGTATATGCAAAAACCATCAAGTGTTTTTTTTTGTTTTTGGGTTGATCGATTTTCAGAGTTTTGATATTATTGTTAACTATACTCATGGTAGAGCCTTAGGGGCCTACTGCATCGATTTCTAGCGGTTACGAAACGGGCAGTTGATTTGACAATAAAGCAGGTAGGATATTGGACACCGCATTCGCGAAGTCTGCGTTCTCCGTACAAATTGAGCTTTCGCCAATTATATATATTGCGGTGTTGGAATTTTAAATCAGAATAAAAATAGTTTTTAAATATTATAATACGTAAAATATTATCCATAGTAGGAAGAATTTTGTGTGAAGGTTCAATCTGAACCTTTAATAACGGGTTTCATACAAAATTACTGCGAAAAACTGTCCACTACATATGTATATACGACAATTTATTCAATAATAATTTTAAAATTACATACTAATATAAACATTATTTTTACTATACCTTAGTTGGTATAGTGAAAATAGGACCAATATCGTGATAAGCTCGCCACTTGTCCGGTGTAGGAATACATTACCCGTGGGGGTTCATATAGAATTGAAATTCTAGATAAACCCCCAACAACTTCTAGGGGGGTTTGTGTAGGTATAATTAACAATACAAAAATTATAATTGAACCTCCACCAACAGTGGACGACCCCGGACGCACGTGGGTCGCGTATTTTTAGTTTTATAGTTTTTTTAATATGTAGGTATATTTAGATTTTTTTTTAATATGCCTGTAGCTATAATATTTCTTTTGCACGAGACTGATGATTTTGGTGACCGGCCCAGTTTTCGATAGTCAATAAATTGTTTTTTAATTTGCACATAATGCCCTGGTCACAAACTAAGTTCTAGGCTTGTACTATGTGTACCACAAACAACGTTAAAATACATATTATATTTTATAAATATCCAGACCATGACAAACTTTACAGGAAAACGTATTAATATTTTTTTACCACGGGCGGAAATTGAACTCACGACCTCTGGATACAACGCCAAAGGTGCAACCACTAGTCTACGTCAGTCAATATTAGAAAGATAAAAGATTTGATTGTTTATTGGTTCCGGATAAACTTAAAACTTTTAAACCGATTTAAAAATATATTTCACAAATAGTAAATTCTATTACGAGAAAATAAAAAAAAACGAAAAAATTATAAAATATAAATTTATTCAAATAACATCTACGATGGCCATATTTATATTAAAGAAATATATTATATACTTAATACTTTAATAGTTCAATAATATAATTTTTGAATAAACTTGCAGAGTAGTATAATAATTTTAAAAACATTGAAATAATGTAACTCGTACTTAAAATAACGCCTAATTTATTTATAATAATAGTTTAATAATATTTTATATATTGGATTTAGGTATCGAACTATAATGTAAGATGCGTCTTGTATGGGTTGGGGGCATATGTTCTATGTCCAGTAGATGATACTACAGGCTGATATTGATGATGATGTTTGATGATAAAGAATATTATTTAGAAATAGACAAGCTAATGGAATGATATAAATTAAAGATGTATTTTTAAAGTTTAGTTTAAGGTTTTAAAGGTTAATTAATATAAATATATAAGTGTTTAGTGTTTGAAGAAGAAAGCAGGCCCGTCGTGGTCTTCGGGCTTCGGTTTAGGTACGTAAGGATTCTTTAGAGGATCGGCATTCAACCTGTAAAATAAACATAGTTTTATTAATATTTAGGTGGCAGGAAGACGGCCTAGTAGATAACTCTGCCGAAAATGTGAAAACCGTCGGGTTTAGTCTGTGGGTTTACCGGTTTTAAGGAGTTTACTGCATCGATATATTGTCGAGGTGGTAGTCTCCTTTCAGGGCGCGGTTACGAATGGGTGGTTGAATTGACGATAAGACAGCGAGTTTATTAAAATTTAATACTCGTAATGCGATTCGCATTTATCGTCGCCCATTTCATAATCGCATCATTAAGCCGGATTTTAGCATTTTAGCGATCAATGTTGTTTAAGAACAATTACTGATCGACCCCATTCATGGGCTTTGTAGATCTGCTCACCACCAGGTAGATACAAAGTCACATGCCGTGCTCCAATAAAAAAAAAGTATCCTGGTAAAGTTGTATGATATGTATACATGTAACCTTACTCAGTACCAGATAAAAAGGACTATGAAGGTTGCACCGATTATGCCGGTATAATAGTAATATATGCATGCTTTATTTAAGAGACTTATGGTTATACGATGAAGGAAAATTGTTCGCTGTAGCTGAGCAGGTGCTAAGAAGAATTCATTAATATAATTAAAAGTCATTGCATTTACGATCGTGAACTCTGCGTTCTCTCTACAAAATGAGCTTTCGCACTTTCAGTAATATTCGGTTTGTCGCAGAATTTAAATAATATTTTTGTTGGTCATTGTATTAATAAACATATCTTTCAGTAATGTGCGTCTGGATTAAGAGATCTAATGAAAACCAAGCAAAATGACTATGTTTGCATTTAGTAGCGTTATGTAGAAACTTATATATGACATATTTTAATTTGTAAAGATAAGGAAAAAAAGTTATAGTTTAAAAATAGGAACTCTCAATCCTGACGTTTTTAAAATAATATGAAAAAATATTTATAAAAGTTACTCTATGTTATATTTTTTTATACTAACATTCAGTAGACACATTGTAAGAAATAATCATTAGAATTTAAACTATTTTGATGTAAAATGAAGAAGATATAAGGTAAAACACAGATCTCTCAATCCAGATGCACATCTTTCAGTATTGTACTTCTTTTGAGTTAATATATCTTATTATTATGTGAAATACTTACTTGTAATGAGCAATGGCCTGAGAGCAATCTACGTTGTACCACCAATCACAGGCGAACTTCTCCTGGTGGAAGAGAGTTCCGTTGGTGCAGAGGAAGGAAGCACCCTGCTCGCCTTCTCTTCCGTCGTGGCAGACGTGGTAAGCCTGCATCAATACAATGGTATTCATCAAGCTGATTCCTAAAGGTAAAACGCCACTTGACCAGAATACCATCGGCGACCAAGGTAGATAAACCCCTAAGCTCGACCCTACTACCGACAGAGGCGATCTTGCTGATAGTCATAATGGTAAGTCAGTTTGTAAAACGTCGATTAAATTACTATATAATCAAAACTAAATAACAAGACCCATTATTGGTAGAAAATTAAGTGACGTGACACTACACCAATGATCTGGCCTGTTAGAGAATTTTAGTTAAAGATTTAACGTTTAATAAGTCATAATAAATATATTAAATTTTTAAAGATAAAAATGCAATGAAAAAATTCCTGGTGACGGGACTCGAACCCACGAACCTCGCTATCGCGGCAAGGCGCTTAACCGCTAAACCAACCAGGTTTCAGTCAGCCATTACGAACTTTGTCATTGCTTGTTATCTACTTATACACAGACGCTGGCTGCAAATTTTTCGAATATCAAAATCGGTACGATTATACTTGTAAAAAAATATTCTGAAATTAAAATAAAGGTATGTGTATAAGACAAGTATTTTAATACATTGAAATATCCTTATATACCGGTATAAGATTGTAGTTGTGAACGGTGATTCACTCTTAATAAAGTAAGAGTGAATGACTGTTCACAGGTACCTAAGCATTAATATTTCAGCCAAAACTTATAGTCTAACTTGGCTTAACACTGTACCAATATTAAAATCGATAGCAGTAAGGTATGTGTTTACTTCTCAACAAAAGAGAAAGGTTTCCTTTGTGACGGGATCTAGATAATTAATCCATCCGATATACACCAGCGCGGATCTCTCCGACTCCATAGTGCAAGAGTTCCTGCACCGGGGTTATCCTATCACCTATCTAGGAGATACTTTCATATTCTAGAAAGCGCAACAAGAAATAGATGTTTGTAATTGTTCCTTTTAAAATTGTACCGAAAAATTATAGTTTATTTATTTAAACACATTATTGCACAGTAAACAAAACTTCTTATAACTCTATGAAACAAAAGTTGTTTACAAAGGCGAACTTAATGCCTTAGGCATTCTCTACCAGCTAACTTTTAAGATGTTGCTGTATAAATTATATATAAATGTTAGCTGGTAGAAAATGCCTAAGGCATTAAGATCGCCTACATTAGCATTCTGATAATATCAGAAAGATATGTGATCTCAAACTATTATAACACCTATTTGACACCCATGATTTTGAGTAAATAAAGATTTTTATTATTATTATATAGGTAATATTTTGTGCAATAAATAATGTTAAATAAATATATACTAACCTATACCTATACTAATATTATAAAGAGGTAAAGTTTGTGAGGTTGTAGGGGTAATCTCTGGATCTACTGAACCGATTTTGAACATTCTTTAGCGCTGGATAGCCTATTTGTCGAGGAAGGTCAAGGCTACAGGCTATATAATTTCGCTAGCTCAGTTTAAAAAACTAATACATGAAATACAATTTATTGATTAATTGCTGTTTACTCCGACCGGGGCCTTGTTTATCTAACACTTATTTAATAATTTTTGATTATCTATTATTATTATATTAATTAACTTATTTTATTCATTTTATATTTTTATTAATTTTGTATTTGTTTTGTGTAAGATGTTTTTGTTTTATAATTTGTGGATGCTATTTTGGTTTTTGTTATTCTAAGATGATTGTTAACCTGATTATATTCTGTATGTATCACTAATAACAATTAAATAAATAAAAATAAATATGAATGAATGAATGAATGAATGAATGAATATTTATTAAATGCAATTAACTTAGCCTAGGTACATTTAATTATATATCTCAACACAATAAGGCATGATAATGCCAAGCAAGAAATACTGAAATAAAACATAATAATAGTACATAATCAATGCACAGGGCCAAATTTTAGGTAAGCAACCAACCACCAAACTAGGCCAACTGGCGTTGGCCTGTATCTCGGTGATCGGTTTCCTTCCCTCTTTCATTTACTTCGTATTTAATGACTTAATAGATATGAATGTATATATGCATGTTTGAATGTATGTATGTACGAATGGATGTATGTATGTATGCGTGTATGTGAGTGTGTATGTATGGCGTGAGTATATATGTGACTGGTGTACCTATATATTGAGTTAGTGTCAAATGGTATGAGTAAGTTTTGCTAAATACTTTCATATTATAAAATTACACTGATTCCTCTATCCTAATAGACATACACATTATATGATATAAAGATATTTCGTGTGATATAACATCTCGCTACGACCTATAGGAGCGGAGCATCAATTAAACGTTATGGAAAAACGGGGAAAATTTGTTTCGTTTAAGAGCTTCCGTTGCGTGCGCTGAGTAAACGGTTAAAGTTACGCAGAAGAAGTTGCGCGGGATCAGCTAGTATTTTATAAACACTCGGACAATAACAAACTGTAACAGACGAACGTACTATTATTTTTTGCCATAAGTGGGAATAGAACGCACGACCTCCGGATTCAAAGGCTCAACCTCTATATCACAGGAGCGGTGACGCGTAGATATTTATTTAATAGAGACTCTGAATGCAAATTATGTCTGGTACCTACAACGTCTTTTAAACCTTGTTACACTACACTTACACTTTGACAGCCTCCGTAGACTAGTGGTTGCGCTCTTGGCGTTAAATCCAGAGGTCGTGAGTTCGATTCCCACCCATGGCAAATAAATATTAGTACGTTTTTCTGTACAGTTTGTCATGGTCTGGGTGTTTATAAAATATAATATGTATTATATTATTGTTTCTGGTACACATAGTACAAGCCTAGAGCTTAGTTTGTGACCATAGCAATTTGTGTAATTTGTATATTATTATTATTATTACTAAAACTTGTAATCTATCAGATATCATTTAATGAGGCTCTAGGCTAGTTTCTAAGCCACCATAGAAACTAATTCCGTTAATGATATTTTAGGGCTCTCCAAGGGCTGTCTATCTATTTAATAGTCTATGATTTCGGGATTCTGTTGTGTGGAGGTGTGCTGAATTCAATATTCTCTATGGGCGAGGGAATAAATTAATCCGCGTCCAACGACCGGGTAGAGTCGGCAGAGGAACAGATGTGCATTGTAATGGTTTATAAGTCTTAAATATTTATTTATTTTTCACAAATATTAAACAAAATACGTAGGAAAATTTATACATATTGCTCTAGTCACAAACTAAGCTTTAGGCTTGTACTACGAGTATGTGTACCAGAAACAACGATATACCTAATATATATTATATTCCAGAAACGCCTAGACCATGACAAACTTTTCAGAAAATACAAATATTTCTTTGCCATGGGTGGGAATCGAACCCACAACTTCCGGATACAACGCCAAAGGCGCAATCACTAGTCTACTGAGGCAGTCAAATTTAATACTATATTGTACAAAAGTGGACATTGTGCCACTACATTCGGACAAATTGTTGACATAATTAGGTAGAGCAGTTAAATAAATAAGTCAGGACCAATACATAAATTAAATCAGAAATATACAGATATAATGTAAAATAAACCCCTCTCTAGTAAACATTTAGTTTTTCTAAATTCCCAAAATGTTCTTTACCCGAAGCCCTCCCATTACACCATATATTGGGTCAATCCTATTTACTATGTTAAAATACCTTTAAGACCATCCATCTCCTGCGTTGTTGGAATCCACGTGGTAGATAAGGTAGTCCACGCCAGGAGAGATGGTTTAAGCCATGGTTACAACACAGTGTATCACTACTGCTCAGTCATCCATAGATTCGGATCACAGTGTATCACTACTGCTCATTCATCCATAGATTCGGATCACTGTGTAGCAATGACCAGGAGCGTTGCAATCTTCTTAGGTAATGTTACAGTACCTGGCAGCCAGTTTCGACGTTGGCATACATTCCAGGATGCACAGGTACATGTGCACAAGAGAAGCTGGTTTCCGGGACAGCATGGTAGATGGGGTAATCTACGCCGGGATGACCGGGCACGTTGCTAAGGTCTTGGGGTTTCTCATGCTCTCTCAGGGGTTTGGGTCTGATGATGGCCTGCTCGTAGTCTGCTTCGTCATATCCGAAGGGTAGGCGGTATCTCTGGAATGAAATTACGTGTTAATTGTAGATAGGATTTTGAGTAGGTGAAGCAGTGGTGGCAGCAGCGTTATATGAGTTCAATAGCTGATATCTAAAAAGAGGATAACAATCCTGTCGAATAAAACTGTTACGGAGGTTGTAGAATACCATGTGCTACGATGAGGTGAGAATAAAACTCCTCCGTTAGGTATACTAAAGCCGTTTGGGCGGTCGTAATACAACTATAATAATATATGAAAACTAACTGCACGTAAACCTATATCCTAGTAGACTAGTAGATTAACGCCTAGATGCAGCATTATAATTTACTAAACATTTCGCTTGCTCCAAAGGTTTCTAGTTCTAGGCAAACGTGTCTTGCCCATTGCTAGTGCCACTCATGCACATGTTATTATTATTATTAATTATTACTTTCATTTTATTAAAACCTGTCTGATCAGTTGAGCATGTTTCACACGATACATATCAGATAATATTATATTTGCAAGATCATAAGCATCACGCAATCGTTATGTATGCCAACTGCCTAGTGTGTGGACATGCTAACTGTAGAGCCAAACTCGGCTTAATAAACCCTAGGGGGAAAGTAAGTAAAAGTACAGGCAACCCATGACCTATGAAGGTAATTGTAGCATTCTGCAGTGAGAGGGTCGGGCAACGAACTGCGTGCGCGTGCGCAACGAGAGAGCACTCACGGTCGCCCGGGCGTTGCGCAGTCCAGCAACTGGCTTGACAACCGCGAACTTAACCACAGGTAATATATAATTTATAGATATATTTAACTATCGGCTTCTTATTTTTTTCCCAATTAGTTACTATATAGCACTATAGTGGCACTGTCCATACTTGAATATAAATTTTATCAGATATTATCAAAACCGAATTATACGCATATAGAAATATTACTTTAGTAAATAATAATAATAATATAATATGTAGGATGTTTCAAATATATTGCCCTGCCCCTTAATTATGAAACGAAATTTTGACAGATCGCTATCGTGATCGATTGCAATTATAACCTTTATTGCATTGGAAATAAGAGCGATTAAAACTCAAATTATCACTGCATTGACAGATCGCTATAAATTTCGTTTTATAACTAGGCCCCTGATCAGCTTTAGGCTTGTATTATGTGTACCAGAAACAATGATATCTAGTAATACATAATTTACGTGGTGGCCGATTTGGTTAAAACCCGGTTTAAACCCTGGTGTATGCCAATGTTTTTTTAATTAAAAATAATATGTACATTTGTTTTTTTTTCAACACCACTAGTGCTTCGGAAAGCACGTTAAGCTGTCGGTGCTATTTTCACTATACCAACTTGTGAAACTGTTTATAGATGGGTTATTGAGTCTATCCAAACATCGCGATGACCTACCCACTTGTTAAATCGAATTTTGTGCACAAGTGCATTAACGTATCTACTCATAAATGTATCTATATTAAGGCAAAAAATGAGCCATACAGCCAAATACAATAAGAAGTTCATAGATAGAATTTGTAATTTTATAATATTTACTTAAATTTATTTGCCCTTTGTGTTTTTTAAGACATAAAAGCAATTTCCTTCAGTATTCAAAACTGATTAATTTTACTTTGAATTTTAATTGAAGAAATGTTATGTTATACTACTGTTTGATTTCCTCGCAATCGAAGTGAAAAGCAGAGTTTATAACTCGTCCACAAAACCATTTTATCCTCGACATTACTATCAGCCCTTGCCAAGTCTCGGATTAAAATGGTTCGTTTTATGCACTTGTTGTAAAATCTACTATACTATAAACTGAAAAAGGCATTTAAGTATTTACAGTTTGAGAGTAAAACACTGAAATAAGCAAAAACTAAAATTTTAGGCATATCTAAAGATATAATTTACATCTATGGATGAATCATTTTCCAACTATGTATTATATTCCGCTGACTTAAGGTATATATTAAATTATTAACATATTTGCATGTGCTGGGTGACCGAAATAGTGCAGTTCACCTTAATCTAGAATGCATTAAGGTATCGAATGCGCCGAAATTTGCAACAGCTGATGTGATGAAACCTTATTTGACATTATGTAATTTTGTTTTAAAGTACTTTTGTTATATAGTTTTATTTAAGTAAAGATAATCTAATGTAAAACTGCGCGCCACTCCACTAAATGTGACTGACTGTGTTATTATGTATTTAGGGACGTTGAAAATTTACTTGTATGGAAACTTTCAACGTCCCTAAATACATATAAAAATACGAGTAAGTACTCGATACTTTTCTTTCGATACCAAGTGTAAAAGATACATATCATCACGGGTGCCTTACGGCGTCCGAGACCGCCTAGACGGCCCCAGGGAACCCAGCGGAGGGGTTTTCAATCCCACCTCGTCGTAGCCGATGGTATAAGTCTACACCGAACAAGTGGCTAGCTCGTCGCGATGTTTTGAATAGGCTCAATAACCCATCTAGTTTCACAAGTTGGTATAGTGAAACCGGGACCGACAACTCCGAGGCACTATAATTAACTATACTTTTAATTATGTAGTTATAAACTACTTTATCAAAAATCCGGTGACCGTCGAGCTAAGTGATTTTTTCTACGGAAGATTAGCTTAGAGATACAAAGGGTAACGCAGCGAGAATACTCGGTACTATTGAAAAGTGTGCAGGGTTGGAAAAAAAAAATATTTTAATATACGTAGGTATTCATTAATAATAATTTTTTTTACTATTTTTTAGTTTTTATCGATAATAAATGGAGGTAACTTAACGATGTTTTCTATATAGGAAACGTCATGCTATTATATGTTTGGAAAAGCCAATCATTTCCAAATTCTTGTTTTACATATATTTTTTTTTGGGTTTTATATATTTGTAAATCAGAGATCGCTTTATTGCATCTATTTACATACAAACTGGGGCCTTGTTCTTTATATAAATTAATTGTATAAACGGCATATCAGAGTAAAAATTTGACGTATGTATTTATTTATTTAATTTAATTGTTATTAGGGATACATACAGAATATAATCAAATTAACAATCATCTTAGAATAACAAAAACCAAAATAGCATGAAGCTAAAAAAACGCGGTAGCGGCGCGCGGACGGGCACGGTTTTTACCTTCATGCAAAATAGCATCCACATCTTTTGTCACAAAAACAAAAACATCTTACACAAAACAAATAGAAATATAAAATGAATAAAATAAAATTAATTACATACATACATATCATCACGGGTGCCTTACGGCGCCCGAGACCGCCTAGACGGCCCCAGGGTACCCAGCGGAGGGGTTTTAATCCCACCTCGTCGTAGCCGATGGTATGAGTCTACACCGAACAAGTGGCTAGCTCGTCGCGATGTTTTTGAATAGACTCAATAACTCATCTATAAACAGTTTCACAAGTTGGTATAGTAAAACCGGGACCGACAACTTAACGTGCTCTCCGAGGCACTATAGTGGTGTTGTGAAACAAATGTACATACATTTTTTAAATTAAAAACTCTTTGGTACACACCGGGATTCGAATCAGGGACCTAAGTGTTTTTAAGTCCAAGGTCTAACCAACTCGGCCACCACTAATCAATTAATTAATACAATAATAATAAATAATAGTTGTTACACAATTTATTTTGTAGAATAAAGGCCCAGTGCCTGCGCATGCAGTGGAGGGGCGCGTGGTATTACGAGTAGATAAGACTATCTCCAACTATATATATTTTTAGATTTCTTAAATTTTATTTAACAGCTTTGCCTTCTTTTAATTAAAATTCCATGTCCTGGTGATTTTACCTGGATAAAATGTGGACTATTGCTAGAATTAATAGTCGTTACTTAGAAAGGGCTAAGGCTAAAGGTTCGGCTAGTCCTGTTCACACACAAACTAGTTTAGCGACTTTATGAGTTAAATTTAGTAGACTGTATTTATTTATATTTTAGTTTAAGAATTATTATTAAACATTTTTGCAATTTAACAATTTTATTGCATTCAAAATGTTATTAACAATGTCTTAAAATTATTTTAAAGGATATGTGGTATAACTGCTATATAATTAATGTTTTACTAAAAACAATATACATAAGTAATATCCGGCGACATCGGTTAGAGTACCGTAAATTGCATCCTACATTTTTTACGAAAATAAAATGGAGCGGTTGAGGAAGGATATGATTTAATTGTTCAATAGAGCTGTGCCGTCGGAAGTATTGCAATGCAATTACTTTGTTTTCGGAATAGTTACTGTTTTTTATAAAAAAATATAGGCGTTTGTTGATTGTATAGTATCAACAAACACCTATAATCGACTTGTTGGCTTCGTTACCAAAATCTGTTTTGTTAAGCCTAATTTAATTGGTTGTCGATTATTTTTGTGCCTTAAATTACTTGAAAATATGTCATAAAGTATTTTTTTATATGTCCGTAATTTTTTACTTTGAAAGAATTGGTCAAACACTTAGTAAGGCTGAATATATGGTTTCTGTTACATTCTGCACGCCGTGCTCCAATATAAAACAACAACCTGTATACGGAATAAAATTATTTATACAAACTTCTTTAATGCACAAAATATTACGTGTGTAAGCTTATCCATTTGCAAGGGAGTAAAATTAAATATACGATATTAATATGGATGCAGAACATTTGATAAGTGAAAATTGTTATACTAAATAATAATTATAATAGATACAATAGCATCAGCAGTTCTTAGACACTGACTACTAAGGTGCGACAGACAGCTCTTTATATTAAAATATGGAAAACATTTTAAAACAATTTTTCCAACAACTTTATTATGAAAGTTTCCACCGGAAGTGGAAAAACTCTTGACTTAACTACTTTATTGCTTAAGAGAGAAGATTTTAATTTTATCCTCCGACTCGATCGTTTTTTGATTAAATCGTGGAGGCTCCGAGTTTTAGGTTCGATTCGATCGATGTTTGTTTCCTACTTTAATTGGATCGTTCGGGGTTTCCTCTTATTTTTCAAACTTCCTAATTCATATTAATCTGTTTTGATCAGCTTATTTTTTATCCATGGATTAGCGATTATTTTCAAATTTTATTATCTACCTAATTTGACCAAAATAAGTTAATTTATTTTGAGAAAAATATTAGTATGTAGCTGAGTTCACGAGTATTTCACAAAGGCATTATCTACCACACAACGTTCAGGAAAAAGACACTTTAACAAATACGGATTATATTATATCTGCTGAACCATATGTATAAGTATATATTATTGTTCACTTTACTAGCTTAAATTTATATACTATTATACTATTTTATTCTTATGAACTATTTAGTTACGAAATAGGAGGCGCTTTAATATTTTCGTTGCTTGTCAAATGAACCGCACTACCAACCCGACAAACCAACAATCAAACTGTAGTTCTCTGAAAATCGACAAAGCCACAGACTAAAACCGAAACACCGCTACACTTAAACATATGTATGGGCGTATTGAAACCGGTTCTCGGCTTGTGAGTGTTTATAGGGACGTTCCTACACCTGGTTTGAGCAATTCAACACTAACCTGTCCGCTCCACCATGGAACCTATAGAAAATCCCTTCGCAACGCCCACATGGGCGAAAGATCCAGAGGACAAGTGTCTAGTCCACAAGACACATTATCTCAGTCGGAGTGGCTTAGTTCAAGCCTAAAGTCTATTTCGTCCCTATCTATATATACCAGGGCCAGTCCGATTTTAAATGCCCGATTTCATGGATTTTTTGCAGTAATTATATAATATGGTGATCGGAAAATTTAGGGTAAATTATAGGTAAACGCAGAACTGTACATCTTCTCACTCACAATATATATTATTATTTGTATTAGTTTTTTTATATATTAAGCACCCGACTCATCTTTGTACACAATCTTAAAGGTTAGTTGGTAGATAATGCCTAAGGCATTAAGTTTGCCTTTGTACATAACTTTTGTTTACCTTGCATTAAAGTGTTTAAATAAATAGCCTTGGAAAAATCAAGACGACGCAGGAAAAGTTCCGGAATTATAATTTACCCAAAATTTTTCGACCACCCACATACTGCCAAGATTTATTTTTGTCTCAATTTATTGGCCCTGTTAATAAGTAATATAATCTCTTGGAAGGAAATATAAAAGATTGAGCAGAACATTAAGTCTAAAATTAGGTTTGCAAACAAAAAATAAATGAACAAAAAAGAGTCGTTTAAGAGAGAAAATATAAATAACACCAGCTTTACGAGGTGCGAATTTGAGATATTACTCGTGAATACCAATTTGGTAGGCGCCCAAACTTCCTAACAATTTACACTTTGAGAAGCTCTGATCAAAGAAATAAAACTAAAAAACAAGCTTGCAGCCTACCGACGAAAATGAAAGTAAATTTAACCAGCAGTAATTCTCCTTTGAAGGGCTCTGGGGAACTTGCGAGAAAGGAAAATTGCAAAAGTTACGCGTTCTTGTAAAGGTTGGAATTATGGCTAGTATTTTAAGGAAACGCGACGGCCTGTGCCCGTTATTGCACTCGTTTTTAGTGGAATAGCAATTATATTAGAAATTTATGTTGAAAATCTTCAAGGGATTTCTAAAGGTCTGCCGTTAAGGGCCGGCCTTCAGAGTTCTTTTTTATTTATTAAAGATTATTATTTTATGTAAGTAATGAAATAATAATGTTAGATTAACCTATCTGTATAATAATATGCAGATACCTGTATGCATCCACGTGTTGCTATCATTCCTGGACACTGCATACTGCTTAACATCAGGTAGATGCAAGGTCACATGTTGAGCTCTTATAAAAAAAAAACTGACAATGCAAAAACTCGCGATTTAAGAATACCGATTTATGTTTTTTTTTTAAACTCACTTTTCGCTAATTCATGTTATTTTTAATTTCTTATTGGACCCTAATAAGAAATAAAAAAAAGTTTTCCCAAAATTTTTTTTCGAAAATATCAGTTTAACTTCTCAGATAAAGGTTGATAAAATGTTTTATGTTTAGTATCGTTTCTGATAAAAAAAAAACTATTCTTCAACTGTAGATTTTAACTTTCTTGGTTAACAACAATACACATAAAAACAATAAAACTTGAATTAGTTATGTCATTTAAGTTTTACGAAAGCTCTAGAAAATTTCCTTTAGTATGCGAAAACTAACATTGTAGCACCGCAAATAGAAGATATTGTCTTGATCCCAAATATAACGTCAAGTTACAACTTTACTATTTACTTTCTTTTACGTTTAAGTAACATAAGTTTAACTAATACTAGTTAAGACCGTATGTAAATAATAATCAAATATAATGTTCGATGTATATATACTAAATACATATATAACGATAAAGAACTCATTCTCTCTTGTGCGTAAAATAAGCGATAGAAAACATCATGTTTCGAAACCAAGATGACATACAATTTGTAGAGATCGCAAACCTTACTATCTTTGTAAATACAAATAAGATTTGGTTCCAAGTTACATATTAAACCTAAATACGGAAAAATAACTAATAGTTTAAAATAACTAATATGTATTTTACTTAAAAAGGCACATCATGGTGGCAATAACATCAGTATTAATTCATATTTACAGTGGCGTTATGCCAATTTTTTTTTTAAATTATACTTAGAATGAATTCATTAAAGTTCAAAAAACTGAGGATTGTTAAAACCTATGAATTAATATATGAAGGACAATATACACATATATCCCAAGGGCCTGACCAAAGAACACGATCGCCAATCGCTCGATAAAAATGTATAGGAATTTTACTCTATGGGTAGAGCCTGATCGACGAGAAACGTCGAAATCCCATACATTTGGCTTTCGATTGGTATTTCGATTCGATTATCAATTGGCTCTTTGGGAAGGCCCTGCTCACAACTAAGCTATACTATGTATACGAGAAATAACGATATTATTAAACAGACCAAAATAAACTGTACAGAAAAACGTACTAAGTATTTTTTTTGTGGGTGGAAATCGAACCCACGACCTCCGGACACAACGCCAAAGGCGGAACCACTAATCTATGGAGGCGGTCATGAGTAAAGTAAAGCTATTACTTTAATATTAATAATAAAATTACCGTATTTAAAATAGTTGCGGTATCTATTTTAGTAAATATATTAATGTCTATGTTATTTTCTTCTACAAATTACTACCTTATAAGCAAGTATATTATTATAGTTACTTAACGAGGGGCCTATTGTATAAGACGTTACTTGTAAATTTTAAGGCCCCAAGGATTTGGCGCCTTGATCTTATTATGTTAGGCTGATGTCTGATCCCCTTTCAAAGAATATGGGGGATCAGTACACGGGTTTTGGGGATCTACATAAAGGTAATAATAAGTTATACAATGTGCCGTAAATAAGTTACAAAATTTTATAATATTGTTGAAATAATATTATGTAGTACACGATTGTAATTAAGGGAGCGTATTTTTTAAGTTTCGTTCTTCGTTTTAAGACAAAAAAAAGTACAACCAGTCCATACAACACCTTTTATATATTTTTTATTAAGGGCTGAGATCTTTGTAAACACAAAGATTTTTATTATGAAATTTTTCAGAGAATTTGATTAATATTTATATTTATTCATTTAGATACGTCCGTTTTTAATAGCGGTTATTAAAAACTACCCCCGGGGGTCACTTGAGCCACTGAGAGATAAATACTATTTTCACAAGACAAAATAAAGTACATGAAAAATATTCACACAGGGGTCTTATTCTACATAAATTGCATAACAACTGCATATTAAAGTTTAATTTGACATTTATTTCCTATACACAATTTGTCAAGCTTATATTGTAACAAACTCTTAGGAGTTACCAGATTTGATTAAAATCATGTCATTCCATCACGCTAAAAATGTGAAATAAAAACTTTTTAACAAAAAGAAAAAAACGACTTTATCACTAAATTAATTATAAAAATAAGCAATTATGAAGTCTACACCAGTTTTAATAATTATAACTAATTCCGACACATTTGTATAGCATATAATGTAGGTATAGCTTTCAAAATTACTAACTTGGTGCCGACTTCTAAAGTAGAATCCAGTAGTTTTTTTAATTTTTAAGTCGGTTACTTTTTTTTACTAAAAGTTTTGGCCAACTGGCATGAGCAGCTGTTTTTTATTATATATATATATATATCATCACGGGTGCCTTACGGCGCCCGAGACCGCCTAGACGGCCCCAGGGTACCCAGCGGAGGGGTTTTTAATCCCACCTCGTCGTAGCCGATGGTATGAGTTTACACCGAACAAGTGGCTAGCTCGTCGCGATGTTTTGAATAGACTCAATAACCCATCTATAAACAGTTTCACAAGGTGGTATAGTGAAACCGGGACCAACAGCTTAACGTGCTCTCCACCACTATAGCAGGCACTATAGTAGTGTTGTCAAACAAATGTACATAATTTTTTTAATTAAAAACTCATTGGTACACACCGGGATTCGAACCAGGGACCTAAGTGTTTTTTAGTCCAAGGTCTAACCAACTCGGCCACCACGTATATATATATATATATATGTTTTTTATTCTTAAAAAAAATACACCAATTGACATATTATGCAGATTTGCGGATTTTATAATGCTATAGAAAATTTACACAATTTTTCTGGACCCAAAATAAATAGACAATGATTAAAAAAAAAATCTAACCTGTGAATAAGCAGCGTCCGAAACCAATATGCACAGCATAGCACCGGTGAGGGCGCGTAAGACAGCTCGACCCAGTTCTCCGCACATGGTTAATGTATTTTTTTTTAATTCACAAAGTATGAGACAATCCAAGCTGAAAGTCAGTAGGGTACTGACTGGGTAGCATTTACTTAGTTGCGACGTCCTATGCGTGCGCGACGGTAGGGGTAGCTATCTACACTTACGGGTTTTTTTTAATTATAATTGCAATTATTATTTTTGAATTGATTTTCAAGTTTACCGTTTTGTATGAAATTTCATGTCCATTGTTTTTTTTTATTATTTATGGTCCATGAATGGGGTCGATCAATATGTTGTTCTTTAACAACAATATTCGCTCGAACTATGTCGGCTAAATGATGCGATTACAAATCTGGCGGCGAAAAGGCGAAATTGCAATGAGTCTATTTTAATATCCTCGCTGCCTTATAATCAAATTATCCACCCGTTTCGTAACCGCACTCTAAAAAGAGTCCATCTTCTTCGATTGTATTTGATTACACTTACAATCTATTAATTACGATTTGCATTTTTTTTTTTTTTATAATGGTGAGAAATACTTCTACTTTACGACTAATAAATCCTAATGCTAGAATGCCACCGCCTTTTATTTAAAAATAAAACAAATTTCAAAATATTTCTTCATCACATTTTCAAAAACTTTAATCGATATCGATGTACCCGTAATATTGATTTTCAACGATTTTCTTTCTATTTGTGTTTTTTGAATAAAACTAATTTAACCCTAACATTTATTGTACAACCCTATAGATGATTAGAAGGTAGAATCAAGTTTGGATATGGGCTTACATAGACCTTCGTACGAGCGTTTCGTACTCGGGTCTTGCGCAACAAAACCAGTGCGAATGCTGACTAAATTACACACTTTAAGGCTGATTGGCCAAACATCCGACAGGGGCTTTTCGTTACTACCTATTATATACAATATTTCGCCAAAAATTATACACATCATTTCTCTTTGGATTTTTTAGTAAATAAATAAATATCAAAACGGGTGCCTTACCGCGCCCGAGACCGCCTAGACGGCGTCAGGGTACCCAGCGAAGGGGTTTTAATCCCACCTTGTAACCGATGGTATGAGTCCTAGACCAAACAATTGGCTAGATCGTCGCAAAGTTTGGATAGATGATCCCATCTATATACAGTTTCACAAGTTGGTATAGAGACACTGGGATCGAGAGCTTAACTACTACTCTCTTACACTATAGCTCAAACTAGTAATGTTAAAATAATTAATGGTTCAATGGAAAAGGTTGTTAGATTTTATCAGTAAAGTCTCATATTAGCCCAAAATACAACTTTCCAAAGTCCCCATATATAACTGGTGTGTGTTGTCTCATTTATTTCTAGGCAGGTTTTGTTTATTGTTTCACAATATTACTATTTGGTAGGTATATATAAAAAAGCAAGAGTTTTTATTATTATTTTCTTTATCAATCATCTTCAAATTTAAATGAGTCTGATATTTAATTGAATTTTTTAATACATATCACAAATAACATATAAAATAATTATATTAATTAGTTGTTCCAAATCTCAAAAGTATTGCCACCAACAGTCTTACAATATGGAATAAAAAATAAACCCATTTTTTTTATATACATAATAGTAACTAATTAATTACTTATTACTAACTATACACGCATAAAAATACTCAGCATTATTATATAGGCATTCTATCACATAATATTATATAATCTAACACGAAACAAACAAACACCCCAATCTAATCTAATATATTATTATATACACACACATATACACACATTTTCATACACATCATAATCTAATATGATGCACTTACATTCGCTCACACTCTTTTTTTTTACTCAAACCTAGTATCTACAAAAATAATTCATATAAACTGTACGCACACACTCACACATTAGTAAACTATAATCAAATGCTTAAACACACTACATATATAATGTACATACTCATATAGGTTCACTTAGATCTATTTAATAAACACAACATGTGTGTACATAGCGCCAAAAGAGAAGAAAAAGAAGTATACAATAATAAGTATCTAAACACACACAACTTTAAACTTATATATATGAAGAAATGTAAACATCCTTAATATAACACATCACATAAATACACACATAACTACAACACTACCACATTTTGCTCACTCAGTTACTATTATATACTCAAATACATACATAGTGTTCCATACAAATTTAGATGTCCCCAACAAACAGACAGACGGACAGTCTATAAATATTTGCTAATAGGTATAATAACACGCTCATAATGTATTTACAATAGTCATGTTTACATAAGTATAAATAAAAAGTATAATTATTAAGTCCGTTGTTACATTGAATATTTTATTATTTTTGTTTTTCTCTTACATTTTTTTTTTCTTCTTTCGTTTTATATTTATTAACTTGTATCAATTCTTGTGGCTCCTACTGAGCCAGTAGTTTTTAATTTATATTGTATCTTAAATGGATTGTGTGCCTGATATATATTATATACAGGATGACTTTGAAAAGATGTACTTTGGGCTAATATGAGGTTCTGCTGATCAAATCGAACAACTTTTCCCATGGAACCATGGGTCGCAAATGAAAAAAAAAATTGCCTTCTCCAAACAAACTAGTAAAGTTCAAATGACCAATTTGTATGGGGAAGCCAAAATTTTTTTTCATTTGCGACACATTGTTCCATGGGAAAAGTTGTTTGATTTGATCAGCAGAACCTCATATTAGCCTAAAGTACTACTTTTCAAAGTCACCATGTATATGTGTGTAAATTTAAGTAAGTAACTACAAGGAAGAGACTAATCACCACGACACAGGGAATCCTAGTGTGGTGAATAGTGAAATATATACCTTTGTAAATCTTAATATTTATATAACTAGCAAGCAATATTTTTTGTTACTTTGTTATTTTTGTGACTTCGAATAAAATACTTAACTAAACAGTTTATACTGTTGAGTGAAATTTGTTTTAACTTTAACAAATTTACGTACGTAACTGTCCACCAACAGATTTTTTAAGATTGATGAAGCTTACCTATCTCATTGGCGGAAAGTTAACTAAGAAAGTAAACGTTAAAAAAACTTACAATAAGGCGACTGATCATGAATGAAAATATGCTATCGTTTACCTATATAAATTAGGTAGAAAACGATAGCTATTTATTTCATATCCCGGCAGATTCAGTTTTAACGGAAGTCGTCTATAAAAATAACTTTATATACGTTGAATAAAATCCCGTCCCAAATGAATTGTCAGTCAATTTTTTACAAATACTAACAAGTATTATTTAGAGAACGTACATTCCGTGAATGTGTCCACCTGGGACGTGTATCTAAATCGAATAACATGGGACAGGAAATAAACATAGAAATTTATTTGCCAAATGGGACAAAAACTGGTAAGTTACCGGGACCGGGAACACTATATATCTACGTTTTTAGTTGGGTGGAAGGTCTTTATTACTTAGGTGGGACGAGATCTCTATAATCGTATGCTGTAGCAACAAGAATAAATATACGTAATAGAGACAAAACATACTTTTACATAGGTCCCTGGTTCAAAACCCAGTGTACGTATAAGTTTTTAATCTAAAAAAATATGTACATTTGTTTAACAACTCCACTATAGAGCCACGGAGAACACGTTAAGCTACACATCGGTATTCGGTAAGTAAAGTAGCGAGTTAAGTTGCGGCCCTAGCGAGTTAAGTAGTTATTGCCGTTTGAATGACCAAATCGAGTTAAGTAGTAGTTGCCAATTGTCCTTCGGAATAGACATATTATGTTCTATTTTCTTGGCGAGTTAAGTGTGAAGTTTCCTCTCCCTCGTCTCTTCACACCCGGCCAACTTAACTCACCGCGTGTAGACTACTAAACTCGCCAGGCCGAAGTGTGGATGCTACTTACTACTTAACCGGTAAATACCGAGTTAAGTTACCGGACGGTAACTTAACTCGGTACTGTACCTACAGATGCGTAAATCGGCCTAAATAAAATAACTGGTAAGTTACCGACTACTACATAACAATTGACAGGCATAAAACAAAAACACACAACTGGGACCATACCATACCAAATCATCACGAGTGCCTTACGGCGCCCGAGAAAGCCTACGGCCTCAGGGTACCCAGTGGAGGGGTTTTCATTCCACCTCGTCGTAGCCGATGGTATGAGCCTACACCGAACAAGTGGTTAGCTCGTCGCGATGTTTTGGATAGACTCAATGACCCATCTATAAACAGTTTTACAAGTTGGTATATAAAAACTGACCGACAGCTTAACGTGCTCTACGAGGCACTATAGTGGTGTTATCAAACAAATGTACATACATTTTTAAATTAATAACTCATTGGTACATACCGGGGCTTGAACCAGGGACCTAAGTGTTTATAAGTCTAAGGTCTAGCCAACTCGGCCACCACGTATAATATGGGACTAAACTGGGACATGTATTTAATTTTAATTAAATGGGAAAGGAAGTAAATATCTGAAATTGTTTGGTAGATAGCACAAACACTTGCATGTTACCGACCACACCAGATGCGTGACGATCGACAGGCATCATCCGCATTGAGCGATCGACATTATTGCATAATTATGAACAAAAACTTAGCCAGAGTCGCGCAAGAAACGCGAAACGCTTTCTGCTTTATGCTGTCGATACAAACATAATAATTACAACAGTATGTTATTTAATATTCGTTATAGGTATATTATTACTGGTAACTAAAGTGAATTAATTAGCTAAATACTGTAGTTATACATGCAGGTTAAAAAGTCAAGTGACCTAGTCATGTTTCGGTTTTAGTCTGTGGGTTCACCGGTTTACAGGAGACTACTACTAATAATAATATGTAGGACAAATTACACATATTGCTCTGGTCACAAACTAAGCTTTAGGCTTGTACTATATGTACCAGAAGCAACGATATAATATAAACAGAAAAAAACGTACTAATATGTGTTTGCCATGGGTGGGAATCGAACCCCCGACCTCAAGACGACAAGGCGCAACCACTAGTCCACGGAGGCTGTCATACTGCATCGATTTCTTATCAGTGATCCTCTTTCAGTGTAAGCGATAAGCGATAAAGAAATATGTCGTTGATTTGATGATAACGCAGCGACGATATTAAAGTAGACTCGTGAACGCACCATTTAGTCGGTATAGTGGGAGCGAATAATGCTGTTAACAAACTATCGTATAAATATAATTGATCGATAGATCCGTGCACCAATAAAAGAACGTTAGCTAGATATCCACATTGGGTTTATATTTGGTAAATTAAAATAATGACAAAAATGCAATTGATAATTATTAAAAATATGTGCCTGATAGAAAGCAACGATGTGCCTAATTACTCTTGTCTTATTTCATCCAGACAGTAGGTGAGAAGAACTCAAAAGCAGGTAAGGAATTCCATTCCTCAGCCGTGCGTATTAAACACTATGAAGCGAAAAGCTTTGCGTGCTGCGAGATATCAACGAAGGATATCTTTATTTATTTAAACACTTTATTGCACAGCAAACAAAAGTTATGTCGAAGGCTAACTTAATGCCTTAGCCATTATCTACCAGCTAATCATTAAGATTGTGTTCGAAGTCGGGTGCTAAATTTTAATTTAAGTATAACTTTTGGGTTTTGATGTTCGATTTCGGAATGGGATAGGAGGAATTAGTAACTGCTCCGTATACATTTCGAAATAGACTGTCTACTTTTTGATTACAACCAAAGGCTTGCCGCCAATAAGCCACATGGCTCGGGGCTCTACCCAATCCTAAGCAGCCAGTTGGTATTTCGCTGCTCCATTCCAAAGGCAGCAATACTCCAAACATAAGCGGATCTGAGCTTTATAAAGGTTTTGTAGCTGAGCCGGTGTAAGGTATCACCAAACTCCTATAGCCTAGGTTGACGAGTTTTATGTTGTCGTTTTTGCTCTGGTGTCGATAGATAAATAAATTACATATAGATATATATCGTTTCTTTATATCGTAGAATTATCTAAGATATTAAATAAATGAATATAATGGAATTTAGTTTTTTTTTACAGTTACTGAAAAACATATATTTATTTAGTTTAACTTTTAAACTTCAAAGTAACTACAAATGTTTAGGACTTAAAACCCTTGCCCTTTTCTTGCAACCCAACCTAGCAATTATGCAATGACCGCGCAATAAATAAATTACGATTTTGTCAAGGAAAATAGACAGGCTCTATTCTCGATTAATATATTTTTTATGTATAATTTTATTAAATCAACAACCTATTTGCGTAAGTTAATAATTTTTGACATTATTTCTCCTTTAGATACGACAATATAATGAAAGGAATATTACTTTACTCTTTTAAAGACTTACTAAAATAAATTACGCAATACCTACATCTTTAAAAAATATTTAACGACATCATTTTAAGACTTCTTAAAAATGTAATTGAATGATATATGTAAAGTGGAGACTCGCAAGACCCAGTGTTCTCTCGTGAAGACGATAACGACTGTAATGTCAATAAAAATTGAATTACACATTCCCTTTTGCGAACACGTTGTAAGTAATTTTCTCAAATTGATTTACGTCCGACATTTATATATAAGTAGGTAGGCGAGAAATACTTCCTTCTTGTTTTTGTATTTATATTGTATACTTACTGTTGATGAATTACTGTCTGTCTTCTTTGAACTTCATATTATAATTATGTAACTTATTTTACTTTAAATACCTACATGTAAAGCGTTTTTTAGGTTAACTATACGTTTAAGTTATAAGTTAAAAGGAGATTATTGTATTAATATATTGTGGACGTGGTCACCTCTCAGTATATGATCACGAAATTGACAGTTAATTTGCCTATAAAGCAGCGAGGCTATTATATTAAAATATACTCATAATGCAAATTTGTCTTTATCGCCCACTTCGTAATCGCATCATTTAGCTGGAATAGTGGGAGCAATCAATGCTGTTAAACAACAACCTGTTCATTGATTTTGTAGGTCTGCTTACCGTCAGGTAGATATAAAGTTAAGTGCCGTGCTCCGTTAGCCCTTATTTAGAGTAAATAGTCTGGGTTTTTAATCTTCTTCTTCGTTTAATTAATGGCCTCTACTCCTTACGAGTAATTTTGCCAGTGTCTAGTGTGGTAGATATTATAGTAAAAGTGGGATAATGGGATGGACAGGAAAAGGACTAGGGTAGAAAAAGGAATGGTGACATAACCCTATGTAAGCATACGATATAGTCTTGCCAATGTCGAGTGAAGAAGAAAAAATAATTTACAGTAAAATGGGTACCACCATTTTACTAAAGATTGTGGGATTATTTGAGATACCATAAACACCGAGATCACTGCGTAAATGCTACACTTCTCACACTTAATATTACTATACGAATGCTTATTCTACAAAATTAGTACACTTTTGCACAATAATATTCAAAAAAATAAAATTTGAAAAATATAATATAAACACGTCTACAGTGTTCGGGCTACCCTCAAAGAATCCGGGTTTTTAATAAGCAAGTTTAAAGTTCGATAAATTCTCTTGTGGCTCTGTGTCTGGCAAGAGTCAATACAAATATTGTGACCGGTACGACATATTGTCGGACTTCCGGCCGCGGGACGTTGATTCCAATCTAGGAAACTTGAGTCCTTATATTCACTTATTTAGGGTATTCTACAAAAATAAAGATTGAATGAACTTTTACCTAGAACTGATACATAAGTAGGTACTATGTACAAAAATAGTGAGAGCACTAATAATATCAGCGGTTAGTTATCATATTGGTTAGATTATTGTATATATAACCGTTAATTCCCTCTGGATTTTGCACGTTTTTTCTATACAGTTTGTTATGGTCTGGGTGTTTATAAAATATAATATGTATTATATCGTTGTTTCTAGTACATATAGTATAAGCCTACAGCTTAGTTTATGACAAGAGCAATATTTGTTAATGAGGTTTCCAGTAGTTATTATTTAATGGTGGCGTTTAGTCGCTATCTACTAAAACTGTCAAAACAAAAAGTAGTAATATAAAAATATAGTAGCCTCTATAGAAGCCCACCAAAAAACAAATCAATTTGTGAAATATTTTACCTATACGTATCTACATGTTTTGTATTTTATGAAACAATAAATATCATTCCCTAATTCAGAAGACAAAGGAGTTCGAATTACGAATGCAGTTTAGATTCGGATTTAATTTGAGGTATGTGTACATAGAGGGTGATATGTTTACATTATCTGCGGGGACGCATGACCCGGGACTAGAAATAGGGAACCACATTAATAAAAGACGACACTTCAGGCGCGGATTCGGGGAATAACGTTTACGATATAATATAGTTTTACTAGCTTTCGCCCCGAATTAAATTAAGCCAATAATCTACGTTACGGATAGTTAAGGCTGTATTCTGAAAATCTAGAACTACAAAACTAAAAATGTTTGTTAAAGAAATTTACTCGATACTCACAGACAACTATTATTATGCAAATAGTAACTCTTTAACTTGAAATGTATGACGAGATTAATATAGTATCCCATATATTATTTCAATAAAAAATGTATTTATATTTTCCAAAACATGAAAATTTTGTACTTTTTAACATCTCTGCAAGCGACAAAACTACAACAATTTATAGTGGTAAAAAAATAGATATCAATAGTTCATTATGTATTCTAAAAAACTATAGAGAGATTTTTGCAAGTTTAATAGAAAAATATTAATTAAACAATTACAAAAACTTGCCAGGCAGAAATCTTCATACAAAATCCATGACAGGCCGTCATTGTGCGGGCGATCCCGCCTGTGAAAGGTGGTTTTCTATTTCACTATTGGAACACTAAATATTCACTGTTAGGAATTTTATAAGACAAGTAGGTACATATTTATTTTGATTATATTCTATGTTTTTACACCTTTTAACACGATTAACTACAGATTCAGCTAAAATAAATATTCAATTTTCACCAACTGTCACTGTCAATATAACCTTACAAAAAAAAAAAGACAGACTGTCCGATGAAACTAAAAGTACACAACAGCTATTTATTTTGGTCGCTTTTAAATCTTTAATAAAATATATCGTCGGGCGCACATTATTTTACAATTTTTAAATAAACACCTATTTCTTTTTTTTCGTATTTTTTTTTAATTCAGATTTTTTTATATGTCCAAAGCAAAGCACTCGATAGGGTTCATCCACTATCAAATAAATCATTTTTATAAGATTTCTTGGCAGAGTACTATAAAAAAAATTATTACCTATCTAATATTTAAATACTAACACAATAATGTATTGTCTTATTTTATCATATTTAATATTATAACAAACCAAGTTTTTTTATTTTTTTATTACAGCATGTGTGACTGTTTGTATCTAACTCAAGGCAAACATACAATGTTTATGAATAGGGACTAATATTATGTGATTTCAATAGTATTAGACCGATTTACTATGCCGGCCAAATGACACTGTTACCAAATGGGCGGCGATAAAGAAGAACAATACGAGATAATAATAAATATTTTCTAGCGTAGAATAATTCGAAAAATGTTTTAGAAACTGGCGGTGGGCAATTTCTAGAACATTGTTTAAATTATTCTACGCTAGAAAATATTTATTAACATTCCAAATGATTGGTGGAATGCCAGGTCTCTGAGTTTTCAACAAATTAACTGCTACTACGTTTTATAACTGCACCATAAAGAGAGACTACCGCCTTAATAATAGAAAAATCCCACATGTGATCCAAAACATGACTAGCGACCGTTCTCTATATTTTTTACCGATTGTAACCATGGTAACTACTAAAGTACGGATAGTTTATATGATTATTGTCTGTAAATGAAAATAAACATTTTTCATTTATTTATTGGTTCGACCTCGGGAGGGCTCGTGCCCAATACTATTATAGTAACCAATATTTATATAAATTTTTTTTATAGTGCATTTATAAAATAATATTGCATTTTTACGATATATAAATAAAAAACATTTTCAAACGCTGAAAATATTATATATATTTATTTATTACAATTTTATACATATTCCTAACAGGTAGGTAAGTTATTAAAGTTTATAAGAATTATTCATAGTAATATGGGTAGTGCACGTCTGTGTGGGTTGTGTATGTGTAATGTATGATGTGTGTATTTGTGTAGGCTATGGTGTAACAGTAAGGTCAAATTTATGATAATATATTATGTTATGTCAAAAAACGATAGATTAATTATTGAGAATGGACACAACCGGTCAACAAAAGATATTTTGTAAAATGAAAGAATGTGATACTTTATAATTTAGCTCATGTACATTTTAAATGACAATTTTCGTTTTATATTTTCCTATGTTTTTTTTTTAATATTTAAGCCTTATTAGGTTTATTAGAGACAAGTTCAAAACAAACGGACAGATAATAGATATACCTAGTCTTGCCATAAATATTGTAACAAAGAAAATAAAAATCTATTCCAAATAACATTTATTACTTTTACAGTGTGTTAGTTTTATATATAAATATAAAATAATTTAAAATTTAGAAAGCTTATTCGAAGTGCAATTACCATTAATACCATTGGCTGCATTACAGTCCTTTAAACGTTGAGGCCAGTTATCAATAGAAGCACGTACTCTTTCCATGGGATAATTTGTCATATTTGTTAAGTCTTGCCATAAATATTGTAAGAAAGAAAAAAAATCTATTGCAAATAACATTTATTATTTCTACAGTGTGTTAGTTTGACACATAAACACAAAATAATTAAAAATATAACAAGCTTATTCGAAGTGTTCTCCATTGGCTGCAATACAGTCCTTTAAACGATGAGGCCAGTTATCAATAGAAGCACGCACTCTTTCCATGGGAAAATTATTCACCGCCAATCGTATGGATTGTTTTAAGGACTCCAAATTATTCTGGCGTTTAGAGCAAGTCCTATTCTCGAAAACTGACCATACATCATAATCCAGCGGAGTAAGATATACTAGACGACGGCCAGTCTTCAGCTCTGATGAAGTCCGAAACGTTCGTTTCCAACCAAGACTCCGTGGACCGAGCTTTATGACCGGGCTCCAAGTGTTACTGGAAGGACCATACTTGGTTATTGAATATGGTGTTGTTAAGGAGCTTAACTACCTTCTCAAGAATGGTGTCTTGATACACTTGTGCCGATGTTTTGATACCTTTTCCATAAAAATATGGCTCAGACACTCCTGCATAGCTATCACCCAACCTAACCATCATTGAAGTCGGATAATGCCCACGTTGCTCTCTGTCGACTAATTGGGAAGCTTCCTTAGAGCTCTGAGCATAAATATGGTCATTTTGTTTGTTAAAATGTTGCTCAATTGTAAAAAAAATCTCATTCGTAAGCAACATTTTTCTGTGACCTCCCTTTGCCTACCGCTTCAGTAGTTGTTTCGATTTTACTATCCTATTCTTTTTTAAATTATCATCTAAGAAATAACCAGTAGACCAAGTCCTAAATCTTTTTTTTTTAAATACGCGACATGGTTCTAGGTGCTATCTTCATCTCCCAAAATAAAATCATTTGCTTTCGGACAGGATTTCTTCGAATTCTTTTCCTTACTGCTATAACCAACTCTTTCGTACGAACACTACATGGATGGCCAGATCTTTTTCTGTCACAAACAGAGGAGTCTCATTGTACCTATTAATAGCCCGGTACACAAACGTTTAACAATACCAAGTGTATGGAGAGTTTTAAAAATTGCATTTGGCTCCATACCTACTTTGTGTAATACAATCATAGCGATTCGGTTCTCTTTATCACCCCATTCCATTTTAATATCGCAAAATATTGTTCAATGTATTGGCGCCAAAATGAGAAAACACAATGAACTATCGTATAAAAATTACAGATTCCAAATTCAAATGTAATTTTTATTTCATTTTTAATTGTAACAGTATTGATGGCCAGACTATGTATATAATGTAGATATTATGATTGCTTTGAATACTATGAGTCTGGGTACCGTGAGGCCGTCTAGAAGTTATATATAAATTTAAATGTGTATGTCTATCTTAATTATTTTACTTACTAAAATATTTTAAATTTTTTTTTAAATATTATAAATAAATTGTTTTACAAAAACAATTATTTTACATAAAATTATTCCAATTAGGTAACTCCGGAATATTTTTAGTGTAGATAGATAGGTAAATAGAATAAAGTGACCCAGACCCAAATTTTTATCATTCAAATGACAGCATCTTTTAAAATAAATACTTGGACTGGCTAAATTAGTCCAAAATAAAAAAAAGATGTCTTTAAAATAAATTCTTAGTTTATTACGGAGGCATGTAATAGTTACTGTTATCAATGCCTTACAATACACTTAAACTGTTAAGATTAATATATATTAATAAAATGTAGCGGTTATATCATATTTTATATGCATGTCTAGAAATTATAGTAATACATCAATTTTCTTAAAACATCAAATCCTCGCATATTAAATGACTATTTCAACTTACTTTAAATAAAATAGTAAGCTTTTAAAAAGTATATATCTAAAACAATAAACCCATGTGACTGGGCTTACTCATACTTCATACAATAAAAATTTAACAGAGTGACTTTTGGGCTCAACTGTCCACAGTTAGAATAAATTGAAGAAATAATCTCAAACATTTTTTATTGAAATCTGACAGAAGGTGATGACGTCACATATACGAATTCCCCTTAATATAAAAATAATAATAATAGGAAATAAGAAATCTGTGTTATAATTAAGTAGCAAAAAACGTAACGAGAGCAATCTGCCGACGAACTATTTATATAGTTTGGCAGAGAAATACTTGTAAAATTTTGTATTTTTTGTTCGATAAATAAAGAAAAAAAAAACTCTACACCTATCCAAATAAATCGCACAATACAAATAATACTCAGTTTTGCATTATTATTAGTAAATTAATTAATTAAAAACTTATTTCCATACAAACAAAAAATATATTAATAAATTTTACACAAACTATTCTATAACATATACGTTATATATGTTAGCGGCCTTTAAAGATTGTACCTACTTTGGGGTAATATGAGGCACTACTGATCAAATAAAAAACTAGCCATGGAATCATGTGTCAAATGAAAAAAGACATGCCTTCTCCATACAAACTAATAAAATGTATCAGCATGCAGCTTTAAAATAACCAGTTTGTATGGAAAAGTCTTTTTTTTTCATTTGCGATCTATAGTTCCATGGGAATAGTTTATTGATTTGTTAAGCCTTCTACTTGGTTTAGTCTGTACGTTCACTGTTTTTTCAGGAGACTGTTGTATCGATTTATATTTGAGGTGGTAGTCTCTTTTCAGGTCGCGATCACGAAACAGGCCGTTAATGTACACGCATAATTTAGCCGGAACAGTGGAAGCGATCCATACTGTTAATCAATTTAAACTACTGTATAACAACAGTAACAAAATTAACAACTGGATAGGTATATTCGGCTAGCGACTCACGCAACCACGCCACCGTTTCGTAGGAAACAGATAATGCCCTCTGTATTAGTCAGTCAAAAAAAAAAGATAGGTACCTATAGCGTCTATTCCAGCCCTGTCCTTTCCAGCATGTGAGTTTAAGCATTCTCCACGCACGCTCGTCGTAAGTTCCCAACGCACCCCTTCAGCAGTAAACAACCCGAATTATACAAACGCAAACATAACGGATACTCCTTGTTCAGGCGAACTGGCTGACTAACGCCTTACGTGATAGTTGTGCAGATACTAATTACTAGTTTTAATTAGTTATTGCGTTATAGAATATGATTGACATTGTTGCTTTGTATTTTGGACCTATACATTATGACGATGATAATTAATATAGTGGGCTAACTTCAGTAATTAAATTAGTTACATCTCTATTATAGAGTTTTAAACAAAATATATCAATGAGAAACCATATTCTAAAAATACCCCTTTGTACGATCTTGCTTATTTTTTGTGAGGGTAGTTGCAAATTTTGCCTCCTCTGGTGTTGAGTATTCAACTAACGGAGGGCAGTCGAGCATAAACCGCCGTGCGAACAACTCGTACTCCATCGCGACGTTCGTGATAACAATTTACGTAAAATATAACCAAAAGTTAATGAATCTGTGTTGCCAAGTGAAGCGTGTCGTGCAGTTCTAAATTCTGGATAATAAATTACATTCAAAAAACCCTGAAATACGAGCATACAGCTGCTTACCACACTGCACGTGTGGTGAGCAGGGTCGACCCAGGAGGCTCAAAGACACCAGCTATCCAGAAGTTGGAGAAAGACACAGGTTGGTGAAATTGCATGCTATTCCTCATATAAGACCAGCAAGATCGTATTTTGCCCTGTCCTCGTACCAATAATTATCATCAGAGCCAACTATCGAAGGAGCGGTCATTTTAATACTACACCGCACATTTTGGCCTCCGAGCCGGAATTTACACATTAAAACTAAACATCCCCACATTAAGTGCTGGAATCACTTATCTTTAATAAAAATAAATTTCTTAGGTATACACATAAAGCGTAATACCTATATATCAAAGGTCCTTCAAAACTTACACATACACTTATAAATATATTTAACAAATTCCATACAATAATTGCATGTTAATATCGTTAAAATTAGTACCTAATCGTACTATTAGCTTACATTACATTTAACCTAGCTATTTACACAAAACTATTTACATATTTTATACCTACTGTGTTAATCTAACTTCATAGGTATTTAACTTACATCTACATAACTTGAAATGTCTAATGAAAGTGAGACAAAATTGTCAAAAACTGAACTCGCAGTTCAAAGACAAATTTTAAAATTAACTTTCATAAAAGAAAGAAATTTTACACAATTACAAAAGGTCTATGATTTAGGCAAAAGGCTCCAGAATGAACCTGATGTCTTGGATCTGTTTTTGGTGCGCTCTGCAGAGGTCACTAGCTTACGTTCCCGTTTTGAGGAAACTGTTTTACAAATATATGAACAGGAGACTTTAGTTAACTCTAATGCCAAGTTTAGTAGTAAGGAACTTGACAGTTTTGACGACTTATACTATCCCGTTCAAACACTTATATCAAAGTATTCTAAAAATAATTCTAAATCTGCGAACCTATCAGAACCCCATGAGTCCCCACAGACGAGACCGAGACTTCCTAAAATAGAACTATTTCCCTTCGATGGAAACATAGAAAATTTTATGACCTTTTTTGAAACTTTTTGTTCCCTAGTTCACAATCAAACTAACATCAATAAAATAGACAAATTTCATTATTTATTATCGTGTACCTCTGGTGCCGCTCGTAACATAGTAAAAGGTGTACCTATCAGTGCTGATAATTATGACGTAGTCTGGCAGACTTTGATAGACAAATATAAAGATCAGCGTATACTGGCCGCTAGGTATCTTGATAAAATGTTAAATTTTTCTCCCTTAAAATCTGAGAGTTCTACTAATTTATTTAGTTTCTTAGAAATATTTGATCAATCTGTTAAGGCTCTGCATGCATTAAAAATTGACAATTTATCGAGTTACATGTTATGTCATATAGCCCTTAAGGCGCTCGATAACAACTCTCGAAGACTTTTTGAGCAAAGTATAGATCAAAATACTATACCTACCTACGAGAACTTAATGTCATTTATTCATAATCATATAAAGGTATTGGAACATTCCGCCGTTACTTCTACCGTTACCTTTAATGATCCTAGTATGTCTCAAAAAATTAAACATAACTTAAATAAACAATTTGTAAATAAAAATAACAATTTTCCTAGGAAGTCCTATACTCAAACTAATAACAATAACAATATGTCGTGTTTACATTGTAATAAAAATCACATGATTTATCGTTGTGAGTCTTTCCGCGCTTTAAGCCCTTTACAACGTATTAGTCGCGCGAGTATACTTAATTTATGTCATAACTGTTTGAAACAAAATCATTCTGTGTCCGATTGCAAAAGTAGTTTACGCTGCTTTATATGTCAAGACGGACATCATGCATTACTTCATGTCGACAACAAACAGGGCGCCTCGCGCGGATACTCGGCGGTGGCCGAGCCAGCGCCTGCCGACGCCGGCGCCAGTCTGTGCCATACCTCCTCTTTAAACCAAACTACTTACAACGTCATTTTAGGAACAGCTGTTGTTTACGTAATCGATGCCTTTGGTACTAATCAAACTTGTCGCGTCCTTATAGACTCTGGAGCGCAATCCAACTTTATATCACGAAATTGCTTGGAGCGGCTAGGACTGTCGACCCGTAAATGTCCATACAACATTTATGGCTTGGCTGGTGAAAATGTTAAGAATCACGGCTTAGCATCATGCGTAATTAAATCTAGACTTAATCAAAATTCCATATTTAATATTGAAGCCGTCGTTTTAAATAAAATTACAACAAACTTGCCAAACATAAAAATACCTAAATTAGTAATAAACAATTATAAAAACTTATTCCTCGCAGATCCCGAATTTTATAAATGTTCACCAATAGACATTATACTCGCCGGCGATATATTTCCGTATGTTTATGATGGTAAAAAAATTGAATTTAATAATGATGTACCCCTCGCCTTAAGTAGCGTTTTTGGGTTCGTCATAACCGGTCGTTTGCAATGTTTGCAGCCGGAACAGGGCTCCACTAATTCTTTATCCTCATACAATCTAGTGACGTATTCTAGTGATGAAGACATCATTAATAATTACCTAACAAAATTTTGGGAGACCGAAAGTTCTTCCATAGTTGTTTCGGAAGATCCTCTCGATAGTGAGGCCGAATACATTTATGCGACGCAGTATAGCCGCGACGATAGTGGGCGATATGTCGCGCCACTACTTATTAATCAAAAGGTCGCTCAGTCGAGCTCTTTGGGCGACTCCCGTGCCACAGCGCTCCGCCGGTTCTTGCAGCTGGAACGTCGCCTGTCCCGCGCGCCGGAGCTGCGGGCCGCCTACGTGGAGTTCATGCGGGAGTACGAACGGCTCGGACACATGCAGCTATATAGTGGCCCAGAGGAGACTCGTTACTACATCCCTCACCACTGCGTAGTGCGGACCGCCAGCACCAGCACGCCCGTGCGCGTCGTCTTTGACGGCTCCGCCAAAACCAGTACTGGAGTTTCCTTAAACGATTTTCTTTTAACCGGTAAAAAATTAATACACGATATTTTAAAGATCATCTTACAGTTTAGATTATTTAGACATTGTTTTTCTGCTGACATTTCGAAAATGTATAGAATGGTATTAATTAAATCCGATGAACGGAAATATCAACATATTCTCTGGCGAGAAAATCCGTCAGATATTTTAAATACCTACGAATTAACTACGAATACGTATGGACTTCGTAGCGCTCCGTTCATAGCGGTGCGGACGTTACACCAGCTGGCGGCCGACGAGGGCGCGCGCCACCCCGCCGCCGCGCGCCTGCTGCATCAAGGTTTCTTTGTCGACGATTTGCTTTGGTCAGTCGACAATGAATCTGAAGCTTGCCATTTGCAAGATAGCTTAACGTCATTGCTAGGGTTGGGCGGTTTCAAGCTACATAAATGGAACAGTAACAACCCTAATTTAGTGACTAGAATGAACTCTAATAATGAAACAAAAAATATAAATTTTGACGATGATTTATCTACTAAGGTTCTCGGCTTACAGTGGTCGCCCCGGGAAGACGCGTTTTCCTTTAAATATGCTCTTGTCGATACGGTGCATACAAAACGATCTATTTTAAAATTATTAGCCAGTATCTTTGACCCGGTAGGTTTTATAGCGCCTTGCACATTTATTGCTAAATGTATATTACAAGACCTTTGGAAACTTAGTCTGGGCTGGGATGAGAAAATACCTATAGAATTGAAAAATAAATGGATGAAATTTATTTCGGAATTATCACTTTTATCTAACATCAAAATCGATCGTCATATTCTTTTACCTAATTTTCGTAAAGTACAATTCGTAGCGTTTTGTGATGCCTCCTCACGAGGCTACGGTGCCTGCATCTACGCTCGTAGTGTGGATGATAAGGGCCAGGTTAAGGTTAGATTAGTTGTAAGCAAAACTAAAGTGGCTCCTCTAAAGCCACAATCTATTCCTAGATTGGAATTAATGGCAGCCGTGCTGCTTTCTAAACTTGTTGTGTTCATAAAGCAAAATATAATTGACTTCAATTATGATGTAATAGCGCTCACCGACTCCAGCGTCGTACTCGCCTGGATACTCACGCCGCCCTACAAACTAAAAACGTTTGTGTCGAGTCGTGTGGCGCAGGTGAGCGACGTGGTGGCTCCCCACTGCTGGCACCACGTCGGCACCGAACACAACGCGGCCGACGTGTGCTCGCGCGGCGCTTGGCCCAGCCGCCTGCTGGACATGGGCCGCGACTGGCAACACGGCCCGCCGTGGTTACTCGATCATTTTGAGATGTGGCCGATTAAACAGTTTTACATAAAAAATGACAATGACGTCTTAGAGATGAAGTCTAATGTCGAGACTTTCAACTTTTCGTCACAAACTGAAATTATAAATGATTTAGAAAATGATTTTTTTAAATTTTCCCATTTTTATAAATTAAATCGCATAATTGCGTGGTGCATTAGATTCGTAAGTAATATTAAAGTAGCAAAAGATAAACGTAGGTTTAACAAAGCCCTTTCAATTAATGAAATAAAATGTGCTCATAACGTAATTATAAGAATCTTACAAACTAATCATTTTAAAAATGAAATTGATTTTCTTAAAACTAAAAACTTAAAACCTTTACATTCCTTGAGAAAGCTCTCGCCATTCATTGATGGCGACGGGTTCCTCAGGGTGGGGGGTAGAATTTGTCATTCTACCTTGCCCTTTAGTCGAAAACATCCTTTGCTTTTACCTAAGAGATGTCACGTCACCATTTTGTTGATTGAATACTTTCATAAAAGGTACCTACACGTCGGGCCTCGAACACTACACGGAATTTTAATGAAAACCTATTGGATAATATCGGCGCGAAACACTATACGATCCGTATTATCAAAGTGTGTAGTCTGTTTTAGATGCAATCCTATATCTATGCAGCCCTACATGGGTAACCTGCCTAGCGCGCGCGTGCGGCCAGGTAAGGTATTTAGTCACGTGGGGTGTGATTTAGGGGGTCCTTTTCTTGTTAAGGAAAGCACAAAACGCAATGCCCGGAAATATAAATCGTATTTATGTTTATTTGTATGCTTTTCTACAAAAGCAGTCCATCTGGAACTCATTACACAACTTTCAAGTGACTGTTTTTTAGCAGCTCTAGACAGGTTCGTAGCCAGGCGCGGTCTTTGTTCTTGCATTTATTCTGACTGCGGCACCAACTTTGTTACCGCAGCTAAGCATCTAAATGAAATCAATACATTCTTATCATCAACCTCTAATATTGATAATATAACCAAAGGTTGCGCCAATCGTCAAATAGAATGGAAGTTTAATCCACCCAGTGCTCCTAGCATGGGCGGCTTGTTTGAGGCTGGAATAAAATCGGCCAAGTACCATTTACATCGAGCCGTAGGTGAAAGGTCACTCACGTTTGAGGAGCTTTCAACAGTGTTTTGCAAAATTGAAGCAATTCTTAATTCGCGGCCTCTCTGTGTCATTTCAAACACACCAGACGAGTGTGAACTTCTCACCGCTGGCCATTTTCTGACGGGAGACTCGTTACTGAGCGTCCCCGAATACAACATTGAAGACATAAATATTAATACCTTAACACGTTGGCAACATATTCAAAGGGCTTCTCAAACCTTTTGGAAAATGTGGTCAAATGATTATTTGCATACACTTCAGCAGAGAGCAAAGTGGCATAAAACAGATTGCAAAATTAATATCGGTGATGTTGTTATTATAAAATCGGATTTAGGTAAACCATTGCAATGGCCACTTGCTAGAGTGCACCAAGTTCACCCAGGCCCTGACAATCATATCAGAGTAGTTACCTTAAAAACTGAAAGAGGATTTTTAAAGCGACCCGTAAATAAGTTGTGTCCTCTGCCTTATTCAGATACCTAATTAATATAGCATAGCCATATTTATTAAGAACTAAGTTTAATTTTTTTTTTCCTCTTATTACATTTCTTTATTCTAGTAGGTACATAAAATGTTTACCTACTACATTTTATTAACACTAAGTACATACCTACACATTGCATGTATGGTGCATTAACAATTGTTAGGTACATCATACTCGTACCTTTAAAAATTCATGAAACATTTCATGCACATTCCCTCATTATATACATACATTCTTCTGTACTCATTGCCTTATGGAAAATCATCACAATGATTTTGGTGTGGGGTATGTACGATCTTGCTTATTTTTTGTGAGGGTAGTTGCAAATTTTGCCTCCTCTGGTGTTGAGTATTCAACTAACGGAGGGCAGTCGAGCATAAACCGCCGTGCGAACAACTCGTACTCCATCGCGACGTTCGTGATAACAATTTACGTAAAATATAACCAAAAGTTAATGAATCTGTGTTGCCAAGTGAAGCGTGTCGTGCAGTTCTAAATTCTGGATAATAAATTACATTCAAAAAACCCTGAAATACGAGCATACAGCTGCTTACCACACTGCACGTGTGGTGAGCAGGGTCGACCCAGGAGGCTCAAAGACACCAGCTATCCAGAAGTTGGAGAAAGACACAGGTTGGTGAAATTGCATGCTATTCCTCATATAAGACCAGCAAGATCGTATTTTGCCCTGTCCTCGTACCAATAATTATCATCAGAGCCAACTATCGAAGGAGCGGTCATTTTAATACTACACCGCACACCCTTAATAATAATAATATGAAGGAAGTACACACATACTGCCCTGTTCACAAACTAAGCTCTAGGCTTGTACTATGTGTACCAAAAGCAAAGATATTAATACATACCATACTTTATAAACATACTTTATAGAGCATGACAAACTATACAGAAAAACGTTCTAATATTTTTAGTAGCCATGGGTGGGCATCCAACCCACGACCTCTATATACAACGCAAAAGTTTCAAAGTAATAAGTAAATATACATACATATCATCACGGGTGCCTTACGGCGTCCGAGACCGCCTAGACGGCCTCAGGGTACACAGCGCAGGGGTTTTAATCCCACCTCGTCGTAGCCGATGGTATGAGTCTACACCGAACAAGTGGTTTTGAATAGACTCAATAACCCATCTATAAACAATTTCACAAGTTGGTTTAGTGAAACCGGGACCGACATCTTAACGTGCTCTCCGAGACACTATAGTGGTGTTGTCAAACAAATGTACATACATTTTTAAATTAAAAACTCATTGGTACACACCGGGATTCAAACCAGGGACCTAAGGGTTTTTAAGTCCAAGGTCTAACCAACTTGGCCACCACGTACTCGTATATAAGTATATAAGTAAATATAAAAGGTGCAAATCTTCGGTCAACAGTAGCAAACAATAAATAAAATAATATAAGTGTAGTAAAAGCACTAAAAGGCTACAAAATTAAATCAAAGTTTATAACAATCGTAAAAGTGCGGTTACACCAACGCTAGAACAATTTGCAGAACTCTGTTATGTACAAAATTATTATGAACGGTCATTATCGCCAGCTCTTAGCTGAATATGTATAAACAAAACAAGAAATACAATTCTATTTTGAACTTTAAACAAAAAGATTTAGGGTTTAGTTTAGTTCATCAGATTTATATACTTATTTAGACTAGGAGTTGTTGATTGCATTAGAAATGTAATAAAGAGAACGTATTCTATAATGGTTTTAAAACTATTCATTTGATGGTGATCTCTCGCTAGTTTGCGATATGATAAATGTAGAGATTTAAAAAAAGAATAGACTAATATACATAATAATAAGTAACAAGTAGGTAATATGGCTATAAACAATCATAATTAATACAAATCTACTTTAGGTTAAGAGACAGAGGAACAAAAAATTTACCGCCTCCATAGACTAGTGGTTGCGCCTTTCGTGTTGTATCTGGAGGTCGTGGGTTCGATTCCCACCCATGGAAAAAAATATTAGTACGTTTTTCTGTACAGTTTGTCATGGTCTGGGTGTTTATAAAATATATTATGTAAAATATGTCGTTGTTTCTAGTACAAGCCTAGAGTTTATTTTATATCCAGAGCAATATGTGTACATTGTCCTATATATTATTATTATCAACCAATTGATCTATACTTTTTAGTGTTGCAACATTGTTTTATGATAATCACTCGTTATGTTCAGGTACAAGGCGAACACCACTATATGCTGCATTTTATGATAATATTTATATGTTTTGAGAAAATAAACCACTTGATTTTGGTCTTTTAACAATTCCCCTTATTGCTTATTTTTTGATGGAATCAAAATTTTTATTTACTTTAAAAAAAATCTTGGCCAGTGCCAACACCTACTATGTTTTAAAATGATCTTGATTCTCTTCATACCATTTTCTTCTTAGTCGCTAAACTGCTGAAACGGTGATCTTAGACGTCATGCTTTACAAGCCGTCAACAATAAAATCCACATCGACTAAATGTCTGTATAATAAAAAAACTGTCTTCCTTTTGAATACTTTTCCAATTCCTTTCATGAGCATTTAATTTTTTCTTTCATTTTAATATGAACTTGCTAATCATTCTTATGACAGTAGTTAGTAAAAATCGAGTTTAAGGTGTAAATGAAATTCAAGTTTTTAAAAGTTAAAATAAAAAAAATACATGGTATTTTTCTGTCTCACATATTTCAAGTGAGGTGAGTGGTCTGAAAGTTTTTTTTTTACAAACTACATATATTTTGTAGATTTGAAGATATTGAAGTGTACTTTAATAAAATCATCAGCACGGCCCCTCCGTGCTGATGATTTTATAATACCATATACCAACTATAATCCCATGTAACTTTTTTTTAAGTTTTACAAACTTAAGAATTAATAGCAAATTCGTATTATAAAAAATGTGGCCCCTCAATCCTGTGCCGCATACATAATATTTAGCGAACCTCAGCGAAATACGTAATAAAACACAAATACAATATTATAAAAGAACTGGCATATATCAATTTCATATAATTGAATACAGCACTCCGAGTGAAGACCTAACAATGGCATATTCAGGGTTGATTACGTCAAACCATATGTCAATGAGACCAAAGACGAGGTTTTTGTTGACAAAATATTATTTTTCTATTTCGTCATGGTAGAAAAACAACTCGGAGTTTCACGATATTTTCCTCGCATTATGTTTGCTCTTACTTTGATTAAATTGTAGAAATATTATTGTGTCCATTATTTTGTTTTGTCTGAACTTTCTTGAATGGAGCTATTATGTTGTAGGGGGAATAAATACATACACATTGAGGCAATAAAACGAATTTATTCGCCTTTAGACAACTTTTATACGAAGAGAATTTATAAATTGCCACTTTTAAAAATATTAGTGATATAGACAAAAATATCTGCTGAAAGTTTATTTCACTATGTTAGTCTAATATTGACATTTTAGTGTACGCTGAAATAATTGTGGTAGGAGGTTTATTTTTCTATATTCTAGATGATTCATTTTTTACTTATTTATAGGTTTCTAATACAAATCTAGAACTACGCCATGACACTTTACCTAGGTTTCGGGGTCGAGTTTTTGGCATTCGCAAAAGGCCTTTGCTATAAAAAAATGGAAAATTGTAAGGAAGCCGAGATTCCAAGGCCTTCAAAAAATTGCTCTAGAGGTCCCAAGGGGTTTCGGTACTCTGGATGCGACAACCAACTGACAAATGTTTTATCTAAATTTTAAATATTGGATTCATTTAATAAGTGTTTAAATAAATATCTGTATAATGACTCAGAGAGCACGTTAAGCTGTTAGTCCCAGTTTCACTATACCAACCTGTGAAATTTTTTATATTGTGTCTATTGAAACACCATCAAGAGCTGGCTACTTGTTTGGTGTAAACCCATAAACCAACGGCTAAGACAAATTGGGACTAAAATCTCACTGGTTACCCCAATGCCCACGGTAGCGAGCGCGGTGATGGTACTTATTTATTATTTGTCTATTTTTTTTTATTGCACAAAAAGAGTACAATAATACATATACGTGGTGGCCGAGTTGGTTAGACCTTGGACCTAAAAACACTTAGGTCCCTGGTTCGAATCCCGGTGTGTACCAATGAGTTTTTAATTAATAAAAAATTATGTACACATTTGTTTGACAACACCACTATAGTGCATCGGAGAGCACGTTAAGCTGTCGGTCCCGGTTTCGCTATACCAACTTGTGAAACTGTTTATAAATGGGTTATTGAGTCTATTCAAAAACATCGCGACGAGCTAGCCACTTGTTCGGTGTAGACTCATATCATCGGCTACGACGAGGTGGGATTAAAACCCCTCCGCTGGGTACCCTGGGGCCGTCTAGGCGGTCTCTGGCGCCGTATGGCACCCGTGATGATATGTATATGTATGTATGTAGAGTACAAAGGCGGGCATTCTCTACCAGTCAAACCTTCAGGACAAATAAACAGTAAGTGTGTTATTGCTTGTACTTATATGACTTTGTAGATTCGAAGTTTTAATAAAAACTGATATAAAGTAGTTTTTAATATATTTTTCAATCTCAATTAAAATTTGCTCGCGACAGATCCGTCAATGGAAATTATCACGAAACAGAATCGTCACGATTTCAATTAATTCTGTCTCAAGTTTTGCAATTGCAATTTAAGCATTTTTCATTATAAATTATATTTTATTTTTGCTTTTGGATATTGAAATCTATTCTCCAGTAATAAAGATAAGTTTGTTTTAACAAGATTTTATTCGGGGTAAGTAGATAGCGATCAAAATCTCTGGTCAGGGAGATAAATGACATTTTGGTTTAATTGAAATAAAATGAGTGAGAAGTAGGCCGAACGGCTGGAATGAATTTTAATATAAATATTGAAAAGTGAAGAAAACTATTCGTAGTGTAGTTACAAAGTTTTGGTATAGTCCATACATATTGTTCTACTGAGAGGCTTTACAATGATAGGTACAAAGGTTTCGGTGTTCATGTTTGTTACTCTGTGACTGTTCGGGTACTTACTCGATGTATCAAGAGATACTCAAACGCCCTCTGTGTGCTACCACCCCATACTTGGCTTATCGGAATAATAAAGTATTGGTGTAGTTCATACATATTGTTTTATTCTAAAGGCTCTACAGCGATTGAAAGTTTCCATACATATGTTTGTACAGTGCATGTTCTTCATTATCTCTGTGTCTTTGGCGTTGTATCCGGAGGTCGTAATTTAAATCCCATTCATGGCAATACAATATTAGTACGCTTTTCTGTACAGCTTGTCATTTGTCATGGTCAGTGTATTTAAAAAATATGATATGTTTTAGTATATTTGTTTTGTCTGGTACACATACTCGTAGTACAAACCTAGAGCTTAGTTTGTGACCAGGCTATATGTGTAAAATGTTCTATATACTATTTTATATTTCATATTATTATTATTTTATATTTATTTAAGGACAACCACATCCTATATGTTAAATTAAAGCTATTTAGAGATAATTTAACCGATTATGAAAATAAACACGTTTTCATTGGTTTAGAAAACGTGTAAAGTATATGGAACAACTGTTTTTTTTCTACTCGGACAGTGTTCATGTATAGCTAAAGTTGATCATTTCATACAGTAGGGAGTATAATACTAAAAGTATTTTAGTTAAATTTTAGGAAGAGTATATATTTGTTTTGTGTAATTTTTGATTAACAATATTATTCGCTCACACTATGCTGGCTCAACGATGCGGTTACGAAATGGGTGGCAACAAGGACGTATTTGCTTTGCGAGTCTATTTAAATAATATACTCGCTGCTTTATCGTCAAATCAACCACCCGTTTCGTACCGGGCCCCCTGAAAAGAGAAGACGATGCAGTAGACTCCTGAAAACCGGTGAACCCAAAAACTAAAACCGAAACATGACAAGGTCACTTGACGGTTTTTGCATCTGTATTGCCAGTGGTAACGAACCGGTCAAAGTTATAGAGACCTTCCTCCCACCTAAATATATATATATATAAATATATATATAAGTAATAATTTAGCATAAGTCAATGGAGCCATAAACAGTTGTCATGTTTAGCCTTCAGTTGTTCAGCCCCATTTATAAATGGAATCTAAATTCTAAATCGCTTTGACTTTGCCTAACTTTGTATGAAGCAGCTGTTATGAAATTGTCGCTGTAAATTTAATTAAAGAAACTTTAGACTGAAACTGAACCATGAAAAGATGTTTCACAAACATTATTTGAATATTCAAATGGGTTTAATGAAATGTGACATATTCAGGAAGTGTTGTGTACATCGACGCCAAATCGTGCTTGAATGTGTTGAGTGGGAAAACGGAAGGTAAATAAATGGAAATATGTATACCAAAACTAAAAATTTTTATTATGTATCATTACTACGGTATCTTACTCAGGTTACTCAGGGTTTTGTTAATCATATTAAAATCAGCGAAAAAAACTTATTATATTACCAGTAATATTTATTTTACACAAGAAATATTGTTTTTTGAACTCTATTCTTGTAAAAAAAATTAACAAAAAAAAAATTCATGTCATTCGTCTATGGGTTCACTATTGCATCGATTTTTTGCCGAAGTGGCAGTCTCCTTTAAGAGTGTGGTTACGAAATGGGCAGTTAATTTGACGATAAAGCATCGAAACTACTAATGTAGACACGTAATTCAAATTTGTCTTTGACGCTGCCCATTTCTCTCCTAAAAACTAAAAACTTTACTCCTTAATAGTTAGATGTTTGGTTACTTAAATAAAAACTTACAAATCAATGCACAGATTTATATGAAATTTAGCACACAGGTAAGGAAATGTCTATTGCGACATTGCGAATTGAAAATATCAGACATAAATATAATAGTCTGTGAACTATGGATCAAATGGAAAATCTCAGACAGTCGCGGGGAGAAGTTATAAATAACTCACAAAACATAAACTTTTAAAATCGTACGAGTAATAACTTCTTTGATATTATTAAGTCGCTCACTGACATTCAAAAAATCGCACCCTAAGCATTTTTTTTAATACTGAGTAAACTAACAAACATCCATCGCAACAAAGTTGATTTATTTACCAGAAAATACTTCAATCAATGTCTAGACTCCCTCATTCATGAAGCAATTGGGCAATTACAGCTCACCAAGGGCTCTCATAGCCCGAGGGTTGTCCGCCCCCTATAATTCTGCGACAAAGATGCCCTTGGCCACGGAAGTGACCCTGGCTTGTTCCATCACTCATTAGAGACAAGGGTCAATAAGCCTACAGCCATGTCAGATTAAAGGAGACCACAATTTCCATTGGAACAAAAGAAATTTAGGTCCTTTATGTAATTCAATTTTGAACTGGATTGGATTTGCTTTAATATAGATGCCCTTTTTATGTGAATTGTATACAATTTACTTACATGAGTTTTTATTTGTTGCCTTTACTATTTTTTTTTTTGTAAATGTAATGATAATGTATGATGATTCTATCATATTATGTATTATATTTCTTTTAAAAAAACCTATGCTATAAGTAGTTAATAGAGTTTTTTATAAAGATACTATGTAATTAGGATCGAGTAAGTATTATTTGCACTCTACATAAAACACTTACATAAAAACGTGTTTTATTTAAAAAAAATCTTTAATATTACCTAAAGTAACGTTTAGACGTTTTAGTTCGCGAGTGGCCTACTATTTAAGTAGTCGTCAAGGTTTGATAAATGTATGTTTTATTAAATTATATTTAACAACAAGGATATATTGGTGTAATTTTGTATGTTTCTTTATGTTGATGCTGTTGACTATTTTTATCAGCATATTAGGCTTATAATAATAATAATATGTAGGACAATTTACACTTATTGCTCTGGTCACAAACTAAGCCTTAGACTTGTACTATGTGTACCGGAAACAATGATATAATACATATTATATTTTATAAACACCCAGACCATAACAAACTGTACAGAAAAACCATACGTCAATGAGAAAAACGTACTAATATTTTTTTGCCATGGGTGGGAATCGAACCCACGACCCCCGAATACAACGCTAAAGGCGCAACCACTGGTCTACGGAGGCTGGCTTAAAATTTATAACTTGTAAATTATTTTTTTGTCCTGATATACGAGTATCTATAGAGTTTGTTTTCAGAAACTGTAGCAGCACTATTATTTTTTGCTTACTGTGTTTATTATAATCGGTATAACCATATATGGAAATAAACCGATACGGCTTGTTAATTTGATAAATAAAGCAATCCTATTGGTTGATCTATATATAAGTATTATCACAGAAAAAATACAAGTAGTACAAGTAGTATTAATAAGTACAAGTAGTATTAATAAGGAATATAAATATATATACGTATTAATTAACAAGTAATAGTTATAATTAAGTGACCTAGACATGTTTCGGTTTTAATCTAAAATGGTTTACCGGTTTTCAGGAGAATACTGGATCAATGTTTTGTCTAGAGGTAGTCTCCTTTCAGGGTGCGGTTATGAAATGGGTGGTTGAACTGACCATAAGGCAGCAAGTATAAAAAAATATACTCGTATTGCAATTCTATTTTGTCGCCGTCCATTTTGTAATAGCATTATTTAGACGGCATAGTGGGAGCGATTAATATTGTTTGAGAACAATTATTGATTGACACCATTTATGGGCTTCTACTCACCACCAGGTAGATAATAAAATATAATCATAGAGTTAAAAAAAATAGATTGAAGAAAAAGGTTAAGTTTCCTTAAGGTTAGTTGGTATGTATGCATAATGCTTAAGGCATTGAGTTCGGCTTTCTATGTAACTTTTATTTACTATGCAATAAAGTATTTTTATAAAAATAAATAACAAGAAAATGCCTAAAGCTTTACGCTCAACTACGTACAATTTGGTAGAATAAAGAATTTAAAATAAATAGATAAAAAAAGAAGTTTGCCAGCTACTCCCTTCTCTTGTAATGTTGTTATAGATATGCCTTATTATAGTAATATAGGCCTTATAATATTGTTATGAGCCTTTTTCTAATTTTACATATTCAAAAATTTTGTCGATTCTACATTTGCAGCTAAAGCTATTCTATGATAATAGTAGCAAACTGCAAGAAGTGCAACGTTTGAAAACGCCACCATTGCCGCAGCGTTTATGTCAGAGTGTCTTGTACGAACTCTCGTGTCATAACGCCAATGTAGGTCGGTTATTGGATACATTACTAACTACTGCTTTTCAAATATATGTTTTGATAGTAGCGTTTTCTGGAATGATCTTGTACATTGTTTTATTTATTTGGTTGGCAAACATGAATATCTTATGAAGATGTTTTTACCATTTTAAATGAAAACATTATTAATATAATATGTACATTCCACATAATATTTTGATATTTCACCCTTATAATTCTTTTTGATATCTATATTATAGTTAGTATATTAAGTGGGAAGAAGGTAAACCGTCTAATGACCGTTTCGGTTTTAGTCTCTAGATTCACCGGTTTCAGGAGGCTATTGCTTCGATTTCTTGTCGAAGTAGTTTCCTTTTAGGGTGCGATTAATATAATAACTGCGAAACGGGCAGTTAAGTAAATAAACATTTCATTATAAACCAGTGATATATATATATATATATTTACTCTAAAGTATAACCCTTCAGTTTTATTACCGCACAACTAAAACTATCAACCAGACTAATTTCGCATTAAGGCTAAATTACGGAATAAATAATATGGCTAAATGTATACAAATATAAATATAAAAATCGGACTACATTTCAAAATAAACATTGTAAATAAAGTGCCACATAAATACGAGTACAAATGAACAAAAACTATTCTACATACGAAAGCGTTAAAAATGTATTTCAGTTGAAAATACCACGATACCTTTATCCGGGATTATGTCGCGGATTTCTGGGATCCTACATCATCTCTACACGCGGTCTAACAAAACGAAACTCAACCGTAACACGTGAACATAAAGAATATAATAGGAAAAAGGTATTCTGTATGTAGATTCTGGTCTGAACTTCTATAATAGAGAACGGAGATTTAAAAATATCGCTTTAAAAATATATTTTTTGGAGTAGGTACATGATTTTGTATCTGCCTAAAGGTAAGCAGACTTATAAATTATATGACTAGGGTCTATCAATACATTGTTATTTAACAGCACTGTTTGCTTCCACTATGGCTGATGTAGTCATGAAATAGGCGGCGGCAAAAGACGAATTGCATTGTGGGTCTACTTTAATATCTTCGATGCTTTATTGTCAACTCAACTGCCCGTTTCATAACCGCATCCTACTACCTCCACACAAAACGATGCAATAGGCTCCTGATAACCAGTGAATCCAAACACTAAAACCGAAACAGGATTCACTTGACACTTGACGGTATTTGCATAGTGGATTATCATACCGTGGCTACCATCATTACATGAATCGGTCTTTATGAAAAAATTGACGCCACTAGTTTTTATATTCTAATAATCTTCAGATTTTAATAATCTATCTAAGTTGGTTCGTATATCTATACAATTTCGCTGGTCCTGCCTTTTTATTACAACTAGTTTATATAGTTTTTTTTACGGAGCAAGATATGGACTTTACATCCATTGTGCTGTTAGTTCCGAGTGTGATTCCACAGTAGGTTGGGTAAACCATGTAAAAGGTTAAATTAAGACTGCTTGAGGTCTTATTCCCATCTCGTTAAAAGGACTTTGGATGGAAGGTTGATCAGAAGATGTAGGCTGGCAGACCAGTCCACTTTTACTTTATGGGATAGATATTCACGTAACGTTCTGGTTATTGAACAAGTTTTTAGCAATTCTTTGCCAATCTTTGATTATACACCTCTTTACTATGAAAGTATTTACTTATCATTTAAAATAACTTATAGCCTTTGCGCTTTCTACCCATTCAACTATCACAGACTCCTCATCGTTCTAACGATTTTCTCCCGGATTAATATTCCTGAAGCGCGTTACTATCATAATTCCAAAACACGATATCAAGAGTGAGCTGCCACCACAAATCTTATGTAAGCTAGGAGCTGCATTAGCATACTGCATGATGTTTGGCGAGCATCCACCGTGGGGTCATCAGCCGCGCCCTCAAAGACCTTATGAATAGTAAATGGATATGGGAATTTGGTAAAGTTTCTATTAATAATTATAACATGCTCTAAAGTTTTGATTTTGCTATTAATAGTATAATGTAGGAGGCCTCCTAGACCCGGGCGTTGGAATTATGGGTGTTATGGGTTCGATTTCCACCCAAGGCATGGAAATATTAGTACCTACGTTTTAAGTACTTAAATTAACAAACATCCAAATTTTCACATGAAACCACGTGTCAGAAATAAAAAAAATGTTAGCTTCCCCATACAAATTGGTGATTTTAATATTACTAATTTGTATGGAGAAGATTTTATTTTCATTGGTTCTATGGGAAGAGTTGTTCAATTTGATTAGTAGAACCCTATATTAGCCCAAAGTACAATGGTTTAAAGTCACCATGTATACAGCATGTATTACACTGTAATCTCCTACATATTATTATGTGTACCAGGAACAACAAATACTCATTAAATTATCTAAACACCCAGATGTACAAACGTATAAAAATATTAGGTAACTAAAAAAAAAAAACATCACGGGTGCTTTTTTGGCTCCCAAGAACCGTTTAAACATCCTCAGGGTACCCAGCAGAGGGATTAACCCGTCCTCATTTCGCCAATGGTATTCGGAGGCAACACCTAACAAGTGGCGAGCTTGTTGCGGTGTTTATGATGTTATAGCCTCATTGTATAAAGTGGTCACCCATCATCTGCTTAACCAAGCCAAAAAATATTAGGTATTATCTATTATTCTAGTTTAATTTACTACACATAACGTTTAAATCAAAGTACAAAGATATTTTATATCAAAAGCAAGTCTGACTACTAGGGTATTTAAAATAAATGCTGCATGAAGGTATTTGGTGTACATTGCTCGTGTGAGGTCAGCAGGTCGACTCTGCATTTTGTGGATGATTATGAATACAAAAGCGGTGCGGGAATTTGGCAAAGGAGTTTATATAAATTACAAAGTGTTTAAAGTTTTCCTTTAGAGAATATTTTTATATTTTCTAGATAGTCATTTACTACTGAAATATTCGGTGACTACTAATATATATTACTCTATAAAACTATGTCACATTAATGCATGATAGCTAGCGTAGGCCAATTCTAGTTTACCCATCAGCAATAACAAGGGGTCAGTCTGCAGTATAGTATCTCCAAAACGGATAAATCGATTTTATTACTTATGCATTTCTTTTAAGGAAGTATTATAAAAAAATGCATGTAATGTGGTCATTATTTTGACAACCTTGTTTAAGCAAAGTCGACCTTGCCGTTCTTTTTCAAGGAGCGGCCGGCAAAGTTTTGCTGGTCGCTCTAACAGGCCGGCAAAACATTGCCGGCCGCTATTTTGACGTTTCAACATTTTTATTTAAATTACTTGCTGGTTTTATTTAGATTAGGTACTTGCATTTTTAAGTAAAGCACTATAAAAGCCTTGGCCCACTATGACTGCTTCGCTGGTCATGCTATGATTGCTACTCTCTAGGCCTTCCAGCTTGGCCATCATTGCAGCCCTTGCTGTCTTCGCTGCACGCTGACCGCGCTGTGTTCGGCCTGGAGCTGCGCTGTCGACCTTCATCAACGCGACCAGCAAAGTAGTCATTATAGACCGCGGCATTTATATACTAATATAGGAATGCCCAATTATCAACAGGTTTAACAAGTTAATTGTCACGTCCACTATGCCGGCTAAATTATGTGGTTACAGTACCTTAATAATGAATAATTATTATCGAAGGAAAAAGAGGAATAGAGAGGTTGAGAAGATATTTGGAACAGATAAAAGAGAAATGAAATTCAAACAATGAAGACAAACAACTGACTGAGGACAGAAAGTAATGGAAATAATTTCACCGAAAGACAATGAGCCGGACACTTAAATTGTCTCATGCTGATGATGACTTTACCAGTAGTGTACCTTGAGTATTGTATTGGTATTGGAAATTTATAAAACAAAATATATACTAAATAAGTGGCCGAGTTGGTTAGACCTTGGACTTAAAAACACTTAGGTCCCTGGTTCGAATCCCGGTGTGTACCAATGAGTTTTTAATTAAAAAAATACATTTGTTTGACAACACCACTATAATGCCTCGGAGAGCACGTTAAGCTGTCGGTCCCGGTTTTACTATACCAACTTGTGAAACTGTTTATAGATGGGTTATTGAGTCTATTCAAAACATCGCGACGAGCTAGCCACTTGTTCGGTGTAGACTCATACTATCGGCTACGACGAGATGGAATGAAAACCCCTCCGACGAGTACTCTGAGGCCGTCTAGGCGGTCTTGGGCGCCGTAAGGCACCTGTGATGATATATATATATATATATATTAAATTTTGATTAACGACTAATCACTTTGACAACTTCTTTTTGCTATATAAGTGTAGATAGAGACTGGGTTAAATGAAAACGTGTACTGAGGAATAGCGGCCACATTCTGTTTCTTAGACTTAACTGAAACATTAGATTGGTAAAATAACGAAATTCTATTAATATGACATTGAACAATCAGCAACAAGGAACACTAAAAAAACATGCTCTCTATTCCCTTGTAAGGTGGCTTAAAAGTTTTAAGCATTCCGTGTCGTGGCTATTGTACATAAAGGTTTTCGATTTTAACAATCTGTGGGGAAATCCACCTCAATGGGAACAACCCTTGAGAATCGTCCTGAACGAGAACAACCCGATTTCTTTCAACTAAAGTCAAAAAATTTAAATCCTTCCAGAACATTATTTATTCTTTTGTCGCTCGGCGACCCTCACAGCAGTCGAGTGAAATTTCTTATACGCGCCATACGTTCCTGTACATACTAAAATGATTATCCTTGGTGTTAAACCCCTTTCGTTATCTTTCCTCGCGCTCCCTAAAATATACTTTAAGTTCCTTTATTCCTCCTTATTTATAATGTAAATAAAATGTATGAAGTGATAGTGTAAATAATAAACCTTTATTAATTCACTATGTCTTACTTTAATTCACCATCTTTTCCTACAAATCTAACGTTACCTTTAAAAGAAACCGAATATGGTCTTAGAGTTAGTTAAATTGTGTAGCTCCTTATTTTTAAAGTTTGTTTTATGTTTCTATGTTGAAGCAAGTGTTGTCTATGTCTATATGTATGTCTATGTTGAAAAAAGTGCTTCAAAAGGAAACACTTTTTACGTATTTTAACCATTTTATGTTTTCGAGAACTTTATTAATGTTGTACATCATACATTAGTTAGTATTTACATTATGAATATACTTAGAGGGAGTTGCGGAGGAGGCTTTACCATAAATGATAATTACAAAGGGCCATTAGAATGTCCACAGAGCGCAATTAATTAAAGTTTGGCGAAATATGTACCAGGATAGCATAACTAGTTTGTAACTACTTTAGTTGGCGCATTAGGAACGTTTGGCGGAGGATCGTGGGAGTGTCACATAATAATAAATGAAGTTTATTAAGTCATTTTAGGTGGCTGCGTGCTAATCTTCAAGTGACCTAGCCGTTTCGGATCAGCGTGTGGATTACTTACTGCATCGGTTTACTAATGAGCTAGTTATGAAACGGGTGTCATAACCGAACCCTGAAAGCATACTACTTAGTTTGATGATAAAGCTAGAAGGATATTATAATAGAAATACGTTTTTACCGCCGCGGTTTAGTATAAGTAATTTATTTTGTTGTTACGTCCATTTAAAATATTATGATAAAAAATATATAAATGATGAAAACAACACTAGGTATGAGGTAATAGAATAAAATTATATTTATACTTAATTATATACGTGGTGGCCGAGTTGGTTAGACCTTAGACTTAAAAACACTCTGGTTCAAACTTCGGTGTGTACCAATGAGTTTTTAATCAAAAAAAAATGTATACATTTGTTTAACAAATAACAAAGTGCTTCGTAGAGCACGTTAAGCTGTCGGACGCAGTTTCATTATACCAACTTTTAAAACTGTTTATTGATGGGTTATTGAGTGTATCCAAACATCGCTACGAGCTAGCCACTTGTTTGGTGTAGACTCATACCTTCGGCTACGATGAGGTGGGGTTAATAACCCTTCCGCTGGGTACCCGTGATGATATATATAGTATATACTTTATAGATAAAATCATACAGCTATTGAAATAAAAATTCTTAATTAAAAACAAAATAGGAATTCGTTGCCTCCAAAGCTTAATTGAATAAATGAGCTTTTTATTTTGAATAAAATATTCACGAGTATTGTCACGAAATAAAATCCATTCAAAATGAAAATTCAATTAAAGCGAAAGCAATAATTACCAGTCGATTAAAATTAATTAAAAATGTCTGTATTGATATTTTTTTATCTATACGGCTTAATGTTTTGTTATTGATTGCTGATTGGTATAATAATAATAGTAATATGTAGGATAATTTACACATATTGCTTTGCTTACAAACTAAGCTCTAGGCTACATGTGTTTTTAGGTGGGAGGAAGGTCTCTATAACTTCGTTAGGCAGACCGACCGGTCTCGTTACCATACAGATGCAAAAACCTTCAAGTGACCGGTTTTCAGGAGACTACGGCATCGATTTATTGTCGAGGTGGTAGTCTTCTTTCAGGGTGCGGTAACGAAATGGGTAGTTGAATTGACGATAAGGCAGCGAGAATATTAAAATATACTCGTAATGCAATTCGTCATTGGCGCCCCCCATTTCGTAATCGCATCATTTAGCCGGCATAGTGGGGTCAATATTTTTTAAGAAAAAATCTATTCATGGACTTTGTAGGTCTGCTCACCACCAGGTAGTTACAAAGTCACATGTGCTCCGATAAAAAAAAAATAGAAACAACGATATTATACATATTACATTTTATAAATAATATGGACTTATAGAATAATATTAACATTAATAAAGTAGGAGGAAGGTCTCAACAACTTCGCTAGGCCGACCTCCCATACAGATGCAAAAACCGCTAATTGATCTAGCCATATTTTGATTTTAGTTTGTTGGTTCACCGGTTTTCAGGAGACTGCTACATCGAGGTAGTAGACTACTTTCAGTGTGCGGTTACAAATTGGGCGCTTGGATAATGTTAACGTCTCTGCCTGTTCCGTAACCGCATCATTTAGCCGGCATAGTGGGAGCAATTAATGTTGTTAAACAACAATGTATTGATCGACCCCATTCATGAACTTTGTAAGACTGCTTATCATCAGGTAGATACAAACCCGCCCATGCTCCAATAAAAAAAAAACAAAATAGTAGTTAATTTTTGTAGGATATTTTTACCGCTTCTGTGGTCCAGTGCTTACGTCATCGGCGTTGAATCCGGAGGTCGTGGGTTCGATTACCACTCGTGGCAAAACAATATTATATTATAGATTATTTGTACAGGTTTCCATAGTCTAGATGTTTATGTTAGGGTAAGCTCTGTGCGCGAAATGGGAGTCATATTTGATGATAAGTTAACTTACACTTCTCAGATGAGCACATTAGCTCATAGAATGCTAGGTTTCCTCTCTCGGATTAACAAACCGTTTAAAAGGGTAACGTCACATCCTGATGGAACGCTAGAGTTTTTTACTTGCTGGTACCTTTTTCTCCGGGGTGTCTCTGGGGACCACAATGCGGTCAGTGTTTGCGCTCTGATTGATACATTTTTGTACTTTTATATTAATTATTACTTATAGTGGATATTTGGGGTGTAGATATAGTCTGTTATTGGTTGGTCGGGTCGGTGGCACCTTTGCAGGGCAGATAACGATGGACAGGTCAATGGAACCAGCTAACCACCTAGTCTTACACTGGTTGGTTATGTGGTGTGTGTTCGGTTTGGTTTCTATTTATTTTTATGTATGCAAGAGCCTAACCAAGCGCACACTTAGACCTTATAGTAAATATAGTTTTTTTGACTGCATAAATACCTGTAAAGGTTTACATGAAATAAATATTTTAGACTTTTATTTTTAGGCTTTGTATTGAGCTTACGTGAGAAGTATCTTGGAACTTGCTTCACCAATATGTTCCCCATGCTGCGCAGTGCACATAAATAGAATAGGATAAGGATAGACTATTCAGGGGAAGTTTCAGCATATATAGTAGGATTCGAAGCCCCCGGGATACCGGTACTAACCTGATGACTGGAACAGGGACGTATTATAGCCGATACTGTGGTTCTGTACGATGTTCTCAGCAGTTTAATTGACTGTCCGCAACTTACACAGCGCGTGGGATTGATAATCCCAAACACCTGCCTTCGCCATCGCCCGTTATGTTTAGGGGGTTATCTTCTGTTCTCCCAAAATACTCTCGTAAATCCCTTGTGCACAGAATGACCGATAATTACAACAACAACTTCATAAGTATAGATATATTCCTACACAAGAGAATTTCTTTTAAAAACACGCTAAAGCATACATAAGTATAACATATTATTTAATCCATTTACCTACATATATATATCAATATTTATTCGTATTCCCACATATAACATCTATCGCATACTTCACCCAAATATAACAAATTTAGATAAACACACACACAAACCACGCGGTAACATACATACACATAGAAACACAAACATACACATGTAAGCAGCGAATCAATTTTAATGTTGGTAGATATGTTATTGTACAATGCAGCAATGTAAACGTAAATGTATACTGTGACTGATTTTTTCCTTAAAATAAATAAAAAATAATGTGACCAGTGAAATATATGTCAAATGTCGTGCTTATTATTATAATATTATAAATAATAGTCTTACAATATAAAGAATACATCACTAATGTATTAAAATTTCATGTTTATAGTAAAGTACTTTAAAAGAGAAAAGACTAAGTGCGTATTTGAAAGAAAGAAAGATACATTTATTGCCATAAAAAAACACATAATACAAAATATAATAAATCAAATATTTATGGCAATTTGCTGGTATTTGGCGTAGTTTGAGTTCCGTATACATAGCTACACATCCGGTTTTTGCCTAGGCACTTAATAAAACTATCTAAGTTCAGAACTAATATTTCGTAAAAGAAAATATGATATAATAGGTTGAATTTTAGAAATTATCAAACCTCTGCTAAAGTTGATTTTTGCCTTTATCTATTTATATATTAAAAAATATAAATTTAAATTTTGATGTATCTTTCAACCTAAAAAAACTTAATATTTTAATTTCTAACTTCTGTGTATTTTTTTATGTACTTATAACATGTATATGTTACTATGTATATATATACATAAAGCAATAAAGTAAACATGAGGGTAGGTATGCGGAACCTTAATCTAGAAAGCTGATACATTTCAATCTGCAGCGCAGGCGATGCCCCGGGCCGATTTACATGCATATAGTGAAACCCGTATAGCCTTTATTTGCTTTATACATTGATCTATATTAATCTAGATGCCCAGTCAGTCTAGTTTAGTAGCTTTTGTATTTATTTATTAAAAATACTTTATTGCAGAAAATTACAAATATAATTGTACATGAGCGAACTTAATGCCACAGGCATTTTCTACCAGCTAACCTTTGAGAGAGTAAAAGATGATGCCTTATAATTCTAAATAATAAAAAAAAAACATACTTTTATTAAAAAACATTTGTTCGTTTTATATATATTGACTTATTATTTACCTGATGGACAGTAGACCTTGTCAGTCAATGAATTGGGTGTTTAACAATATTGATTCCACTATGCCGGCTAATGATTGTTAACAAAGTGGGCGGCGACAAAGACGAATTTGCCTACGAGACTATTTAATATCCTCGCTGCTTTATCGTCACATTAACTGCTTGTTTCGTAATCGTACCCTGAAAGTAGACTACAAGCTCAGCAAGAAATCGATTTAAGTCTTCTGAAAACCGGTGAACGCACAGACTAAAACCGAAATATGACTAGGTCACTTGACGATTTTTGCATCTGTATGGGCGATGGTAACGAGACCGGTCGGTCGGCATAGTGACGTTATAGTAGTTTATTAATTATATTAAAATATTTATCCATCGTATTTTTAATAAATTCTCCATTTTAATTTTAAAGATATCTGAAATACATAATGAAAGAAAAAAAAACGAATTTTAAGGCTGTACATTTTGACTCTTTATGTTTATATTTAACAGAAGAGAAATTATTAACTTGATACAAGAGTCTGTATTCATTTGATGTCTATGGATTTATGCCTATATCCTATCAGTTGCAGTTGGAGTATTTATGTACAGCCTTTGAGAGCACTCTTTGACTTGCAAACAACATGGGCGTCTATATCGCGCGTATCGGATTATTATAATTTAGAAATTTGCTTTTCCCCTCTATCGTAAAATTGAAAAGTTGTATATGTTTGAGTAGGTACAACATCTATCTGATTAGTTTTCTTGGAAACCGTAACTTTCCAGACATAATATTTAAAGAAAGCCATTTATATTAAATTTGTTCTGGATGTTTGACATGTTTAATAAAAAAATATATTGGAAACTATGACTCTATTTTTCTCTACCTGATAGCAAGTTAATTTACAAAGCCCATCAACGGGGACTATTATATTGGTCGCTGCCACTATACATGTTAAATTATGTGGTTACGAAACAATAACGAATTTGCAGTACGAGTCTAGTTAAAATCAAGTGGCCGTTGCGTACTAAACCCCTTAATAAGCAATCGATGCAGAAAACCGGTGCGATTTTAATCTAGCAATTGAATTGAAGATTAGGTCCGTCAATTTTGTAACCGCATCATTTAGTCGAAATACTGAGAGTGGATGTATTTATTGACCCCATTTGTGGACTCTGTAGGACTGCTTACCTTCAAATAGATACAAAGTAAATATAACAAAAATATTAAAAAACATCCCACAAGTGATAAAATATGTGTAAATGTTTACTGTGCGTGAAACCCTGAAGTAAGTATAACTTATAATTTAAAAATTTTTTTAGCAAAACAGACTGAAAAAAATTGCAACTTCAAAGGAATTTTCTGTAAATTGTTTTGTTTTGTGTAAAATATAACAAGTCACGCTTAACAACACAAAGACTGAAGAATTAAATTGTGACATTGCCGGGGTCAGGGGGCAAAGAAACAAATTAAATAAAACCAGAAACAAAGACGGGGCTGAGGATGACGTGATTAAGGGTGTATAATTTGGAGGTTTAGTTGGCCGTGGCTATTCTTTGCACGTCCCATCCGGTGCCTTCATTAGTAGATCTACTGCCAAGAGCTTTAATTATTCAAACATCCATTTCTTTTGACCACGACCGGCTTTAAACTTGGATTAATATTGGATTAAACAATTAGGAATGCGATTTCTTTGTCTTGTAATTTTGTCAATTCTGAGCCAAAATGCTAAGTGCTCTATTCAGAAATGTTTTGCTGACCATGTTTAGACTAAACCAACTTTTGTTCCATATAGATTTTATACAAAACAAAAAATATAAATTTATTTAGGTCTCTATAACTTTGTTAGAGGGACTCTTTGAGGGTAGCCCGAAACCGCTTGTTTCTGTTACATTTTTCATATTTAATTTTATTGAATATTATTGTGCAAAGGTATATAAATTTTGTAGAATAAGCATTCATAGTGACCTTAAGTGTGAGAAGTGTATTAATACAGTTATCTCGTGTTTATTTTATCTCAAATAATCCCTTTGCTTTCATAAAATGGCGGTAGGTCCCTAATTTATTGATGGTTACCTTCTTCTACACTTGGCAGGACTATACGGTATGTTTGCTTACGGGCATGTCGCCATTTATAATTCTCACCTAGTCCTTTTCCTATTCCTTTCCATCATATTACCGCTCTTTCACAAATAATAAATATAATATGTATTATTTCATTGTTTCTGATACACATATTACAAGCCTAGCCATATTACAAGGTTAATTTGTGACCATAGCAATATGTGTAAATTGTCCTAAAATAAAATAAAAATTAAACTACCCCCTAATAGACATTGGCAAAATAGCGTGCAACGCGAAGCCATTCAACAAAATATAATAATAATAACACACTGTCCACATAAATGCAAAAACCATTCAGTTCAATATTTTTACTTTCTGATACTTCTTAATTTGTTTCTGTCCAAAAAAATCTACACTAAATTTTATATTATCCCTCAAGGTCCCACATCCCTTAAAATACAGATGTTGTTAGAATTTTTCATAAAAAGCAGAAATTTTCCCGCAATACAATTTAGGCGGGCGGCCCACTTTACATGCATTTATAAATTCCCTTTTTTGCGAGAGTATATTAGGGACGAACATGAAGGGTGTATAAAGTATTCTATGCATTCGAAATTGATTCAATGAAGCTCAAATTGACTGTCCTGTAATTTTTCGGCAATTGGATAGCATCATGATTGGACTATTCTATTGGTGTCATTACAGGAAATGTTTTGTTTTATGTTTTTTTTATTCTATAAAATATGTGTTTGACCTTTTTGAGTGACTGGACCAATATAGTAAATACAGAGATAAAAAGGGGAATGGGAGGCCAATTTCCAAGACTGAAACACTATCTTAAATTTAAAAGTTTTTATTTTGCAAGATTTTTTTTTACATGGGTTGAGGGCTCCAGAGTCGACTTGACGCTCATACAAACGTACTTTCAATATTAAAACTTGGCTGTTGGTCAAAGTTATTTCTTTTTTATGTTCGTAATTGTACGCAAAAATCTTTCTTTTGCGGGTAATATTTTTTTTTGTATTATATATATATATATATATTTAATTTCAAAAATAATTTAATTAATGACCCAACACAAAAAGATTAATAACAACAATGACGACAAAAATATTATTTTAATTCTGCGACAATCCGTAATCCAGTATTATTGGAAGTGCGAAAAGGACGAAAACTAATTTTGTATAGAGACCGCGGAGTTCGCGATTACGAATGCAGTGCCCTTAATATTAATTAGACTAACATATTCTGCCAAACTAAGCAGTAAGCACGCAAGATTTATAACAATATAAATAATTTAGAAGAAATACCAAAACCATTACAAATAGGCATTTAATACAGTTTTTATTTACTTATATTTATGTCAAAATTGTACAAAGTCACACACAATATGCTATACAAAAACATACCATTTTTATATTTTGTCAACCAAGAATCTTACATTATATATAATATCTCTAGTAATAATTGCAATGTATTCTTTTTTAGATTTCCTAAATTTAATTCTGTATATAATGTGGTAAGAATATTATTATAATAATCATAATATGTAGGATAATTTACATCTAATCAAGATCACAAACTAAGCTCTAGGCTTATACTATGTGTACCAGAAACAACGATACATAATATAATATATTATAAACACACATAGGTACCATGACCAACTGTACAGATTTTTTTTTTGCCATCGAACCCTTCGGATACAACGCCAATTTCTGGTCTTTAGAGACAGACGTTGAAAGGGCATATGCATTTTATTTCATTCATGTACCTCACACTGCGATACTGCATCTCACTATATGTTCTGTAACCCTAGTGTGAGTTTTTTTAACATTTACTTTCGCGTTAACTTTACTACTGCGTTAACATTTTGACCAATCACACGCTCGCATTTTTAGTTCTCAAAATTTCCGCTTCGACCGCTGAATTATTTCCCATACAAATATTAGTTATCTCAAACGCAAAGTAATACTTAGAAAACTCACACTAGGGGTACTGAATAGATTATGTTTAGGTACAAAAATGTCGAATATGTATATACATGGCAAAGGCAGTACGTTTAATTTTTTGACTTCAAAAACTAGTTTTATGGTCTTCGAGCAGTTCTATTTAAAAAATTACTGAAGCCTTATATTTTATTTGAGCATTACACGTGACTCTGCATCAATTTGATAGTGAACATACCAACAAAGTTGTTTAATAAAGGCATTGATATGCTACCGTTATGCACCGGCACTATATCCTTGCTAAAGATGCCGTTACAATACAGGCGGCAATAGAGACGAGTTTGACGAGTTACGATTATAGTTTTATCCTGGTGGCTTTACCACAATATCACGCTGTGTAACTGCACGCCTCGATAAGGAATCGATGTAGTAGATTCCTGTTAACCGGTAAACCCACAGACTGTAAAAGACCAACACTTTACAGTTTCTCCATCTGTATGGGTTTGTAATCCATATTGATTGGTCTAGTAAAATGACTTCCCACTCAAAACATTTGTATTTAGACATAAAATTTTTAATAAATGAAAAACTAAAATAGTAAATTTGTAATTAATTAAATAAAAAAGTATGCCTTTCCAGTTAAGGTGCAGTCTCAGAACCACAGTGGCGGTAAAGTAACTAATTACGACAGCCAGTAAATGAAATTTCGTATGCTAATTGGCTAAATACAATTAAGGCAGAGAGCAAAGACAGATTTAAGTTTGCTAGATACGGCCTTTATATGTGAAAGAAAAGTTTTTAGAAATAGTAAAAGACCACATTTTTGGGTCTTATAAAAACAAAACACTATATCAACTTGTAAAACAGTTTATAGCTCGTCTCGCTGATGTTTGGATAGACTCAATATCTATCCAAACCTCGTGGCAAGCTAGCCACTCGTTCCGTGTAGAGTCCGCTAAACCCCTCCGCTGGATACCATGAGGCGGTCTCGGACGCCGTAAGGCACCCCTAATTATATTTATTTTATATTATTAATTATTTTAATAAATATGAAACCGTTTGTCTGTCTGCTTGCGAAAGATTTACGACTAATACCGATTACCGAGAAATTTCATAGGCAGGTAAATTAAATACTAGGGTTCAATATAGTTCTCATATAATAATAGTCAGATAACTGAGAAATTTATGAAAAAAAAAAAACAAAAATACAATTCCAGAGGCAATATCTTGTAATCTATAAACAATAAGAGGCCTTTATCGTTTTAGAAACAAATAAAGACAATAGCTAGTCACTTGATTGACACAATCGCGCCAAGAAACTATACAAAATGGCACACACTATCAGAGAAATATCAAATACTTAATATGCCTTCTATATCGCTTTTCTTCTATTATTTATCAAGACTTGTCGATTTATAAATTTTTTTATTTGTCTATACTAAAATTTGTACCTATTTTTGTCTAACTTTCCAAAAAAAAAAATGCAGTGTAATAAATAATATTTCTTTTTTTGGAACCTATAATAAATTTAAAACTTTTTATTAATTGTTCATTTTAAAGTTAGAGCTGGTAGTTATAGCAATAAACCTACAAATAGTTTGTATTATAAATAATAACTTTTTTATTATTGACTTCTCCCTTAAACAATTAATTAATCAAATTTTTTTTAAAAATGCAAAATATTGCTTTGACGTAGGTACGAGAAATCGTTTACTGAACTTTCGCAGTATTCACCAAGCCCTGTAGATACATATATAAACTGAAAAGTTGCCTCAGGTGCTTACACCATGTCGCAATCTTCACATTACTGGCAAAAATAAACTCGTGCTTTTTTGGTTGAATCGAATGGTTTTTAGTTTGATAAATCCAGTTTTGTTTTTAAAAAGTTTAATGTTACTAAAACCACCGTAAACTTTAAATCAATTGTATATCAACGTCCTATGCAAGTTTAAATTTAACACATTTTGTATGGAAAATATGTCAAATTTTAACTTTGACGTGCAGTTGATATCCTATTCATTTAGTAGAATAGGCCAGCGGCCACATTCTTATAACGTGAGCGTTAGATTGTCAAAATAACGAATTATTTTATTAGCGCGCTCTCCTCCAATCAGCGAAGATTAATAAACTAGTCTGATTGGAGGAGAGCACTAGTAGCAGAAATCGTTATTTTAACAATCTAACGATCACGTTATAAGAAGTGGCTGCTGGACTAGTGTATAGTTTACGATATCTCTACTTTAATATAATAAAGAGGTAAAGTTTGTAAGTTTATTAGGTTGTGGGGTAATCTTTGGACCTACTGAACCGATTTAGAAAATTATTTTAGTGTTGGATAGCCCATTTATCGAGGAAGGCTATAGGCTATATAACATCACGCTACGACTATGAGCGGCCCCAGCCTAGTGGTTAAGTCACTGCGCAACTGATAACAAGGTTAAGCAGATGACAACAAGGCCGGCCTGGGATGGGTGACCGCTTTATACAACGAGGCTATTTCATCCGCAACAAGCTCGCCACTTGTTAGGTGTTGCCTCCAAATACCATCGGCGAAATGAGGACGGGTTAATCCCTCCGCTGGGTGCCCTGAGGCCGTTTAAACGGTTCTCGGGAGCCAAATAGGCACCCGTGATGATGATGGTATAATATGATTATGTCTCCATGGCCGTTATTGTGAATGCTTTGGCTTTAACCCTCCATCAGACGTTCAGAGCATTATTACATATGTAGACATATCTAAAGAATTTAACAATCTACAAACGAGGCCCGAGACTGTAGAAATGTGGGGTTCTTAATTAAACAAGAAGTTTGAGACCGAAGGAGTTGGGGCTCAGGTGTTTACGTCGTGATGCAGTCTTCAAAACATCTCACCGTGTCGCTTGAGAATTCTTTCATCTGAAACGTCTATTGGAGATGACTCGTAAGATACGTTGAGAGTAAACAGTAGAATTGATTTTAAAATCTTCAAGGTTTTGTAGCTGGTTGAATAGTTAAAAATCTAATTTTCAGGCTACTTTTTTGTTATTTTTTAATATGTAGAACAATTTACAATTTGGTCAAAGGCTAAGCCTAGACTTGTATTATGGATACCAGACAACGATATAATATATTATAACAATTAGGCTTTTGACAATATTTTTAAGGGATTCTTTTGCTGAAAAACTGTAAACTGTAACTGAAAATGTCCTAAATTGTAACGTTACGATTTTTTTCGACGCGCAGCAGATTGAAATCATCTATATAATTGATTCTTTAGGTTTTCATAAGGTTATAGATTCTATAAACGCCACGGAAAATTTGCATCACGACTATCGAATTGCGGTTGCTCAAATGCAACGTTTAGCCACAGTATTGCGGAATATTTGTTTTAAAAGTATAATCGTCATTACAATTGACAAACTTAATTTTATTATTCGCAGTAATATTCTAGAAAAGAAATGAAACTATTGCATAAAAAACCATGGAACTAGTGAGAATCATTTTTTTTTTTTTAAGAGTCATGGTAATAATGGAACTACTGCGAACAATCCGTTTCATTGGATAATATATATAATACTTTATATATATTATCTGAAGCAGTAAGATATAATAGTATTAACACTCAAGTCTACAAGCGAAACCCTCGGACGATAATTTGATCAATTTAATACAATAAATAAACTTGAACTATTCGCTTCTCCCTTTCAGAATCAAGTTACTGAATTTCCATCGAAGACGATTCAGGTGACGTCGTCAGTGCACCGCAAGTCTGACGTCTCCAAATCGACGAACACCTTCACAATCAGCATCCATTCACCGCTTCGTTGGAGCTTCATGAATTATTTCAGCATCATAGTGGCGATTTTGGATGTTTATAGAGTCTTCCTTATATTGTGTTTCATAAATTTGGATATATTTTTTGGAAAATATCTTATTGATTATTGTGATTAGATTACGTACATATAGTACGTTTTTATATGTAATTACTTTTATTTAAGTAATTTAAATGAGGTGTCTTCTCAACATAATTACAGTAATATATTTTATTTTAATTAGCTAACTTTTTTATAAATAATAATTTTAAAATACATTTTTTTGGTAGAATCGGAACGCATTTGAAAAAGCTCCGACATTAGCAAAAACTACCTGTGACGTCATTCGTACCCAAACAAACGTCAACGAGTGTTCTGTAGTCTATACAGTTTTTTTTGTTTTTTTCGGGTCGTTTATTACGTTAATTTATGATAAATATACCTTTTAACTAACTTTTGAGGTACAGTTACGGATGTGTTTCGGCACACAGGGACTATACCTACAGCACTTATATCGCATATTAATTAGCAATATCAATAAACTTATATGCGGACGCGTGCTTTTTGAGCACGAATGACGTCACAGAATGGCGGCTAGAGATGTACCGTTTTTTACTGCGGTAGTGGCAGATAAAGTTTAAACCCTTTTATTTTTGTTATGACCCTTTTAATAATGTTTAATATTTTTTTAGGGTCTAATATAGTTACTCTATCAAGTAATGCCATAAAAAACGTTCATATTCCCTATTGCCCTAGTGGGGTCACTCATACAAAGGTAAAAATAGGTAAAAGAATGCAAAGAAAATAAAAATGTCTTGGTTATTAAATTATAAGTTTATTTTAGATATAATTTGGAAAATGCTATTTATTGGAAATACAAAATTTCTTCCTCCGGAGATCTTTCAAGAATTTTAACAATTTTAATTCGCATGAGTTGGCGGAAATTTCCGAAGTGTGAACTGTGTAATACATTACTCTAATGTCAAGTACTAATATCAACGGTGAAATACACTTCGCAAGGGAATTCGTTCACGTCACAGGCGCGAGCGGCGTTCCATTACAATACTCTTTCGCTCTGCTACCCGCTCCGCCTGTCAGAGAACGTTCAAATTAATTTAAAATTCACTCGCTGATTTAAGAATGTACTTGTTACTTTAATTATCGGCTGATGTAAGTAATCTCTACTGATTCCTTTTATTTATTTTACTAATTAATTCTCTCTTTTGAGAACCGTGTAAATGCATCGCCTCGGGTAGCGTGTAGGTTTTATTATCTACACGTTTGCTGTAACTTTTTATGATTAAAATAAAATGACATACCTACCAAGCAAGCATTTTTATAAGTATAAGCCACTTGCCTAAGTTACAGATTTGAGGTGGCTTAATTTAAAATCAACTTTTTAGGTAAAATTTGAGGGAAAGGGACGCAACAAAGTTGGTATAAAATTTCAGGTAAATTTAGTTAACTTTTGAGGAAAACTGACCAAATATTGGATTAAAATGGATGAATATTTAAGCATATTCAAAATTGAAATTCTGTATCTTATAAATGAAAATAAAATGAAATAGGTGACATAAATGCGACACAAAACATCAGGAGTTAAGCATAAAATTAAAGCTTAGTGGCTTATACAACTTTCATCATCTTCAAGCGAAGTAAGTCCTACTTCCAGGTTCTACTTCCACTTCATTCTAGTTTACAAAAAGTTCCATCTATCAACCTACAAAGTTCATTATCTGGCATCACCACTGCAGGTGTAGCAACATATTTCTCCAGTCACAGTAATTCCAGGATTTGCAGACATAACCAGCTTTATGATGTCGTAGAAACTCCGGCAAGGGCTCTTCCGTGACTCAAAGAGTTGGATTATGAAAGTAATAAAAAGCAGTTCAGAACATTTTCTCAGTTAACGCGAGGGCTCTCTCTGGAAGGTTGTAAACTAATAAATTATATAGAGACCTAAAGAAATACGAAAATAAATAACATGTGCATGATAAAAAAATACCTGACACAAAGTAGTAAATGAATTAGCTAAATGGTCTACAAACTTAACATTACCAACAAATAACCCGAATAATTATGAAAACTACTCATACAATGATAACGAATGAACTAGGATTTTTTGATAATTTTTAATCTAAGCCAAACATTTCGTCAATAAAAATAAATTTATTGAAGTAGTTAATAATGATACTTTAATAATTGCAATATCGTAAATTCCGATATTGCAATTATTAAGATAAAAATTAAATGTAAATTTTGGGACTAGAACCTGCAAACAAGCTTCCCACCTATTTTCATCCAACGAGCCATCCAGGCACAGTTGTCCATCGCTAAATTTGTTATTGTCTATTTGTATGAATACTAACAATATTTTTTGTATATAAAAAAATATATCATCTTTACATGAAAACGAGGTTAAAGCCCATGACGGTTAGAATACCCTCCATAGAATATTTTATTAATGTAATTTTATCTTTGTACATTTAATTTAAGAATATCTGGATAAAAAATCTATAAAAAAGAGTTGGGGAAAGGAATAGACTATTTGTCTTTGTGCCTAGAAAAAATATAGTATACAAATTATCATTTAATATAATGTATGAACAAGACAGATTAATATTTGTGATTTCTACTTCACGAGGTGTGTTGTTACAACACTTCCGTATATTATTCATACAAAAAGCACTGAATCGAAACTTGATGATATACCAATTTTTATTATTATTATAAACTAGTGGGTTCTTGGTTCCATGCCATAATAAATAAAAAATACTCGCTGTTTTGGTTTGTTGGCGGATATAGTTCAAGAACTATTTTATTTTATTAATTTATTTCTCCGGATGAAAGTAACGCTTATATATATTATATAAAATTTAAAAAAATCAGTAATTGTTTGTGTAATATATTTTGTTTAGGCACAATAATGGCCTATTTCTCTAACTAATGTAATGGTCAATATCCTTTATTATCTATCGACCTACGTTGATGATGATGTTATTCACTAATAGCCAAAAAGGAATATGCATGTATTTTTTTTATTTATTTACTTGATAGAGTAACTACATTAGACCCTAAAAATATTTTTTTTTTAAAGGGTAATAACAAAAAAATAAAAGGGTTTAAACTTTATCTGTCACTACCACAGTAAAAAACGGTACATCACTAGCCGCCATTCTGTGACGTTATTCGTGCTCAAAAAGCATATTAGTTTAATGTTATTGCACCTCAAAAGTTAATCAAAAGGTTTGTTTGTCACAAATTATCGTAATAAAGGACAATAAATACCCGAGAAAACAAGAAACTGTTGACTACAGAACACACGTTATCATTTGTTTGTGCACGAATGACGTCACATGCAGTGTTTGCTAATGTCGGAGCGGATGTCTACGTGGGAGTGTTCTGCTATAGTCCATATCTAAAAATATACAATTGTCGTATTTATTACATATAAACCTAACGCGATAGTTCAATATTTTTTCATTTAGGTATGTTATATGGGACTTCACTTACAATAATATTCGTATTACCCAAAGAAGCCAACCACATACTCAAATCTAACTGAATTTGATAAGGATTTTTGTCGTTAGTACCTCCTAACAATATGATGAAATCATTCTTCGTATAATTCATTGTCTCGTATTTTATTGTCTTCACTAATTCAGTAAGGGGTCCATGTGTTTTCCATATACAAAGAACGTTGAAATTTGATCCTAATAGTTTTTGAATTTGATTTCTAAGACCTTTGCCTTGTTGATCGGCCAGAATAAGTACTCTGCTTTTATTCTCAGTCATGTTGTAATGTTGTTTGGTTTCTGCTTCCTTATAATTTATCTCTTCATTGTTTTTTAAACAAAACGCAGGTACATTATCATGAATATCTGGAATTGTGTTCTTTACGACTTTCGGAGATGTTAAAGCATAATCTATATGTCGTACCGTAGATCCTTGAATACTACTCCGCCTGCAAGCCATTGACACTATGGGTGTTTCATGTCTGCAAACAGCCGAATTATTGAGAGGAGATATTCTTGGAATACGAATTCCTATATTTGTAAGTCTTTGACCAATGGTATTTGTTGAGTGTTTTTGTTTAATAGGATAGTCACATGTTAATTTCTTCAATAATAAAATTTGCTTTTTTTGGTCCTCTATAATTTTGTTCAGTTGACTATTGTCCAAATTCAGGTTTTCTATCTCCTGTTCAGCGCTAAGTACTTTCTTGGTTAAGATATCGATTTCGCATATGTAAGTTTCGTGTTCACATATGTCAACTTGTGTGGTGCTGTGTAGACTTAACATTGTTGAGTTTAGCAATGATGAGTCTTCATCATTGCTAATATTCCGTGATAAATCTGATTCGGATATAAATTTTCGCATATTTTTACGCAACGTTATATTTTCCATCTTGTTATGTTATATATCTTCAAATTATAATTTTAGCATCTTTATCAAAACAATTACACAAACAAAAACACAATAAAGAATAGTAAAAAGAAAAAAAAAAAAAAAAAAAAGAAAATATAAAAACCCTAGGTCGGGATCGATCTTGTGACTTTATGACACGGAATTCGTCTCACGACGTTCGTAGCTACGAGAACTGTTCGGCTACATATCAAATTGAAGCGGTTAGATAATGCATTATAAATGTGGTCAAGCAAATAGAAGGTTGTTATGTTATATTAACTCGACACTAATAGTTTATCAAAATACCGTCACATAAACTATAATTGTTGAATTTCCCCTATAGTATTTTACACTTTTAAAACACTTTCCTTTAGTTTTTTTCTAATGTTTATTACTTTAAACGTAACATTTCATTCGCACTATAAATGTATATTACTTTGTCCATTTAACATTCACTTATTCTATTTATTTTTAAATTTTATTTAAGAGCAGTACATAAACACGTCTGTTGCACAGATATTCCTAAAAATCAGACATAAAAAGAACATTATATATTAAAATAATAATGATTGGCGTTACATGCATATTCCCTATTGTTTAGTTAGATAATGACATTTAATTTAATAACGTGGCAAATCATCAACTAAATAAACTGTATTTTTTTGGACTAGCGGTGTCTATTTAGTTGTACATTTTGTCAACGAAGTGTACTTTTAAATTACTGTACAGCAATTTGCTTTGCAAGTGTATGAAATTTTAATCTTATAATTTTATTAGAATCATGCTTATTTGTATGCAGTTTTTAAATTACAACGTTTGGAATATCAACTTTTATTGAAATAACTTTTAATTTGAATACTTTTAAGGATATAATAAGCTGTTATTCGTAAATAAGTGCTTCTTAAAGGTCATTATTGAATGTAGCTAGAATATCTATGTCACCACAAGTGTGCAGTGTATTATACAGGTTAAACTACACATTAGAGCTTGTAGGTGTACAATTACAACTAAAGTTTATTACCTATTGATTAAAACTCTAAATATGGCATTTACAACTTGAAATATAATGTCTTAAAACTATGGAAGTATGAATATAATGGAAGTTCCATCTAAAAAAATAGCACCGAAGATGGGCACTTCCTTTGTCACGTTACACCTACTCTATTTAATTAATTATTATACTCCTATAATTAGAGTAATTCCAGGTAGTAAACACATTTTACGTCATATTAGGCTTTGGTTTTCAAATCAGATTCCAAACATTTAAAATTATAATTGTAAATTATACAAAATTATGTTTTTTTTATTGGAGTACAGCACGTGCCTTTGTGGTGAGCAGACCTAAAAAGTGCATGAATGGGGTCGATTAATAATTGTCCTTGAACAAAATTAATCGCTCCCACTATGCCGGGTAAATGATTTGATTACGAAATAGTATTAGGAAATATTGTAAATCAATGTTATCCTTGAACCTACTAGAACTGCTGCGTGGAGAACCAGGCCTGATCCTGTCACACTTCTTTGAAGACTCCGGACCCTAGAGCGCGGCTGCTCTGAGCGTGGAGAACTCACTTTCGCTGTAAGGACCTCGCCTCGGGTCTTGAGTGACGGGACCACCTGGCGTTTCGTCTCAGGCTTCAGCCTGAGAGACGGGATTTAACCTTTTCGTGTACAGCTGCCTCTAACGCCATGTCGCCCGCTGTATGTGTGCTGCCGTCGTGCCGCCGCCTTCCTGCTGTTGCCTGCCTACTACTTCTGTCTACGTGCCAGTCCTCGAGCCTGTCCCTCATCAGTCCCACCAATCTTCCCATACTTTACGGTCAGAGTTTTAGTTTATAATAGGCATCTCTTTAGTAGGCCCCTGCCTACTTCAAGCCTATAAGAGACATACCCAATCAATCTTGATTGGGTATGTCTCTTATATAGATATTGTACTCAAACATTCTTAAACTACTTTTACTTGTCATTCATTTCATAACTTTACTCGTATTTAGAACACACTGATAACTGACTAAAACAGCTGATTCACTGATAATTTAATCATCGAGTTAAATTTTTGTTTATTCATATTATTAAGTTAAATAAGAGAGTATTTTGAATAAAGATTAAATATGCATCAGTCTTTCGCGGAATTCCTTTCTTTTTCAAAATCAAGGTAAATTTATAAAGGATAGAACATTTGCAAGTAAAATGAAGAATAGCAGAGAGCATCAACAGCTAAGACGGAACTGGAATCTACATTGAAAGATTTTTTTTATTGTTTCAGCGTCTTCATTTTCATGAAAATCACGCGGCTTATTTTACGAGAAAATCCATGACATTGTTTTTTTAAATTTCATTTTTACTTGACGTACAAAGTCCATGGGTTATGGTATATGGGCGTCATTACCGTATGGTAATCGAGGGTACCCTCGATGCGATATCGCCAAATCATGAAAGGAAATCCTTTTATCGACAAAAAACCGATATGGAGTGAAAACAGTTGAACCCACTGACTAAAACCGAAGCAAGACTAGGTCAGTTGACGGTTTCTCTGTTTTTGTAACCTAACTAGTCGATTTTCCTGCGAAGTTATAGAGACTTACCCTAAATTAAAATAAAAAACCAATAAGCATTTGTTTTAAAAAAATACACTTTATTAATTTTTCTATTTCATACAATTTTCATTCGTGTAGATACAGGAGGATGTTTAAAATATTAATTACTAAAAACAACACATGAACAACTAACTATTATGGTAAGACTGTATTAAAAGAGTGGAATTCAAAACGTTAATCCCGAAAAAATCCCCATAAACATGTTCATATTGCATTACATTCAGTGAGTAGGCAAAAGGAACGCTAAATCCTTTTTCCCCAACGTCGAGCTTCGAATAATAATGACCGAGCCGGCTCGTTCTTATAAACATATATGATATAAAATGTCAGTATTTACTTGAAGCATTTCATGACATGATATACTATCCAAGAGGTTTTTTAATAAGACAATGAAGCGTGTGTAATAAGTAAGAACCATACTTTCAGCTCTGGTAACGCACTTCCTAAATATTTTTACTTAGTGTTTAGGAAAACTAAAAGATTATTACAGTCGGAGAAGTGCTAACTCAAACTGCATTGTGTAATGCACTTCCAAAATAAACTTTTAACTGTAAATAAATTCTTTGAAATTAAATATATCCTTTGTTAATGTTTAGTAAAAAAAGTATTATAAATAGGGTCGTATTTAGGTACAGTCTCGCCCCGGGCACAGAAGATATAATAGTACAAGTCCCCGGTCACTTACATCTGGCAACCATAGTACTTATTTCCCCAACAGTAGTATATTTCCCCAATATAGTACATAGTAGGTAATTATTTTTTCATACGTACATATTATTATAAATGTAATATTATAAGTTAGTTTTTTACTCAATCGCGTGAAAACGCCATAACGATTTTGCATGAAATTTATCACAAAGACAAAGAAGAAATGAACTCCAATAGGACATCGGCGACTTTTTCGTTCAACGTAGTGTACAAACAAATGCCTAGTACGTATATATCAATAAGTTAGGTAAAAAAGGCGCATCCATATTTTTTATTTTTGTCGAGCGACATTATTGCTACCGGCCAGGGCCCGGTTGGCCCATTGGTAAATATGTCACTGCAAAGGACTCTAACGGTATTGTAAGGCCTCTGTCCTCTTTTGGAGCCATTAGCTGGCTGAGAGAGCTTCTGGCCAGCCTCAAAGGTAATAGACCAGCGCTGTCCTTTGTATTAGCGGAGAGGAAGCGAGGTTTGTGTAATAAGCAGGAACCAGTTCTGACCGCTGTGGTAATGCACTTCCGAATTAGGCTTTTAGTTGTGGGGAAATTCTTGAATGAAATATGTTTTATTAGGGCTTAGAAAAATTATTTCTGAGAAGAAGTTGTAAAATGCAATCAGTATTAGCGTAATTAGGATTCCCGTGCATCCATATATTGTTAAAGAGGTTTACAGAAATGGGTATTTGGTAAAAAAAAACTTCAACTTACCTGAATTACTTTTACGAGGTTGGAATAAACTATCCCCAACTGCCGATTTTGTTCTGAATATACAAAAAACTCAAAAAATCATATGTAGGATAATTTACACATATTGCTCTGGTAACAAACTAACCTCTAGCTTTATATGTATTATAATTTGTTATTACGAACTGTACAGAAAAACGTACTAATATTTTTTTGCCATGTAAGTCGTACCAAGAAAATTAAATACATTTAGGTAAGTATTTAATTTTCTTGGTAGTAATTGGCGGGGTCTCAAACGTAAGAAAAGTTAATAGATAGTGTTTCATTATTTTCACTATAGACTAACGCAACTAAATAAATAACTCTAATAATCATATCCGGCATAGCCAATGATCAATGGAGTTAATCAACAATGTATTGATCGACAATCGATTGATGTGGTCGATAAATTAATATTGTGTATTAAATTCATAGACTTTATAGGTATGCTTACCATTAGGTAGATACAGGTGCCGTAATCCAATAAAAAAAACTAAATTACATTAAAGGACTGGAATAAAAATAGATAAAACATTGAAATATGTAGAAAAAAAATAGTTATTAAGTCGTCTTTCAACTGTAAAATGAAACACCTTCTCTGTATATCGATGAGTTTTCAACCATTCAAGTTGGCCAGTGGTGGACTAATTATAAAACAACGAACGCAAATGAGATGTGTCAATGTGTAATTTGAATTGTCATCGCTCTTATTTCCAATGCAATAAAGGCTATAACAGTTTATATTTCAATCAATCGCGATACGAGGATATTTTATTCATGTAAATTCTAATGTAATTTATAAAACTATTGTTAGGTTAATCGGGACAAAATTAAGAGGCCTTATGGTCCTAAGATTGCAAACTGAATAAACAAGTATAGATGATCTAAATTAGATATAAAGATTAAGCTTAAATATACAGAGAGGAAATGTAACCAGTTCTGGGCACCATGCCGTGCGTTCTTTGTGGGGATATTTTGTAGGGGATATCCGATAGTTTCGATTACGGATATGGAGCTCAACCCTGCTTTTTATCTACCTGATAAAAAATGGCAAACAGTCATACAAAGTCCTTGATCAATATACTGTTGTGTAACAGCATTGGTCGCTCCCCGCCGGTTGAATGATGCGGTTACGAAGACCAATCTGCATTACGATTCCACTTTAAATCCTTGCTGCTATCGTAAAATTAACTGCCCGTTTTCTAACCTCACCCTAAACGGAGACTACCACATTGATGTAGTTGCATTGATTGCAGCGATTCTTTTCTTCCACCTTAAATAAATATTTTGTTTCTTCTTTTGATTGAAGTTAAAAGCGATATAATTTTAGGGCCTTACCCAATGACATGAAGGGGCGATGAAATGAAGAACAAAATGCTACTGATGTTGATGTTACATGCCACAAGATATTTCCTCAGTTTTATTAATATAACGGTGGAATCCAAAGTTTTAGGGCTGGGAAAGAAGAATATCTTTTATAACTATAAATTTTCTACCTTTTTAATTTTTTTGTCTATTTCCATTTAAAGTCCTATAATGTAATTTAGTTTATTTTATTGGAGTACCTCACCTGTATCTACCTAATGGTAAGCATACATATAAAGTCCATGAATTTAATACACAATAATAATTGATCGACTACACCAATCGATGGTCGATGAATACATTGTTGATTAACTGCATTGATCATTCCCTCTATGCCGGATATGATTATTAGAGTTATTTATTTAGTTGTTTAGTTTAATGGTTTTTAAGCTAAATTTGGTAAAGACAAAAAGTTAACAACATTTATTTTCCTGAAACCTTAACAATATTATTTTTATCGAAGTCTTATAATTTTCTGAAATTAAATACTTCTTCTACATATTCTCCCAATAACGCTCTCGTATAAATGATGGACTGTTTGCATCCAACAGACTGTTTGTATCCAGTGTGGACTGTCTGCATTGTTCAGAAGTAATAGTGACCGGTGGATACAAATATGGTGATATCCCTTACCGAAGCCTATTCATGCTCCATTCAAACTACCCTCGTATTCTAAATCGTGTTTTCCACTCCACTTTATCTATTTTTATTTAATGAAAAAATAAATAAATATATTAAATGCATACATATAAAGTCCATGCATTTATTACACAATAATATTGATCGGCCACATCAATTGATAGTCAGTCAAGGAACGTCACTGTCTCTTCCCACCTAATATCAAATCAAAAAAAGTAAAAATGAGACAGACTATCCCTGAGTGAAAGTGGAATGGAAAACACGACTTATAGTATATAAGTCATAATCTCATATGTCATAATATCACATATCATAAGTATGTCCTGGTAAAGTTGGTGAGAGGGGTAGCGAAAGGGTTTGGAGAAAGCCACTTTAAGAACTGCTCGTTGGCTCCTCTCTAGAGCTATCAAGCATGTTTTATGAGCTCCACCCCACGCTGTAATTGAGTAAGACAAAAGAGATTGGCACAATGAGTAGTAGACTGACTGTAAAGGGAAATATCTATAAAGAAGAAAACACGCAACTGGTAGGGTGTTTCTCATTCTGAATGTGCTACTAGGATTCAAATGTTACCAAACCATGTTACCAAATGTTTTGGTCATCATCATATCAAACAACTCTGTATCGATATAATATTTTACATTTGTTCGTACGATCTCATCACTAAGAGCACACGTTTCGTTTGCCAAAAAGAGGGTTTATTACATTTTGAATGTTCGCATTTGCGTTCTATGAAGATTTTACACGTTACTGTATTTCTATCACGTTTTCAATATTTAAGCAAAATGTGCTTCGACCGAGATCAAAGGCTGGGCCCTTATGAAATCAATGTGAGAAGTACCTACACTTCTTACCAATATATCTATCCAATTTCAATTTCACTGGATTATATTATTATTGCTTACTGAACGGATGTAGAGTACTTCTTTTGAATTTCAAATGAATGAAGCTAATTTTAATAAGTATTAAAATATATTACATTGATTTATAGAGAAACCATTTCATTTCATTTCACCTCTACAATCATGCATAGTGTCAAAAGTATGAAACAGTTTAGGTTTTTAATTTTATATAAAATTTATTTATTATTTTATATTAAATTATTTATTATATGAAAAAAGAGATCCAACCTTGTGTCAAGTCACTGCGTAACTGGCATCAAGGCCGGACCTGGGATGGACCGCTTTATACAACGAGGCTATAACATCATAAACAACGCAACAAGTTCGCCACTTGTTAGGTGTTACCTCCGAAAACCATCGGCGAAATAGGGACGGGTTAATTAATCCCTCCGCTGGGTACCTTGAGGCCGTTTAAAAAGGCATCCGTGATTGTATTTTATTTATTTATTTATTATTTTGTTTATTTTAGTTTTTTTTACACATATATATAATGTTTTCAATAGGTTATAGGTTAGTTTACTTACGTAAACTAACCTAAATATTTTATTTAAAATGGATTTAAACATATAAATATTGATTTTAAAGAATAAAAACAAGTTGGTAAGTAACAATAACAAAAATATATCAAAGTATTTATTTTTATTTGAACAATTTATTGTATCTCATATTTTAATAGAAATTTATATCATAAAGTAAGATAAACAAGAACTGACTAAAGAAATTGAAAACGTGCTTTTACGCGTTTGTTTGTCAAAAAAACATTTTTCCATTGTAAAATAATACTTGTACAATTTGTTGTATGAAGATAATTTTTAATGGCTTCTCTTTATTTTGAGATGAAGATATCAATATCAAGGTGAGGAATAAAATATATAATTCGAAACCGAGAGCCGTGGGTTCAATATGCCCATCGATATATAATATACTATGCGATTGTAATGGATCGATTCCCAGTCATGGTAAAATAATATCATTACGTCTTTCACTATACCAAATTGTGAAGGTGTTATAAATATATACAAACAACTCGAGTAGCTTGTCAGTTGTTCGGTGTAGACTCAGAATATCCATATAAAACCCATCCGGTTGGTAACAAGGTGTTCTTTCATTTTAACATTCTAACTCTTTATATAAGTACTAGCGGCCCGTCCCGGCTTCGCACAGGTTTGTATAACTTTAACTATATGCTCAGCGCAAGCCACGGAAGGCCTCAGAAACGATACTTTTCCCCCGTTTTTAAAACATTTTTGGTTACTGCTCCACAACTATAGGACCTAGCGTGATATTATATAGCCTATGTTACTTCTGAATAATGCAGCTTTTTAATGGTGAAAAAATTATTGCAATCGGTCCAGTAGTTTTTGAGTTTATTCATTACAAACATACAAAAATACAAAAATACAAATCTTTCCTCTTTATTATATTAGTATAGAAGTATAGATTACCTTAATTAACAAAAAAATGCGGTATACAGTTTTGTGAACAATTGGTTTTTACAGAAGTTCCTATATACTGGACCGGGTTCGATTCATTAATACCATCATATACGACCACGGGTGCCTTATTTGGCTCCCATGAACCGTTTAAACGGCGTCAGGGTACCCAGCGGAGGGATTAACCCGTCCTCATCAACAGTTGATTTTTTCAGTAGTTCCCATATACTGGATCGGGTTCGATTGATCTCATCCATTCATCTATGCTTCCATACATCTGATTTTCACTAGCATTTTACAGAGAGCATAGCGTGTGATCGTACACACAGTATGAACACATGCTGTGCTGTCATTAATGGCTTTATAATCCACTAGCTGTGCTCGCGACTTCGTTTCGCGGACTGTTTTTTAGATCATTAAAAGAGCTATTATTCTTTAATACATATTTTTTGTGTATCTTGAACCGTTTTCACGGCGCACGCAACGGAAGGCTTCAAAGATGAAATAATTTCTCCCGTTTTTTACACATTTACCACTATATCTTTGCTCCTATTGGTCGTAGCGTGATGTTATATAGCCTATAGCCTTCCTCGATAACTGGACTATCCAACACAAAAAGAATTATTCAATTCGAACCAGTAGTTTCGGAGATTAGCGCGTTCAAACAAACAAACAAACAAACAAACTCTTCAGCTTTATAATATTAGTATAGATAATCGAAACACCCGATCAAGACAAAGATTTTTTTTGGTAAATTCTGAAATATACGCAGGTGTTGTTTTTTTATTTTTATTGTAGCACGGCATGTGACTTTGTATCTACCTGGTGGTGAGCAGATCTACAAAGTCCATGAATAGGTTCGATCAATAATTGTTCTTTAACAAAATTGATCGCTCCCACTATGCCGGCTAAATGATGCGATTACGAAATTTATTGCTAATGTGACAGTACAAAATTTACGATGTATCATTCGAGACCGCCTCCGTAGAGTCACTACTCTACGGAGGCGGTTGCGCCTTTGGCGTTGTACCCGAGGTCGTAGGTACGAGTACGATTCCCACTCATGGGAAAAAAAAAATTATTACGTTTTTCTATATAGTTTATCATGGCATGGGTTTTTATACATACATATCAAAACGGGTGGCTTAAAAATAAAATATGTATGATATCGTTGTTTCTGGTACACATAGTACATGCCTAGAGCTTAGTTTGTGACCAGAGCAATATGCCTAAATATTATTATTATTTATGAATTATTTGAACTACTCCATATTTTTCGCACACTCTGTAAAACGTTGTCTATATAGAATTTTGTCGTGTATATTGTCATTTTACTACCTATCCACACGATTTTAATAACAAGATAGGTATCGTATTTAATTAGGGACCAAAAGGAACCAAAATTCGGGGGACCAAGGGTCCAGTAACTAAGGTAGGTTCGGTTAGATTTAATTTGGGCATACTAAGCAGGTTCCAAAGTTTAATTAAATCTGCGCCTTGTATTTACATGATAATGGCGGGCGCCTGCTGCTATTGAAATTTCTAATGAATTGAGATGAGGTTTTCCTTAATAATGACCGCCTTGGTAAGTGGATTCTTATTTTTTAATATACTTAGTTTTTCTTGGTATTATTTTTATTAGATTTGTTTTGTTTTTTTAATTAATTAATATCAATATGCCTTAGTTTGCTTACCTACGTAATAGTCTACTACGAGGAGAATAAATATGCCCTCTGGTCCACTAGGCTGTTTTTTAAAATATATATAATATAGTATATTGCACTATATTATGGTGTTATTAATATTAGCCAGGATGGAGTATGTGCCTCTTCTTCTTTACGTGCTTCTCCATTACTGAGGGTCAGCAGTCAATTTTTGAAAGCCTTCTTTGTAATACAGGGTAACCTAGCACAGGGATCAGGGACCAACCTTAATTCCCAAAATAACCCACAAAAAACATACCACGTGGGTTATGTTGGGAATTTGAAAAGTAAATCATTATATGTTCCCAAAATCACCCACCCAAATCTTTTATTCGGTATATTATGCAACTTTGATATTAAGTTAAGTTAACTATTCCCAAAATATACCACTTTAATTTAAAGTAATTTATTTTCATTGTACAGTCTTCTGCAAAAAACATATAGTAAAATAATAAAACAAGCAAAGTATAATTACGACGTTAAATAAAAAAAAAAACAAAATCACAGGAAGTTCAGATTCTACCATAAGTTTGAAGAGTCTGTTAGGAAAAGTTTTAACGCATGTCATCAAACGATGAAAACATCATTTTCATCAAACGATGAAAACCTCATTTTTATCAAACGATGAAAACCTCATTTATTACTTTAAAATTAACATTGTAAAAATTATTTGGTTTATATATATTTATTATTATTATTAATAATCGCTTCATGCATCGGTAAACTTTAATGGCCTTATACATAAAACAATATTGAGTTAAAAATATCATCACGGGTGCCTTATGGCACCCGAGACCGCCTAGACGGTCTCAGGGTACTCAGCGGAGGGGTTTTTTATCCCACCTTGTCATAGCCGATGGTATGAGTCTACACCCAACAGGTGGCTAGCTCGTCGCGATGTTTGAATAGACTGAATAACCCATCTATAAACAGTTTCACAAGTTGATATATTGAAACTGGGACCGACATCTTAACGTGCTCTCCGAGGCACTATAGTGGTGTTGTTAAACAAATGTACATAATTTTTTATATTAAATTCTCATTGGTACACACCAGGATTTGAACCAGGGACCTAAGTGTTTTTAAGTCTATTGTCTAACCAACTTAGCCACCACGTAACTTTTGAGTACTTTAGTTAAAATGTGTTTTATCTCTATTGCGCATATTTATTTTTGTTGCTAAAATAGAGGCCGATTAAACGGTCCTCGAGAGCCAAAAAAGGCCCGTGATGTTATTTATATAAAGAGACAAAACAAATTTTAACTAAAGTGTTTTTTTAATGACTATAAGATTAGAAGACATAGTTTCGAAAGTTTTGACTAAATTAGTATTTCGTGCACGATAATCTTTTAGTCAATAGCACGATTAGGACCCAGCAGCTAGATGTATTGACGAACTAAAAAACGTGTCAGACAAAATATAGCGCTATTAAGGGTGCGCTAGTATACAAAAACAATAGAAATATCAACATTTTATGCACCATAATATTACAACATCACTATTATGCTTTAGAGATCAGGTTAAGCTATCCTTATTGAATTTCACTATACCAACTTAAGAAACTGTTTATAAGTTAATATAAATACCGGGACAAGCTTTCCACTTGTTCTGTGTAGACTCAGAATACCATCGGCTACGACGAGGTGGGAATAAGATCTCGATGGGTATTCTGAAGAAGATAGGTAGTCCCTTGTGCCCTAGGGCGTATCGTAATTTTTAAAATAAAAAAATACCATCACGGGTGCTTTTTTTGGCTCCCGAAAATCGTTTAAACGTCCTCAGAGCCCCAGGGTACCTAGCGGTGGGATTAATCCATCCTCATTTCGCCGATGGTATTCGGAGGCAACATCTAACAAGTGGCGAGCTTGTTGCGGTGTTTATGATGGTATAGCCTCATTGTATAAAGCGGTCATCCATCCCAGGTCCGGCCTTTTTGTCATCTACTTAACCTTATTATCAGTTGCGCAGTGACATAACCAGGAACCGCTAGGCTGGGAACGTTTTTTTAAATAATATTTACGAAATAATGCTATCATTAACCTATGGAAATATATTTATCGATAATTGTTATTAATCTTTAAAACTTTTAGCTTGATTAACCTTTAATATCGATAAAAAATATCGCTTCATACATCATCGGTAAACTTAAACTTTGTATGTTGAAATATCATTTAGTAGAAGGTATTGTATGGATTACAGAGGGACTAGACACGTAAGTAATAATAAATCTTCCCTATAGGAATGTGTGATCGATACCATTTTATGTTAACCCACTAACTAGCATCTAGGATATGCGCGAATAAATAGTCAATAAATAATTTATTAAAAACATATAGGCAGTTTTAGCAGTTAGAGGTGACAGTTAACTAAATAGTAAAATATTATTAAAAATAACAAAACAATATTGTTAAAATTGCTTTAATTTAAATGCCACCGTAAAAATGTACGGCAGCAGCGTCGTTCTTTCACGCTCAAGTTATATTGCTGTACCTTACAAGCTAAGTACCAAATCATTTTTTTTTTTCAATTATATACCGAAAAGAAAACACCCACTATAAACTAAAACTAAATAGCGTCAAAGTGGTCACACACAATGTAACCAAACAAAAAGGAAATTTAATGCGTCTCATGGTGTCAAAGGACACGCCTATAGCCTATATCATGCTGTCACCCGCGTCCTCCTCGCGACACATATTGCGAACGTGACGCGAAATATCGATAGCGAGAGGAAAGCGAAACAGTCTCCCTGTAGACGTCATTGAATTGAAAACAGAAATGTGAAGGGAATATATTTTCTCTTGACTCAATGACATGATATGGGGTTCTCTCTCCTTCCTTTAGATCTGGGACACTTTATGTCAGGACTTCAATATCGTCTTTTGTACCGAAGTACCTTTGAAGTTATTTTTGGTTATTGATGGGGATCGTTTTTTTATATTATTTATATGTTTTTCGGTTACGTTTTGTGAAATAAACTAAGTAGTTAGAGGATTTGATTATTTGAATACAGTTTTGATGTTTTTTGCATAAAGTTTAGAAAACTGTTTCTATGCAATAATCTTTTTTCTTAAACATATAAAAATTAAAATTGTGAATTGGCCCGCCCATTTCTTACTTACGAACAATATAATATAAGGCTTATCACTTCTGCGCGTGTAAGAATGGGACAAAATTATAGCAACGAACCTTTAATTAACAGAAAGGACGTACTAGGCATGCGCGATCCAGTTCGTCTATCCGATTTTAAGGATCGTATCGGATCGCATGCCGTCGATCCGATATTTAGGAAATCGATCCGGATCGGATGAAAATAATTAAGAAACAATTCTATATAATATAAGGAATAATTTGAAAGATATATAAAAAAAGTTAATTGTAATGGTTGAATAGGTGTAATGGGATGATGACGTTGTAAATGTCTTGGAAGGTTTGCGTATTTTATTTTTACAACGGTCAAACACAATTTACATTTTCCGCCCTCTGGTACCTTTGTAATAAAAAACTAACTTCATACACTGGATTTTACAGGAGGGACTATTTTTTTCACTAAGCAGTTTTATAAAAACAAAACGTCCTTATGTCTGAAACATTTAGAGACAGTATCAAATAGAGACTAATCGGGCTACACATGTATGTTTACTTACCTACAAAACTTGTCAATAATAAAATTAAATAAGATTCGTGTATATTACCCGCAAAAGATGCCGCCAGGTTAGGAACGTAACGTAAACAAAAGATTAACGTCGGTTTATAATAAAAAATCCTAAGTACCCTACTCAAATGTAGTAAATAAACTGCTTTTTAATTCATACGATCCGAGCGATCCGATCTTTGAAGTTTTGTATCGATCCGCCAAAAAAATCTTATGGTCCCGATCAAAAATCGTCGGATCGTATGCGCTCGATCTGATTTTTTAAAAGATTGGATCGGATGGGAACATCCCTAGGACGTACGCACCAAATCAAACCAATTGCTTTTTTTATATGTGGGAATAAGTAGAAAAGACAAAATATCATTAAATTATAAAAGGAGGTTGTACTAAACTGTATCAAAATTAATTCAATTTCTGTCTTAATTTGGAGATAATTGGATATTCGTGATTTAAAAAAAAAATCTATCGAGAAAAGTTATACTAATAGCGTTTTAGACTCATCATATTCATTGCCTAAATATCATATCTGTCGTTACTAGTAAATATTGAAAAGCATTAGCCTGAAAAAAAACTACATAGCCTATTAAGGGCTCTGTAGTAAACTTGACGCCCATACAAATGTATTTCCAATATTACAACTTGGTTGTTAGACGAAGTTTAAATATTATTTTTATGTTCGTAATTGTACGCAAAAATCTTTCTGTTTTGTGTAATAAATATTTTTGTATTAACTATAATATTAAAAATGTATTTTTTTTCTGAGTTCGAAAATAAATAAAAATAACCAACCTAGAAAGATTAATAAATACAATGAATGACAAAAATATTTGTTAGTAAGCATTAAGTAATGTTAAATAAATATATAAAAAACTGTTTTAACTGTCCATTAAGTTAAAGGTTGTTTAACAAAAACTCACGGCCTTTTCTTAACCGTAAGTTTTTGTTTAGGTCTGTATCTAGGATTTTGTCGCCTACTGTATGACAGAGCTACTGGTTAGCTATGTATTTAGCCCACTGTGCCTATCAGTCTTCATCGATATAGGATTATAATTTTCCAGTACTGTTTCCATGTACTAGAAAATATTTTTGATCTTTGGATCAAAACCATTCTTCTATCCATTGGTTTTATCAACAATCTGTTTTTAGAATAGATTTTGTTGAGAGTGCTCCTAGCTTCGGTATCGGAACCTCTCAATGTCCTGATATTGCGGATAAAGTGCGCCTGTGACACCCCTATAAAGCTATAGTATGACACCCCTCTAATATCGCCGCAGCAATTCCCCGAGATTGGATCCCGGTGCTATTAGAAATATTGCAATAAAGGCATCATACTCGGCTTTATATGGCCCGATACTGAAAATAGAGAGGGCTCTGTTGCCAGCGGACCAAGCAAACATTTCATATAGTTGGTTTGGTGGCATTTTTTTTTTGTTTCGTTCACAGTTATATTTTTTAAGATCCCAGTTTTTTCCGTTATTGTTTTTAAATATGGTGAAATTAGACCCCTGTCTATATAGTATTTATTTACTTTTGTAACCATTATTTAATCTGGAAATTGGCTACGTAATTAAATAACATGTGATTTTAAACATAATTGCATTCATTCACAAAAAAGTTTAAGAAATAACCAATAATATAGAGTATGATAAGCTATAATCTTTTTATACAAAATTAAACACTTTTAAATTTGTATAAAACGACGGGAGCGTTCATAAAATAACAGATGAAGCGTATTTTAACTTTTAACGCTTTTATTTTGAACATTGTTTTTATTACGCTTCCTCTCTCTACAATTTCAAATAATTATTTAACGCTTTTAATTATTTACAAAGATTATTATTACAATGGTTGTTAAATTTGGTTATTTTTACTCGTATAAGAGTAATATAATAGGATATTTCTCATATTATCAAAGTAATTTTATATAATTTTTATGGGACTAGCTATAAAAAATAACTTTAAATAAAATAAAAGAAATTACAATAATTACTATTTGTTTTTTTAAATTGTTTTATATAATTAATAAAAAGATGTGATTATCTCAGTCGTGCTATGATCGTAATAATAATTGACCTCCTGTTACCAATTATTACCCATATTATTAATTTTTCCCTATAGTCTAAACAATTTCCTGCTCTTTGGCGTAAAGCTTATATTATACCTATTCCTAAAATACCTTCTCCAACACTTGCAAGTCACTTTCGTCCTATTTAAATTTTACCTTTCTTATCCAAGATCCTAGAATCCATAGTCCATAAACAATTGTCAGACTTCCTTAATGTTAATAACCTTTTTAATCCGTTACAATCTGGTTTCCGTCCTGGTCATAGCACAACTTCAGCCTTACTTAAAGTAACTGAAGACATCCGAAGTGCAATGGAGGAAACTAAAGTCACAGTACTCGTGCTTATAGATTTCTCCAATGTGTTTAACACGGTGGATCCTGACTTGCTTATCGACATCTTGTTTCGTCTGTCGATTTCGGCGGAGGCTTTAGCTTGGATGTCGCAATATGTCTACAGTCGTCAGCAGCAGGTTCGTGTTGGACAGGTGTCATCTGAATGGTGTAATTTGGTTTCTGGCGTCCCTCAAGGTGGGATCCTATCTCTTCTATTATTTTCCCTATTTATTAATAACATTACCTCTACCTTACATTGTGATTATCATTTATACGCAGATGACTTGCAACTCTATGTGCGAACGGATATCAGCACACTTAACAGTGCAATAGCTTGGCTAAATTCTGATCTGGACAACATACGCTCCTGGTCTTCTCGTTTTGGGATCGTTGTCAATCCGAATAAGTGTCAATCTATCATTATCGGGAGTTCCCGACTTCTTGGTAAAATCGATTTAAACACTACAGATCTTGTTCGGTATGACAGCATCCCTATAACGTATTGTAGTAATGTTAAGAACCTGGGTGTTTATCTTGATACAAATCTGGATTGGGTCACCCAGGTCAGTAATGTCAGTCGTAAGATATATGCTTCATTGCACTCTCTCAATAAAGATAAAAATTTCTTGCCACTAAAAGCTAAAATAACCCTCGCCCAGAGCCTTCTTCTTCCTATCCTCGACTATGGCGATGTATGTAGTGTAGACCTCAATGAAGTACTACTCAACAAGATGGATCGTTTACTTAACTCGTGTATTCGGTTCATCTTCTGTTTGCGTAAGTACAACCACATTTCGGAGTATCGCGCTAAATTGGGGTGGTTACCAATACGCTATCGTAGGAACCTCAGAATTCTAAGTCTGTTGTTTTCTGTGTTGAAGGAACCTGCGACACCGCAGTATCTCAATGACAAATTTACGTACCTTTTTTCCTTTCATGACAAATCTCTCCGCTCCTCTCATAACTCTGTTCTTTCTATTCCCTCCCATCGCTCGAGTTTTATTTTAAATTCCTTCAGTGTAGTAGCCGCTAACTTGTGGAACAAACTGCCTCTTGTTATGAGAAATGCTCCAAATAGATTTATTTTTAAGAAAATGGTTTATGAGCACTTTGTAAATAAATCCCAACAACTGTCGAATTAGTCATTATACTGTTTATATATTAATATGTATATTGTATGATATGTAGTATATTATATGTGTATAATACTTGTATATGTAAAGCATATGGGTATATATGTATTTATTTATAAATATAAATAAAAAAATAATTTGTATTGCACACTACCTAAACTTAATGTTCAAATGTCCCGAAGGTTTGACTGTCAGATAATGCCCAACGGCATTAAGTCCGCCTTTGTATTATGCAATAAAGTTTAATAAATAAAAAAATAAAAAAATCATATTAGTATTTTTTTGTTATAAATGAAAAGAAAATAAATGGTGTTAAGGAAGAATTGTTACTATGTATAACAATTCTACCTTAACAACATTTATTTTCTTTTATTTGACACATTTTAAATCTGCTAGTATTTTACAATTTTATTAAACATTTTACAAGCCATTAAAAAAGATTAGATATTGGATGTAATGAATAAGAAATTATCTATTATAATGATACATATGATCACCTATAGCAATTAATTATGAACTCCTGGGAAATTTATTTCCTGATTATTTATAAACTTTTTTCTATTCAAATAATATAATTTATTTAATCAGAAATTTACTCTCTATTTTTTATTTTCCAAAATTGTTATTGATTGATGGGCTCCAAAAAATTAGGCAATAATAGTTAAGGTTGAATTAAAGTTGGATGATAACCGAATCACCAACAATGTAGAGTATCCGCATGAAAGCTTTTCATACAAAATTAAACACTTAAAATTGTATAAACGCGACGGGAGCGTTCATAAATAACAGATGAAGCGAAATTACGATGTCAATTATTTGAATTGTTGTATGTTCGTTTGTGCATTTAGCATTTTAACTTTTAACAATTTTATTTTGTACATGGTTTTTGTCTCTATAATCTCAAATTCAAGCATTAAATATACGGTTTTTAGCAAACATTATAAGGAGAGTTATGAGTTAAGACTGTAAAATAAGGAGTGTGTAGGTGTTGACGGACGACAAGTGACGGTTTTCCTTGCATTTCCCGTAAGAAACCTGGTGTGAAGATAAATAATAAAAAAAAACAATTAAACTTTCCAATTTGGTTATTTATTTGGCATATTATTTCCGAACATTTGAAATAAAAAATAATACGCTTGCCTGGCATCAATCGAAAAATATTTCAAGCATACATACATATTTGCAATTTAGGTCTGTACTCTCGGCTAGAAAAAATGTTTGATATTTAATTTTTGAATTTATTTTTAAACGAAATGTTTACTCATCATTACCCTCGCAACAACTCTGCGTTTAATTCATTTCCCAATTAATTGACCGTTGTACTTTAAACCTTGGTCAATTGACCGTTGTACTTTAAACCTTGGTCAATTGACTTTATTAACTTGAAAATTTCTAATATTTACGAGAGACCTATACTAAAAGGTATAGCAGGATACCTTTCAGTATAAGTCTCCGCCCACTGGTTTCCATCGCAACACCTCTGCCATTTAGTTGCCAATTAATTCATCATCCGACCCCTAAGGCAAGAGCTTAATCACCTGACACCACTTTTTCCATTTATAGGCTATAGTAAGAATATAGACCAGAGAATCAAAATTTCGTTGTGATTTTTGGTTAACAGTAGGAAGCGCTAAAAGCTTTTCAATTCATTTAATTTCAATTCATTGGATTCAATTTTAGCATATATCGAAATACAATGACCATTATATATTTTTCTACTAGACTAACTTTATATAAACAATTTTATACATTTTATTGTTGGACTATAGACCTTCCAGAATGATGGAACTCTACCATGATTTTTTAACGAAAGAACGCCCCGAACGGTTTAAAAGTACGCAGCGGGTTTTATCCCGCTTCATCGTAGACAAAGGTATTCTTAGTCTACACCGATCAAGTGGCAAGGTTGTCGCGATATTTTGTAGAGATTTATAAACGGATTCACAAGTTGGTATAGGGAAACTGTGATAGTTTAACGTGCTTTCCGAGACACTAATAGTGGTGTCGTGAAATAAATGTAGGTAATTTTCATTATTATTATAATTGGTACTCACCGGGGTTTGAACTCTGACCTAATTGTTTTTAAGTATGAATAGTCTGAAGGTCTTGGACACCGCATATACATAATGAAAATAAAACACCTTTATTTTATGCATTTACACAATCCATAGCGACTTTAGCAAACTACATTTAGGTGGAACTCACACTATATACGTTTACCGATTGATAAATAATATTTTTTTTGCTTGTCCAGTTATGAAAGTCATTGTCAAAATATTATAAATTTTATGCATTTATGCACAAAGGTGTTTTGTATATCGCTAATACTGACATCTAAATCCGTGAAACTTAATAATGCGTCACAATGCAAATAGCATTGTGACGCATTATTAAGTTTTGATTTAAAATAAAACTTTGGCGCCCCTTCATTAAATCTTTAGGAATTCCATAACTGTAGCGAAATGGCTAGATTATTTTTTATTGGAGCACGCATGTGTCTTTGTATATATTTGACAGCTTTGATCGCTTTCACTGGGCCGATTAAATTATGCGGTTACGAAATAGGTGACGACAAAATCGTGTCTACTTTAATATACTCACTATTTATCATCAACTCAACTGACCGATTCTTAACCGCATACTCAAAGGAGGCTATCACCTCCTGACCCGTCAACCTTGAGAGTCTCAAACCGAAACTAGACTAGGTCACTTGTAGGTTTTTGAATTTGTATAAGGAAACCGGTCCGTCGGCCTAGCGAAGTTATGTAGACCTCCCAACTAAAAATTAAAAAACAGATCTGTTTAATTATTTGTATTTATTTATATAGTACTATCCTAGCTCTGTCTACTGCTTTTAAATATTAAGCTCCATAAATGACACCTTAATTTCATTACGGGAGGAGTTAACCCCAGGCAGGGTAAGTGACATAAAATAACATCTATCACGGATTGGTTGACCGGTTATCGAATCTCTTTCCCATGCATTTTTAGTATGTAACCCTCGCATTAAATTAAGTGAAAAATGTAATTTGTAAGAGTAATATATATTCATGAATTTTGGATACGATTTGGTGTAATTTATTTTTCCGGTGGTTCTTGACTTTGTTAAAATTTATGATCATGGAAGAATATTTTTCTATTTAGTTATTGCTTTAAGTCGCTTGGATTGGTTTGGGGTTAAAAAAGGAATATTCTTCTTCAATAAGCTGAAATGAATGATTGCCTCTTTACGTTTCGCTGTGGAATTGGTTCCAGGTAGTAATTTTCAATTATTTCTCCATCGTCATGTATGACATAACCAGAAAACTATCTAAATATTAATGGCCTTATTCATAAAACTTACTGAGTCCTTGAAAAACACTTTAGTTATAGAATCTTAGTCTCTTTTACGCATTATTTTTGTTGCTAAAAAAGAGACTAAACTAAAGTGTTCTTCAAAGACTCAATAAGTTTTTATGAATATCGGTGTTAATATATAATTAAATACTACAATAATAACAAAAACCAGACCGACTTACCACCTGTTAAGTGTAAACTCAGAATATCGACGACGAGGTGCGGTGGTTGTTGGCATCGGGCTCCGTTAGGCACTCTTAATAATACCTTTTATGCATTATGTACAATTTTTCATAATCATCTTTTAATGATTTTTATTCAAATGGAAATTCAAATAAACATGGCATCGATTACAATCGTTATTACATATCATAATACCGCCTTAAAGACCATCTCCGTGGTGTATTGGTAGCGATTCTGGCATTGTATCCGGAGGTCGTTGGTCTCAATTCCCACCCATGGTAAAACAATATTGGCATACAGTTTGCCATGGTCTGGGTATTTATAAAATGTTATAAGTATTACTATCGTTGTAACTGATTTATTATATATAGTATTTGTTATAATAATATGTGAAATAAATAAAAAAAATAGGTATGCAACAATATTTTTTTTTATATAATTATTATGTAAATGTACAAAAAAAAAGAATTTTCATACCTAAAAATGGTAAACCTAACAGAAGCTAAAAGTTTAATTAAAATATGTTTAATTATTAAATTAAAAGTGTCAATTTATGTTACGAAAATTTTTTAAATGAATAAAGTTGTATAAAATTGAAGTGAAGTTTGTATTGCGGTGGTGAGAAGCCGTCGAATGAGCGGCGCCATAGACATGCAATTTCTACTTTTATAGATAGATCGGTACATACTAACTACCTCAAAATAGTTGTACGTATTTTTTGGGCTCTGCGCTATTATGAATGAAAAACGAACAAATCGTAAATAAATAGTGTGTGGTAATGTAAATAAAACTCTTGTATAGTATGAAAAATTACTATAAAAGGCATATTACTATTTTGAGAGCATCACTGTTACATACATTTTATAGACCTAATATATTATCTGTGGCACTGCTACTAGGTACTTTGTTTTGATACCGAAAAACCCCTTCTGAATAAAATAAACGTTCTTTGGTATTTTATAAGACCCGAAACAGTTCTTTAAAAAAACGTTATATTGTTATTTTATACAAATAGTTTTCCGGTTCGGTTACTACGTGTGAACGAGTTATTTGCTGTAGGTTAGGATAGTAAAACTACTATGACGATTGATAAAAAAAAAACTATTGAGTTACACCAATTAATTCAGAGCTTTATAAAAATTATAGCTGGCGACAGTTGCGTTCAGTTAAAAAGTATCGATTTTAACCATGAAGCTAAAAAAACGCGTAGCGGCGCGCACGGTTTTTACCTTCATGATTTTAACAGTGTTCAGTCGGCAAAGCGAAGTTATAGAGATCTCACTATGACCTAAGGTATGTGCTGTTAGCATACTAACTTATGCATAAATGGGTAGGTAATCGATAATCCTAGGTTATGCTGTACACACTGACCATTATTTCTCAAGTTTCCCCTTTGCGATTCAAGCATATAAGGTAAGATTATTTATGTATTTTATGTAGTTGTATCTATGCAGTTTATGTATTTTGATTTCTCTTTACACTAATCTGTGCACCCTATATTACAATTTTTACGCTCCTAAAGGTTAGCTGATAGATAATGCCTAAGGCATTAAGCTCGCCTTTGTACAAACCTTTTAGTGCAATAATTAAAAAAAAAAAAAAAAAAAAAAAGATTTCTCAAACAAGACTAGTGGTTAGCGCCTTTGGCGTTGTATCCGGAGGTCGTGGGTTCGATTCCCACCCATGGCAAAAAATATTAGTACGTTTTTCTGTACAGTTTGTCATGGTCTGGGTGTTTATAAAATATAATATGTATTATATCGTTATTTCTGGTACACATAGTACAAGCTTAGAGCTTAGTTTGACACCAGATCAATATGTGTAAGTTGTCCTACATATTATTATTATTAAAATGAATGTTTAATACGAACTAATTTACTATAAAATATTAAATTAAAAATATATTTACTATCTCTATTGTTGATAGTGGGTTAAACAACGCCTTTAATATTTGTCTTCTATATGACGTCTCATTGAAGTTCACAAAAAAAAAATCTTTAATGTAATTTTAAGAGACACGATGTGCGTATCGATATTCGCTCAATTTAGTCGGTATCCTTTTCTATATGCTTATAGGTCTTTGGGCGGCAGAGTCGGTAGTTGGGCGGCGTTCAGGTACAACGTAAACAGAACAAACATGTTTACTGCGGTGTGACGACGGTTTCACGTGCACGACAGTTCCATGTAAATGAATCAACAAAGACCTTTTTGACGCGCCAGCTACAATTTTATAAAACATTTTAAATCTCCTGTTTTAGCGTTTACTTTTAGTAATATAATTGTGTATTACATTTTCTCTTGTATTTCACAAGATTTATATTGCTTTACAGCGTGTTTGAGACCTCTTAGACGGCCCTGGATACCCAGTGGTGGGGTTTTATTCCGACCTCGAAATGGCGGATGATAGTCTGAATTTATTCGCGAACTAGTCGCAGTTTTTATATGGGCTCAGTAAAATAAATAGTATAATATAAAATAAGTTAAACATAAAATTATACTAAAATATATATATGTGATGAAGCTTTATCAATTTTAAATAATATAAGAGAAGAATATAATAATAATTTAGGTGGGAGGAAGGTCTCTATAACTTCGTTAGGCCGACCGACCGGTCTCGTTACCACCACCCATATAGATGCAAAAACCGTCAAGTGACCTAGTCATGTTTCGGTTTTAGTCTCTGGGTTCACCGGTTTTCTAGAGACTACTGCATCGATTTCTTGTCGAGGTGGTAGTCTCCTTTCAGGGTGCGGTTACGAAATGGGTGGTTGAATTGACGATAAGGCAGCGAGTATATACTCGTAATGCAATTCGTCATTGTCGCCCCCCATTTCGTAATCGCATCATTTAACCGGCATAGTGGGAGCGATCAATATTGTTTAAGAACAATTATTGATTGACCCCATTCATGGACTTTGTAGGTCTGCTCACCACCAGGTGGATACAAAGTCACATGTCGTGCTCCAATAAAAAAAATAAAAAAAAAGAATATATAATACTATATATAATAGGTATAATATCATTATTATAGTATTGTTATTTGTTATAATATCAATATAATATGTAACTTATTTGTACAAAGTGTGAAAATTTAATTCTTGTATTTTTTATTCATAAAAAAAATTTAGAACATTACAAACATGGTCATAAAATAAGTTCTAGGCTTTACGACAATATTAAAACATATAATATTTTATAAATAACCTGCACAGAAAAACGTACTAATTTTTTTTTCCCATGGGTGGGAATCAAATCCACGGCCGCCGAATACAACGCTAAAGGCACAACAATTAGTCTACGGAGGCGATGTAGTGAGGTGATCATGACTCTCCGTCTCTTTTCATAGGTACCTATGCAAAGTTCTTTAATCCTTATTTCTCCGTCTCTGTAAACTAGAAGTTAAAAGTAAAAAAAAAAACGATTACACCGATGGCATCGTTTCCGGAGGTATTGTCACCAAAGGCAAAATAAAATTAGTATGAATTTCTATAGCGTTTTATTATAGTCTGCGTGTTTATATATATTATAGTATCGTTGTTCTTGGGACAAATACATGGCCATCTCTGTAGACTAGTGGTTGCGCCTTTGGCGTTGTATCCGGAGGTCGTGGGTTTGATTTCCACCCATGAAAAAAGAGTACGATTTTCTGTACAGTTTGTCTGGGTGTTTATAAAATATAATATGTATTATATCATTGTTTCCGATACACATAGTACAAGCCTAGAGCCTAGTTTTTGACCAGAGCAATATGTGTAAATTGACCTACCTACATATATAAAAAAACATAGTACAAACCTAGAGCTTAGCTTGAGATATGGGGGGTGATTACGCGTCCTAAGTTCGCCCACACGTCAATCGCGATTCATTCACACGTCTTGGCTTCTTAACAATGACTTCTAAAAATGCGAGCTAACTTTGATGATCTAGGCACAAGCATGGAAGGTCCGACATATGAATATCACAAGTCAGCCTCTAGATCTGTACTTTATGTAACAGACGATATTAATACAGACCAAGGGATGCTTTACATAAACATACTGTTACTTTTTACCATTATAAGTGGGAATTGCATTGAAAATTCAACGGCCGGGGTAAAAACTAGACTACGGTGGCGTTCGAAAAAGAAGATTGGTAATTTATATAATTATATAATAATTAAGAACAAAACTTTTCAGAATCATTAAAGCACAAAACATCTGTTACTCGAAAACTTGATACCGCGTTGTTATAAGTTTGTTCGTCAAGTGATTTCCCTTAAATTGACAGACCGCGATACACTCTCAACTAACTTTCTATAGAATTTATGAAATTTCTTTGGAATTTTGATAAAAGAAAAATTTACTTTCAAGCTCAATTTCCTTATTGACGAAGTGTAATGGAGGAATTTAATGAGTTTTAAGAATTTTCTTTTCAGGATATTGTAAAGTTGGTGTCATAATTTATATTAGAAAATGTGAGTGTTTTATTTTAATTTTCTTTTTAGATTCTTTTGACTTTAGACTGTGTAACGGAACGTTACTTTTAATGTTCCAAAATGTATGGCAGTCCGCGAAATGGAACGGATAGTTTAGAATTTAAAATTACCCTTTGCAAAAGTGCAAAATGCAAAAGAGGCAGGTAGTTTAAATAAATGCATTTTACAAGTCGAAGTAACGTATTACTTCAAAATGAACATAAATAGGCCGCGGTCAGAGTACCGCAGGCCATTTGATAATTTGCTAACATCGCGAGTGTGTGTGTTACCAACATAAAATAAGAACATTATTTTGTACAATTTATTTTCCTTAAATAGCAACACAGGCTCGGGCTAACTTAAATATTTGGGAAATTTTCCCTACTTTTCAATCCACTGTCGTGCGACGAGTATGTGTTTAAATATAACCTTAAAAAATAAAATCCGTGTTCATCTTATATTGCATTTTAATTAAATACAACATCAAACCCTAACATGGTGCCGAAAATCAAGCTCAACAAGAAAAAAGAACTATTTCAGTAATTGGCTGGATTTTAACAAAAAAGAAAAAAATAATAACACGAGGACCGCGCACAAAAAACAGCAGTGAGTCAATTTATTTTACATTACCCATCACGTACTGTGATAGCGAGTCATTTATTGTTACTAAAAGAAAATCGCCAGTAAAAAAATGTCTTCGGAAGAAGATTTTGCAATTACTGACGACGACGATACTCCTAACCCGAAGCGAATTGCCTTGGTTGAAAGAAAAAAGAAAAAGCTCAGGATACTTAGAGGTCAGGCAAAAGGCGCAATAACCAGAATAGAAAATTTCATAAAAAATTTGGACGGCAGCCTCGACACAGACGAGGCGCACGTGCGAAAAATCGCCCTCGACGACCACTATAGAAAATTCCAAAAACATGAATCGAGTCTCTTACTACTCGGCGATGCAGAAGACGAGGATGACATCGAGGAGCGGTATCTTCAGCTCTGCATGAGGTTCCAAAAGCTGAAGAACCTTCAGCCATCTCAACCTACGGACACACAGGGTGCAAACGTCACAAAGCTGCCTCCGATAGACGTCCCAACCTTTGATGGCAGGGACATTGCTGACTACCGACCCTTCATCGAGCTGTTCCAGGCCGTGATCCATGGAGACCGCAAGCTGAGTGATGTGCAGAGACTATATTATCTGAAAAAATATGTCAAGGGTGAGCCACTGCAACTAATCAATAATTTGCCACTAATTAATCGTTCTTATATAGATGCTCTTAAAATACTGGATGAGAGATATAACAATTCTCCATTATTAATTAACAACCATTGTAATGTTTTGTTAGATTTGCCTAACATGCACCGTGGAACAGCACAGCAGCTCAGGGAACTGGTTGCTCGCGTTAAGCAACAGCTGACCGCACTAAAAAATCTAAATCAACCAGTTGAAGGCTGGGATGCCTTAGTTGTTTGCTTAATAACCCGCAAGCTGGATCCTCTGACTGTAAGGTTGTTCCACGCAGACAGGGACACAAAAGTAGTACCCACAACTAATAATCTTTTATTTTTTTTAGGAAAAAGGGGATGTTCTATGGAAGCAAGTCCTTCAAACTTTGAAAAATTCAATAAATCTAAAACAGTTTTATTTCTTAAAAATGATCCAAATAATATAAATATTAAAAAATGCAAATTATGTAACGATAATCATAGATTATTTAAATGCCCTAAATTTTTATTAATTTCCACTACAAAAAGACTTGAGTTTGTAAATAAACAAAAAATGTGTAAAGTATGTCTAGGCCAACATCCCCAACATAAATGTCGTTACAGATTTAAATGCTCAGCTTGTGAAAGTCCAGATCACAATACCTTGTTGCATCCAGATGTAGTTCAACCAGTTCAGACCGCCCATCATAATATTGAAAAAACAACCAACAATGAACAGGTAAGTTTGTGTGGTACTGGAGCTGTCCAATCTAATATATTATTGCCAACTGTAAAGATTTTAGTGTCGGATAACCAAAATAATAAATATATAGTTCGAGCCTTACTTGACTGTGGTAGTCAGACTTCCTTTTGCACATTTAGTTTGTGTAATAAATTGGGCATTGAACCTTATAACCTACAAAAAAATATAATGACATTAGGTCAAAATTTTAATAAAACATCTAAAGGCATTGACTTAACTATCCATTCAATGACAGAAAACTTTAAATGTAATGTTACTTGTTCTTTAGTTAATCAAATAACTAATCTTTTACCACAAACTTTAAAAAATAAAATTAGCTTAAATAACTTTAAATTTCCTAATAATATTATGTTGGCCGATAATGAATTCAATATTCCAGGAGAAATATCAATCCTGCTTGCAGCCGACATATTCTTTAGAGTCATAAAGGATGGAAAGATACATGGAGGTCCAGCGGATCCCATTATGATCAACACTCACTTTGGATACATTGTCTCAGGTGACTCCTTTCCTATTTGTAACCTCTCCTCAATAACTATGCATACAGTAGCATGCCCTGATCTAGATTCTTATGTTAAAAGATTTTGGGAAACTGAGCAGGTCCCTGAAGTGTATCTCGAGACCCTGCCAGAACACGAGCATAGTGAAAAGGTTTTCAAGGAATCAGTTATACTAGAGCAAAATAAATTCTTTGTAAAAATGCCTACTAAAATGAGTGCAAATGAAATCAATACTTCTGACTCCTTTATGATCGCCTTGCAGCGTTTTTATAATTTGGAAAAGCGTTTTGCTAAGGAACCAATCTATCATACATTATACATTTCATTTATGAGAGACTACATGGCCTTAGGTCATGCTAAGGTCATTGACATTGACCAATGTTCACTCCTAGAGCAACCTACATTTTTTATTCCGCATCATGCAGTTTTACGCCCGGATAAAATGACCAATAAGCTCAGGGTGGTATTTGATGGCAGTGCCAAGCCAAAAAATGGTTATAGTCTCAATGATATTCTATGCAATGGACCCGTTGTCCAAAAACAATTATTTGATGTGTTGCTTTTGTTCCGCACTTATCGTTATACAATAATGTGTGATATACGTCACATGTATAGACAAATATTTATACAGGAGGATCAAAGAACATTACAAAATATATTATGGCGGGAGCAGTCATATATGCCCCTACAGTGCTTACAATTGCAAACCGTAACCTATGGGTTAACGAGTTCGGCATACTTAGCTACTCGCTGCCTGATAGAGCTTGCTGTTAGATATGAGAAAACCTTTCCACTAGCTAGCAAAGCATTGTTAAACAACTCTTATGTCGATGACATTTTGACTGGCTCTGATACACTTCAGGGGGCTGGTCAGCTAAAAGATCAACTAATATCTTTATTAAAACTTGGCAGCTTTCAACTGCACAAGTGGTGCTCTAACAACATCAGTTTACTTTCTAACATACCTGAAGACCAACTTGGATTTCATTCCAAAGAGCTGGATCGGGACATGATATTGATTAAAACCCTAGGGCTTTGTTTTGAACCTGAGACTGATGTATTCAAGATGAGTGGAAGTACTGTTCTATCATCTCAAATTCCTACCAAAAGAAGCATACTTAGCGCTGTAAGCAAATTCTTCGATCCAATGGGATTCGCTGCTCCTATTATTGTCAAGGCCAAACTCATTTTACAACAAATATGGCGCTGCAATTTAGATTGGGACAGTCCTTTACCTGCAGACTTACTTGCAATATGGAATGCATTTTATTCCAATATAATTAACATGCCTGATATATGCATTCCACGTTACATTCAATTTTCTGACAGTGGGGTGTTTGAATTGGTTGGATATTGTGATGCATCCAAGGAGGCGTATGGTTGTTCCATATATTTAAAATGTACCTTTGATAACTCATCTAAAACCTTTTTACTGTGTGCGAAATCGCGCATAGCACCTATAAATTCTAAATTAACAATACCTAAACTTGAGCTAAATGGAGCTCTTTTATTATCTAAACTAATTACTAAGGTTTATTTATTACTTAAGGTTTCTAAAATTACATTATTCTGTGACTCCAAAATAGTTTTAGGTTGGCTAAAGTCATCCCTACTTAAGCTTCCAGCCTATGTAGCTAACAGAATAAAAGAAATAAATAAATTAACAAATAATATGTGTTGGTTATACACACCCAGTTTACTTAACCCAGCTGATATCATATCCAGGGGTGCCAACCCTAGTGACATTATGAATAATCAGTTATGGTGGCATGGGCCTGATTATTTGATAGAAACTAATAATTATCATTTTAATTTAACCGAAATTGAATTACCTATTCTTTGTTATAATAATACAAATGAAAACAAGGAATTACAATTATTACCATTTTTTACCAAGTTTTCTAAATTATTTAAAATGCAATGTGTAATGTCTTTTATACTAAGATTCATAAACAAATGCAAAAAAAATAATATTGTATATGGACCTTTAACTGCCAGAGAACTTGATGATTCTTTAAATATAATTATAAGGTGCATTCAGCAGCATTACTTTAATGAAGAAATTTCTTGCATTAAAAACAAAAATAATATAAAATCCAATTTAAAATCATTAAATATATTTGTAGATAATAATAATATACTTAGGGCAGGTAGTAGGTTACAAAATGCAACCATGTCTTACCAAGCTAGACATCCTATGATATTGCCCAAAAAATGTCATTTTACCAAACTGATTATTACTAATGCACATTTAATCCTCATGCATGGAGGGTTAAAAATAACTTCAAGTTACTTATTGCAAAAATATTTTATTGTAAATTCTACAAGAGAAATAAAAAGTGTTATTCATAAATGTGTTGTATGTTGTAGATACAAGGCAAGCTGTGCTCAGCAAATAATGGGGAACCTACCCAGTGAACGTGTAACTCCAACCAGGCCATTTGATAGTGTGGGTATAGATTACTTTGAACCGTGTCAAGTCAAACAGTCAACTCTAAGGAGAAGTGTCATTGCCAAAGGGTATGTAGCCGTATTTGTTTGCTTCACCACCAAGACTGTTCACCTGGAGGTAGTTTCAGACATGACCACTGAAACATTTCTGGCTGCTCTAAAGCGTTTCATATCACGCAGGGGGGTTCCTACCAATATTTTCTCAGATAATGCACCTACATTCAAAAAAGGTGACAAATTAATTAAAGAATATTACAATTCACAAAATACCTTGAATATTCAATCAGAAATTAATAACTTTGCCTTAATAAAAGGCATACAATTTCATTTTATCCCTAAATATAGCCCAAATCACGGAGGACTATGGGAATCTGCAGTAAGGTCAGCAAAATTTCATTTAAGGCGGGTTTTGAGTTCAAAAATTCTTACATATGAACAACTAAGTACTTTGATAATAGAAATAGAAGGTATTTTAAACTCAAGACCACTTACACCCATGACACACGACCCTACCGATTTTAACTACCTAACACCAGGTCATTTTTTAATTGGTGATGCCCCCACTGCCATTCCGCAGCCAGATATGACTGAAATACCTACAAACAGACTAAGGCTTTGGAGGTGCTGTGAACAGCTACGGCAGCATTTTTGGAGGGCATGGTCAAAGGACTATTTGACAACATTGCATAAGCGCAACAAATGGCAAAAAGAAATGCCTAATATAAAAGAAGACAACTTGGTTCTTCTCAAAAACCCAAATACTCCACCCTATCAATGGCCTTTGGGAAGAGTTCACAGGATCTTTTATGGATCAGACAACAAAGTAAGAGTAATTGAGATTAAAACAGCCAATGGTAAGCTGCATTCCCGTGCTGTACAAAAGGTTGTTGTCTTACCCATAGAATAAATATATTTTTACTTTTCACTATACTATAACATTTATAAACCATTAATTAACATGTTTATTAACTTAGCAGTAAGTGTCATTGTACTAGGAACAACTATAACCAGTTTTCCTTATATTATTACCATTGGTGAATATTTTGATTAACTTCCTTAATTTTGTATTAATTACATAATAATGTGTTAAAATAAGATAGTCATTAGGTACTTAATTCTTTATTACTAGTTTCATGTACATATAAACTTTAACTTGAAAACTGTATAATCCCATATATATAGGTAAATATTACATTACCTTACCTGTAATAACATTTTTTAATTATAATTTAATTTTATATAGGTAAGGATTACATTATATACCTAAAACTTAAAATTATTTCAACCTGTGTTGCATTATTGTTATATTAGGGTTCCTTCAGCTATTATATTATTATTGTTACATTAGGTTTGTTTACATTGTTAAATTCTTAAGGTGTGTTTATAACATTATTATCATATTTTGATAACATTCTTAGGATGTGTTTACATGATAACACTATTAGGGTGTGTTTGCATGGTGACATTCTTAAGGTGTGTTTACATGATAACACTATTAGGGTGTGTTTACATGATGACATTCTTAGGACGTGGTTACATGGTGACATTCTTAAGGTGTGTTTACATGATGACATTCTTAGGACGTGGTTACATGGTGACATTCTTAAGGTGTGTTTACATGATGACATTCTTAGGACGTGTTTACATGGTGACATGCTTAGGGCGTGCTTATATGTGGTATTCTTAGGTTCTGTTCAGATTAGGATTTTTTTAGCGTTTGCTTGTATTGTATAACTGATTGTTTGGTCTTTTACTAAAGTGTACTGACATTCATAGTCGCCGCAATTTATGTTACCAACATAAAATAAGAACATTATTTTGTACAATTTATTTTCCTTAAATAGCAACACAGGCTCGGGCTAACTTAAATATTTGGGAAATTTTCCCTACTTTTCAATCCACTGTCGTGCGACGAGTATGTGTTTAAATATAACCTTAAAAAATAAAATCCGTGTTCATCTTATATTGCATTTTAATTAAATACAACATCAAACCCTAACAGTGTGTTTGTAATAATTTGTTAGTTACAAAAACATATAATAGTGACGCACAAAGTTCGGAGTTCCAACATTAATTTGGTGAGTTAATTATACAGTACTTTCATAGGGACGTTTTTAGGGTTCAATAGAATTATATAAAGATTGTACTGTGTCCGTGCGCCTGTCTAGCACTGCACCCCAGCCTCCGTCCTGCAGTTTTACGCAATGCACAATTATTGTTGCTGCCCTGTCAAAAACTGGAGACAGCGAGAGCTGGAAGCAGTATGCTTAGACAGACGCACGGACACAGTACAATCTTTATATAATTCTATTGAACCCTAAAAACGTCCCTATGAAAGTACTGTATAATTAACTCACCAAATTAATGTTGGAACTCCGAACTTTGTGCGTCACTATTATATGTTTTTGTAACTAACAAATTATTACAAACACACACTCGCGATGTTAGCAAATTATCAAATGGCCTATGTTCATTTTGAAGTAATACGTTACTTCGACTTGTAAAATGCATTTATTTAAACTACCTGCCTCTTTTGCATTTTGCACTTTTGCAAAGGGTAATTTTAAATTCTAAACTATCCGTTCCATTTCGCGGACTGCCATACATTTTGGAACATCAAAAGTAACGTTGCGTTACAACTGCGGACATTACGTGATCTCGAATACTGCTGAACTCTCTTCGTCTTCTCTTTTGGGACCATGGCTGCCCAGAACCATCGAAATTTATATAAAAGAAACAATAGCATTTTTGACATTTAGAATATTATTATCATAGTTCTGACAAAAATAAATCTTGTCGAGGCCCCCAAAAATGAAATACTGGATCTGCCGAATTAAATCGCTAGGAACCGGTTTCGGGCGCCATAAAGCACCCGTGATGGTATATAATATAAATTATTTTCATAATTTTGAATTTGCAAAGCAAACTGTACAGATTACAGATAAATGGAATAAAATTGTTTTGTCTTGAATGGGGATCGAACCCACTACTTCCGGATACAACCCCTATGAGTAACAACTACGATCTTGTAATAATAATAATAAACATCACCTTTGAGTTGGTAATATTTGTAATATTTTGTGATACATTTTTGTTAAGATTTAGTACGCATGTTACTAGATTTTTTATTACTCCTCCAGAACCTTATCTTCAAAGATCTCTGCGACATATTTTAGTATGTCGTTAAAGTTTAGGAGCTAAGGTATGAACCTAACCTCCCGGATACGGATATAAAGGTTTATTTTTGCCCTTCGTGAAACTTCATGTGGTGTTTGTCACTAAAACGCCGCATAGTTGTTTTTTTTTAAGCTATACTTTCATTGGAACGCTGAATTCTAATTGGATAAATTTATATGATCCACATGTAAAAACCGTCAAGTTACCAAGTCATGTTTCGGTTTTAGTCTGGGGGTTCACCGGCTTTTAAGAGACTAATGCACCGATTTCTTGTCGAGGTGTTAGTCTCCTTTTAGGGTGCAGTCATGAAACGGCCAGTTGCTTTGACGACAAAGATTTGACCGTCTCTAGTGGTCGCGCCTTTGGTTATGTATCTGGAAATCATGGGATCGATTCCAAAGTATTAATACGTTTTTAAGTATAGCTTTAGTTCTGGGTCTTTATAAAATATAATATGTATTAGTATAGTTATTTCTGGTACACACAGTCCGAGCTAGAGTTTCTGGTACACACAGTCCAAGCTAGAGTTTCTGGTACACACAGTCCAAGCTAGAGTTTAGTTTGCGACTAGGGCAATATGTGTGTAATCTCCTTCATATATTAAATTCGAAAAGCAGTGAAGATATTAAAGTAGACTCATAATAGAAATCCGTCATATTTTGTAATGGCATCATTTAGGCGGCATAGTGGGAGTGATCAATGCTATTAAACAATAATACATTGAACGGACTTTGTTTGTAGGTCTGTTTTCCACCCAATAAAACAAACATAAATTAATAATTATTAAACTAAAGTTACCTGGCATAAAATGTAGGTAAGTATAAAAAGTTCGTAAAAAGCAACAACATTTTTTTCAGGCGTTTCTAGACTTGCCTCGTTTTTGACTATTTTATTCTTTCCAGTAATAACATTGTAACGTATGTTGTTATTACCGTGTATAATAATGCAAAGTTTTAAAACAGCCTTTTGTTTTTAAATAATTTAATGTAAAAGTTGCAATAAGTTTCGTAATTAACAAATGGGCTTGTTGGTGCAATTGCAGTGGAAGCTTGGAGCCGTCGAGTGCCGTGGGTGCCGCTGGGTGCCGCTGACACTTTTTGATCGATGTTCTTTGTTTCCCGTTAATAAAGCCTTTTAATTTCGTTGTAATTTTTTTTAAATTAATTTTCAGATAAACCTGCTTGTTTCTAAAGTGGAAGTCGGTTTGGGTGATATAATGTAATGTCAGAAACGCCGAATGACAGCTGGTATTTTCGACGTAATTTTTATAGCTAATCGCTTTAGTTATATAAATTTTTAAAAATATAATAAATTTGGTGCAACCCTACCTTAATAGTGGTATATATTTTTTTGTTATTTTTTACCTATGACCAATTTTTGTCTAACGATTGGTTAGTGCAAACCTATAGATTTATTTTAAACTAACCGGGCTCTACATTTTTATATCATAACATTTATAGTAATATATTGCAAAAAATAAATATAAGCTTATTTTTGACAAAAAATAAATATCATCACGGGTGCCTTACGGCGCACGAGACCGCCTAGACGGCCTCAGGATACCCAGCGGAGGGGTTTTGAATTCCACCTCGTCGTAGCTGATGGTATAAGTCTACACCGAACAAGTGGCTAGCTCGTCGCGATGTTTTGAATAGACTCAATAACCCATCTATAAACAGTTTCACAAGTTTGTATAGTAAAACCGGGACCGACAGCTTAACATGCTCGTGTACGTACAGCTTAACGAGGCACTATAGTGGTTTTATCAAACAAATGTATTTTTTTTAAAATTAATAACTCATTGGTACACACCGAGATTCAAACCAAGGACCTAAGTGTTTTTAAGTCCAAGGTCTAACCAACTCGGTCACCACGTATATTTTTTACAAATATAGGCAAATGTCTTTTTACAATTATAACCAAACGTAACTTACATAAATTCAATAAAACAACTTTTATTTGTAATAATGATAGCCAAATTGCTAACAACCGCGCTATATTTTGCTCATGCTATATTTGTTACACAATTAAAATATCTAAAAGTAGAGAACATACATCTTAACCCTTAAAACATTTAACCTTCATTTGTCTTGTCGATAACCAAAAAAAAATTGTATCATGCGATTCATCAATCAAATTGCCGTTAAATTAGTATTCGTTTCAGTGATTAAGGTTGTCGTAAAATCTTAACGCTTTTTCGTTACCATATCGACAGTTTCGTACTCTGGTACTTGGTACGAATGGGATTTCTGATAATAAAATAATATTTGGGGCTGGCACGAATACATCACTCAAACTTGTCGTAATGTAGGGGTTTATTCTGAAGATATTGGAATTTCGTACATAAAAATATGTTTTTCATGGGACCACGGCAGTCGCCTATTTATCTACCTTGCGTAAGATGGCTTAAAAATATCTATGGATGTTTATGACTATTTATTATTAAATAATATTACTCCTATTTTTATACAGTTTGCCATTGTCTGGGTGTATATAAAATATAGTATGTATTAGCATCGTTGTATTTGGTACATATAGTACAAGTCTAGATATATGTGAAATGACCAACATATAAAATAATAAATAAATAAGTACCTACCGTAGATAACACACTCTGCCAGTTATTGGTCGATCTCCCAAAGGTTAGCTGGTAGATAATCCCGAATACTTGATGTTTTTTTTATAGGAGCCCAGCATGTAACCTTGTATCTACCTAATGTTAAGCAGACCTATAAAATCCAAGAATGGGGTCGATCAATAATTTGTTGTTTAACAATATTGATTGCTCCCACTATGCTACCTAATCGATGCAATTAAGAAATGGGCGACAACAAGGACGAATTTGCGTTACGAGTTTATTTTAATAATATCCTCGCTGCTTTATTGTCAATTCAACCGCCCGTTTCATAACTGCACCCTGAAAGAAAACTACCACAAGAAAACGATGCAGTAGTCTCCTGACTAACCCAATGACTAAAACCGAAACATGACTAGGTCACTGGACGGGTTTTGCTTCTGAATGCGCGTTGTATTGCATGTGTAATTCTAATTGCATTATTGAGGTAATATTTTACAAAATGTTTTTTTTTGAAGTACCCGTTATTCTGTCGTACGAAAACCAACAAATCACAGGAATAGCACAATACAACGATGAATTATAATAGATATATTTTGGACGATCCTACCATGCTAGCTAAATAACGGAGTTACGAAACGGACCCAAGCGATAAAGACCATCAGTTTCGTAACTCCGTTATAATTACTATACTTAATAATACTATCACGCTTTATCATCAAGTTCTTTGGCGTTGTATCCGGAGGTCGTGGGTTCGATTCTCACTAAAAAAAAAAATATTAGTATGTTTTTCTGTACAGTTTGTCTTGGTCTTGGTATTTATAAAATACTAGCTGACCCGCGCAATTTCGTCTGCATATCTTTAACCGTTTAAATAACCGCACGCAATGGAAGCTCTCAAATGGAACAATATTTCCCCGTTTTCCCAATATTTTTCATTGTTGCTCCAATCCTATTGGTCGTAGCGTGTTATATAGCCTAAAGCCTTCCTCGATAAATGGGCTATCCAACACTAAATGAATTTTCAAAATTGCTTCAGTAGATCCAGATATTACCTCCTACAACCTCACAAACGACGACGAGCTAGCCACTTGTTCGGTGTAGACTCATACCATCGGCTACAACGAGGTGGGATTAAAACCCCTCCGCTGGGTACCCTGGGGCCGTCTAGGCGGTCTCGGGCGCCGTAAGGCACCCGTGATGATATATATATATATATATAACCTCACAAACTTTACCTCTTTATAATGAGAGATACAAGATCTTAGTTATCCATGGATTCTCCGTGAGGTTCGGGTCCATCGCGTGATGACCGCGAAGTAGGTTTAAAGGCCTTTTAACTCTCACCTGCACTGTGTACACTACCCTCTCTACTCAACCAAATAATATATAATCCTGTTAGCGCCATCTTGGAAACACGTTGCATAAAAGTCAAACCAATAGACAATAGATAATATGTATTATATCGTTTGTGGTATACATAGTACAAGCCTAGAGCTTAGCTTGTGACCAGAGCAATACGTGTAAACTATCCTACATAGTATTATTGTTATTAAGTCAACCGCCCTCGACGACCCTGTAGTCTTCAGAAAACCGGTGATCCCTCAGACTAAATAATTGGTAATGATCAATCTATTTATTATGACTAGGTCACTCAACCTAAAATATTGTAAATGGCGGTAGATTTGGTAGGGAATTACCAAAACATCGATATTCAAATCTCGCTACCGGTATGAGACGGTATCGCCCAACGATCCAGTTTTGGCAAAATGGGCTACAGTAGGCAGAATTGTATTGACTTTAGTTGATGACTGAGATTTATTGATGGCCATCACGTCATGGGCTGGTAGTCATTGCCATTCGATATTAATGGTTTAATAACCTTTGTTTGTATTTTTATTCTTTATTGGCAATAAATTCAATATACAATATTAATGCTCAATAATGGATTTCTTTTGGTATAATAAAAAAATACTCTGTGTTTTTGTACGCAATCCATATCTTGGACACTCCACTATATATATAGCGAGTGTAAACTAATTACCTATACTGGGACACACATATAATAATCTAGGGTTACTACTGTATTTAAATCTGTATCTAAAAAAATAAACGCCGTTCGTTAGTCTTGCTAAAACTTAAAAACAGCTTGGCCGATTTGTAATATTTTTTGTTTTCTTCTGTTCGCTTTAATACAGAAGTGGTCTAAAAAGAAAAATATTTGAGAAAATCCTAAAGAATAATATAGTTTTGTATTTTGTATGTAAAATGACGGTACACTTTGCGATTGTTTATTTTGATTTGCAATCTGTCACTATATTTTACCATACAGCTATAATTTTAGTGACTGTTATATCTGTCACTATTTATTCATATTTCGTCGGAAAGTCAGCTAGTTTGGTATCGAAAACCCTGACCGATATACTGAGAATCTCAGCTAACGACGCTCAGAGTGTTTTATTATACCTTCTGGTACAGGTGTTTTTTCTTACAGTGGATTTTTTTTAATGCTTTAATTTTGGTATTTTTACCTTCATAAAAATGACCGAAAAATAAATAATTAAATGAACTCCTATATGGTTACAATTATTTCAACAAATACATATTGTCTTCGTATCAAACAAATAAGATACCTTTAGTCAAGTGGCGGGGTGAGTTTAGTATAAAAGTTAAAGTGATTTGTGTACCTTTTTTGTACTTGTAATCATTTTATCTTAGTGTTTTTGTATTTTGTTTAATTATTTTTATCATAGAACACAATATTCTATTGTGACAAAAACACCCGTACATGAGAGATGGTTACGATCAAAATAACGAAATCGTTTATGTAAAATGGTCACGACACTGAACGCTAAAAACTTTGAAGCTGAATGTACCTATTATATAATACAAGGGAATAGAGTGCATAACTTTTTTAGTGTTCGTTATGCTGATTGCTTAATGTCATATTTATAGGATTTCGTTATTTTGACAATCTAACGTTTTCGTTATAAGAAACAGAATATGACAGCAGCTTTCAAAATGTTTCTCAAACAGAATATGACAGCAGCTTTCAAAATGTTTCTCAAACAGAATATGACAGCAGCTTTCAAAATGTTTCTCAAACAGAATATGACAGCAGCTTTCAAAATGTTTCTCAAACAGAATATGACAGCAGCTTTCAAAATGTTCCTCAAACAGAATATGACAGCAGCTTTTAAAATGTTTCTCAAACAGAATATGACAGCAGCTTTCAAAATGTTTCTCAAAGTGTCGGGCGGGTATGAGGTTAAAAATCAGAGAGAGCGAGGAGTATCCATTCTATGTACATTTATGTAGGTATTAATCTATATTCTCTGGTGAAACGTTAATATAACTTATTTAATATTCTTCTTAATACCACTAATTACATAGCAACATAAATATTACATTTAATAATATCAATTCGGAATTCCCTATTCCCAGAAGGCTCCTAAATGTAATGAGTAAAATTAACAATTATAATACAACCAAGCCCTAAATGAGGTTGCTCGAAAACCCGGCCAAATTAAAAGCGGTCGGCACGCAAATGGTATAAAATTCGCTAATATCCTCGCCCGGGACAGTCGATTGTTTATATCTGAGGCTCTAGTGAAAAAACATTTAAGTGCAATGTTTAAATATTTGAGTACAACCTAACCTAGTTTTTTTAAACAGGCTGACTTGGAAGGCGTCATTATACGCCTTTCATAACTTAGTTATTTATTAATATTTTTTTATTTAATGTTTAATTCAATAAAACATTCTTTTTAAATGTATACTTAGTTTTCATGATAACAAAGAAAATGAAATATACATACATACACATTATCACGGGTGCCTTACGGCTGACGAGACCGCCTAGACCTGGGGCACCCGTGATAAATTTTGACGTTCCAAGCAATTTAGTCATCTTGAGCACCGTGCTATGGGGGAAGGGACACATAGGATATATGATGAGGCACCTGTTGCTTAATAAAGTACAAGCTGATATTAGTAAAAACCTGTCAAATCTATAATGCTATGTTGGACTTACTTTTCATAACTTAGTAGGTAAACGTATATTAATTACATAGAACTACATACACTTTAGACATATTTTATATACGTGGTGGCCGTGTATATACGTAGTGGCAGAGTTGTTTAGACCTTGGACTTAAAAAAACCAGGGAGGTTCGAATCCAGGTGTGTACCAATAAGTTTTTAAATAAATAAAAATAAATACCATCACGGGTGCCAATTTGGCTCCCGAGAACCGTTTAAACGGCCTCAGGGTCCCAGCGAAGGGATTAACCCATCCTCATTTCGCTGATGGTATTCGGAGGCAACACCTAACAAGTAGCGAGCTTGTTGCGGTGTTTATAATGAAATAGCCTCGTTGTATAAAGCGGTCACCCATCCCAGGCCGGTCTTGTTGTCATCTGCTTAACCTTGCTATCAGTTGCGCAGTAACTTAACCACTAGGCTGGGGCCGCTTTTATTATATAATAAGTTTTTAATTTAAAAAAATATGTACACTTGTTTGACAACACCACTATAGTGCCTCGTAGAGCACGTTAAGCTGTCGGTCCCGGTGTCACTATACCAACTTGTTTATAGATGGGTTGTTGAGTCTATTCAAAACATCGCGACGAGCCAGCCACTTGTTCGGTGTAAACTCATAACATCGGCTACGACGAGGTGGGATTAAAACCCCTCCGCTGGGTACCCTGGGGCCGTCTAGGCGGTCTCGAGCGCCGTAAGGCACCCGTGATGATATGGATGAATGAATGACGTATTGTGTAAAAGCTCGCTACGAATGCTACGCTAAAATGTTACTACGAAATCGTAGTCATATTAGTCGTATAACGTCGTTCCACACTGTATTATAATTTATAAACAAATAATAAACTAAATAACAGTGGTCAGTTTTATTTTCCTCAAAATACAATATTTTAGTGGTTGTTACGTTGTTTCTTTGAATACAGATATTAGTAGCGATTCCGTATTCCTATAAGCGATTCACAATACAGGAAGGCACTCGTAATGGGCCTGCGTTTTACGACGAGAATAATCGTAACCTTCCGCATATTTACTTTTATTGCGAGCCGAACCCGCATACGTCGAGATTGTATCTGCTATGGATTAGGATGTGTACGATAAAAGATAATTCGGTAGGTATCATGAAAAGTTAAGAATCTTAAGTAGACAGCGCAGTGTCTTGTATCTTCGCTTCTAATAAATGATTAAATATATCATGTGTAGTTATTTATTACATAAAGGCATTTTTTGTTGTTGTTTAGTGTCGTTTGTTGGTATTTATTATTTAGGTAGGGAGCAATTTTATATTTATCCCATGAGTTGTTTGTGACATTACTAAAACTCGTGTTTAAGTGTCCAAATATTCCGTTAACTTGGATTGTTTTACTTTTCTTTAAAAGTTTTTATACCTATATGAAAAAGAGATTTCGTAAAACTGTGAAGCTTTATTACTTATGATCTTTCTATTCAGTAGTTATAAGATAAAGCGTTGGACTCTCTTTAGTCATGTCACTGGGTAAGTCGTCTCGATTTGTTGCGGGAACGATTATGCGTCGACTCGTAATCGCCTATTTGTTCTGCGTCTTTAACAAAGGATTATTAATGTTTGTTCATTGCTGACGTAATTTGATTTGGATGAGCTATGACTTTATCTATTTCAGTGTTTAATGACCCGTTGTTTTTGGCTTGGACTTGGTAAACATCTATTACATTATAATGATTACATGTATTTCTTATTTTTTATCTGCTGGGCATGTTAACAATACTCTACGTCGACTACGAGAAGAGTTTTGAGAGTGAGAGACACTTGCCGGGCGGCAGGGCTGCCGGATGATTACCCGCATTAAGTTCACTCGCACGAAAATCGTATTGATGTCATTCTGACATAGTTCAAGCAGCGACTTTATACATTCTTATAAAACTGTGTCATAACGTTCGAGTTCACTTTGTGCGCATAATCTAGGCACAGGGGGGCACTCTTTGCACTTCCGACATGCATGTTGGCTCGATATATTCGAATGAAACTGACAGTTTTCTATAGATATCTATCACGTTTCACTCGAATATTACCGTAGTCGTAATGTTTGTAATAATTTACAAACATTTTACATAAAGTATTAAAGAAAAAAAAGGCACTGATTATTTTGAGTGTTTTTTTGTATTAAGAATCCATAATATTTGGAGTCTCCACGTTCTCAAAGCAGGCCTCAGAATGGCTCCAGCCTTTTCGTGACTACAGCCTAAATAGAGACTACCACCTCGACAAGAAATAAATGCAATAGTCTCCTGAAAACCGGTAAACCCACAGACTAAAACCGAAACATGAATAGGTGACTTGAAGGTTTTTGATAAATACGCCACTAGCTAGCTTTTTTATATATGTATATAAGAGTTGTAAGTATTGATATCAGAAATATGCAGTGGTATTTTTTTATATAATAATATAGTTCTTAAGCTTTCTGTCATAGATCTGACCACGCCACCTCCATGAACAGAATCAGTTATTTCAGTTTAAGTTCCCACTAATCCTATTATAATGCAATAATTAAATACTTAGTAGTATGGTATTTGTTCAAGTATTTGCTTCAAACTTTTAAATGTCTGAAGTAATGAGTTTATAAACTTTGTTCTACTGAAGAATTTTAACATTTCACAAACGTGTTCGAGTTCAGGTCTTCCGAGCTATATCGCTTGTTTATCCGCGAATTTCAGTAAAGCCTTCAGATGCATTGAAACACGACCCTCGATAGAGAGCGCTAAATAAATTCTATGTAGTCGTTTTTAGTACCTGTGTTTTATGGTAAATCTATGGCCTTATTCATAAAAAATTATTGAGTCCTCGAATAATACTTTAGTTAAAATATTATTTTTTGTTGCTAAAACCAGAGGCAAAACTTTTAATATCTAAAGTTTTTTTTATGAAAACCGGTGTATATCTTTAAATTTAGCAAAGTCAGTAAGTGTTTATTATTATACTAATTAATATTAATAATAAAATTAGTAGATTTTTTTTGGAGCCTCATCATGGTGATAAACATCTACAAATTCCATGACTAGGGTCTATGAAGAAATTTCATACATTGTTTAACAGCATTGATCGCTTTCACTATGCCGGCTAAATCTTGCACTTACAATATAGGCGCCGACTAAATAGAATTTGCATTACGAGTCAATATTCTTACTCTTTTATCGTCAAAATAACCGCCCGTATCGCAACCACACACTGAATACAGACTACCACAAGAAATCTATGCAGTAGTATCCTGAAAATATACAAACCCACAGACTAAACCTACATATTGCTCGTATAATTAATCGATATATTCAATAATTAATCGACACTAGTAATGGGTGAATTATAGAAAATCCATAATTTGATGTTAAATTATTAAAAGATATTATACAGTTTTTCATAAGTTACCGACAAAAAAATATACATCGCGGTGCCAAATCCAAGAACATTGCAGTTCACTCCGCTGCCGTACACTCTATGGAAAGCTATGAATATTATCACTCTCTCTCTTCAAATGTTCACTTGTCAAATATACACTGCGTTGTCTATACAGTTTAGTGTTTATAATATTTAGTGCAGTGAAATAATCCGCTGCACGAGCGTCATGGGAATAATTTGGAGTGAAAAGTTTCGTCTAATAAAGATTACGTGTTTTGCTCATGGTTTATGGCTGTGCATATTTTATTTAGTCTCGGCATTTAATTCAGAATTCAGTGTGTCGTGCCTAGGTAGGTAACTAATTATTTCATTTTATATTTTAATCGAGCATTTTTATTGTTATAAGTTAATTTATTACTTTTTAATGCATTATTATTTAATTTATGAAGAAGGTGGCTTTGCTTGAATTATAATTTATTTATTTATTTCATTATTGGTTGTACAACGGCCTTTAAACAAAACATTGAATATTTACAACAGTTAACAAAACAGATCTTAACCAGTCTAAAGCCCTAAGAGTACACACCCAGAAATAATTAAAGCATTAAATTACACAAAATAAGAATTATATATATAAAATAACTAAGAAAGTAAGATAATAATAATAAAAACATCAAAATAATCAAAACAAAAAAATGGATAAAATTACATTATTATACCAAATTAGAAACAAAATAAAGAATTATATTAAACCGATCAAATTCAATCAAATTAACAATTATTATTATAATTTCTTTAAGCTATTACGAAATGTACCAAGATTGGGAATAAATATGTCAACGTCTTGCGAGGCTTGAAGTTCGTTGTAACGGCGGCACATTCTGACTACCGGATTATAATAAATGAGGTTTATTTCTATGTGTAAGTTAGAGATGTATTGCATCTAATCGGCTCTTAATAGTAATAATAAGATAATGTCCGATGGTATTATCCAGTCCGCCTTTGTATTATGCAATAAAGTTTTATAAATAAATATATTAGCACCTATTCAAATATAGTCAATGAAAAGTTGCTGAAAAAAAAAAACATAAATTAATGTTCTTTAACTATCATAGCATTTATAGTTATACCTCACTCACTAAATACTAATTTGGATTAGAAGATGTTTGGGTTTTATTCTAAAATACAAGGTGTGTTCGTTATTTTTTTTATCGTGAATTAATAAAGGCCTTTAAACAGATGGTAAATAATTTATTCAAAAAACTACTTTACGTATTATTTTCTGTCCTCGCCTTTTGACTGCCTTTTAATTTGATAAGGAATTAGGTACTTACATATACATACATATCATCACGGGTGCCTTACGGCGGCCGGGACCGCCTAGACGGCCCCAGGGTACCCAACCCAGCGGAGGGGTTTTTAATCCCACCTCGTTGTAGCCGATGGTATGAGTCTACACCGAACAAGTGGCTAGCTCGTCGCGATGTTTTGAATAGACTCAATAACCCATCTATAAACAGTTTCACAAGTTGGTATTGTGAAACCGGGACCGACAGCTTAACCTGCTCTCCGAGGCACTAATATACTATATACTATAGTGGTGTTGTCAAACAAATGTAAATATTTTTTTTAATTAAAAACTCATTGGTACACACCGCGATTCGAACCAGGGACCTAAGTGTTTTTAAGTCCAAGGTCTAACCAACTCGGCCACCACGTAAACGTACTAACATATCTGTAATAAAATTAAATAAGTGATTACCTAGTATTTAGAAGTTTAACATAACATTTCGTAGAGACCAGTAAATATATCTTAGGTAATTTATATAATATATCTCATGAATAAGCGGAAATAATAAACGTTGTGACCAACATGGTAATCCAATTCACAAACCTATACCTATATATACTCGTATTGACATTTGAGCTATGTCCTTACTGAAATAGCAGAAATCACAACAAGACAACAAAACACTTGAACCATTAAGGTAAACGTTGTCGCTACCAACATCGAACCTCAGACTAAGGTAAACCAATACAAACATTTCGGAGGCCTATCCGTCTAAAGCCACACACTACGATATATGTATTTTTATACACTGTAAATGCGATTTAAACTGTAAATGCTTTGCAATTGAGTTTAAATTTATAGTAGAGGCTGAAAGATTAAATATAGCAGCTATTGTTTGTAGTTAGTAGAGGCGAAAATTATAGATAGGGCAAAATAGATTGTTTATCAAACTATTTTTTTTTATTTATTTATCATTACACCAGGTAGGCAGAGACAACCGAGCGCCACTTGGCTCTATCTCTACATACTCCTTTCGCCTCTTCCACCGTCATAACTCTTCTCATACATGCACGCCGATTTAGGAGTCTTTTATTTGCACCGTCTTTTAAAACTTTTCCAATTTGGTCATGGTACGTGTGTCTTGGTCTCCCTCGGTCTCGTTTATCCTTCACCTCATTTTTATATATGTGGTTCGTCAGTCTTTTATCACTCACTCTTCCTATATGCCCAAACTAGCGAAGCATACCTTTTCTCATTTTCATACCTATACTTTCTTTCAGCCCCACTCGTTCTCGAATTACGTCATTGCGGATTCGGTCTGTTATTTTAACACCGCAAATTCTTCGCAATGATCGTATTTCTACTGCATTTATTTTCCTTTCATCTTTATCCTGACATACCCATGTCTGACTTCCATACAATACTGTCGGGACAAGCACTGCGTTATGTATGGCAAGTCTTGCTTTTTGAGTAATATTTGACCTACCTATCATAGAACGCAGTGCTCCGTTGACACTATTGCCTGCATTTACTCTCCTTTCAATATCTTTTTCATATCTACCATCCCTAGTGAAAACACTACCCAGATATATAAATTCAGACACTTGTTTTAGATTATTTTATCAAACTAAATTATCTTTAAATTGTTTCAAAGTCAAAGTCAAAATCATTTATTTCATGTAAATCTTTACAGATATTTATGAATGCTCAAAAATAAAAAGGTTAACAATGAGGTCTTAGAGTGCGTTTGGTTAGGTAGCTATTCATTAACAAAAGAACGACAAATATTAATTGAACTTAAACACGATGGAATGGAATTCTTAATATGAAAATTACTACCGAACCGAACACACTACATAACCAACTAGTGTAAGACTAGCTGGTTAGCTGATTTCATTGCCTGTCAATTATTTTTTGCCATACAAGAGAGCCACCAAAATGACCAACTGCACCGATCATATCCATGCCTTAAATATTTACTGTAAATAAAAGGTAAGTAATCAATCACATATAAGTAAAGGTATAAGGATCGGTATTTTTAAGGGCATAAACACTAACTGTAAAGTCGATCCCCTCAGAGACAACCCGGAGAAAAAGAAACCATCAAGTAAAAAACTCTAGTACTTCACACAAACTAAAAGAGGAGCACAGCTATTAATTGACTTATGCTATATAGCATATATATAATATGGGTGAGTAGCATGCTCAAAATGCACCCCACCGATCAGCATGCGTAGAACATCCTATGGCAGATTATTTGTTACTGTACCAATGTACATAACTACACACTATACTATTAGTATAAATTAAGTATAAATAAGTAGGTAATCATCAATCCTTATCCAAAGACAAAATTTACATAATGTAATGAAAATAAATTATGTAAGGGTATTATGTAATTTTCAATTTATACATATTGATAGAAGTCTGTTGTAAACCTCTAATTATACCTTAAATTAATTTTTTGGAGATTTTTCCAGAAATTTTGAATAAAACGATTTTTTATTGCATATAATATTTGTTACGAGCGTGGTTTTAAGTGATGGAAGTATTAAGTATATACAGGTGACTTTGAAAGGATGTACTTTAGGCTAATATGAGGTTCTGCTGATCAAATCAAAACTTTTCCCATGGAACCATGTGTCGCAAATGATAAAAAATTTTCTTCTCCATACAAACTAGTAATGTTAAAATGACCAATTTGTATGGGAAAGCCAACATTTTTTTCATTTGCGACATATAGGTTCCATGGGAAAAGTTGTTCGATTTGATCAGCAGAACTTCATATTAGCCCAAAGTACATCCATTCAAATTCACCTGTATATATGAATAGTACGAAAGGGCCCTAAAGTCTATAATTATGTCTAAAAAAAAGAAGAGAAGGTGCCAAACAAATAACCCAAGACCCAAAAAGTGAAAGCATAATTAAAATAACCAATCCTTGCCTAAGAAGTAAAATCAGAAAATGGCAGGTATCTGCCATTTAGGCTGCAGGTATACTGTTTGACATTTTTTTGAAAATTTAACGAAACAAAAGATGTTGTTTATCGATTTTAGATGTTATAATCATGAAGGTCCTTGCCCGTCCGCGCGCCGCGGGGCGCGGTTTTTTAGCTTCATGCTTATAATATTTGTGATTTCTAGGTAGATACAAAGTCACATGCCGTGCTCCAATAAAATAAAAAAAAAGCTTTAAAAATATCATCGTACGAGCCAATAGATCAAAACCCTTAATATGAATTACATCCAAGTACAAGATTTCAGCTAGCGACTGCAGCTTGGAACACAAAAACATCCATATCCTGTATTCGTCCTTAAAAAAAACAAGCGAAGAAAATGACATATCTAATAGTTGATTGATCCCTGGTAGTAAGTACCGAGGGATGTTAGTCGTCCGGGAATAAGATACAGTGACCACAAGGGACTGGTGATGTACTGTTATTGTGCCCGGACCGGCCACTGCCGACCAAACGACCTTCCCGAACACCACGCATGATCAACGACACTTCATATCTCTAAATATACGGCGAGTTCCGAAGGTGAAATGTGTGAGGGTTGGGCGTAAATGGTATTTGACGGTAGACAAATCTGGGCTAATGTATCAGAGTGAGGGTGGAAGATGTATTGCGAATTGTTTCCCAAAAAAGTAAAGTATGTAATGGATTTTATGTAGTTTAATAATTTATTTATATTTTTGGTCTATTCCAATGGATGGATAAAATATTTAATTAATTTGAATTTATACCGAAATCTATTACAATCTAAGGTCAAAAAAAAAATGTTTACTCATTTTTTATGATATCATACCTAATTATTATTTTAGATAAATTCATATTAAAATAAAAAGAAGACTAATATAATTATTGCTCCAAGTGAAAACCAAACTTTGGAAAGTAAAATTTATTTTATAACAAGAATGACACAGTGTATGTTCTTTGACTGTTTTTTTTGCTAGTTAGCAGCACTCACTAAATCATCATCTCCATAACAATTTTGAGCGCTTCCATAGACTTGTGGTTGGGCCTTTGGCGTTTTATCCGTTTTATCCATGGGTTCGATTCCCAGCTATGGAAAGAATTTTTCATTTTTCTGTAAAGTTTGATATGCGTGTTTATAAAAAAGTTTGATATGGGTGTTTATAAAAAAAATATGTATTAGTAACGTTGTTTCTGGTGCACATAGTTTTTTTTTATAACAGCTCAACATGTGACCTTGCATCTACCTGCTGTTAAGCAGTATGCAATGTCCAGGAATGATAGCAACAAGCGGATGCATACAGGTGCACCGCTGGTTGCCATCATTATGCTGGCTTAAGACAAATAAAAAGCCTAGAGCTTAGCTGTGACCAGGGCAAGATGTGTGTAATGTAAAACTAATAATAATATGGTGTCTATCGTAAACCAATTTTAACATTTAGTTTTTGCTTCCTTAAAAAAAAAAACAAACCATTCATAAAAACTAGGACCTTAAGAACTACATTCGCCTCTAAACAATTTTCCAATCGATCTGTCACCTTATACAATAAACTAAATAAATATTTACAAATCTACAAAATGACTATAAAGGAGTTAAAAACTTATATCACTACATGGTTAGACACCAAAGATTATGAAGAAACCGAAGACTTACTAACATTAACATGAATTCTTATTAAACACAACTTTAATTTATATAACACTTTTTTACAAACAGACTGACGGACGGCCAAAATAATATATATGTGTATATATATATATATGTTATTACAAGTCAGGGTAGGTGTAACTTTTATTTAGAATTTTTATTACTTTATATAACACTTTTTTACAAACAGACGGACAGACGTTACCTACAAAAGTTACCTACTATTTACTGTATATATTAATTATACTCTATGCCTACTACTTTTATTTTGACTGCCGGGAACAAGCAGCCAACTTTACTTTATATAATACTTTTTTACAAACAGACAGACGGACACGAAGAGACAGACAAAAGTTCAAAGAAAATAATAATAAAAAAAAACAATATACTTACAGAATATTTTATTGTAGAAGTTTTTGAGCGACGCGGATTGGTGTCATTGTTGCTCTCATGACTTTTGTAAAAATAATACCTACATAATGTAATGCAAATTATACTAGTTGTAGTTTAGATATTTTTTTCTTGATTGTAAAATTTTTATATTTTAATATTTAATTTATATAAAAATCTTTTGATTATTTTTAACATTTCTTTTGTTTTAGTTTTAAGTTGTTTGTATCATTTTAATTTCATTTTACTATATATGTACTAATTATACTGTCTTCGAAGGAGCGGACCCTCCTAACACAGGTTTCCTAAACTTAAATGGAGAGTCCAAAATAAATGTACTAACAAAATGTAAACTGTTTTGATGAATAAATATTTTTATTATTTATTATTATTATTTTTATCTAGAACTCTAGACTCTACCCCAAGCTCTAAAAACAAAAAATATAAAGCAATTTTAAATAAAATATAAATGTTATTACGGCGCCCCAGACCGCCTATACGGCCTCAGGGTACCCAGCGGAGGGGTTTTTAATTCCACCTCGTCGCAGTCGATGGTATGAGTCTAAATCTAACAAGTGGCTTGCTAGTCGCGATGTAATAATAATAATAATAATAATATGTAGGACAAATTACACATATTGCTCTGGTCACAAACTAAGCTCTAGGCTTGTACTATGTGTACCAGAAGCAGCGATATAATACATATTATATTTTATAAACACCCTGACCATGACAAACTGTACAGAAAAAACGTACTAATATTTTTTTGCCATGGGTGGGAATCGAACCCACGATCCCCGGATACAACGCCAAAGGCGCAACCACTAGTCTACGGAGGCTGTCAATGTTTGGATAGACTCAATAACCCATCAATAAACAGTTTCACAAGTTGGTATAATGAAATTGGGACCGATAGCTTAACGTGTTCTCCGAGGCACTATAAATGTGTTGTTAAACAAATGTACATATATTTTTTAAAACTCAATGGTACACACCGGGGTTTGAACCAGGGACCTAAGTGTTCTTAAGTCTAAGGTCTAACCGACTCGGCCACCACGTACTTAACACGGCAAACAAAGTAATTTTATCAAAACTTTAAATTTATTAGGACAATTGCAAACATAATTATTAAACTTTATGAGCAATACTTTGTAACTCGCCTGACCTACAACTGTAATTCCATTTACTCAACGCTTTAATTAGAATATATTTAATTGTCAAATAAGATCAGATAGGGCCTATAGCCAGCACCCCGCTAGTGACACGAACAGTAAATTTCACGAGCGTGTGAAACAAAAAGCTCTACCAGGAGTTGCTTCGTCATCTATTTAAATACACCGATCTTGTATTCTCTACACCTACAACGATATAGACTTTGAAGCGGATTTTAAACTATTTTCAGATGGGTGAAAACAGTTTCACAAGTTGGTATAGTGAAACAGGGACCGACAGCTTAACGTGCTCTCCGAGGCACTACAGTGGTGTTGTCAAACAAATGTACATATTTTTTTAAATGAAAAACTCATTGGTGCACACACCGGGATTTGAACCAGGGACCTAAGTGTTTTTAAGTCCAAAGTCTAACCAACTCGGCCACAACGAATATGATATGTATAGATTTTTTTTTATAACGTCTTAATAAAGAGCTTCAATAATAAAAAAATATGAGCATTTATAAACCTAATGTCAATGATATTATTGTTACAGCCTCCGTAGACTAGTGGTTGCGCCTTTGGCGTTGTATCCGGGGGTCGTGGGTTCGATTCCCACCCATGGCAAAAAAAATATTAGTACGTTTTTCTCATTGACGTATGGTTTTTCTGTACAGTTTGTCATGGTCTGGGTGTTTATAAAATATAATATGAATTATATCATTGTTTCCGGTACACATAGTACAAGTCTAGAGCTTAGTTTGTGACCAGAGCAATAAGTGTAAATTGTCCTACATATTATTAAAATATATATATATATATATATATATATATATATATATATATATAGCTATACGGCGTCCCTAGTTCTGAACATTGTTTTCTATTATTCTTTAAGCGTATAACATATGTGTATTGTGTATACTTTCAAATATTATTGCCTAATGTGATGTTTGTTAGAATTAACTCTAACTTTATTATAAGTTTCAATAATAATAATGTAGTTTTATGACGAAAGAACTCTTTGACGGCTAACAGCATGAAAACAATGGAAGAAAAAACCTAGGGTTTACCAAATTTAATGAAAGTCATTTCATTATGTCACACCAAAAAATGTGAAATAATAACTTTAAAAAAAAACCGACACCAAAAACACAAAAAAGTGTAAAATATTAATAAATATACGTAAGTCTTATTTAGTCCTACTGGATTCTACTTTTAAAGTGTAATTAATAATAACGATAGTCATTAAAATAACTCCGACATCAAAAATCGGCTTCAAAAATCACATCTAAACCACCTTTTTGAAGTCGGTTTTGTTAAAAGGTTTTTTTTGAATTCAAGATTTTAGGTATCTCTAACGAAGTAGAGTGATAATATTACCAGTAACCATTATTTTTATTAGATAAAATAGATACTTATCATATACAGGGTGACTTTGAAAATATGTACTTTGGGCTAATATGAGGTTCAGCTGATCAAATCGAACAACTTTTCCCATGGAACCATGTGTCGCAAATGAAAAAAAAAATTGCGTTCTCCATACAAACTAGTAATGTTAAAATGACCAATTTGTATAGGGAAGCCAAATTTTTTTTTCATTTGCGACACATGGTTCCGTGGGAAAAGTTGTTCGATTTGATCAGTAAAACATCATATTAGCCCAAAGTACACCCATCCAAATTCACCGTGTATAAAAAAAAAAACACCAAAACGAATACTGGTGAATTTAAAGCTGTAGAGAATATAACTTATTATATTTTTTTCCTCAAAAATATTTTGTCGGTAGTCCGGTATTACGGCCAATCATGCAAAGTTATTTAATCACAGCCTACGGGTTTAATAACTTTTTCGAGGGATTACTAAATTCCAAAACGCTGAAATATTTTGTGGTCGAGTTAATTCTTGTTTTCACAGTATTATTAATTACCTCGGCTTATGTTATCCTAAAAGGTGTAGGATTAACTTGGAGTAAATATTTATTCGCGGTGTACAGCGTGTGTGTTATCACATTAACTAAACCTTGCTTATTAATAATCCTTACATTTTAAAAAGCCAGACAAACCGACTTCACTTAATAAGTAAATTCACTCACCCCGTGTTGGACACAAAGAGCAAATATATTTATTACGTCTATACTAACACTTATATGAAGGAGCAAATCCCTAGAACATGTAGTCTAATTTGAAAAAGAAAATATTGCGTTACATAGCCAAAAAAAGTTTGCAGGCTATATACTGATATATAATGATTACTTTAAAATATAATGAAATATTTATACGATTATATACGTGGTGGCCGAGTTGGTTAGATTTCAGACTTTCCCTGGTTTAAACTTCGGTGTGAACCAATGAATTAGTAATAAAAAAAATATGTGCATTTGTTTTACCACATAGTGCCTAAGTTGTCGGTCCCAGTTTCCTATGCTAACTTGTGAAACTGTTATTTGTTTAGTCTATCTAAACATCGCGAGCTAGCCACTTGTTCAGTGTAGGTAGACTCATACCATAGGTACTTAGATACCCCTGGCCGTCTAGGAGAGCGGCGTAAGGTGATGATATTTTTTATTTTAAATATTTCTCAAAAACTTAAATTAAGTTTAGTTATAATTTTATTGATAGTGCTCCGGAGAGTATGTCTGTGTTAAAACACTTCCGCCGGGTACCTAGCCTGGGGCTAGGGTTGCCAGGCATTTGTTAATTTAAAAAAACTTTTTTTTAATAAACAGTGTCCCATATTTTAAATAAAGGCAAAAAATAAACAAAGTGATATAGTGATTTTTATTAATAAATATATCTAATGACACCATGCGAAGGGCGGCTGAAAAGTTTGGAGCTTAATTAAGTACCTTTAGAGGGAGACTACATTGACAACTTTTTTTAAAATACATTTCTATTAGCATTTCAAATACCTTGGGCTTAATTTTTTTCAGCCGCCCCTCGTAACAGATCGTTTAAGTGAAAACAACATCATGTCCCTTATTTTCATCGTTAGTCCTTTATTTTCTCCTAAGAAATCCTCTATTACACAAAATGGAAGCTGACAACCCTACCTGGGGCCTACGAGGCATGAGTAAAAATATGGTGTAGGCCTCTGGGGCGCCGCGTCATAAGACACCCGTGATCGTGACGTTTTATAATCTATTGCCAGAACTCACAGGTAAATCGGTTCAGTAAGTTTTTTTACTGGAGAACTGCATAGGACTCATTATTATGTATCGACCTGATGGTTAACAGTCCTACAAAATCCTTAAATGGGGTCGATTAATACATTGCTCTTTAACATGCATTTTGCATGCATATATTGTGGCAGATATACCAACCCGCACTAAAAAAATTGGTGATTCGTATATCTGTCGCACTATTAAAATGTGGAATGCTCTACCTGCTTGCGTGTTTCCTTCTTCCTATAATCTCGAGTCCTTTAAACGAAGCGTGTATAGGTATCTTAAGCCGGCATAATAGTTGCAATCATCGGTTACGAAGATAGTAATTTTTGGTTGCATTTGTTCTTGGACCTTCATACTGCTTTCCATCGCTTAGATGTGAGGTCACATGCCGGCAGATCTCTCATAAAAAAAAACAGCATTGGTTAATTTAACTATGGCGGCTAAATGATGCGGTTACGAAATGAGTGACGACATAGGCGAATTTGCATTACGAGTCTATTTTAGTAACTGCATCCTGAAGTGATGACTATCACCTCGATAAGGAATCGATGCATTATAGGGCCCTGAAATCGGTTTAAAACACAGAGTAACATTGAAACATGACTTGGTCACTTGACGGTTTTAGATCGGTATGGGCGGTGGTAACCAGACCGGGCCTAGCAAAGTTATATTTAGTTTCCTCGCAAACAACAATTACGAATACTAGAAACTTTATATTAGGTATATTATTTTTTCCTATTTGCAGTCTCAGCTTTTTTTTCTATTGGAGCACGACATGTGACTTTTTATCTACCTGATGGTGAGTAGACCTACAAAGTCCATGATGGGGTCAATCAATAATTGTTCTTAAAAAAATATTGATCGCTCCCACTATGCCGGCTAAATGAGACAAAGGCGAATTGCATTACGAGTATATTTTAATATACTCGCTGCCTTATCGTCAATTGAACTACCTACCCATTTCGTAACCGCACTTATTTTTTATTAAAATTATTAAATCAATACATATACGTGGTGGCCTAGTTGGTTAGACCTTGGACTTAAAAACACTTAGGTCCCTGGTTCAAATCCCGGTATGTACCAATGAGTTTTTAATTAAAAAAAATATGTACATTTTTGTTTGACAACACCACTTTAGTGCCTCGGAGAGCACGTTAAGCTGTCGGTCCCGGTTTCACTATACCAACTTGTGAAACTGTTTATAGATGGGTTATTGAGTCTATTCAAAACATCGCGACGAGCTAGCCACTTGTCGGTGTAGACTCATACCATCGGCTACGATGAGGTGGGATTAAAACCCATCCGCTGGGTACCCTGGGGCCGCCTAGGCGGTCTCGGGTGCCGTAAGGCACCCGTGATGATACATATACATATATTAAATCAAAGGACCAGACGGTGTGACCATAGTTCCATGGCACAGAGGACGAGCTCTGATCTGGGACGCCACCTGTGGACACCCTAGCCTCAAGTTACGTTCACGTCACTTCAAGATCCTCCGGTGCTGCAGCTTTGCTTACTCAAAATAAAAAACATGACAAATACAAGATACATAGCCCCTCTTAAGATTTCTTAGCGTTTTCGGTGGAGACTCTGGGACCATGGTCTCCAGATGCAAAAAAAAATGGTTTTAATCTAGGTAAACTTTTAATTGACGCATCTGGAGACCATCGAGCAAGATCATATTTTTTCCAAAGGATATCGCTGGAAATACAGAGGGGTAATGCTCTAAGTATTTTGGGCACATGCGCAGCTTCGGAGGATCTTAAAGAATTTTTTAGCTTATAATTTTAAAATATTATATTAGGATTAAATTGTAAATTTATAACTATAAATTTTAACCGAAAAAAAAAAATCAATGTAATGTGTAAATGTTTTAACTGACTACTTTATATTGCGTGTATAGATATAGTCGTATATAGATGTTCTAGAATTAGGCGTAGTCGTCGGAAAACAACTTTTGATCCAAGTAACAGATGTTCCAAAACTGTTGTAGATTTAATTAAAGTCCCAAAGCAGTTTGCTAAATATCTACCATCTTTGTTGACTGTTTGCCGTTCCTAATTCAAATTCATTGTAATTTCAGCCAGTTTCTTAAATTTTCTTTGTACATCTTAAATAACAAGTGGAACGTTTGTTACAAATAAACTATTAAGAATTACCTACACAACAATATTTTTTCTAATTTAATTTTAATTTCAAAAAGAATAATTTGTTAATATACATGGTGACTTTGAAAGGATGTACTTCGGGCTAATATGAGGTTCCACCAATTTTAATGCATCTCTTTAAAAAACAATTTTGGCGTGAGAGTCCCACGATCGAACAACTTCTCCCATGGAACCATGTGCCGCAAATGAAAATATATATATTAATTCAAATATTATGTTATATATTCCCTTCCCCATACAAACTAGTAATGTTAAAATGACCAATTTGTATGGGGAAGCCAATTTTTTTTTTCATTTGCGACACATGGTTCCATGGGAGAAGTTGTTCGATTTTTTCAGCAGAACCTCATATTAGCCTAAAGTACATCTTTTCAAATTCATCCTGTATATTGTCAAATTATTAATAACTCATATTTGTGGCTCTTGGGGTAGAACCAATGGGCCGTGGGACTCTCACGCAAAAATGTTTTTTAAAGAGATGCATTAAAATTAGTGGACTTCACTAGGGGGCTGGTGCATTCGTCTCTCAAAGAATAAGCCTAACCATACAGAAAGAAAATGTAGCCAGCATTCTGGGCACTATTCCACGCCAATACTGTAAATTAATTTTATTAAAAAAAATAACTATCATCACGACTGACCGCTAATACGGTCTCAGGGTACCCAGCGGACAGTATTTTAATCCCACCTCGTCGTAGCCGATGGTATGAGTCTACACCGAACAAGTGGCTAGCTCGTTGCAATGTTTGGATAGACTCAATAACCCACCAATACAGTTTTACAAGTTGGTATGGTGAAATTGGGACCAACAGCTTAACGTGCTCTCCGAGACACTACAGTGGTGTTGTAAAACAAATGTACATACAGTTTTATATTGAAGACTCATTGTTTCACCCCGGGGTTTGAACAAGGGACCTAAGTGTTTTTAAGTCTAAGGTCTAACCAACTCGGCCACTACGTATATACTCGTATAAATATTAATTTTAGGTTCCTATTATTTTAATTTGATGTAGTTTGTATACTTATCGCCTTATTCATAAAAACTTATTGAAGCCTTGAAGAATACGTTAGTTATGGAATGTTTGGTCTCTTTTACACATATTCATTTTTGATGCTAAATAAAAGAGACAAAACCTTCTATAACTAAAGTGTTCTTATAGGACTTAATAAGTTTTTATGAATAAGTTATTTATAGTTAATTAAATTTTGTTAATAATATAATAACAATAGTGTAATTTATTTCTGTAATTGGATTAATTTTTTTTTTTTTAAGTATTTTTTTATACCTATTTTTCAATCATAGAATCTCAAATGATCATCATAGATAAAGAGACCGATATAATTTAAAGTAGCTACATATAAGAAAAAAATATCTACCTAAAAATTAACATACTTTTTTCTATGCAATTTTGATTCTCAATTCTCTAAGCAAGGATAATCAATAGAAAATGCAAATCAATCTTCCAGATTAGTATGTTTTATTTTTATATTATTAGCTAAATGTGATGATTGTTATTTATTTATAATATTAAACGATTATATTATTTTTTTAAAGATAAAATGCAATGAAAAAAATCCTAGTGGCGGGAGTCGAACCCACGAACATCGCTATCGCGGCAAGGCGCTCAACCGCTGAGCCAGCCAGGTCCCAGTCCCCCGAATTTTGTCATTGCTTGTTATCTACTTATACACAGACGCCCTCTATTAGCTTTCTTCTAATTTAATTTAAATTAATTTTTTCATTGCATTTTTATCTTTAAAAATTTAATATATGATTATCCTATAAAGGAATTTATAAAAATGCATTAATATAAAACGAGCAACTACAATAGTATTTCCTAAATATATTACAAAACGAATCATAGAGATTAATTCCAATTCTTTTAAAATTATGGCTTCGGGCGGATCTACCACAATTCGATATAGGCAACTATATCGAATTTAGGCAAATATAACACAAGTTGTTTGAGGCACAAATTAACCGACTAATTCGTGATGTCACACAGGTGAATAATGCCACAGATTATAAAATGTTTACAGAACGTACATTTCGTATAAATAAAGCGAGGTTTCATTATGTTAATTAGTGACATTTTACTAATTTTATAATATTATTATTTTATTTTTTATCATGAAAATAATATTCTTAAGGCGACATGGTGGCCGAATATGGAATATACACATAACGATTTTTTTTTATATAATGTTTTTTTTTTCCTTTAAACATATTAATAATAATCTTTATTATTTTAATAAGCTAATTTTTGTAAAAATATTTAAAAAAAAATAATGTAGAATGGGTGCATTCCCATTCTACAATTTGGATACATCAGACACAATTTTGTTACGTTTTTTTATCTAATAACAGTTCGTCATTTTCAATACAGGGATAATAGTTTCCTGAGGGATTATGACAATATTAATATAAATAAGATCGTATATAAAATGAAGTTATTTTTTTTTATATAGAATCTATAAATCTATTTAAAATTGACATAAAGCTGACAATAGGGCAATGCTTAGACGAAAATGATGGTCATTTAAAAATATCTACAGCCAATATAATGATAATATAAGAACTAATATTTAAGGCGTGGATACGGTTGGTGAGGTCGGTCGCCTCGGTGGCACCCTTGTATGGCAGATGATAATCGGAAGGTCAATGGAATCAGCTAACCACCTAGTCTTACACTAGTTGGTTATGTAGCGTGCGTTCGGTTGGTTGGTTTTTTCAATACTTTTATTTATGACACCTTTTATTAATTAATCTATAATGGTTATATATATATAGCAGCCTAACCAAACGCACTCTATACCTTATTGTTAAAACTGTTTTTTTTTTTTGACTATTCATAAATATCTGTAAAGATTTACATGAAATAAATAATATTTGATTTGATTTGATTTGAAAATGAATAAAAAATATACGAATAAAATTGTATACTTTCTACTTTTATAAGATTTAAGTTTAAGTCGGTAAAACCGTGCTTTCTTTTGGATAAAATATGCATTGAAGTAGTATTACTGATTCGTAAATATTACTGCACCAGATTGGGGGTACGGGTCCTCGCATATCAACATCTTTCTAAAACCAAACTGTTTCCCCTATTTTCCCTTGGAACGTACTTTTTTCAAATGTATTTTATGCACCAAGTAGACACTTTATACTACTATTCAACATTTTAACTGTTTCCCCTATTCTTCCTTGGAACGTACTTTTTTCAAATGTATTTTATGCACCAAGTAGACACTTTATACTACTATTCAACATTTTAACTGTTTCCCCTATTCTTCCTTGGAACGTACTTTTTTCAAATGTATTTTATGCACCAAGTAGACACTTTATACTACTATTCAACATTTTAACTGTTTCCCCTATTCTTCCTTGGAACGTACTTTTTTCAAATGTATTTTATGCACCAAGTAGACACTTTATACTACTATTCAACATTTTAACTGTTTCCCCTATTCTTCCTTGGAACGTATTTTTTTCTTGGAATGTATTTTATGCACCAAGTTAAACTACTATTCCAAATTTATATTTTCTACGTCAACTGGTTTTCGAGATATTGGTTTGGATAAACAGATATATAAACAGACTGAATAATCCCATAAGAGTAGGGTTTTTTAACCAGGTTTGTAACACTAAAAAACAAATAAATGTTTCAAATTCTCTTCTTTTTTTTCTCGTTAACAGTATCATAGTTGATATAGACGTTATATATCATCACGGGTGCCTTACGGCGTCCGAGACCGCCTAGACGGCCCCAGGGTACCCAGCGGAGGTGTTTTAATCCCACCTCGTCGTAGCCGATGGTATGAGTCTACACTGAACAAGTGGCTAGCTCGTCGCGATGTTTTGAATAGACTCAATAACCCATCTATAAACAGTTTCACAAGCTGGTATAGTGAAACCGGAACCGACAGCTTAACGTGCTCTCCGAGGCACTATAGTGGTGTTGTCAAACAAATGTACATAATTGTTTTAATTAAAAACTCATTGGTACACACCGGGATTCGAACCAGGGACCTAAGTGTTTTTAAGTCCAAGGTCTAACCAACTCGGCCACCTGATATAGACGTTGACGCGGAAAAAAGCTCTAGTCGTTCCACTACTCTGTGGCAATGCTTTATGAATTACAAATTGGTTTGAGTAATCAATATCCATTTCACGAGCCCCCGAGGACGTGCGTACTGCGCCTACAGTAATTGAAAGCAAGTAATTAATGTAACAGTTTCTATGATTGTGGAATTACTTGAGGGATATCACATTTCATTAATTGGATTACGACTAACCTTAAGTTATAACAAATTCAAAAACCACCAAGTAACCTGTTCTTGTATCGGGTTTAGTCTAGGGTTCACCGGTTTTCAGGAGATCGTTATTGGAGCACGGCATGTGAATTTCAGGTATCTACCTGATGTTAAGCAGACTTACAAAATCCATAAATGTGGTGGACCAATACATCGCCTTCTAACAACGTTGGCCGCTCTCACTATGCCGGCTATAACACGGCAATTAATATTACTTCATAAACAAAAATAGAGGCTATTAATAATTTTGATTTAATTTAATTTGAAGTAACAAACAATTGTACAATAATACAATAGTAAATAGACAGCCTCCGTGGACTAGTGCTTACGCCTCTGGCATTGTACCCGAAGGACATCGGTTCGATTCCCACCCATGGTAAAAAAATAGTAGTTTTATTTCTGTACAGTTTGTCATGGTGTGAGTGTTTATAAAATATAATATAAGTATTATATCTTTGCTAACATAGTACAAGCCTAGAGCTTAGTTTGTGACCAGAGCAATATGTGTTATATAAAGTTGTTGATCAATATAAACAACGTAATTCAGTAAATATTAGATTTGAGTAATTTATAACAATATTATAATAATAATAATTAAATATAGACGTGGTTGGTTATATACGTTTAACTTGTGAAACAATTTATGCATATACAGGGTGAATTTGAATGGATGTACTTTGGGCTAATATGATGTTCTGCTTATCAAATCGAACAACTTTTCCCATAGAACCATGTGTCGCAAATGAAAAAAAAAAAAGGCTTCCCCATACAAATTGGTCATTTTAATATTACTAGTTTGTATGGAGAAAACAAATTTTATTTTCATTTGCGACACAAGGTTCTATGGGAAAAGTTGTTCGATTTGATAAGCAGAACCTCATATTAGCCTAAAGTACATCCTTTCAAAGTCACCATGTATATATGACAGCCTCCGTAGACTAGTGGTTGCGACATTGGCATTAAATCCGGGGGTCGTTCGATTCCCACCCATGGCAAATAGATATTAGTACGTTTTTCTGTACAGTTTGTCATGGTCTGGGTGTTTATAAAATATAATATGTCATTGTTTCTGGTACACATAGTACAAGCCTAGAGCTTAGTTTGTGACCATAGCAATATGTGTAAAAAAAAAAAATGTTTGTCGTAATTCTACAAAAAAAAACTATATAATTAAAAAAATTTTTTTTTTAAATTTTATGTCATCTGAAAAACTTATACTTGGTAATCCAATATATTGTTAACTCACTGAAAAACCCTGTCAAACTTAATGTAACGCTGTCAATATTACTCGGTTGTTACGAGTATGGCAATTGGTTTCTTTGTACTCTAAGAAAAAAAATCAAAGGGTCAAAAATGTATTAGGTTATCGACACAAAAAAATATGCCCAGTACTTAATTTATGCCAGGACAAAAATATATATTATATAGTTTAGGTGGGAGGAAGATCTCTTCAACTTCGTTAAGCCGACCGACCAATTTTGTTACCACCGCCGATACAGCTGTATCTAGTGACTAGTGATCTAGTCATGTTTCGGTTTTAGTTAGTCTGTGGATTCACCGGTTTTCAGGAGATTACTGCATAGATTTCTGGTCAAGGTGGTAGTCTCCTTTTAGGGTGCTGTTACGAAATGGCGAATTGACGAAAAGGCAGCGAGTATATAAAATATACTTGATAATGCAATTCGTTTTTGTCGTCGCCCATTTCGTAATCGCATCGTTTAGCTGGCATAGTGGGAGCGATCAATGTTATTCAAGAACAATTATTGATTTACCCCATTCATGGACTTTGTAGGTCTGCTCACCACCAGGTAGATACAAAGTCACATGCCGTGCTCCAATAAAAAAAATGCCCTAATTGAAAACGCCTAAAAATTTAAACGCAAAAAATGCTTAAAAAACTTTATCCTAGTAATGACTAGCTTGATTATATCCTCTCCATCAAATTTTAGCGCAAACATTAATTGCAAAATAACAACCGGGGTTACTTTGTGCCCCCAGGGAAAGGTTTCTTAGTGGAACTAAATTGAGGCTGTTTCGCTTTACAGGGGTGTCGGATGTCAATTAGTATCGTTTGCTATGGCTACACAATGGAGCCTTTGCGTCTATTGCCTTCTATGTATTTTTACTGTATTGGAATGATTTTAGCAATTATTGGATGTATGTTCCTAATTCCCAACAACTGCTGAAGTACTCATTATGCTGTTTATGTATTAATATATATATATATATATATATATATATTAGGTATATAGTTTTGTGTGAATATATCTGTGTAGAATACATGTATTTGTATAAACACATAAATATATATTCATAAATATAAATTATTATATTAACTTATATTCAAAAGTCAAATATTTTTCATTACACCTATTAAAACTTATTATTTTAATTTTTTGAAGGTTTGTCAGATATTGCCCAAAGACTGCTTCTGTATTATCCAATAAAGTTTTATAAATAATAAAGGAAGTTTAAATATTCGAGTACTTATCAAGAATATAGAAGTTGCACAAAGATTAATGAATTTCGTGGTCGTTTTACAGGACACATTTCTTTGGTCTTTAGCCACAATTCACGGAGGATACACGTTTTTGCTAACGCAGCCACGTCGAATGAGCACGCGCAAACTTGTTTACATAGTTGAGTAGACGTCACATGCAGCCGACAAAATGATTAGTATGCGCGTGTCTAATCCGACATAAGAAAAAAATATATTGTAATATGTATGGTCTCATATAACAATCAATGCGGCTGAATTTCTTATTGACACAAGAAAATTTCTTATAATGTGCAAAAAGCCTTATGCCTAATTTTACCAACGATCCCTAACTCTAAAGGAGCCCCTAGATAAGAATTTTGACATATTTGTTATATATATAAGAGAGAGAGACAATGTTCTTAGCAAACCATGGATTCACCGTGCGGGTGCCGGGTCCATCGCGTGGTTGAAAGGCAGGGGAATGAACTGCAGCGTTCCCGGACTTGAGACCGCAAAGTAGGTTTAAAGGCCTTTTGAACTCTCACCTGCACTGTGTTCACTACCCTCTCTACTCAACCAACACTTAACCACGCCATGGACCCGGCACCCGCACGGTGAATCCATGGTCTGCTAAGAACTTTGTCTCTTCTCTCAGTGGCTCCCTTAGAGTTGGTGAAATCAGGCATTAGTGCTTCAAGGTAATAATGCCAAATGAATGGTAGTCCTATTATTATGGTTAATACTTATATAATGTATGATTATATTAATCGCAGGTCATGCATCGTAATTAGCCGCGGCTGTCACCGAGCTGATCGATCGGCGTCCGCGCGGCCTCAACACGACCGGCTATAAGTGCCGAAGCTCTGCCCATACATTATGTATTTGTACTCTTAATTGTATGCTTGAATTTTCAGGTGAAACTATGTTTGACCTTAATGCTGGGTAATAATGATAATCTCACGGAAATATTATCATGACTAAACCTGGAATATTAGGGCCAAGAACATCCTACGATCATAATATATCATAATTTACTAGAAGCTAACTGTGCTAAAATTAATTAGATAAGAAAGAGCGGGGCCATCTAACACAAGTACCTATACTAATAGGTAATTAGTACATTATCCCAAGCTATATAATGTTTGTAAAAAATAAAAATTGTTAAAGAAAATAAAGATTTTATTTATTTACATTATTGTCTAAAAATATTTATTTATTTTAATCAACAGCATCCCACAGCGGAAAAACTGTAAGCCATGGCAAGATTGAATTCCTGGTTATACATATCATCCCCTTTCCCCAAGGTGTGAGATTACAGCACGAACAATTGGGTATATGCAAAATTAAAGCTTTCCTATTAATTAGATCAGATTTAACTCAAAATTATAATTACCCAATTATATACGAACTAATAAATAAAAAAGCAGCGCCAGCCTATTGGTTAAGTTACTGCACAACTGATAACAAGGTTAAGCAGATGACCAAAATACAACGAGGCTATCTAAAATACCGCAATAAGCTCGCCACTTGTTAGGTGTGGCTTCCGAATACCATCGGCGAAATGAGGACGAGTTAATCCCTCTGTGGCCGTTTCAACGGTTTTCGGGAGCTAAAAAGGTACCCGTGATGGTATTTATTATTTACGAACCAGTTCTGCAAAAAGAAGAACACTGTGAAAACAATTGTAAAATAAAATGCAATGGTCCTCTGCGTTTAATATTAATTATGGAACATCATTCTGTACTAGCTGTCTGTATACAGTTGCGAGTATTAATTGCTGAACTACCATATATCACACTAATTGCAACTCATGACTTGACAGATTGAAGTCTGTGTTTCAAAATGGAAAATAATCCTCCTAAAAAAACTTCATAAAATAGTGGAGATATAGTGGTAGGTACCACTGCTTTCTCAATTATATACATATATTTTGTATCAGAGTAATATTTATACGTAATAGTCGACTTCTATATAATACATCAAACATGTATACATTTTAGCAAAGTCATAAACTATCTTTTAAAGGAATCTGATCTTCAAATATCGGCATTAAAACTTTTCGGAGACGCGTTTCCAAAGAGGCACAAACGTATTGTAGTATTGGGATGGGTCTCACGATAAATTCAGTAGAGGCGAGAAAATATTAAGCGGCTTTAAGCTATTTTCTTTTCATAAGTCCGAATCGAAATGAACTCATGGTTACAGAGAACTAAGAACACTGTCTCATAACATTCCAAGCAATTTATAACCTTCCTCTTGCAAATGCATTAATTGTCAATTTATATCATTTTACGACGACTCACTACACTTTATAGAGTCGCAAAACATTTCACCTGACATGTCATAAATTCCTTTACAGCTATCGAATTTGGCACCCCGCTGATATATCGTAATTGTGTATATGGGTGCGTGCGAAAGGGGTGGGCTGCTTTACCGCTTACCTCATTTGGCGGGTCGTCCCATACCGGTTATACTTTTACTCAGTTTGGGTAAAAGCTAATTTTGCCTAGAAAGAGCAGCTTTTTGTCTAAGGTATAATAATGCATGATAAATAGTATGCGTGTAGCATCACGGGTGCCTTACGGTACCCGAGACCGCCTACACGACCCCAGAGTACCAGCGGTGGGATTTTATGCCCACCTCGTCGTAACCGATGGTATTATGATTCTACACCGTACAAATGGTCACTTCGTCGTATTTGGATAGATTCAATAACCCATCTATGAACAGTTTCACAAGTTAGTATAGATCGAATGAAACAGTAGTATGTTAAAATTATATTTTTTTAATTATCCAAAGAGAGGAGAAATATTTGGCAATAAAATTTTATAGCTTCAATTTATATATTTTACCTAATAAGAAACACATCTAACACACTTTATTTGTTTCAGATTAATAATAATTAATAATAATAATAATTCTTTATTTCCACAGTAAAAGTTTTACAATATACATATATGCCATTGATCCCCACACTAGGCAGAGCCTGTCTTGTGGGAGTCATTATTACGGTTTACAGTAACAGTTACGGCAGAAAAGAATTTAAAAAGATTAAATGAAAATACAATTCATGTGATCGAATGAAACAGTAATAACAAAATAAATAATAAAGTTATCCACATCAATCAACTTATATTAAATCAAACTAAATTAAATCAAATTAAAATCAAATTAAATCATATATTATTAAATCAAATTAAATTAAATAGATCCAGTATTGAAGGTCAACGCAAATTAACAACAAGCATCCAGGAATGAGTGTAGACAATGGTTCATTTATACAGTGACTTTTATAAAGTTTTCAGTTTGTTCGTAGGACCAGGATATTAGGAGATTTTTTATTTGACCTTTGGCTACATGCAAACTTTTATTCTTCATATCAATCAACCTCACAATCTTATTATAAATAAAGGGAACCGAAAATGAACTAAATCTTTGAGCAAATTTAGTTTTTGTTTTGTAGGTGGGAAAAATAAATTTTCGTTTGGAGCACCTGTATTGATAGTCAGCACTATTGAGTGCTAGTTTATGTGCATATAGAGACGCCTTATGTATGTATAAACGCCTCACACTTAGCACCTTTGCATTTTCATAGAGGTTTACAGTTGGATAGCGAAAGGATTTTTTCAGCATTACCTTCAAGACTGATCTTTGAGCTCTTTCCAAGATTATAAGTGTTGAGGATGCACATCCACCCCAAGATAAAATACCGTATGTCAGGAGAGATTGTCATAAAGCTATATATACCCGTATTAAAAGCTCAGCATCCGCAACCTCTCGTAACGTCTTCATTATACGAATATTTTTTCTAGTTTTTTTACTTAAGGCCTGGATATGTTGGTTAAATGATAGTTTATCATCAACAACGATTCCCAGATATCTTATGGACTGCACTCTCTCTATGTTTTCACAGCAGCAAACTACTCGGGGACCAATGCATTTATGAATTATTAGGCTGCTAAAAGTTTCATCTGGAGCAGAAGCTAAAGTTTTGTGAAAACAGGTGAATTTAGTTTTAGTTGCGTTCAACGTAAGTAAATTGGAATCCAACCAATTAGCCACAAGTGTTAAACCCTTTTCTACGATAGAGTGACATTCCCTCCAAGTTTCACCGCAAAAGATAATGGCAGTATCATCAGCATAACTAATGAGTTCTGCATTTAGCGGATTTATTGAAGAGATGTCATTTATGTAACACAGGAAAAGTGTAGGACCCAAAATACTTCCTTGTGGAACGCCAAAATTTAAACTATAGGTGTTACTAGTGTAAGGACCCACTTTTACCTTTTGCTTTCGGTTTGACAAATAATTTTGGAACCAGTCTAGTGCACAACCTCTCACCCCAAAACATTCAAGTTTCTTCAGAAGTATCGGAACAGAAACGGTATCGAACGCCTTTGCAAGATCAAGAAAGATGCCGATACACGCTCGGCCCTTGTCAAGGTGTGAAGAAACAATTTTGGAAAGTAAGTCTACAGCATCTTCAGAAGATTTTAATGCCCGGAAACCAAATTGTCTATTAGTGAGGAGTTTGTTGTCTTCCAGATATTTGACTAGTCTCTTATTTACTAGCCCCTCCAACAGTTTTGAAAAAGTGCTAAGCAGAGAAATAGGGCGGTAATTAGATGGATCGCTTTCGGACCCACCTTTGAAAATTGGTGTAACTAAAGCGATTTTCCATATTTCAGGAAATATACCAGTTTTTAGGCTCAGATTAAAAATGGCAGTCAGCGGCGTTACAATAAATTCTTTAACAGATTTAATTAAAATATTTCCTATACCGTCAAATCCAGGGGCAGAGTTAATTTTAAGTTTACTTATCAGACCGGAAACCTCAAATTCGTCTGTTGGGATCATAAAAAACGAATGAGGTGATAATGTTGAACATTTTTTACTAGCTGCCAGGGACTCCTGGGTTTCGTTAAGACGGTTGAGAGTTATATTTGCTAGATTTGAACCTATATTTGAAAAATATTTATTGCAGTTGTCTAATGATGTAATGGGATCATTTTCCAATTTTGTAAGTTCAAAGGGCGTTTTAGATTTTCTATTAGTTATACTGTTAATGGTGTTCCAGAGAGGGCACGATTTTTTTAGATTTAGGTTTATCTCATTTCTGAAGTGTTCATTCTTAAGTCTACGAAGAAGAGAAACGTAGAAGTTTCTGTAACGAGTGAAAATATGTTTCTTTATAAAATCGCTGGGATGTTTTCGTGAGTCGGCATGTAATTTATCTTTGTGCTTGGAGCATCTAATCAGACCCGGTGTTATCCATGGCTTTAAAATTAGTTTTGCACGACTAATCTTAATATTTCGTGAATGGTTAGTTATTATTCTTATTAGAGTACACATAAAAATGTTAGAGGCGATATTTACAGTAGAGCTGTGCAAGACTGGGGACCAATCGACTTCAGCAAGTTCGGCGGCTACGGCATCATAATCTATCTTTGTAGATATTTTGTCCGGGACCAAAGGTTTACTTTGGGAATTAGTAATTCCGATCATAGTTATATTATGATCTGTGATATCTGTGATACAGTTCACGGATTCATAAGAGCCACCAGTCTGAACGAAGATATGATCTAAACATGTTTTATCATGTGTTGGCTGGTTAATTGCACTTATGAAACCAAGCTCTGCCATGAGACAGAGATACTGCGATGTCAGGGATTCGGTTCTTGTAGATTCACAGATATCGATGTTAATATCTCCGGTCACAACAGAGCAGGGGCCATGGTTAAAAATTTCAATTTCAGATGCAAGAGATTTTATGAATGAGTAAGGATTACTAACATATACTGTAGGGGATCGATACACTGCGAAAAGAGAAATACACTTTGGCACACAAATGTAAAGACAGTTAGCGTCACAGATCAGTAGTTCTTTTACCGTTACAGATAAATTATTCTTGACATACACTATAACACCGCCTGCTCTGTTTATATACTTCATAGTATTATATGAGGTATATCCCTCAATTGATCTTACAGTTGTAGTACCTTCATTAAGCCAGCACTCGGTAAGTACCACCAAGTCGTATTCAATGTCAAGGCGTGAAAACGCGACTAGAAAATTGTCGAAATTTCTTTGGACACTTCTGATATTAAGACTCATAATTTTTATGTTGTACTTTGATATAATATTACTACAATCCTCGAGTGAATTAACGATATGACAATTTATATTATCGTATTCGTCAATCCTGCGTACCAAATCTAGGGTGGCCATAATGGCCAGTAAAATTGACTGTTATGTGTTAAAAGTATTCGGGAAGGATTAATATTGTCATTTTTATAATTCGAGAAAAAATATGGTAAATTTGCAGTGAGTATCAATAAACAATATTTTTTTTAGATTTATCAAACTGTTAATTTTTTTGTTGTTGTTGGGATCCACATTTACCTCAGTATTCAAAACCATTCTCAGGCGAAAAAACAAAACTAACGATAAATTATTTACCAATAATAACAAGTAAATTATTAATATTACATTATTACAATACATGAGCCAAATGAAAAATAGAAACAGACCAAGAATAATTAATAAAATTATGTAGGTAAATTGCATATTATTAAAACATAAATTATAACAAATTGAAAACAAACCACGGTTTTTGGCTGTAATGTAAGAAAAAAACGAGTAGTTAAAATAAATTAATTCAAAATTATTTTTTAAATAGATAACAAACTTGAAAAATAATAGATATATTCTGGACACGTAATATACTTTCACAATTAAAACTAGGTTAGTATGTAAATAAAATAAAAACAAAAACATGCCCGATACACTGTTAAGCTTTGCTAAATGCGCTAACCTCCTGAAATGGCTGCTTGGATGAGAAAACATTTTGTAGGTCATCACTTGACTTGATTTGTATTGCTGGACTTCCGGTATGCTTTCGGGTATAAATTGAGCCGTTTTTTGTCCAACAGTATTTGTAGTTTTCTTCCTTTGCTCGCTGCCGGGCGTCACGAAACAACAATCTGTTAGAGTAAGTCAGACGCTCATTAACAAAAACTTTTCTATCAGCAGCATTTTCAACTAAATCCTTATTGTTAAGGTTTCTTCGAAATTTGGCATTCCTTATAAAATTACTACATTTACGAAAAAAAACATTATGTTTATCATCATCAGACAAAAATCTGAAAATGCAGCACTCATGCTTGTGGAAGTAGAATTACAATTAGAGGTCTCAATTCCACTTTTTTTTTCATAAGTTGACTCTTTCATAAAAGTATAATAAATGTCGGTTGTCTACTATTATAAGATGTGTACTATGTTCTAAGATGTCTTGTGTAATTTGCATCCAATAACTGCGGGCCACACTCTGCAGGTCTCTCCATCCAGCCGGTCACCAATGGACCCCTACGCATTGGTACCAATACGTAGTCTCACAAAGGTTTGTTTGCTGCAACGCTTATCCATTCTGGAGTCAACAGAAGTTGCCCCCACTGCCGTTTCAACTTACGGACTGTTTCTTCTTTACAGACTTTATGTTTATTTACCTTATTGACATTGGTTCTCCTACGAATATGTATTGATATACAAAGAATGAAAACAGAATAAAATACGTAAGTCTTAAGATGGACAGATTCTCCATATGTCTAGCAGATCATAAAACGTACTACGTACCATCATAGGTACCCAGCAGAGAGGTTTAATTGCCTCATCGTAGCCGATGTTATTTTGAGTCTACCCAAACTAGTGGTAAGCTCATCTCGGTTCGGTATTTGTATAAAATTATAATTGTTTTACAAGTCGGTATACGGTACCGCGAAGTGAAATTAAAATTTGGGTCCGATAATACTCTACAGTTTATTAAGCGGTATACGTGTTTCTAGAAACTTACTACTTCTATACAATACATCTTGTGAAGCTTTATTATTGTCATTGCCTAAAAAACAATACAATTTAAAAATAATACTTTTATATTATTACTATACATAAACAATATATTATATTACGCATTTATTAATAAAGGTGCATATCGCACCACATTTATTCAATTGTTAGTTTTTAACATCTTTTACAGCGTCTATTACAGCGTGTACGTAATACTCTATTTAATCTGTGATACCTCACGCATATTTTTTAGATTTCAGATTTCATTAAAAAAAACAGTTAATTCTTTTTCAAATAAACGAAATTAGTTTCTCGTAATAATTTTTTTTTTTTGTTTTCGTCGGAAGCCCATTCGGCCAAACACATAAAATACGAGCTACTAAGAAATTATGGGACATCACAAGTTGTCAGGTTTCCATCCTAACAGTATTGCGGTATCTATAATTTTGTATTTGTTATTAAGTACTCTCAGCCAATTTATAACGCGAGAGGGCAATTACCGAAGCTTCCTCTCGTTTTCGAGGTCTAAATGTCGTTTGAAGATATAATTTAGCTGGAGCCGCCCTAGGCCACTTGATCCCTGTAGGGTTAGCGCTTCCCTTGATGCCTATGTGATTGGTTCGCCCGTTTACCAAATAGCATTCGTCCCCTTTTCATGTTACGAGTAGATGCGTAGTTTTATACGCACTTTATTTTTATTATAGTTTTTATTTGTAGTTTAAACAAAATCACGATTTTTAACGGCAGGTTCTCATTTTTGGTTTTAGTCTGTGGGTTCACCGGTTTTCAGGAGATTACTGCTTCGATTTATTTTCGGGGTGGTAGTCTCCCTTTAAGATGCGGTTACGAAATGGGTTGTTGTATTGGCGATAAGGCTGCGAGTATATTTAAATATGCTCGAAATGTAGTTCGCCTTTGTCGTTACCCATTTCGTAATTGCACCTTGCAATAATGTTGTTTAAGAACAATTATTGATTGAACCCATTCATGGACTTTATAGCTGTGCTCACCACCAGGTAGATAGAAGGTCACGTGCCGCAACTATTACTTCCTGGTGGCTCTTGTGTGGTAGCTTAAGCGACGAGTTCCCTGGGTACCCAAGGAATGCAATATCTTCGTTGTCTTGTGAACCACTAACATGCCACGCAATTACTATTTGTTAACATTACTACGTTGGAACAAAACTTCACACCGCCAAAAATCTGACAATTATTTGTAGGCGCCTAAATATATAGCGAAAGAAACACTACACACCAAATTAACAATCTATATTATTAGCGGCCGCACAAGTATTACTCCGAACAAAACCATCTTCACCACACAACAGAACTATCTGTTTTTTCTTTTTTCCTTGTGTCAAGAACAAAAAGGCAAGCTTTTGCCCATGCAGCCTTATCAATACCGTACACGATTAATAGCATTATTTTTATAAAATAAAATAAATAACTGTTTGTTACTGAAATAATAGTATTTTTAATTTATATTTTATTTATTTTTACGAATTATGTGCCTACACGCTACGGCACGTGGGTAGTCGCACATGCTACGCTGCGGCGTAACTGCGTAGTCTTTTTATTGTGTTTTTACAGTTAGCAGGTGTAAAAACTAGAAAATTGTTCGAGGAACAAATTACTATTTCCTTTCGCACCGAAAATTTTACTTGTCACTATCTGTTTTTTTAAATTTGGATTTGAGTCATATTTTTACGATTTGTTTTTTAAATGTGTCCAACATCATCGAGCATGTATGTGAATAATGGACGAGGCAAAAGGAGTATGAAGAGTACACGGAAGGGGGGTACTCGGCATCTACTGAGCAGCTGGCATGCAAAGGCGAACGGAGAATGGGCCAGATCTCCTGGGACAGTCTACTCCGGAGGAGTACAGACTCCTGGGTCTGAACCTCATACAAAATTTTGCAACTGACATCAGGGGAAACACGGAAGGGGAGTACTCGGCATCTACTGAGCAGCTGGCATGCAAAGGCGAACGGAGAGTGGACCGGATCTCCTGGGACAGTCTATCCCTAAGGAGTACAGACTCCTGGGTCTGAACCTCATATAAAATTTTGCGACTGACATCAGGGGAAACACGGAAAGGGGGTACTCGGCATCTACTGAGCAGCTGGCATGCAAAGGCGAACGGAGAGTGGACCAGATCTCCTGGGACAGTCTACCTCGGAGGAGTACAGACTCCTGGCTCTGAACCTCATACAACACTTTGCAACTAGTATCAGGGGTAACACGGAAGAGGGTTATGTAGAAAATATTATATGGGCGAAATGCCCTGATATTCAGCAGCCCTAAGGAGGGACTTGACGTGAAGAAGAATAATGATTACATATTGCATGCCCGTAGAGGATTAAAAATACAAAGCTCTTAAGACTTACAAAGGCGATACCTATAGCTACTATAATAAATTACTAACTTGTTAATATATTATTTTTAGCCTTACGAGGTAAAAACAAATAATTAATTGTGAAAAGCTTAATTTGGCTGATGAAATATTTTAATTGGTAAAATTGAACTTTAATTATAATGGCATGTTTAAAGCTCATAAGTTAATCCACAGACATGTGGAATGTGAAATGCTAATTAAGTTAAATCGAATAATTATTATCATAAATAAATTGGTACTCATATAGAGATATTGTTTATAGAAACCCGGATTTTAGTGTACTAAGGTTTAGTAAATTTAAGCTAAATGCGCATTTGTCCGAGATCAGTGCATTTATAGAAACATTTTCCAACCAGTGCTGGTTAAAATTTGGCTGTATATTATAAACAAAAACGGTGTCAGAAAGTCACACGTCCCATATAAAATGGGGATCAGATGCAAATCAGCACTGCAGCATTCATACCTTCTGTAGCCAATGCTGAGCTGATTACCTGTTTATCACTACGCACAAGATATGTTTAGGTTGCCCGCTATATGTCAGCCATTTCTAAATGTATTTTTTTTGTACTGCATACTGTATAGCTTTGTTAATAGGCGATAAAATAAATGTTCTTCTTTATAAATGTTTTTTTTTGTTTGGGGCTCGGCATGTGACTTTACCAACTAATGGCAAGCAGACCTACAAAGTCCATGAATGAGATCTAACAACGCATTTTCGTTAATTACAAAATTGGTAAAACTCCATGTATAGATATATATTTCAATATACGCATGCATATATATATATATATATATAAAGGCAATTATTAGGATAAAATACAACGAAAATTATACTATCTTCATTAACTCAATAACATATCAGGCTATAATAGTAATTGCTGAAATTAATTATAACATTGAATAGCAATATAGGCATGTTGGTAATGCTGACGGCGGACTGGGTTCGAATCTAATCCCCACCTAATGAAGTAAACATGATCAGCTCAATAGGCATTGACTCTACGGTTTCGCATTAGCGACTAAACAATCTCAATGATGTAATTTCGCTAAACAATGTTGCTATTCAATCAGAAATTTGTAATCAATGACGCTTTGTTATTATTATAACTATCATAGTTTTACCTACTGGTTTCGTTTCTGCCTATACAGATGCCGAACCTGTTAAGTGACCTAGTCATGTTTCGGATTTAGTCTGGGGTTCATCGGTTTTCAGAAGACTGATGCATCGATTTCTTGTCGAAGTGGTAGTTTTCATTCAGGGTGCAGTTACGAAATGAGTGTAAGTAAAATAAGTAAAAAAAAATACTTTATTTCAAACTTATTGAGCGAGTTACCAACGTGTATATTTCAGCAAATATATTGATTTCGTTATTTTTTTTTAATTCGATTAAATAGGTTGGTAGTTGTTTTATTATTAAGTAATTAAAAAAAAATGTGATAAATTGAAACTGCTTTTTTCGGAATCCTAAAAATGCAAGTATTTACTAAAACTCTGCAAACCTATAGACTGGTTCTAAAGCAAGACTAGCTAACTTGCGCAATTTAATATTTGAAACGGCGGTAGCAGGTAATAAAAACCTGCTGGCTTATAATATAGAACAACAAGATTACTCTAAAGGCATTGCTAATTTGGTTAAGAATAGTGACATTATGTGCGAAGCCGCCACACCTAATCAGGATGATAATTTGAATAACGAACTCGCGTCGAATTTCCTCACTAACGAAGGGGCGCTAGAGGGCGCTACTCTCGCAATTACATGGTATAGTAATGAACACTGACAACCTAGCCACCATGTTGATAATGACTACCTAATATTGTAAGTTAATGCCATGAATGCCTAATTTATGTAGTAAAAGATTACAAGTTTAAGTTCTAGCTTATGCCTACTTTACTATAGGTGAAGGGTTGGAAGGTTGTATTTAGGTTGTACTTGTTAATATGTGGCTCTACTGATCAAATCGAACAACTGTCCCATGGACCAATTTGTTGCACATGTAAAAAAAATTTGGCTTCTCCATATAAATTTTCATTTTAACATTACTAGTTTGTATGAGAAGGCAATTGTTCGAAAAAAAGTTGTTCAATTTGATCAGTAGAACCTCATATTAGCCCAACCTTTAAAGTTACCATGTACGCTATATATAGGTAAGTTATTTACACCTAGGTATATTAATAAAATATCAGGTATTAAAATTAATTCAATAACTGATTTAATATTTGGACTATACCTTTTACGCCATGCTCTGAGAATGTATGTAAACAAATTAACCAAGAATTCTCAAACAACATTCCATAAGTAATAAAATAACTTTATAATAATATGTTATTTACAAATGAAATTATTTAATTTATGTCACCCAGCAAATTACCGTTCAATTTACATGTTGAATAAACTAATTTATTGTTTAACTATATTCTCAGAGCATAGCAAAGATACCTATACTCTATTGTATAGGTATCTTTTAGAATATTATAAAACCCCCAAATGTTGTATGTTACAAATACCTATTTAGTAATCCAGTCCCGTAATATAGGGCTTATTTGTATGGACCTTTTCAAATGTATTTTGTAAAATAAACCATAAACTATCGCGTTTTAATCGAATACGAAATTTGCTAAAATGTCGAATGTTAGGTTAGGTTATTCGTAATATATTCGTTCATCCTACGTTTATACATCCAGCGAGTCCTAATGAGAATGCAGATACTCTTCTATTCTTTACAATGTAAATATTAAAATTCATCACCATTCTATTTAATTATAATGTGTATTATATCGTTGCTTCTGGTACACATAGTACAAGCCTAGAGCTTAGTTTATGACCAGTGCAATATATGCAAATTGTTCTACATACTCGTATATTTTTTTTAAACCATCACGGGTGCCTTTTTGGCTCCCGAGAACCGATTAAACGACCTCAGGGCACCCAGCGGAGGGGTTTTTAATCCCACCTCGTCGTAGCCGATGGTATGAGTTTTCAGCGAACAAGTGGCTTGCTCGTCGCGATGTTTGGATAGGCTTAATAACCCATCTATAAGTTTCACAAGTTGGTATAGTGAAACTGGGACCGACAACTTAACGTGAACACTGCAATATATGCAAATTGTCCTACATACTCGTTTTTTTTTTTAATCCATCACGGGTGCCCTTTTGGCTCCCGGGAACGGATTAAACGGCCTCAGGGTACCCAGCGGAGGGGTTTTTAATCCCACCTCGTCGTAGCCGATGGTATGAGTTTATAGCAAACAAGTGCTCAATAACCCATCTATAAGTTTCACAAGTTGGTATAATGAAACTGGGCCCGACAACTTAACGTGCTCTCCGAGACACTATAGTGGTGTTGTTAAACAAATGTACATACATTTTTAGATTAAAAACTCATCGATACACAACGGGATTTGAATAGGGGACCTAAGTGTTTTTAAGTCTAAGGTCTAACCAACTCGGCCACCACGTATATATATATATATATATATATATAATATTCTTGACTAAGTAATAGACTTAAAATTAGATTTAGTATCTCTATTTGACGTGTTTCAGCGTTGGGTATTTGGTTTGGGAAGTAACGAAATGTCCAGGCAGAGAGGTCCATATATCTCAATTTGTTTTGATTTAGAGACCGGCACAAAGGGACATCGCACTGCACCACATTTCTCTATTGCCAGGTCATGTTGCGGTCCTAGGTAATACGAGGTAAGTTTTAAACAATATATTAAAGGTATGTCAAATTCAAATATTAGAAGAATAACATATATATTAATAGAGAAATTAGAATGCAGTTATTTTAACATTAATAATATATTATATTTAAGAAATATAAAAGTAAAAATTTTTTGCTGTCATTTTTTTATTCGATGCCATGTTTAATAGATTTTTAAGTCAAACAAGATTTTAATATCTAATAAATTCTTACTCGCAAATTAAGCTTTATTTCCAATTAGTGTCATAACGATAAATCTAATGTAAACATTTTCTTACTTTAAAAATTATAGTTAAAAACTATAACTATCATTGCTAGAATCAATGCAGCATCTACTGTGCCAGTGCGATGCAAGGGCCATACACAGATTAAAATACCTGCAACAGGCTTACCCGGAACCGGAAAGCTACAGGCTCCTCAAACTGGAGGACGTCCTCAAATATGTCTGCAGCATATTCGAGGATGGGAAGGACGAGTGAGGGGTAAAGGACTGGGGAATACACAAAAGATCCCACTGGGTTGAAGTGTCCTGACTGATGTCAGCCCCAAAAAACTAATAAGATAAGATAACTATCTAAATATCTTTGTCTTTTTAATGAAAGAGAGAAATATCACGTGTGTAGAGGCTCGAGCGGATAGTTTTTCGGAGAATTTTTTCACGATAAACTTTATTCTGCAACTTAAATCAATAATAAATGTACATCAACTGCATATTATCAAAGAATATTTTATTTAACACGTTTCATATTTATGAGAAGTATACTTTGTGTTTGATATGCATTTGAAATCCATTATATTCTTGATCAAATCAAGTCATCTAAGAAGTTATTTTATAAATTGAACTCTTACACAGGAGTTCAATTTATCAATATTATGTTATGTGAAAAAAAAATCAAGCACTCTCTTTAATGTACGAATAGCAAAAGACAAAAGTTGGCTCAATAATATGTATCATCACGAATGCCTTACGGCGCCCGAGACCGCCTAGACGGCCCCAGGGTACCCAGCGGAGGGGTTTAATCCCACCTCGTCGTAGCCGATGGTATGACTCTACACCGAACAAGTGGCTAGCTCGTTGCGATGTTTTGAATAGACTCAATAACCCATCTATAAGCAGTTTTACAAGTTGGTATAGTGAAACCGGGACCGACAGCTTAACGTGCTCTCCGAGGCACTATAGTGGTGTTGTCAAACAAATGTACATATTTTTTTGAATTTAAAACTCATTGGTACACACCGGGATTCAAACCAGGGACCTAAGTGTTTTTAAGTCCAAGGTCTAACCAACTAGGCCACCACGTATATAATTGACTCAATATAATAAATATAATAATAAAAATAAATTATTTATCATAAATTCCGCAATTCTTTGCCTGTAACGCCTGTTTAAATTTATATACAATTTATATTTTTTTAATGTTTAAAAAAAATATTGAACCTGCCTTTAACGTCGACTGAAACTAATTTATCATAGATTAGGATTCTTGAAAATAATTCAACAACGGCCGAGCAAGTCGACCAAGAAATACTACCAGGGTGGTTAGCTAGGGAGGACTTGATGTACGGCTTCCCCGACTGTTGCAGGAACGACAATCGTATTTCGCTTCAAACTTACAATATTAATGATTTGTAAACAGTACTGTAGTAGGTGGGTAGCTGTCATTAATCAATAAAATAATATACATTACTAATTCCATTACCAATTAAATTTAATTATTTTCACGTAGGCATTACTGATATAGCATAATGCCTCCAATGAGATTAAGGGGATATTTAATAAATCTTTAATTTTAAAGTTCTGTAAAAATTTTGTAGTCAGTAGCTTATTAATTGATTTATCATTACGGTTTTTTTTATTGGAGCACGACATGTGACTTTGTATCTTTCTGGTGGTGAGCAGACCTACAAAGTCCATGAATGGGGTCAATCAATAGCTGTTCTTAAACAATATTGATCGCTCACTCTTTGCCGGCTAAATGATGCGATTACGAAATGGGGGACGACAATGACGAATTTCATTACGAGTATATTTTAATATACTCGCTGACTTATTGTCTATTCAACTACCCATTTCATAACCGCACCCTGAAAGGAGACTACCACCTCGAAAATAAATCGATGCAGTAGTCTCCTGAAAACCGGTGAACCCACAGACTAAAACCGAAACATGAATGTGTCACTTGACGGTTTTTACATCTGTATGGGCGGTGGTAACGAGACCGCTCAGCCGGCCTAACGAAGTTATAGAGAGTAGACGGTTGCCTTATGGTGCCCGAAACCGTCTCTAGGCGACCTCAAATGAATTGGATTTCAAATCTACAGTAAAGAAATAGAGCTTATTGCAGTTTTTATAGACTTAATAAAATATAGTATAATATAAATAGTTTAACATAACATAAATATATAAATTAATAACTTTAAACATAGTTTAAAGTCTTCATATTTCTTGAAATATAATAATTTATCAATAAGGACTAGGTGTGCGTTTGGATCATGCCTCGGCAACAGGGGTGTCCCAAGGCGATCCTCGGTCCCATCGGGGTCGAATGGCGCGCTACTATTCGGTTAGACTGCCATTTCCACCAATAAATGTTTCACATCTCTTGTTTTTTATAAGTTTGATATCTGTTATCGAAATTAAACGCACACTGAAACAGAAATTTCTATCTTTGTATGATAAAAAAGTATTCCTACCGAACACAAGCTATAGTACCAATGGTGTGGTGTAGGACTAGGTGGTTAGCTGGTTCTTTTGACTCGGTTCCAATCGTTATCTGCCTTGAAAATGTGTCACTGAGGCGACCAAACTTACCAGTCTTACAAACATGTACACATATGCTAGGGTTCATGTTTTTTTTTTTATTATCTTATAAAAAAACATTATGTAAATTATCTATAAGTATTACAATGCTAAATGATAATTTCATACCAATTTGAAATATAAACAATATGTGCATTTATAATTTATCACATTTTGAGATAATGGATTCTGAATTGTATTGTAGTAGCAACTTAGGTTGATCTAACAAAAAAACTATTATTAATGTGACATTTTTAATTATACAAAAGCGGCCCCAGCCTAGTGGTTAAGTCACTGCGCAACTGATAACAAGGTTAAGCAGATGACAACAAAGCCGGCCTGGGATGGGTGACCGCTTTATACAACGAGGCTATTTCATCATAAACACCGCTACAAGCTCGCCACTTGTTAGGTGTTGCCTCCGAATACCATCGGCGAAATAAGGATGGGTTAATCCCTCCGCTGGGACTCTGAGACCGTTTAAACGATTCTCGGGAGCCAAATAGGCACCCGTGATGGTTTTTTTTTATTTTTAATTATACAATTACTTAACATCAAACAAATAAGAAGAAAATTATTCTAGTTGATTGATTTAGGTAAATTGACTTCTGAAATGGGCAGAGGATAATAATAATTCAGAGAGTGAGCGCGCGCGCCTGGCGTTGGCTTCGTCCGCCACGTATCACCCCCACTACTGGCACCCGCATTAGTTTTTCGCTAACAGATTATATTTGTGACAACCCTGTGCTGTATATTATTTGAGTCCGTATACGATTTTTTATGTATTCTCGTACCTAATACTGTATTATAAGCCACCCGGACATTTGACTCAAAATGTATGAAACGAAGGTAAACTAATAACCTATACTTGGACATGTGCTGAGCTGCCTGAATGCACGTGGTAACACTGACATCTCTAGGTACAAAAAAAAAATCTGTCAAAAGGTAGGGCTGAGGTATATAGGGCAAAGAGTGTACATTCCGAACCGTTAACTTCGAGGTACCTATACAGCCTCCATAGGCTAGTGGTTGCGCCTTTGGCGTTGTATCCGGAGGTCGTGGGTTTGATTCCAACCCATGGCAAAAAATATTAGTACGTTTTTTTTCTGTACAGTTCGTCATGGTCTGGGTGTTTATAAAATATAATATGTAATATATCGTTGTTTCTGGTACACATAGTACAAGCCCAGAGCTTAGTTTGTGACCAGAGCAATATGTGTAATTTGTCCTACATATTATTATAATGAGCTCTTCTAAAATAGGATCGATTGTCACCAAAAATTGTTTTTGGGTGAAATGTTGCCCCGCTGAAAGTTTGCACCCTATACCTAGTAGATAATATAATGTGCAATTATATCAAAATAAATAATTACTGTAAAATCTATACAAAGTCTCTATCTGATAGAGACTTGAAGGTCTTTTACGAGAACAAGATTCATGAAAAAGCCCGTCTATACGATACGTGTTTTGTTTTGTGAAGTATTGTGAAACCCATGTTCGACACCATCCTTCTGCCAAGTGATCAGGATAAATAGTATTCATGATAGAAAAGATGCTGGTTAACAAGCAGAAGAAGATGAGGACGGAATAGTATTCAAGTATATATTTATGTTCTAATTTAATTTATTGTCTTATTAATAGCCCGTTTCTAATTCGTATACTGAAAGGCAAGCCTCGACAAGAAATCGATACTTGTATAAGATTAGGTGGTTAGCTGGTTCCATTAATATTTTGATTTGCCATGCAATAGTGCCACAGAGGCTAGTTAGCATCAAGTAATATAGAAATACGAGTTAGAACCACCTGACCTTCATCGATTATATGCCTGAATATCTCTAAGTAATAAATTCATTTTTATATAATAAATATTTACTTATGTCACTTGTACTTATTGCTTTGGTAAACGATCTAGCTGCTGAACCGATAGTGTTCTATTTTTATTTATCAGCTAAAAGCCAGCGCTTTTCGAAACGTGTAAAACTAACAGTAAATCCTAATTTATTTATCCTCAAAAGCGTAGTCAACCTAGTATCCATATTCCGAATGACCATTTCAGGAGATTGGATTGGTTGTCGTTCCTGAAATAGCGAACCATTGCGCGTATGGTTTTATGGCAGGCCTGGAAAATATAACTGGTAACGCATTTTCAGGGTGCACTAAAGGATCGGCATGTGCGGTGGAAGGCTTATGGCTGAGTGAGGATGAATTTTTAAAAAGTACTAACTTCGGCCAGAATGTTGGACCTTTCGTTGTTTGTTTATTTTAGAGAGATAGCTGTAAATAGAAGGTTTATTGGCGCCAGCTTGTGGAAAGCGTATACAATTCTTTATACACGGTCGTACTATTTTTGTCTCTGAGTCAGGACCAACTTTTGTTTTATATATTCTCTGTTCATTCTAAAGGGCGTACGATATAGTCAAATATCATAAATTTTACGATATTTCGACGTTTTGTTAATACTTTATACAGGGGTTTTTAAAATATATTATTTAAAACATGTATTTATATTAAAATTAAATTTCAAGCAGGTGGGCAATTCTCGCGCTTTCGACATTCGTTCAAAAATATCGAACTTTAAACGAAATAAATAATAAATATTAATTAATAAATATATAAATATTGAACGAAAAATGACATATTTAGTTATTTTTCGATTAAAAATCTCGAATCGAGATGAATGTCGAAAGTGCGAGAATTGCCCACCTGGGTTTATTTCTTCATTCTAAAACAATTATTTAATTTCCAGTATTATATTAAAAGAATCTTAAGTTTCTCTAAGCATCTACATAATATGATACATAAATAACACTTACGTAAATTGGAAGTCGGCCATTAAACGAGAAATTTCCCCCACAATAAAAGCTAATTAGAAAGCAAACAAGTCAAAAAGAAAGTTTTTAAGAAAACAACGCATTCCAAATGGCAGCTGCTTGAAAAGGGTTAGTGTAAATTTAATTAAGGAGCAGATTAATAAAATACTTTTGTTTAAAATGGACCGGTTTGCGTTCTATTTGGATAACTCTTAAATTGAATTTCGTGGGAAACCGTAGCTTTTGGTTACATATTTTCGAAGGTCTATTGTTTTGTTTGTAAGTCAGAAATACCTCACATTGTTAGCAATCTGTCTATTATTCCGTATTCTGTTATCTTCTGCATTCAGTAGGTTTCTATAGTGCCTATTTGGTAAGTAGATTTAAGACATACCTATTATTGCGTACCTATTGTTTAAGTTTAACAGGAATTATTTCCAATAAATTAAGCACTGAATTATTATCTGACTGATTGAATATTATTTTACCACATTACTTGCAACTTCAATGGACTGATAATAAATACAATAAATGCTGGTTTTATACAGAAATTGTTGTACGAAAAGTTGTCAATATTTATTATACATATAGATATACAATATTATATTATTTATTTATTAATAATACTATACTATTATATTTTATATCGTTATTGATTTAATAGAATATGATTATATAGCTAGCGGCTTATTATACGTACTATTTATTAGCTATATACTTTAAATCACTAATCCTGGCTATATAGTTAGCCTTTATCCGGGTCAAAGGAATACAAATTAAGACACGGCCTTTAAAAGTTAATAGAAACCAGAAAAAGCTAAAAATATTTAATATAATAGAATTTATAATATAAAAATTGCTATATTCTTTAAAAAAAAAAGCACCAACGTGTGCAATGATCATTTTGTAAAAATCTTAGAATATTATATAAACAAGTTTGGCTTAGGTGTCATTTTAAGACGCTAGAAATACATCAGCTAAAATTTGACCCATGTTCTTTATTAGGTACCTAGGTATATTTTTTATGTAGACTTAAAAAAATACCTCACGGATTTAAACCTCGTGTACCAATGCGTTTTTCATATAAAATAATGTACAACACTAATATATATTTTTAAGCGCTCTACGTGAAGCCGTCGATCGTCGATTTTGCTACGAGTAAATCAAATTGAGAAACTATTTATAAGTATGAAACCAACCTATGAAATATCTATAGGAAAATTGCGATGGTCTTACCACTTATTTGGTGAGGAATATACTATTGGCTGAGATAATGTGAAAATAAAAACCCACCGCTGGGTATACTGAAATCGTCTATAGGTCAGGATGCAACCACTATGGACGCATCATTTTTACTATACTAATAAAAATAATAATTTTTATTTGCCGTGCCTATTTGACACTTTCTATTAGGTGGGAACAAGGTTTCTATAATGACGTTAGACTGACATACCAGTTTCCACCAGTACCATCGCCAGATGATACCAGTTACCATTTATAGATGGAAAAACTGTCAGGTGGAACATGATTAAGTATTCATGTTTCGGTTAGTCTGTAGGTTCACTGGTTTTCAGAAGTATCCATTTATTGTCGAGGTGGTAGTCTCTTTTTAGGGTGCGGTTACGAAATAAGCAGTTATTTAACAATGAGGCATCGAGCCTATTAAAGTAGGCTAATAAGCCAAATCTGCTTTGTAGCCCGCCCATTTTATGTTAGCGATCATTTAGTATGAGCGATCAATGATGTTAAAGAACAATGATCCATATCATGAACATTGTAGATCTCCTTACCTCCTTAGGTAGATGCAAGGTCTTGTGCCGTACTCCAATAATAAAAAAAAAACTCTGCGACGAGTACTCCACTTTTTCGGTGTAGATTAAGAATACCGGGCGTCTAGGCAGTCTCGGGCGCCTTAGATATTAACACATACACTTCATGGTACCTATGTACTAAAAACTATTCAATAGGTATGTAAATGTTGCTTTCTTAACAAAAATAAAGAAGAACGTCAAGGAAGTGATATTACAGCCGACTGAGTAGTCCGTCCCGCTCTTGTCGCCGCTTTCAGTAAAATACTCTTCTCTGGGGAAATTTATTTGCGGATGAGACGCATCCTCAGTACCCGTCCCCTTTGTGCTATAGACTTTCCCGGGAAATGTACAAAGCTTTTAAACCTTTAATATTCTCTCGTCGCGAATATTATATGTATGGCTTTATGGATTAGGTGGCGAATCTAAATAGAGGAATTAGTTTGTCACTTGCGGTTGTATTGGGATTGTTAGATCTTTGAATTTGAAAAGCTATTTGCGTTGGGTTGGCTTGGATTATTTAAATAAATTATACTAAAATATAAAGTGTTTTCTTTGATAAGCAAATTACTAATTATAATTTAAAAACAATGATAAACCTACTGTCTAATAACAATAATAAAATAAAATGTATTGACTCCTAAACAATTGACACTAATACTCTTATTATGATTAATTAATTGCATAAGTGAATCTAGACAAGTTTAGGTCTTTATCTAATGTACTATATATACTCAATGTAAGTACCTACATTCAATATTCTAGAGAGAGTGAGTAAATATTGTTATTAAAACTTCGCTAAAAAAAATTATTAAGATAGGTACTTCTATTTTGTATCGTTATTATACTATTATTTATATACCTACCTCTTACAGACTTATCACAAATGTCAACAATTATTCTGTATGTATCAGAGCTAGGTTGTCTCTATAATTTTGCCAAGTCGGCAATTTGACCTAGAGACATGTTGGAGTCAGTCTTTGGATTTAGCGGTTTTTATAAGACTCTACATTGATTTCTTAAGGAGGTAGTAGTTACATTTTAGGTTGCGGTTACGAAATGGGTGCTAAATTTAATGATAAGTAGCAAGAATGTTATACTTCTAAATGTAAATTTGTTTCTTTCCTATATATTGACAGCCTCCGTAGACTAGTGGTTGCGCCTTTGGCATTTATCCGGAGGTCGTGGGTTCGATTCCCACCCATGGCAAAAAAAAAAAGTATTTTTTTTTGAACAGTTTGTCATGGTCTGGGTGTTTATAAAATATAATATATATTATATCGTTGCTTCTGGTACACATAGTACAAGCTTAGTTTGTGCCCAGATCAATATGTGTAATTTGTGTTACAATTTATTATTGTTATCGCCGCTCGTTTCGTACCGTCATAGTAGGAGCATTTTTTATCAATTTGCATTCCCATTCATTCATGGACTTGTGTAGGTTTACCAGGTAGATACAGTCACATGGCGTGTTTCAATATAACAAAGAGATTCCTAAAAGTAATTGAGGTACCATTTGATCTAACGCCCGTTTTTGTCATTCAAATAGTCCGAACGCCGAACGCTAGCAATAAAAATCTCAGGTGTTTTTGAAATTGCACAAACTGACACGAGATTGAATGAACATTGAATGCACTCGTAGATATAATATATATGTTGAGAGTCCACTTTGTCAATTCACTCTATGTGTTTGTAATACGGTTCAATTTACGTTAACAGAAAGACCTTACTTTCCACCGTAAAATCTTGTACGCTACATATAGCTTTATCGCTACAATTAAAACTTGTTGGTGGATAATATTTCGATTCCAATAGCAACTGAATTATTGTAAAAGGCAATATGGATAAAAATGATTTTATTATTTTCATTGTTAGATTGAATTAAACTTGATATTGAGTAATCACTAAAAAATTTGGTGATTCGTATATCTGTCGCACTATTAAAATGTGGAATGCTCTACCTGCTCGCGTGTTTCCTTCTTCCTATAATCTCGAGTCCTTTAAACGAAGCGTGAATAGGCATCTTAAGCCGGCATAATAGGTGCAATCAACGGTTACGTAGATCGTAATTGTTGGTTGCATTTGTTCTTGGACCTTCATACTGCTTTCCATCAGGTAGATGTGAGGTCACATGCCGAGCTCTCATAAAAAAAAAAAAAAAAATCATTGTTTCGATAAAAAGTAATTGGATTCGAAAATAAAATAGATAAAAGAACCCTGCAAAAGGTTAGCTGCTAGAAAGAAAAGCTTAAGTTCGCCTATGTACAAATAACATCCAAATAATGTAATATTTTGGTTTTTTTTTTTTTTTTTTTTTTTTTAAATAATAATTTTAAATAATACCATATAGTGAGACTCTGGTATCTGTCGCTTTGTCCACATCAAATATCTCGAGCTTCTTAGTTAAATTTTAATGTATTTGAAATGAAATAGTTATAGATTTTATTGCCATAACATTATCTAAAAATATGTATAAAAAAATATCATTAATAGGATCCGGTTAAAAAGAAAAAAAAAGTTGTGTAACAAATCGGTCGAGTGGAAGTAAAAAAAACTGTAGCTTTGCTTATTTCAAAACATTTTTTTAATATTATTTATTGAGGTATTAAACATTTGGGAAAAAATACTACCTAAGTACAATTTTGTGCAATTAAATAAATTATTATATAATAAATTTATCTTAAATAATAAATAAATTATAATACCTTATGGTGAGACTCTGGTGTCTGTCGCTCTGTCCACATCAAATATCTCGAGTTTTTTTATAATAATATGTATATATATATATACATATTATTATAAAAACTGTGTGCGCTGTAAGGCAACACAGGTGCCTTACAGCGCACAAGACCGCCTAGACGGCCTCAGGGTACCCAGCGGAGGGGTTTTCAATCCCACCTCGTCGTATCCGGTGGTATATGAGTCTACACTGAGCATGTGGCTAGCTCGTCGAAATGTTTGGATAGACTCAATAGCCAATCTATATCACAAGGTGGTAACTGGGACCGACAGCTTAACGTGCTCTCCAAGGCACTCTAATAGTGGTGTTGTTAAACAAATGTACATATTTATTATTGGTACACATTGCAGAACGGACGGTCCTTGGGGCATAAAGGTTCTCGAGTGGCGACCGCGTGCTGGAGGACGTAGCAGAGGCAAGCCCTTCACAAGATGGACCGACGACCTGAAAAAGGTAGCGGAAAACCAATGGTTACAAGCAGCACAGAACTGGTCGATGTGGCGATCCTTGGAGGAGGCCTATGTCCAGCAGTGGACGCGTGAAAGGCTGGTATGATGATGATGACACATCGGGGTTTGAACCAGGGACCTAAGTGTTTTTAAGCCTAAGGTCTAACTAAATCGGTCACCACATATATATACAGATAGGACACGTTAAATACAAGTTTTTTGCACATAGGAGATTTTTCATACGCAACGACGAATACGTAAATAAAAAGAAATGTCAATAGCAGAATGCGTTGAGCGTTTATAACGAATCGTGGGAAATGGACGGCGCCGAGCTTTCCCATACATTCATTTCTGTGAGAGATGTTGAATCTATTATGTCAAATTGTCCCTTTAAATTGTTTAATATTTTACTTTAATTGGCCTCGTAGACTAGTGGTTGCGCCTTTGGCGTTGTATCGGGACGTGGTTTCGATTCCCACTCATGGCAAAATATTAGTACGTTTTTCTGCCATGGTCTGGGTGTTTGTAAAATATAATGTAATACACATTATATTTTACAAACACCCAGACCGTTGTTTGTATCGTTGTTTTAGGTAGACATAGTACAAGCCTAAAGCTTAGTTGGTGATCAGAGCAATATGTGTAAATTGTCCTACATAGAGTATTATTATTATTAACTAACGATTGTGAAATTACAGAAGATGTAGAGGAAAAGGTAGTACTTTTCTTTTAGAACGGAAACAGTTCTAAAAAAATTATTACATTTGCACTTTTTGGTAAATAATTATATAAATATCATTATATGTAGTACTACTTATATAAAAATATATATATATATTAGTGGAGGTACATAGTGGCTTAATTGGTTAGGTAGACTTAAAAAAAAACGCTACAGTCCTTAGATCACGAGTTCAAAAAAAGTACATATGGGAGTAGTTTTAAATGTAAAAATTTGTACCTACATTTGTTCGACAACACTCCTATACGCCTTAGTGCCTTGGAGAGTACATTAAGATATCGGTCTCGATTTCACTTTACCAACTTGTGAACTTTTTATAATTATAGGTACAATATATTGTTCTGTGTAGGTAGAATCAAAATACCATCAGCATCGACGAGGTGGAAATTGGTGTTGCCAGACTTTTTTTCATACTATAAAGGACAAATGCTTAAATAGACAAAAAAATACTATATTTCAGATCTTTATCCGGGACGTTAAAAAAAGAAAAATAATGAAATGTCTGATGAACGGGCAGTAAAAACATATTTTTTAACTGTTGTTAATGACCGTTTTAAATTATGACTCAATAGTAAAAAAATTAAGCAAGGGGTACATTTATTAGCTTATTCCGTTTAGCCCTCAAAAGTTTGCCCCTCAATATTATTTTCCTGTTTGCCCTGAATAGGTATTCCGTTTTGCCCTCAAAAAGTAGGTTTAAAAAAAATCGTCGTTTGCTCCGAAAAAGCAGGTCACTTTGCCCTGAAATTTAAAATTGTGTAAAAAACTGTTTAAATTGTACAGCTAGCAAGATAATTTAATTTTAACTAATGTTCAAAAAATAATTTAATAATTTTTAGTATATATATACCTACTTATTTTGGTATATTGTTTACAAAATTGGATATACTGCTGGCAATACAAAGTACCTATTGAATACAATCTTAGCCAAAGTGATATTTATTGCCCAGTTCATTAAAATATTTTATCTGGTTAACTTTGATCATAGCATTATATATTTTTTATTCATATTTTTTTTAAGATTTTAAATTCATATTTGGAACATTGAAAGATACACAAAATTTGATGTACCCATTTTTTTTTTGTAAAAGCTTTGTTTAAATTGTTATAATCTATTTAAATTTAAAATTGACCAATTTAACCCCATTCCACGGTATTTTTTTAAATTGCCGTATTTCATATGAGTATTTATATTACGTACCTATTTATAATTTATTATTTTAATTAGATTTTTGTTGTGTGTTTTTTATATTAAAATTTATATGTTAATGTAATTTAATTTTGTGTTTTTTTTATATTAATGAGGTATATGAATTGTTGATTTTTATATTCGTATTAAAAACATAATATATATATTATTTACATCCCTTGTAAGTTCAATTAAAATAATTGTAAAAAATATATTTAAATTAGTACTTACATAATTTAGTTTAAATATTTAATTGCATTATAAAATCGTAATGTTGATATTGCTATCTGTACAAGCTTAAGTTTTTTTCAATTAGGAGTAAAAAGACATACATGTTTGGATTCAGGGCAAAACGGAACATTTAGTAGGTATACCTAAAAATAAATTGTTTGCCCCGGGGCTAAAAGGAACAAACCCATTTATTTTGTATGAATGTTGCGTATGAGTACTTGTCAGCCGTAGCACGATGATGTTTTTGGGTTATAAAATAGTTTAACAGGGAGTAATACCAATCTGTAATAACTTTTTATAAAAAAATACTTATTAAAACAAATTGTATAAAAAAAACTTTTATTGTCATATTCGACTAGTGCTTTTTACATAGGTATTCTTTGGAATGTACACAATTATTAATCTTTTTGGAACTGTTCTATGATAAAAAATTACATTATTTATTTAAAAAGATAAAATTCGAATGAAGAACTTCCTGGTATTCCTGGTCGGACAGTCGTTAGGGAACAAGGTGATGAACCACTGAGCCAACCAGTGGCTTCCTGGAAAGCTTGGGTCGTGGATTTGACTCCTACCCAGCAGGAAATTTTTCATTGCAATTTTATTTACATTATTATAATTTCAATACAAGAATATCCTGATAAGGAAATTCGATTTTTTTTATATATTATTTATCTATACACTTAAAAATATATCTATAACTCTTTATTTTATTAATTATTCTATGGACGAAATACGTTTCTTTTTTTTATTATTTTATTGGAGCACTTTGTATCTACCTGGTGGTGAGCAGACATATAAAGTCCATGAATGGGGTCAATCGATAATTCTTTTTACACAATATTGATCGCTCCCACTATGCCGGCTAAATGATGCGATTATGAAATGGGCGGCGACAAAGACGAATTGCATTGAGTACCTATGTTTTAATATGGGTACACACTACCTTATCGTCAGTTCAACCACCCATTTCGTAACCGAACCCTGAAAGGAGATTACCACCTCGACAATAAATTGATGCAGTAATCTCCTGAAAACCGTTGAACCCACAGACTAAAACCGAAACATGACTGGGTTACTTGACAGTTTTTTATATGGAATATCTATGAAATATCTATATGGAATTGTATTGAATGAAATTGTTCAATATTTACAATAATTTACAAATTATTTTATTTACGATTATATACATGTCTACTATACATAGATCACTTTAAACTAAACTTGTTAGAAAATGTCACGAAACATAAACTTTATATATAAGTACTGCAAAATTAAAACCAAACAAGTTAAAGATTTTAAAACAATGATAATTTAAAAGGTGTTTTAATGTATACCTTTATAAATCTGAAAAGACGAATTATAGAGAAAATACATTCTTATTAGTACATTATATAACACAATAAGTAATTTGTTATTATTTACAAATATACATCATTATCAGCAGGATAAGTGACAAAACTGGTGATGCAAACATTGAACTTCCTGTAACAAAAACATATTATTATAATTCGTATAATAATATAATTAATAGCCAATATTTGTAATTAATATTTTATATTTACGAAAAGCAATACACTATAATTATTCTGTTATATAAGATAATCGCCTACGCTTCGTATTTTCTATAAAGATATTTTTCAAATAAAATTTTGCTAGATTTCTTCTTATTATATATATGAAGGACATTAGACACATATGCTCTGGTTACAAACTAAACTTTAGGCTTTTACTATGTGTACTAGAAAAAAACGATACTAATATATATTTATTTTATAAACACCCAGACCATGACAAACTGTACAGAAAAATATTATTGTGTGAATAATACTAGAACAAATCCACTAAGTTTGTCTTCATTTCAGATTATATTGAAGGTTACTGAAAAAAATCTCTTAATCGTAAGGGCCCTGCTCACAGTTTTTTAAAATAATATATTTCATGAGAAGGTACCTACTTATATTTATTTTTAAAAAATACATTCGATTTTTTTTTAACCTTGGCTGTAGAGATCGATATCATAAATTTTACTTAATGACGCCCATACAAACGTATTTCCAATATTACAACTTGGCTGTTGGTCTAAGTTCAATTTTTTTTTTATATTCGTAATTGTACACAAAAATCTTTTTGTTTTGGGTATTATTAAAAAAAAAAAACATTACTTTCTGATTTCGGAAAATATAAAAAATAATAACAGCAAGGTTAATAAATACAATAACAAAATATTATTTTAATTCTGCGACAAGCAGGAAGTATTATTATTGGAAGTGCAAAAGCAAATTTTGCGTGGAGAACGCGGAGTTCGCGATTACGAATGCAGTGCCCTTAATGGTGGTGGATACTGCATCAAAAACTGTGCCATACATAGGTAAACTAAGTGCAAAAACAGAAATACAGAATAGCTACTTTTATACTATGTACCTAGAGATAATGAGATTATTTGTAGAGGCAGTCTGCCCCCGAAGACTAGTTGGCTTTGGCGTTGTATCCGGAGGTCGTGGGTTCGATTCCCAACCATGGCAAAAAATATTAGTAAGTTTGTTTTTCTGTACAGTCTGTCATGGTCTGGGTGTTTATAAAATATCATATGTATTATATAGTTGTTGTACAAGCTAGAGGTTAGTTTGTGAGCAGGGCAATATATGTAAAATGTAGTACATGTAAAAAACAAGTCAACAGTCCTAGTCCAACGTACTTCTCATGTTATTAAATCAATACTAACAACATTTTAAAATTTAGCACCTTATCAATTATTATTATAACTAATTAATCTTTCTGTTTAAAATATTTTTTTCCCAAATCATTGTATTCTAAAAAATATTATTTAATTATAACGAAACCGATTTGGAAAAATATGGTGTTAAAAAGAAAGATACTACTCAAAGTAATTGACAATGTGCATTTATTTTATATTTTGTCAATAATTGGATTAAAAATATGAGAAGTACGTATTTTTTGCAGCACTGTCGACTGAAGGAACCTTAAATGTATAATATATGTATATATTTTTTTGTGTAATATAGTAAGTACAATACCTGAATCAGGGGCCGTCCGGGTATTGGGGTGAGGTTCTGGACTCGTCGGAGGTGGATCTAAAAACCGATAAGCTATTTTAAATGCCGAATATACAGGGTGATATTAAAAATGTAGTTACGGTTACATGTTACTAGGTGTCATTTATAAAGCACATGTTAAGAAATAAATGCATGTTATTTTTACAGAACATGTACCTAGTAATAATAAATTAAAAAAAAAATGTGCGCCCAAAAAATTATATTCTATGTGTAAGTCTTCTAGGCGTCAGGTAATCGGGTATCTAAATATTTCTAGGAAACTTTATTGTTAACTAAGTTGTTATTTCCATCACAATAATAAGTGTTATTTATTTTATTAATAAAATACCTAAAATTAATTAAACGTCATGGATTCCAAAATCACCCTATATGTTTTGCAGATTATCTATTTATTAGTCAAAAAATATGTTTTAAACTAGTTTGTAAGTTAATAAATGCAATATTTACAAGCCCACTTAAAGTTTGACTGTAAAATAAATAATTAGAATGAAGGATCAAAATGATTTCAGGCTTCGCTTGTTCATGAGTTCAAGTTCTTTACAGTTTTAATAGCTCTCCAAAATTGTTATTATAATTTAATATTTCAGTTTAAGTCGATAACTTGATCCTCTGTGAAAATAGTTGCTTAATGGTTACCCAAATGAAACTCAGTTTGTTCATACCGCCTCCGTTTTCCGAGTTAAAGTTTTAATTGAGGCAAAATGATGTAAACGCGTAAAGCGGTTCGCTAAATTAAATTGTTCAGGAAAATTCATTTATGGGTAAGTGTATCTCTTACTATTATGAAGTATTTAATATTAAAGCAATATACTCGTATATCAATCTCTTCGCAATATATACGAGTAGGTATATCAATCTTATTGTACCTATTTGGAATCGGAAATTGTGGTTGGGTTTTTAAAGATTCAGTAAAATAAAATGGCTAATGGTATTAAAATATTTAAAAAAAGATTTTTCCAAATGTCAAAATTTGTATTTTATGGAAATCTAATGTTTTGTAGTTGTTATTATTAAACCTAAACTTATACTTAATAATAAAGGTGAATAAAAATAGTTTTAAAAATTAAACTACATGTTTTAATTTTTTTTTCTTTTTAAATTGAAATCAATCTTTTTGTTTTTGTTCTTACATATAAATTGTATATGTTAGTACAAAAACCACAAGATATTTATCTCGTATTTGTTTGAAATTATATGGGTTTGATATTACATTCAAATATTATTTACGGTAGCTTTAACAAGAATATTGTTAGGGTAAATAGCGTTAAAATGGAGTTTTTCAGATGTGTTTATATCATCATGACATGTGATAGAAAAAGGTGTTATTGTGACATTGAGGTGTGGTTGTGAAATTGAACATAACATAATATTTAATATATTTACGGAAATTATTTTATTTATTCGTTTTGCCTTTTTTGTTTTTTATTCATAAATTATAAGTCACAGTTCCAATCCTTGGTTTGTACAAAAACGTTTCTTTATAACTTAATGTACCTTCGGTCCCGATTCAACCCTGATTGTCTAATTGTCAAATATTTTCTTCCAATTATCTGGCAGTTGTTTGGAAGATTCATACAATTGAGTGGACAATACATTATAATAATATGCATTCTCACTCTTCCAACCGAGGTAGTTTGGCTAAATAGCCGGTGTAGTGATCAATGCTGTTAAAAACTATGTATTAATCGAGCCTATTAATGGATTTTGTAGGGTTGCTTACCATCAGGTAGGTCACATGCCATGGTCTATATAAATAAGTTTGCGTCAGCATCAGGTACTTAGAGATTGCAGAGCATCTCGACGGTAGAGGGAAGGGCATCCACTCTCACCACGGCACTTGATAAGGCTCTATACTCCAACAGTGGATAGATAGACCAATGATTGCTAAGGCATTATAGTTAACTACTTGGAATTCGCAGAGGATCTCTTCTGTGGAGGGAAGGGCGTCAACTCTCACCACGGCACTTGATAAGGCTCTATACTCCAACAGTGGATAGAAAGACTTTCACTTTTTTCTCCTTAATAATCAAAACTGTTAGCATTTCTTTCTTTCTTTTTTTTTTTTTTTTTTTTTTTTTTACTGTAAGTATGCGAAAATATTTATTTATGTATGTATATATATCTACTTATTTATGTATGTCTATATATTATTATTTATGTAAGTTTATGTATACATGTTATAATACCAGTATGTATTGTTATATTACCTAATAATTTATCTATACCTTGTATTTTATATTATATATTGCTTTAAATAGTACTCTGCCTGTTCTTTTGGTCAATCTCCCAAAGGTTAGCTGGTAGATAATGCCTAAGGCATTAAGCTCGCCTATGTACAATAGTGTTAAGCTTTTGTGCAATAAAGAATTTTTCATTCATTCATTCATTCAAAGACCAATGATTGCTAGTTACCTCGATAGAATATATATCTCTTCCGCTTGAGGTAGTTTGCGTCAGGTACTTGGAGTTCGCAGAGGATCTCTACTGTGGAGGGAAGGGCATGATTTCTCACCACGGCACTTGATAAGGCTCTATACTCTAACAGTAAATAGATAGACCAGTGATTGCTAAAGCATTATAGTTACCTCGATAGAATATATCTCTCTTCCGACTGAGGTAGTTTGCGTCAGGTACTTGGAGTTCGCAGAGGATTTCTACTGTGGAGGGAAGGGCATCCACTCTCACCACGGCACTTGATAAGGCAGTGTATTTGCCGTTTATCTTGTTGTATGTGGATTTTGTTATTATTGGCCTGTTGACAAAATACATTTTTAGGTCCAACTATGACAATACAATTTTTTCTTTATATGTATGTATATAGCATTTTTTTCCTGTTTTCTTAGTAAATAATTTATTATGGAAAATGTTTTGACAAATTTTTGACGCTATCAAATATATATAATTGATATTTTGGATGATGTCAGTCGTCAAGATATAAATAAATATTTTAATTTCATACATTTTGAACACAACGTTTTCCAAGAGTATTTTATAGTTAATAAAAGGCTTATTCAATATTATATTAACACCTATGTCAATATAATATTCAATAAGGATAAGGATTATAAATTGAAGATGAAATTAAAGGCTAATCTATCTATCTTAAAATTATGGCAAAATACATTATCTACATTACTGATAGTGTATTTTGCCATAATTTTAAGATAGATAGATTGTCCATTAATTTCATCTTCAATTTATCATCCTTATCCGTACTCTACGAGTACCCTCTAAGTTTGTTAAAGAGGTCTAAAGTTCTAGAATCTGAGAAATAGTACCCAAATTGCATTTGGTTTTTTGTTCGCAGTTTTTGGTATATACTATAGATATGCTAATCATCCTGAATTTTAATATTTTGGGCTCTATTTTTGAAGCTTAAATAATGCATAGACTTTTTTACAAAGCAAACTATGCAGCTATGTCTAAAATATGCATGCAATTAAAATGTGGTAAAATAGAAATTAAAAAGGGGACGAAGCAACAAAATAGGTAATCAAAAGAAAGACAAGTGACATTTTATCAACTGCCCAACTGCCGTAGTTAGACTGTTGATTTATAATACCTTGGGTCACGGGTTCTTAACCCGGTGTGTACTAATGACTTTTTAACAATTTTTTTTTTGTCAGACCCAGTTTCCTTATACCAACTTGTGAAACTGTTTATAAAATATAAACTATACAGAGTGATTTTGTTTGTAAGTTTGGGATTTTTATTCCTACCTTGTCGTAGCCGATGGATTTCTCATACACTGATCTCATGCATATTTATTCCTGTATTGACACACTTTTTATTAATAAAAAACATGTATTTTTTTTTTATATTATAAGTCATTTATATTACACTTATTACTACACTTTATATTTCCTATAGTAGACTTATTGGTAATAATTTATACTACACTTTATATATACTTTAGTCCACTTATTGGTAATAATTTAGTTATGATTTAATGATATCTCTTTTTAATTTAATTTAAAGCCCATTCTATACAGTCCAACTGATTTATACTATAATAAAAACACGTTCATTGACCAAGGACCGTTAAATTATTATTGTAATTAAATAATTTGTTATTGACAAGGCTGAGAGGTCTTATGGATCCTATGAGAATTTCATCGGCTACACAAGTTAGGAATAAAATATTCTTTCGCTAGGTACTTAGATGTAGTCTAGGAGGTCTCGCAGACGGTAAGGCACCTGTGATGTTTCGTAATTTTTGAATAAAACCATTTATCGCTGATGTGTCTACTAAAATACAACGTAAGTATATGTTCTTTAAACCAACCTGCTTCCAATAAAAATAGTGAGATCAGGCCTTGGATAGACCCCTTCTACAGAACATATGATGTTCAAGAACTCATCGTCCAGTCTATCTTGAATCATTGTGAAACTTTTTTCAGGTACTGAAAAACATAATTATATGTTAATTATGAAATGATCGGAATATATGACGGATGGTGCAAAATTGCAAATATAGGTTTTTTCTAAATATCTATACTATATGATATATATATATGGTTATTTAAAGAAAAAAATAATTATAACAAATACATTTCTTCCAAATCACTGCCAGATGGGAGGGTGCCCAAAAGACTGGCTGCGTTACCTCGCTGTATAGCTAAACTTTTACGTTGTCCGAGGAACGAGCCAGCCTCACCAAGGTCACCTGATGTTTCGATCAAACTTTTGATAAATCCCTAAATATTTCAGGGGCTCCTGGCTCCCACAGTCCCATGATCTCTACTCCAAACGGCTCAAATACATACCCTCCAGTGAGATTTGAGTATTTGCGCCGTTTGAGGCTTTCTGCAGAGAAAGGAACGGTGTGAGGGTGCAAATGTATCGGCACACGTGGCGCCCCACTCTAGGCATCTCCCATATATATATTATATATATTTATAGTTATTTTATCTCGTAAAAAACGGCTAAAGCTATTTGTATGAAATTTTACACATTTTATGCAGGTAAAGGAGTCCCTTGGCATTACTACGGATATAAACCTTTTAATTTATAGCGGGAAAGCTGTTGGAAAAATTTAGTAGTATTACAATTGCACGTTTATAATGAACAAAACCTTACTGAATAAAATTTCAGCTATTTTAAACACTGGATAAATTACAAACTCCCCTTAAAACACACGTTTAACAGACCCCAATATAATCTATTGGCTTAGCTAGTAACCATTCAATTTGAACTTTACCAAATTGCAGTGTTTTAGGTTCTACTGTTTTAGGACATTTGGAACGGTCCCGAGTCACGCGATGCCCGGTAATGGATCGCCTCAAATATTGATGGATTTTATCGTGCTACAAACAAGATGGTAATTTTGATTCCATTAGTTTGTAACCAAAACTATTGACTGTTAACTACTAGACTGACATTTACACATACTTTGATAATAAATTCGAAATTCAAAAGGTAAACAAAAATGTAACCACTTAAAAAAAAAGTATTGATATGTTTTATTCAAACATTATTAAAGTAAAGTCTAACATATATTTTTGATCTTCAATATCGTAATATAAGGTAATATCGATATAAAAAAAATTAAACAAAGAAAAATGATTGTTGTGCTTTACAGCACAACCCAAAATATCATTATTTGTTTAAAATAAAAACTGCAAGAGATACCTATTAACAACATTTAGCCCACCTTTGACATTTCTTTTTATAGGTAAACAAAATAGGTAAAAAATAGCATTAGCGATCCTTAGATTTCTGATGTTCCAGAACACTAATGCACGGACAAGGGCTTATTATAAGAGATTCTACATAATATGTAATCGTCCTTATTCCGATAGTATGGAAATGTTTATATTATGTGTGACGATTTTATTTTATTTTCAACATGTATCTGTGGGATGAATGGCGACCTTGCCAAGTGCCTAATTGGCCTAATTATATATATATATATATATATATATATATATATATATATATATATTGTTGACTTTTCATAAATGCCTGTAAATACAAATAAATATTTTAAACTTTGACTTTAAAGAGTCCTAGTAGTATAAATAGTCTTGATTATTTAGTAGCCTTATTGTATCCGATACCATTGGTTTTATACATGGTAGCCAAGTTGGCTAGACTTTTAAGCGCGGCGTGCGATAATGTGTAAAAATGTACATAAAAATAACACCACTCGGGGAGCAATCCCAGTTTCACTATACCACCTTATGAAACTGTTATGGGCTATTGAGTCTTTTTAAGCAACGCGGCGAGCTGGCTACTTGTGTGGTGCATACTGAAAATAATGGCTACGAATAGCTGGTAATATTATCCCACCGCTGGGTACCTGAGATGATTACTGGTACATAAGATGGTCTTTATCTACGTAAAGCACTAAGCATATAAGCATTAAGCGTAAAGCATTAAACTCGCCTAGTACAATTTTGTGCAATAAAGAATTTTAAATAAATAAAGCATGATCGTATACCATTGGTTGATATTTTTGTCAGTCTAGTAGTTTTGTCGATAACCAATGTTGGTTATAGTTGGTTACCTCATACAGACCAAAACTGGGTTATTAAATAGGTTGTAAAAGCGTCAAACAGTAATGGGTCGGGGGTAGAAAAATATATTTTATGTCTGTTAATGACTGGCTTTTACCACCTAATTCTTGGGCTCGTTATTATTTATTTGTCAAGCATTTTATTGCAAGTTTTATCAATAATAATGTATATTGAAGAATTTATTTAGGTATTTATGAATGAACACATTCATATAGATGTTCTGGTTGTAATACCACTGGTGAACCAGATATATTACAAATAAGTGAGTAAGTATATGACCCTTTACTACAAATTAATAAAGGATAAAAAAAAATGTAAACTACGTACGTAAGGACACGTGCGTGAAATAAATAAATTCCAAACTTGAAAAATCAATGGTTTTCATGTGACCTGATGGCAAGCAGACCTATAAAATCCATGAATGGGGTCGATTAATACATTTTTGTTTAACAGCATTGCATTCGCTTCTACCATGCCGGCTAATTATGCGGTTACGAAATGGGCAGCGATAATAACATTAACATATTTGCAATATGAGACTACTTTGATTTCCTCCCTACTTTTTCGTCAAATTAACTGCCCGTTCGTAACCGCACCCTATCAACAAGAAATCTATGCAGTTGTCTGCTGAAAACCGGTGAATTCACAGACTAAAAACGATACTTGGCTAGGTTACTCGTCGGTTTTTGCATGGAAAGTTATAGAGAGCTTCCACCCACCTCTAAAATCTGATCTTAAATTGAGTTCCCTCCTAAATAAAATTTAATCCATAACTTACCAAATATAGTCATAGGCTTAGTTCTCTCATCCTCATCCAAGAAAGTGGAGATCACGCAAGTATAGTTTCCACTTAGCTCGGTACCAGGAGATAAGATACGCATCGCCCTGTGCTGAGTGTATGGGTTTTTTGATACACTGTGAGTTAGGTCCACCTGAAAATATTAAATATTTTACTTCTGCTATTGAAAAAATCCGCCAAACTTAAGTGGCAATGGGCAGGTTACATAGCTTGCAGAACGGACGGCCGTTGGGACATTAAGGTTCTCGAGTGGCGACCGCGTGCTAGAAGACGCAGCAGAGGCAGGCCCCCCTTAAGATGGACGACGACCTGAAAAAGGTCGCGGGAAGCCGATGGCTACAGGCAGGGCAGAACCGGTAGTTGTGGCGATCCTTTGGGAGGCCTATGTCCAGCAGTGGACGCGTGAAAGGCTGGTGATGATTGAAAAAATATGTATGTATGTCTTATCTTTACGGAAATTTAAGAAAGAAAATATTACTACTACAGGAAATAAAAGGATTTAATTATTTTAATTTACTTTGCATGCTCAGCACGTTAACAATATTTTTATATATATATTTCGTTCGCATAATTATATGATAGTAACGAAAACACTATTGTTTTTCAAATAGTAAAAAGGTTTTAAGATATCAAGTTTTAGCTTTCTCCACACGACCTATTTGTCGCATTTGACTTAGTACCTTTTTCATCTGAACCTATGAATTATTTTTGGTTTTAGATCACAGACATAATGTATAAATAGCCATTCCAAATTTAAAAGGGTATAACGTACCAGTAGCTTCAGCCAGGCAGATAGTCACCTACAGACCTGAATCCCAAGAGGGTTCCTTTTTTGAAAATTAACTCTACTTAGTTTACTTTTTAAAATATATTTTACGAGGTATTAACGAAATGGGCAATATTTAAGATTTTCTTTGTTATTTTTTGTCGTTTTATTTCACGGACGAATTTACTTCACGGTCACTTTTAGTTTTCCATCTTTCAGTATCTGTAGACTAGTGGTTGCGCCTTTGGCTTGTATTCGGAGGTCGTGGTTTCAATTCCCACCCATGGCAAAAAAATATTAGTAAGTACGTTTTTCTGTACAGTTTGTCATGATCTGGGTGTTTATAAAATATAATATGTATTCTATCGTTTTTTCTGGTACACATAGTACAAGCCTTATTATTATCTTTCAGTGATAATAAAGAACGATCGTTTTGAAGAATTTAAAAATATTTATTATAACTATTTACGACAAAGCTTGTTTTTTGGCAGCCTGCAGTAAAGACTCAGGTGCATGGCTTCAAGCCATTCCCGCCACTGCATTAGGTACTTAGAAACTAGACAGAGAAACTTTACGTATTTCCATAGGACTTCGTTTTGGCTTACCTTTATGTATCTCTCATACCTGTAATTGCGGTCAAAATGTTGATATGTATGGAAGACACGGATTAAGCTGCCAAAAGAGTGCAGGTAGATTTTCGCGTCATAATAGCCTTAATGACATCATCAAAAGAACATTAATTTCATCAAAAATTCCATCAATTTTAGAACCACCGGGCATTAGTAGATCTGATGGTAATCGTCCGGATGGCCTTACACTAATACCATGGTCTGAGGGAAAATCACTGATTTGAGACGCCACTTGCGTGGACACCTATGCGAAATCATATATTTCGGTTACATCTTCGATCCCTGGTTCAGCCGCTTGCATGGCTGAGTCACGGAAGCGGCTGAAGTATAGGGATTTACTACAAAATTACCACTTCGTAGCATTTGGGGTCGAAACATCTGGATGCAGGGGTCTGAGGCCCGTGAATTTATTAGGGACCTTGGTAAACGAGAATTTTTAGAATGTGGAGACCCTAAATGTTATGAATATTTGAAACAAAAAATCAGCATTGCCATTCAACGTGGCAATGCTGCCAGCGTATTAGGTACTCTACCAAGTGGCGCCCCTTTCAGTGATTTTTTCTCTTTAATTTAATTATAAATAATAATATATTAATATTTAGGTACCTTTATTTTGTAAAATATTTCATCGATTAAATTTTATTACGTCCCCTTTATTATAATATTACAGTAGCAATTTTGTACAGTACAGTAGCAACACTACGGCCAACAAAATATTATTTTGCATAAAACAACCAGAATTATTCAAGCTTTAAAATGCGTTGTCAGTTCTATTTATAATGATGGGCAGATAAGTAGAGCTAATCAGTACAAATGTTGGATAATGGGATTTTCGTGTGCATTCTAATTGGGGTCCAGAAACTATAATCTATTTGTGTACTTTGTTATTAGGCAATGCCAAATAGCTAGGTGGGAGGAAGGTCTCTATAACTTCGTTAGACCGACCGACCGGTCTCGTTACCACCACCCATACAGATGCAAAAACCGTCAAGTGACCTAGTCATGTTTCGGTTTTAGTCTGTGGGTTCACCGGTTTTCTGGAGACTACTGCATCGATTTCTTGTCGAGGTGGTAGTCTCCTTTCAGGGTGCGGTTACGAAATGGGTGGTTTAATTGACGATAAGGCAGCGAGTATATACTCGTAATGCAATTCGTCATTGTCTTTGGCATAGTGGGATGGATCAATATTGTTTAAGAACAATTATTGATTGACCCCATTCATGGACTTTGTAGGTCTGCTCACCACCAGGTAGATACAAAGTCACATGTCGTGCTCCAATAAAAGAAAAAAGAAAAAAAATAAGCTTTTAATTAAATAATAAAGTACCTATACAGTAAAGGTGAAAATGTAATGCCTTTTGACAATTAACTGCTTGACCACCAGGTAATTAGGACAAAATTACGAATACAACTTATAAATAAAATAACAACGAATAAAATAGAATTTTTAGAAAAAAACGCCAAAAGCCCTTTGTTGCCTCCTTGCACTAAATAACAGTTATTATACAATAACAGTTATTATTGACGAATAAAGAATTTAAGGTTAAACTAGGTAGTAATACATGAGGAATTCCTGTGCCTTCAATTGGGGCATTCCCAGGTGAATAAGGGAAAGCTACAACGATTTAGAATGTACTAGTTCTCTGGTATAAGAAAAAGTTTAAGAAATTTTATGTATTTGCCTGTACGCAAGCAGATGCCGCGTATTTTTTTTTATAGAAAATAATATATCAAATTTGCTCCGAATCTCTTAGGTAAAATTGTGTAACGCAAAGAAACAAGAAATATTTCCTGCGCAGACACTTTAGTGTAATTCTTCAGTATCCTCAAAGCTTCAGGTTTCCGCAGAGTATCTACTAGTAAAAAGGCTGGACTTTGTCCATTATAAAATACTTCATGACTAATCGCCTAGTCACAGTCTAGAGTCGCCGAGACTGAGACCTTAAATTATATCCTACCTTATTCTTTTTATTATCCCCAAAGCTTGAGGTTTGCGCAGTAGTATCCACTGGTAAACCTACTGGACTTTGTCCAGTATAAAATACTTCATGACTAATACCGTCGCCTCGTCACAGTCTAGAGTTGCCGAGACTGAGACCCTAAATTATATCTTACCTTATTCTTTAGTATCCCCAAAGCTTAAGGTTTACGCAGTTGTATCCACTAGTAAACCGGCTGGACTTTGTCCATTATAAAATACTTCAAGACTAATTCCGTCGTCTAGTCACAATCTAGAGTCGCCGAGACTTTGAGCCTAAATTATATTTTACCTTATTCTTTAGTATCCCCAAAGCTTGAGGTTTCTGCGGCGGTATCCACTGGTACACTGGCTGGGCTCGGTCCATAAAAAACCACTTTACGACCAAACCCGTCACGTTGTTCGTCACGTAGTCACAGTCTAGAGTCACAGAGTCTTTGGTCCCAAACTGTATCACTTCTGGTACCCGCATGTGTATTATACGGAGGGAATGTACACCTGTGGACAAACGTATGATTATGTTAATACTAAAGCAAAGATCTTGGTTCGATTCCCAATCATGACGAAACAGTTTTCCTTATTTCCGTCTGGTCGTTTATAAAATATAATGGTATCATTGTTTTAAATTTGGTATGTGTACCAAAAAGCCTATAGCTTAGTGAAATATATGTGTCCTATTATATTATATGTATTTTGAATATTTAAAGATTAGTATTAGATTTAAAAGATAGCAAGTAAATTGCCACTGTGCCGTACAACTATATCATAAACATTTATAAATACATTTAACCGAAAGAGATTTTTCAAATTACGTCAAAGAATGGGAATCAATATAGATATTATTATTAATATTGGTTCAGTTGACGGGTGCCATGTTGGACCTCAAAGCGACCTTTGGCATGTGAAGACTCGGCACGGACCGGCCCAAATTACGTGCTCGATGGTCCAGAAATCTGGTATTGCTCTAGGTATTATTCCGCTTTGGTTCCGTAAATGTGTAGGTAGGTTTTGCTTTTTAAAATAAATAATGATAATAAAATGGTATTATTTATTATGGTATCCATGGACATTGCTTTAGAGCAGCGCATGGTCACATGTCGAGCTTTAAAAAACATTTCACACATATTGTTCTAGTCACAAACTGAAGCTCTAGGCTTGTATTTGTATCAGACATAATCATACTAATATACGTATATTAATTTTATAAAAACCCAGACCATGGCAAACTGTATACACAAAAATTATGTTATTGTTTTACCATAAGTGTGAAATGAACCTATGGACTAAATTATAAAGAGAAAATATTTGATTGTTTAATTGTTTCGAATAAACTCAAAAACTACAGAGCCAATTGTAAAAATCTTTTACCTTTAGAAAGCGAGTAACCCGGGTTGAAGTATTTTATTTACGATTAGATTTATTTTAAATAAACGGCAATGAAACTGCAGGGTACGGCTAGTTACATATAGTATATAATACTAACTGTGCACCCGTTCGATTAAATAAAAATAACTAGAAATTAAAAGTATTTAAATATTTTCTAAAAAACATAATTCTTAACATTTCACTCGATAACCTTATAAAATAAAATTTAATAATAGCTGCGCTAAACCAAACTACTACAATTTAACTTGATTTACCCGTTTTACCCCTAAAACCTTTGAAATGGCGATCGACCTTCGCGCATGAGACGTACTCGTATGTCGACCGGACGAAATTTTGTGCTCAGTGGAGTGGCAATATCATATGGACCGAAAGATTGGCCACGCGGATGTTTCCATTCTGTTTTATTGCCACATTTCACATATCCGATTCAATAAGGTACTTTGGTGATAAAGGACCCAATGTTCGAATGTTCGACTTTTAATTAATTGTTTGTGGTATTGGTTTGGTATTTCTATATAAATAAAGTCTTATTTAATAAGATGTTTTATGTAAAAAATTGACCTTATTTAAAATTAACCTTTAGTTTTGTACCTTATAAATTGGTTAGCTGTAAAATCAAGACAAAAACCGCGATAAAATAACTAACGTTTTACTCTAGCATGGCATGTATCTACATGGTGATAAGCTGAAATGATAAGTATACCTACGAAATCTATTGATGGTGGCGATCAATACATTATTGTTTTACAGCATTGGTTGCTCCCACTTTTTGATACGGTTACGAAATGGGCGGCGACAAAGGCGAAGTTACTTAGCGGAGGGCTTTTATTTCGTGATAGCCTGGTAAATCAGAGCTAGACCGAACTAGTGGCAAGCTTGTACCAGTTTTTTGTATAGACATATAAATAGTTTCACAAGTTGGTATAGTAAAATTGCGCCCGACAGCTTCTTTATCTTCATGGCAGATCCACTTTACTGCAATTGGCCAAGAAGCCGTTTTTGCATGAAACATATAAAACGACCGGCTACTCTAGCCAGCCCAGTTCCTTTCAGAAGGAAGCAAGAAGTCCTGGACTCCTACAGAACTCGAGGAGCGACCTCGGTTTTTCAAGGATTTCCGCCCGTTGCAGCTGGCCAGCCCAGTGCAGTAAACCAGCACGTGTGTGGGTGTTTTTTCGGTTTCCATGCATCCTCTACATAGAGGACTATTGATGATACCCCTAAGGGTAAGGTGGAAAATGACCGGTCAAAATTCCACCACCATCCTTAGGTCACCTCTGTTGACACCAAGCAGGCTTTGAGCTAGGCGCGGGCCTGGTTTGGTGACCGCCTCTCTCGCCTGCCTGCAGTTCTGTAAATTGGTCCAATTAAACTGATGATTGGATGGTGGATGTTATCCCACAGCCAACTACCCTGCAAGTTAAAAGAGTGAATCGTATGATCGGTACATACGGTTCGGGTCCCACCGAAATAGTAGCTGATACTATTTTTGCCAGTTCTTCCGCCGCATCGTTACCAAGCGAGTTAATGTGTTTTAATCCACTGGAGGATGACTCCATTCTTTGCTGCTATTGTATCCAGTGCGTAGTGATATTGATTAACCAGACTTCAGTTTACCTGTCTGTTTTTCAATGCTAGTAGTATGGCAGCACTATCTGATAGAATACGAATGCCCTATTGTTTATTTTGTTTCTTGTGCACACGCGGTTGCTGCTATAATGGCTATGCACTCCGCTTGTAAGATAGATGCATATGTGCCGAGTGCCACCGAGATATTAATGTTCAGGTCAAAAGTGAAAACCCCTGCTTCTATTCCATGCTTAGTTTTCAAGCCATCCGTGTAGATCCTGAGCTCACCATGTAGGCCGAATTTATCAGCTGGCTCTTTCTGGGTGCTGATTGTTTTTTAAGTATATCAACGCGTTGGCATCTGTCGATCACAGCGTTTATGAGTGGTTGCATTTCAATGTGTTCGTTCAGAGACTAAGAGTGACTCGTTTGCAGGTCTCGTATGGTAGCAAGAGCAGCCTCGTTTTGTACATATAAGTATAGCGGTGTTAAGTTTAGTGCAGTTTCGTTGGCTGCTGTCGGTGTAGTTTTCATGAATCCTGTAGTTGATATACAGGTCAGTCTTTGTAAACTTTACTGATTAGCTGTCACCGTACTCAGGATGGTTCTGGGCCTCCACTCCACTGCTCCACAAGTGATAGTAGGTCTTATTTTTGTGGTACATAGCCACATGATGATCTTAGGTTTTAGCCCTCATGGTTTTCCTAGTAAGTCTTCTACATTGCCACATTGTGGTGCAGGCAGTCTTCAGTTTATTTTCGAGATGTTTACTTCAGTTTAAATTGCTATCTAATATTGTTAGTTTCCCGACAGCTTAACGTGCTCTCCAGGGCACAGCGGTATTGTAAAACAAAAGTACTTAGTGGGTTTAAACTTGGGACCTTAAAATTGTAGTGTGTTTAAGTCTATTATCTAACAAACTCTATTACTATTTATTGCCACTATTTATTAAAAAAAAGAAAAAGACTAATAGCTTGTACACAAACAAGAGTCGTACTTTAACTAGCAATGTAATTTTGCAAATTGTCACATAAAAGTCCCACAGACAAGTCAATGTTCTCAAAAACATACTGCAAGCATATTTCACAAGACAGCAGAATGCATAAATGGTGATATTAGTGAGACCACAGTCCGGAACCGTTCCGATGTTAGGGGCTCGCTGAGAGGGGGTGGTGAACCAAGCGAGACGCGGCGTCTGCGCAGCTCTAACGGCCTCCAGGTGATATTATAATGTCTGTTTTTTTTAAATAAAAAAATGCTAATTATGTTATAAAGAAAGGAATTTTCCATATTATATGGCAAATTGTAAGGGATAACGTAGATGCTAAAATTGTTATGCCATTAGTTATAATCGAACCCACGACCTACCGATACAACGCCAACCACAAGCCGGTTACATTATTACTTACATTTATTATATCTCTATGTGTATACCTATATTTATTTTTCTTAATATATGATACATCGATACACGATGCAAGTGTGAAGTAATAATTTTAATATAGAAATAAGAAAACGAGTGAAAGCGCGACTAATCCCCACCGTGTAGTTTGTATAGCTTTGCAGGAATATGTATTCTGTAGGGATATGTAAAGAATACGTATAGAAGAATATGTATAGAAGGTTATAAAATATTGGTTTTAACGAAGGATCTGGAGGAGTTACTGCAACAACTCTTTGAATGTTAATCATTATTATATTGCTATATTATAAGTATTATAACCGACGATGGTTCGACAACGATAACCGACAATGGTTCGACCACGATAGGTATGGATAACTACATAATTATAATAGTATTGTAATAAAACATAGTGGTATCCTAAAAGGAAGTTCTAATGTTGATCATATTTTCTGATAAAGTTATATAAGTATTCTAACTGTAGAATACTTATTTATTTAAAATTCTTTATTGCACAAAATAATGCATAGGCGAGCTTAATGCCTTAGGCATTTTCTACCAGCTAATCTTTGAGAGAGTGAAATATGCTTAGGGTGCAGAACTTTTCAAAAAAGAAATAGCTATAACCTTAACAATGATGCATAACAATACTTTACTTAAATACTGTATATAATATAATAAATATAATACATAAACATACATACCATTCCAAACAAAAATTGCCACGAGGATCTGGTTTATTAAGCATTCAGATAATGAGCTGTGAGCAAGCGCTTAAACACTCCGATGGAAGGGGCTGATCTATAAGATCAGGTCAGAGGAAGAAAATTCCACTGGTGGGCAGCTGACACCGTAAACGAATCTGAATATTTGGAAGAGACTTGTGACGGGATTTTTAGAAGGTTATTGACAGAGGAACGAAGGGGACGATCATGCGAATCACCAAGGAAAAGAAAACGAGTCTTAAGGTAAGAGGGAGTATTAGGGTTATATAGTATATAACTTATTATAGAAATACACACGTCGTCAGTCGGTCTAGCGAAGTTATAGAGACCAACTTCGCTAGACCGACTGACTTCGTTGCTATCATCTATGTAAAAACCTTGAAATACCCTAATTTTGTTTCAGTTTCACTCTGCAGGTTCACCGGTATTTAGGAGCCTACAACATTGATGACTTGTCCACTTGTGGTAGACGCCTTTGGTAGTCAAAACGGAGAAAATATTAAAGTAGACTCGTAATTCAAATTTGTCTTTAATAGCGTCCATTTCGTAACTGCATCATTTATCCGATATATTGTCTTCAACGATTCATACTTTTTTAAGTAATATCTTAATTATTATTTCCAAAGTCGATCCTTGGTAGGCTTACGTAGTCTATTTTTACTTTTATATATTTATATAATTCGTTTAATAGACAGCCTCCGTAGACTAGTGGCTGCGTCTTTGGCGTTGTATCCGGGGTTCGATTCCCACCCATGGCAAAAAATAAGTGCGTTTATTTCTGTACAGTTTGTCATGGTCTGGGTGTTTATTAAAATATAATATGTATTATATCATGGTTTCTGGTACAGCCTAGAGCTTAGTTTGTGACAAGAGCAATATGTGTAATTTGTTCTATATATTAAAAAAAAAAAGTTTTAGGTATCCTATACCTTCAACTGAGATTTCTGCCAGCCAAGTGTAAAAAATAAACAAAGAACTTGTTTTTTATTATTAGCCTTGCATCGGGTAATTAATTGATAAGGATGCGGCGCGTGGGCATGGCACGCGACTTTATGCTCCGGTAAACACAGGTCTTAAGTACAAAAGGTAAACCAGTTGATGGCAGAACAAGGAGATACGCTTTCGTAGACACGTGCTTAAAATAAATTATATATGTGCATGTGTTTAACGGTGGTCGAACATCAGCAAGAGCGATAGCCTTAAGTCAGTCTATCGCTTGGAAACAGCTTTACAGAATTAAAGGAATGGATCTTTATTCACAGAACAAGGGTCATTGGTCTTACATTATTTGGTTGGACTGGCTATTTTACTATGTGAATTTACCATCTATATATAATAATAAACTAAAAAATACACATCGCAAGCAAACTATCAACTTGCTGCAGTTAAAATAATCCTGTAAATTTTATTGTAAAAGCATGTTTCATTAATTTGTAATTATATTCTTAAATATTTTTTAATTTGTTCTCGGTGAAGTGCCGGAGAATTTTATTTAAAACTAAATATTGCCATTATTATGTATATTGGCAATATATATATAGTGCACTTTGAATGGTTGTGTACTTTGGGCTAATATGAGGCTTTATTAATCAAATAAAAAAACTTTGAATGGAACCTAGTGTGGCAAATGAAAAAAATTGGCTTCTCCACACAATTTTTTTGGTTACCACTACTAAATTGTATGGAATTACCTACCAACTCTTGACCTACTCATATATACAACTGACACACACACCATACCTTAGCCTAATAATATACTTATTTTATTATTATTAAAAAAACATATGTATGCATAATATGTCATACGACTGAAGAGGTCAGTAGGCGAAATATCGTATTAAATTTAAATGAATTTTATTGTTATTAATAAAACTATTAACATAAAGAGTCAATAAACACGGCACTGTGTGAATCTTTCAAAACAATTATTTTCGAGAATTAGCCTATTATCGCCATGTTGCCGGATTTTATGTAGCTACTCAATGTTTGGGAACTAATATTATTGTTATTATTTATTTATTTAAACACTTTATTGCACAGTAAACAAAAGTTATGTACAAAGGCGAGCTTAATGCCTCAGCCACTATCTACCAGCTAACCTTTAAGATTGTGGTAGAAGTCATTATAGTATGAATATACTTGTTAAAAAATATCATAATAGAGTAGGTATATAATCATCAAATTCATCTGATTTTAAACGCGAGAGGAATTTGAGAAAAATAATTAGTTTGAAAACGGAATGTTCGAAGTAGTTGCTTAGAAATGCTAATATCTGCCACTGGGTGCAATGATTTAGATTGGTATTCCGCCAGACGAGTAAGCGCTGACAGCAGCTGTTGGTGCAGAACTAATTGTAGCTCGATGTTTGTTACTAAACATGGTTCTATACATGCATCTAATCGTGAGTAGCGTTCAAAGATCTATGTAAAAAGTGACTTTCATTCGATTTTAGAGTTCAGTAAGTTACTAAAGAAAAACAGAGACTTTTGCGTTTACTCCGTCCCGACTGTCTGTATGTCAGTTCCGCCGGTATCTCTCGGAGACTAAACCTTCATATTGAAGTAAATCTTCCAAATTGTGTATTAGAAATAAAAAACATTAAAAAAAAAGTTTAAAAAAACTTGAAATCTAAAAAAAAAGTGTACATAATACGTAAAATATACTAAATTTAAACAAACATACCTAAGGACCACAACATCAAGTCGAACAAATATTTTGATCTCACAAACGAAATTACTAGAAACGGATTTAAAACTCAACTTTATGCAGTGGAAGTTGGTGCAAGAGGAATTCCAGCAAAGTCTTTGCACCGTCTATTGAAGGATCTTGGCCTTCCGAGAACAGCCGTCGGAACTTTTATGGAGCGTGTTTCCAGGATGGCGCTAACAGGATCCTATAATATTTGGTTGAGTAGAGAGGGTAGTGAACACAGTGCAGGTGAGAGTTCAAAAGTTCCCGGACTTGAAACCGCGAAGTAGGTTTAAAGGCCAAACCTAATTCGCGGTTTCAAGTCCGGGAACGCTGCAGTTTATTCCCCTGCCTTTCAACCACGCGATGGACCCGGCACCCGCACGGTGAATCCATGGTTTGCTAAGAACATTGTCTCTCTTCTATATAAAATGGTTACCGATATATAATTTTATTCCAAACTCAAATTTTTAAAGCAGCGAGGATACTCATAATGCAATTACGTCTTTGTCTTTGCCCATTTCGTAACCACAACATTTAGCCGGCATAGTGGCTATCAATGAGCGATCAATATTGTTAAATGCATTGATCGACCCCAATCATGGACTTTGTATGTCTGCTTACCACCAAATACAAAAATAAGAAACTGCCCGAGATTTATTATTAACTAAACACCGTTACTAAACAGTGCAGGACATCACCCACTAATTTCTACTAAACACTTGACTAATCAAAGTGTACACCCGGCCAATTTAGTTCCTAAAATTTCCAAATACAAATTTTGGAAATCCACTTATTACATTATTTCATTGATACTTTCTGGTAAAACAAAATATTTATCATCCCGACTAGCCAAGCCAGCTGTCGAATAATGACCAATTTTCATAAATAATTGGTTTGTGAGGTGATTTTGTGAGGAATTGGCTCAAAAAGTACGGTGTTTTTTGACTCATTTTGTTATAAAACATAATTTAGATATACCAATAATTGATTAAAAACGGTAAGTAAACTAAAAAAACGAAAGATTTAAATTACCTAATTTAAAAAAAAAACAGACGTTATTAAAACTAAGTTTCTTTAATTATTTTGTTCGTTAATTACATAGCATCACATTTTCGCTTAGTTTCGTCCGTGTAGAGGGCGCTATACAAAGTGGATGTAATTAGGACAAAGAAGTTGGAAAATGCAAATGCAGCATTTCTTCTGGCACTCTAAAAGCCGTTCTGTAGAAGCTATAAAAGAGAAAATGATAAAAGTTCCAAAGCAAAATCACAAAACCGACTCAATTTCCAATGAGAAACGCACCCAACGATGCCGATTTAGGGCCTTGAATTTTTAAAGAGACATCACGGAGTTACTTAAAACTTTTCCATACAGCCTCCCGACGGAAGGATACGAAAACTTTGTGGAACTTATCTGCCGCGATTTACATAATACGTGAAATACCTGAAACCTTTGAGCAACAATCTACTTGTGAGAAACGTTCGGATTTTCCACTCTCTTCTGAGGCCTCTTTCATCAACTTTTTGGCGATGACTTCGTAATTTCTTTTGGATATTATAATTTATATGTGTACATATATTTTTTTGGTAGTGCACACCTCATGGCCTGGCTCATACGTAACAAAAATGTTTTTGTATATTAACATATATTTCACAATACACGGTAGATATATAATTATTTATTTAATTGTTATTAATTTGTTTATATTCCTATAACTTGGCCCTTTTACTCTTAATGCTATTTGGAAGAGGACTGCACTTCGCTAATTTGAATTTAATTTGTATTTTGCTCCAAGTCATTGTTTCGCCTTTGTAAATGTACATACATACATATCATCACGGGTGCTTTACGGCGCCCGAGACGGCCCCAGGGTACCCAGCGGAGGGGGTTTAATCCCACCTTGTCGTAGCCGATGGTATGAGTCTACACCGAACCAGTGGCTAGCTCGTCACGATGTTTTGAATAGAGTCAATAACCCATCTATAAACAGTTTCACAAGTTGGTATAGCGAAACCGGGACCGACAGCTTAACGTGCTCTCCGAGGCACTATAGTGGTGTAGTCAAACAAATGTACTCGTATATATATATATATATTTTTAAACTCATTGGTACATACCGGGATTAGAACCAGGGACCTAACTGTTTTTAAGTCCAAGGTCTAACCAACTCGGCCACCACGTATATAATAAATGTACTCTAAAAAATATGTATATTATTTTGTTAATGTGTTATCTATTTAGTATTACTGTAACACCAGACTTAACCAGGCTCCAGTCGGTGCAACGGTGACAATGTAAACAGTAAAAAAATAAACGTCGTAGATTTATATCATTTTCCAAAAAGAACGTAATATTGAATATTTTTTCACAAAAAATAAACATAATAGTTTCTAAATTAAATTACCTGAAAAATAGCAGCGCCATGATATAGATGCTATAAAAAGGCGCTATAAAACAATCTCATTTACAGCAAATGTCAACGTTGAAGCTCATAATTTGTCCTGACATTAAAGGTTGCAATATTATGCACCAGACCGTACATACACCACATTTTTCATAACACCCATAAATATGAAAGCAGCTATAATTCACGGGAGAGTGCAGAAATGTGTCAGAGGCAAGCGTACGGTGCAATATATTCTTTGCGTCTAATAGACTAGAGAAGCTCTCACAGAGAAAGCTCAACTTTTCAAACAATGCATAAACTCCATTTAAACTCCGGCATTAGTTTAATAGGAGTGAGTTATAATGCAAATAGTTGATGAGTTCATACTTTTATAATACTTTTTTTTTATACTTATAATATAATTACTTAATTTTTTTTAGGGGCGAAAATCTGAACGGTTCTAAATATGCCAACATCAGCGACAGAAATGACCTTGGGGGTCTTCGGCCAAAAGTAGAAGGTCTGGTGTAGGTGGGAGGAAGGTCTCCTTCTTAAGGAGACCTGTCTCGCCATACCACCGGCCATACAGATGCAAAAACCAAGTGTCAAGTGACCTAGTCAAGTTTCAGATTTAGTCTGTGGGTTTACCGATTTTTAGAAAAACAGGAAACTACTGCATCGATATCTTGCTCAAGGAGGTAGTCTTGTTTAAGAGTGCGGCTGCGAAACGGGTGGTTGAATTGACAATAACGCAACGAGGCTATTTTAACTATACTCGTAATGCAATTCGTCGCTGCCCCCGCCCATTTCATAATCGCATCATTTAGCGCCGGCTAAATTTAGTATAGTGGGAGCGGTAAACGTTGTTTAACAACACAATTATTGATCGACCCCATTCATGGACTTTGTAGGTCTGCTCACAACCAGGTAGATATTAGTCACATGCCGTGCTCCAATAAAAAAAAGGGAAAAAAACTTTTTAGCATTAACCTTGTTAGGTCAACAGCTGTTTTGTTGTTCGGAGTTTTAAATAATTAATTTAAATAGTTTATAATGTAAATTAAATATTAAAAACACTATATACGTTATAATAAAACGAAAACAATTATAGTTTATAGCACTTTTGCTATAAAAACTAGCAGAAGAGACATTACAAGGTATTTATGTTTGGCGTTCCAATTGACTGTTTCGTATGAAATCGTTATAAAATTCAAGTTAGATATTACCTATAGCTTATTAGTATTAGTGAATATTGACTATACTATTTTCTTGTTCTCTTCATGTTATGTAGGAAAATTACTAATAACTGTGAGTGAGTGTGAGGTCAAATTTATAATAAGTAGGTAGGGTAGGTTTGTTGAACAAGAACTTTTAATATTTTAGCCATATAATTTTAATAACATTTCTTCTTTTGGATTAATAATAATATTTAAGTATTTATATGTATGTTATTCATTGACAGCCTCCTCTACAGTAAAGGCATTCCGCAAGGAAGAGTATTTTATTGTGATGGATGGTGAACTATACTAAAAGTATATTAATATGCCATATGCCTAGATGCCAAACTACTAATACTGCATTACACATCACCCTAACAAATTATAATAATCTTTTTATAAACAGGTTTTCTTTTATGTGGTGTATTGTCATCACAAGAATTTTAATAAATTATTAAGTAGTTGTTCAAAATGTTCCCCTTATAGTAATAGGTACTTAGGTATGTGTTTTGTGAGGATCAGGATCTGAAAACACAATTCACACCCAGTAGGGTGTGAATTGTGTTTTCAGAATCAGTCATGCCTCCTATCACAAGAAGAGCTACTGTGGTAGAATTAGAACAAAAACTAAAAACTGCTCTGGTTGAACTAAAAAAATCAAAGTTACTGTGTGACCAACTTTTGAAAGAGCGAGATGATGGTGAGGCTGAGTTATTGGACATCAATGGCAAAGTTAAGGAGTTGAAAAAAGAGCTGAGTGAACTCCACACCCAGTATAGGGATGTATGTAGTGAACGGGACCAGGTACAGGAGCAGCTCTCCGCTGTTGGCCTGTACAGTGACTACTATGTGCAGGCATTAGATCGGATCCGGCAGCGGATTTTAGAGTTGCAGCTCAATGAAGCTCTAAGGACTATTGAAAAGTATGAAGAGGAGAAGGAGAGGTGCCAGTGTGAACAAACATTATGTTTATATGATGAGTTGGTTGACAAAGACTTAAAAGTGAATAATGTAGTTTCAATCAATGGTGGTTATTTTAGCAATAGGAAATACATTAAGCTTTTAAAATTTATTAAAAAATATAAAAATAAGTTAAATAACAGTTATATTAGGTCTAGGAATATATCATTAAAAGCATACTGTCGTAGGCTCATGTTGGAAGCTAGACAAAATAGTGAATATATAAATAATTTACAGCATCAATATGATAGTGATTCAATTAAGTCAAAAACTGAAATAAATAACTTGCATTTATGTCTCTCTGACTTGACAGAAAAATACCAATTATCACAGAATGATCTTACAGAACAGATTAAGAATATGGATGAGATTCTTCAATTAAGCAAATATAATGCAGAGAGATTTGACTCATTTGTGAATAAAAATTGTTGCTCCTGCGAAAACCGAGTTAATTTATCAGATACAGGATCTTCAATATCATATTCCAGTGTGGTTCATCCAAAGGCCATCACTAACAATACCCTACTCCTCACAGACAGTATTGGTATTGGAATAGGCCAAATTTTTAATTATCATTTAAATCATTCTGTGACTAACTATTGTATGCCAAATAATAGTTTTAAAAATATAGTAAAATCTATTTCCTCAAAATTCTACAATTCATATAGTAATGTGGTTATTATGGTAGGAAATGGATTGAACACAAGCAAAGGTGACTTGTTGGACAGTGTGGATATTTTGTCACAACTTGGAGTAAGGAATGTTACATTATGTACATTCCTTTATTCAAACAAATATTCCACCTCACAAAATGTAAATTTTGTCTTTGGATAAGGTAATCATTGATGATTACCTACTTATTTATACTTAATTTATACTAATAGTATACTGTGTAGTTATGTACATTGGTACCGTAACAAATATTCTGCCATAGGGTGTTCTACGCATGCTGATCAGTGGGGTGCATTTTGAGTATGTTACTATATATATATATTATATATATATGCTATATAGCATAAGTCAATCAATAGCTGTACCCCTCTTTTAGTTTGTGTAAAGCACTAGAGTTTTTTACTTGCTGGTTTCTTTTTCTCCGGGGTGTCTCTGAGGGGATCGACTTTACAGTTAGTGTTTATGCCCTTAAAAATACCGATCCTTATACCTTTACTTATATGTGATTGGTTACTTAGCTTTTATTTACAATAAATATTTAAGGCATGGATATGATCGGTGAAGTTGGTCGCCTTGGTGGCTCTCTTGTATGGCAGATAATGATTGACAGGTCAATGGAATCAGCTAACCACCTAGTCTTACACTAGTTGGTTATGTAGTGTGTGTTCGGTTCGGTAGTAATTTTCATATTAAGATTTCCATTCCATCGTGTCTAAGTTCAATTAATATTTGTCGTTATTTTGTTAATGAATAGGTGCCTAACCAAACGCACTCTAAGACCTCATTGTTAAACTTTTTTTTACGTCAGGTCTTATACAGAGTAGGCCTCACTAACGAGTACCACCTATCTCTATCTCTACATACTACTTTTGCCTCGTCTACATCTATTATCTTATACATACATACTGATTTCAGAGACTTTTACATATACTTAATTTTTTTACTTTAATCACGAGGTTATAGTATGAATACCATATATCATATTAATAAAATACCAGCAATGACTTTGTGAACTTTTAAGATAAATATCTATTTATAAAGACATTAATGTTAACAATCTAGCGCAAGATACCACATTCCTAAGTCCATGTTTATATTATCAATTCAATTATTTGTTCATAGAAGAAAAAGTGTATTATGGACATTAGTTACTTGGTGGAATTATAGATAAAACGATATATATCATCACGGATGTCTTATGGCGCCCGAGACCGCCTAGACGGCCTCAGGGTCCCAGCGGAGGGGTTTTTTAATCCCACCTCGTCGTAGCCGTTGGTATGAGTCTACACAAGTGGCTAGATCGTCGCGATGTTTGGATAGACTCAATAACCCATCTATAAACAGTTTCACAAGTTGGTATAGGGAAACTGGAACCGGCAGCTTAACGTGCTCTCCGAGGCACTATAGTGGTGTTGTTAAACAAATCTACATACAATTTTAGATTAAAAACTCATTGGTACACACCAGGTTTTTAACCAGGGACCTAAGTTAAGTCTAAGGTCTAACCAACTCGGCCACCACGTATTTATATTATAATAATATAGAATTAAAGATAGGGTAAGTAAAGTGAGAAACATAATTTCGTAGAGGGATAACATAAACAGAGTAGTGAAAAGACTTGATGACACATCCTGAAAATCGAGGTTACTTACAAGAGATACCTGACAATAATAAAGCAACAACAACTTACATTGTAATAAAACACATAAAAGCAGCCACCACATCATGATTAATCACACAAACAAACATAACAAAAAAAATCCTATAACCTATTTCTATTTCAAACAAAAACAAAAGTCACTGAAATCCATTTTGAACTCGCGCGCTTTTTAAATGGTCTAAAAATATGTCCACTTGCCAACGTGTGAGGGGTTCGAACCCGGGGTGAGCACTGGCCAACCGCCGACCAACTGGCGTTCTATGGCCTACCGTGCCTACCCAACCATGTCGGCGTTGCATACAGCACTTATTACGGGGCAGCTACTTCAAGAAATTCGTTTTGTAGAGGCCGCAACTGGTCGATAAATGCCGTTAAACAACAGTATATTATTCGACCCCATGGATTTTGTAGGTCTGCTTACCATTATATGTATACAAAATTTAATGCTGTGCTCTTGTAAAAAAAATACCTGTTAAGAATGTATCTGTTTGTACTTATTAGGATTTCAGAGTTTGTATCGGAAATTAGATCGGATGATATGAAATAAAATAAGTATATTATTATAATGTAATGAAATATATTGAATATAAGTACCCTATATTTTGATATAAAATTATTATTTAATGACATAAAACCTAAAAAAAAATATGCTTTACAATAAAAAATACACAGTCATTTAGCGTTAAATATCATAAAATTTTCAAGAGAGTATGATATATTTATCATACACTAACATGTATTAAAGTGATACCCGCTCTCTATATCATATTGTTAAACTTATTGTTATTGGGTAATTTATTCTAATATTTATTCAACGAGTGAATTGGAGCCTTGGCAGCTACTTCCTGTGGATATCAGAACGTGAATGGAAGGACGAAGATGTGTTACTGTATCTAAAGAAGTCAAGCTTGTATTTTGAATTAACAATGATAAGAATGTAAGTCAGTATTGTATTTTGAATTAAGAATGTAAGTCAGTATTGTGAGGGGTATTTATAATATTTGTTAAGCACTTGTTATAAATAGGGGAAAATCATTTTGGAATAATCATGGATCTGGTAACATTTTTTATGTTTATTAATTAACTTAAATGCGTTTACACATGTGAAAGTTACATATGTATATTTTGGCTAATAAAATATACTTAGGTAATGCTATGCTATACTTAGATAATTCTCATCAACGTGTTTAAACTTTAGCAGATGAAATAGTCAAATTGCTAATTAGTTATTTATTAAAATTTTGATACGATTTAAAAAAAAAAGCGCATCATAAAAACAAAGAAATTATTTTTGTTTACATTATAGCGATATGATATTTTATAGTATCGGAAAGTATCCATACTATGACAGATGAAATGTGACCGTTATCTTAATACACATTATTAAGCCTTTATTGAACTAATTATCAGTACGTCCTTCGACGAAAGCCTCCTCCAGCATTTTCCATTTATTTTTTACGAAGCAAGTCTCATCCATGTCGGGTCATTTACTTTTTTTAATTCACTTCTTGATATATATACCATCCTGGAAACTCCTAAAATGGAGGGCCGAAAAAGTTTTTTTTTGTAAATAAGAAATTAAAAAAAATATTTTACAACAATTTAAAACCTAGTTACACAATTTTCAGGAAAGCTATTTAAAGTTCAAACAAAAAGCTTAATTTTTTAAATGAATTTATGTAGCTAAATATATATTATTAGCCAAAATCTTTATAACTTGGACACATTCTATGTAAACAAGACAAGCTGAACGGAACTAAGATTTTGCTCATTGTGTTACAGTCTCTATAACTCCATAATACATTTGTACATAATCGACAAATCCTCACATATTTTATTTAATGTGTCATATATAAACCCTATCATTACTTACATGCGTTCTTTGTTTTAACAAATTAAGTTTATTTTAGGTGACTAACAAATTTATTTCGTATTTTCCTACAAATAGTATTTGAAATACTACACAAATAGTTTTCTCGAACGTTCGTGTCTAGTTTACATAGAAGTGGCGGAATATATATTTTTTTTTCTGACAATTTACACATCTAAGCTCTGGTCACAAACTAAGCTCTAGGCTTGTACTATGTGTACCGGAAACAATGATATAATACATATTATATTTTATAAACACCCAGACAATGACAAACTGTACAGAAAGACGTACTATTTTTTTTTTCAAAGAAGTCAATGCTTTGACAGCATTAAGGTGTAAAGCATTAAAATAATATTACCGCCAGGTTAGGTACAGCTATGTAAAAAATAACAGAAATATAAAGTGAACTTGTAAGGTTTCTATTATTTCCTTTTAAGCTGCATAACCTTAAATATAACCATAATGTCCGTAATGTCCACTAGGTACTTCATTTTGCACTTTAATGTCGAAAAGCTTTCCAGATGTCGCGGACATGGCCACACAAGCTATGCACGTGCGCTGGGAAAGGGAACTGCTTTATGCACTAGTGTTATATTTTTATGCAATAGTTATATTTTAAATTACATTTTAACTTGCACGTTATGTTACGTTATTTACTTTTCAACTAAACTAAGGTACGGGTTATATTTTTTATTTAAATTGCCCGAGTGTTTAGCAAAGTGGGGATTTTAGGACAGTAGGTGAGTATTAGAGTAAGTGTATTTATTATGCGTGTATGCGTGAGTGTGTGTAGATATAAGATTGTGTATATACTTGATTTATTAGGTGATTCTCAATTTATTTGGAGAAATATAATAAAATAGTTATAACGTAATATTTTATATTAGTTGTATTTTTAGATCACACCTCGTAGTACAAGCTTATGGCATTATTCATAAAAACTTACTGAAGCCTTAAAGAATACTTTAGTTTTGGAATGTTTTGTGTCTTTTAGGCATATTCATTTTTGTTGCTAAATAAAAGAGTTCTTGAAGTACTCAATAAGTTTTTATGAATAAGGCCATTAGTTTGTGAAATATATGTGAAATGTCCTATATTACTTATATAAATGTATGTTTATTTGTTTGATAACACCACTTTAGTCCCTCGCAGAGAACGTTTTAAGTCCCAGTTCCACTATACTAACTTATGAAACTATTTATTATTATTAAAGGTACTCAAACTTTTAAGTGGGAGTAAAGCCTCTTTAGGTGGAAGGAAAGCCTCTATAACTCTGCCAGGCCGACCCACCGGACTCGTTACCACCGCCCATATAGATGCAAAAACCGTCAAAGTCTGTGGGTTTACCTAGGACTACTGCATCGATTTATTGTCGAGGTGGTGGTATCTTTTCTTGGTGCGGTTACGAAATGGGTTACGCAATGATTTGACGATAAAGCAGCGTGGATATTAAAATAGACTCGTTATGTAAATATGTCTTTGTCTCCGCCCATTTCGTAACTGAATCATTTAGCCGGTATAGTGGGAGCGATCAATATTGTTAAACAAAAATGTATTGATTGACCCCATTCATGGGCTTTGTAGGTCTGCTTACCATTAGGTAGGCACAAAGTCACATGCCATACTCCAATAACCAAAAAATAAGTACCATCGGCGTGGAAACCAAATCTAAGTACATTGAGGCCGTCTAGGCGGTCTCAGCCGCGATGGTACTTAATTTACCTCTTTAAATTATACATGCCATACTCCAATAACCAAAAAATAAGTACCATCGGCGTGGAAACCAAACCTCACCGCTCTAAGTACATTGAGGCCGTCTAGGCGGTCTCAGCCGCGATGGTACTTAATTTACCTCTTTACAGCAGTCCAATGCCATAGTTTAATACCATAATATTTTACTAATGAGTATTAATTTATTATAGACAAAGAATTAAAAATAGTACTATAATAGATAAGGAAACAATACTATGCATACCAACCACCAATAGCTACTAAAACCTCAGATAAAGCATATAAACGAAAGCATTTTTTTTTTATAAAAAAGCACAGATCACTAACCGTATCGTGGGGTGGAGGTCAGTTCTCCGTATCGTCCGGAAACGGGACGTATGTTCCGGAAGTCCGGTACACCACTGTCCGCTCATCCGTGACGCCATGGACATTCCGATAGGCTTCGTTATAAAAATATAATCGCCCTTTTTTGGGTTGTTATGTGGTGTTTTTTGGGGTCAATGAAGGCATTTTTTGGTTACAATAATAATGTTTATTTTTTTGGTTATAAAAGTGGATATACTAATTAGTTACGAGTATCAAGACTATACTAAGTTATAAACCTAAAAAAAATATGTGTTTGTTTTACACGTTAATCTTAGGAAATAAATTTTGGTGAAAAAATTTGTGAATTTTATGGTTTTGGATTTAAGTTAATGTAGTTGCGATGTTATATAACTGTAATCTCCCATTTAGATCCTAAATCTCCTTTAAATATTTCGGTTTTATTATGTAAGTTTCCAGAAGATTTCTACAGCAATTTCGTATTGAGGTGGCAGTCTTCTATCACTTTCTTTATAAAACGGGAAGTTGAGTTGACAAAAAAGAAGCGAGGATAATGAAGTAGACAAATTCGTCTATGTAGCCGCCCGTTTCGTAAACGCATCATTTAACTGGCAAAGTAAGAGAGCTAATGCTGTTAACAACAATATATTGATAGACACAATTCATGGACTTTGTAGGTCTGCTCAGGTCGATAAAAATATACATACATATCATCACGGGTGCCTTACGGCGCCCGAGACCGCCTGGACGGCCCCAGGGTACCCAGCGAAGGGGTTTTTAATCCCACCTCGTCGTAGCCGATGGTATGAGTCTACACCGAATAAGTGGCTAGCTGGTCGCGATGTTTTGAATGGACTCAATAAACCATCTATATAAAAAGATACATAAAAAGTAAAAAAAAACTAATAAAAAATATATAATTAAACTGGTTAATAATATTAGTAAGAGAGAAACTCATTTAAAAATATAATACCAAAGTACTACTTTTTAAAACTTTTTTATCTAATTCAGTGGTTCTTTGAAAAACTCAAGCCGCGTTATAAATGCTATTTCAACTCTATTACTCAGCGACTTTTCTTAGATGTATTTCTTTCTGATCTCAATTCCTAGCCGTAGAGCCGGACTCAATGGGAAATAAATTAAACTAACTGAGATAAACTACGTCGCTTGCCGCCCACGTTACTTAGCGGTACGTTACACAGAGACCGCATTGCAAGCACTTGTTGGTTTACTAAATTTTCTGCAGTCTGCTGGTCTAATACATACAACTGAAGTTAAAGTATTAAAAAATAATAAATACCATCACGGGTGCCTTTTTGGCATCCGAGAACCATAACCAGTAAAGTTATAGTATAGTGTTTATGTATTACATTTATTATATTAGAGAGAGAGACAATGTTCTTAGCAAACCATGGATTCACCGTGCGGGTGCCGGGTCCAACGCGTGGTTGAAAGGCAGGGGAATGAACTGCAGTGTTCCCGGACTTGAGACCGCGAAGTAGGTTTAAAGGCCTTTTGAACTCTCACCTGCACTGTGTTCACTACCCTCTCTACTCAACCAAATACTATATGATCCTGTTAGCGCCATCCTGGAAACACGCTCCATAAAAGTTCCGACGGCTGTTCTCGGAAGGCCAAGATCCTTCAATAGACGGTGCAAAGACTTTGCTGGAATTCCTCTTGCACCAACTTCCACTGCATAAAGTTGAGTTTTAAATCCGTTTCTAGTAATTTCGTTTGTGAGATCAAAATATTTGTTCGACTTGATGTTGTGGTCCTTAGGTATGTTTGTTTCCCAGTATTTAAGTAGTTTACGTATTGTTATGAATCATTGTTAAAATTATATCTATATCCTTTTATCGAAAAGTTCTGCACCCTAAGCATATTTCACTCTCTCAAATGATAGCTGGTAGAAAAGGCATTAAGCTCGCTAAGCTATGTACAATTTTGTGCAATAAAGAATTTTAAATAAAATAGTAAGAAGTATATGTGTATGAGAAAGAGAAAAATATGGATTAATACTTATGTTTTATTTAGGATACGTGATAAAAAATAGTCTAGTCTAAAAACTTTAAGACCCAGACTCAGAGGCGGTCTCTATTCATCAACTTGTATAGTGGAGAACGAAAGAAAAAGAAAATACGGTTTTGAAATCTCGGGCTGAATATTAAAACTTCTTAAACACTGAAATTGCACATTGTTTATGCGGATATAAAGAGTTTTATTACTTTGTAATTACCTTGAGAATGAAAAGCTGCGAGAAAATCCCCGAATAACAGCTGATAAAACAGCATATATAATTTTACAATAGTACTTTGCGTTGAGGCGCTAAGGAACTAATACCCGTGTTTTAAGAAGTTTCCATTAAACGGTTTTTTTGCAAATAAATCCTCCACCTTAGAAGTATTCATTAATTTTGTATCGTAGATCCCACTAAGTAGCGATTTTTAACATTCAAATCTCTATAGGGTGAAAAGGGAGTTGGATAGGTGTTTGACTATTTTAAAATGTTCAATAATTGACTCAATAACCATATTATAAACATATTATAAAATAGAACCGACAGCTTAACATGCGGAATATATATGCCGCTTAACATGTGCCTCTAACTTGTGGAATGAACTGCCTCTTGTTATAAGAAATGCTCGAAATAGATTTATTTTTAAGAAAATGGTTTATGAGCACTTTTTAAATAAATCCCAACAACTGCCGAAGTAGTCATTACACTGTTTATAATGTGTATATATGGTAGGCAGCAAATTATATATGTATATATGTATGGTATATGTATTTGTATAGCATATGGGTATTTATATATTTATTTATAAATATATATAAAAACTAGGTAATTATATTTTTTTATTGCACACCTACCTTTGATGTGCTTTAGGCAGTGGACTGTAGGTACATAATTTTATTTGTTTGCGGAATAGCTCGGTGGCCAATATTGCATCTATATTTTGGGCGCTTATTTTAAAGGGACTTCCCTGGTTCACATCCAAGCTAGGGGATAATGAAATCTGCTGATCTAAGTGTTAACAAAACTCTCGGTTCAACGACGAATACAATATATAGCCAGGCCGGCCAAGCACTACACTTTTCACTTATTTTAATTGTTCTTTAATGATATATACCTAGTCTTACCATAATTTTTGTAACAATGAAAACCATTTTTTTTCTATTGCAAATAACATTTATTACTTTTACAGTGTGTTAGTTTAATACATAAATATAATATATATATATATATAAAAAGCTTATTCGAAGTGATCTCCATTGGCTGCAATACAGTCCTTTCAAGGTTGAGGCCAGTTAGCAATAGAAGCACGCACTCTTTCCATGGGAAAATTCTTCACTTTCCATCGTATTAATTGTTTTAGTTTCCAATTATCATGGCGTTTAGAGTAAGCCGTACTCTCTAAAACTGACCATAAATCATAATCCAGCGGATTAAGATCGGTACTAGACGACGGCCAGTCTTCAGCTCAGATGAAATCCGAAACGTTTGCTTCCAACCAAGACTGCGTGAACCGAGCTTTATGAGTTTTACTATTTAAGATAAACCGAATCATGCTGGAAGGACCATACTTGGTTATTGAACATGGTGTTGTTAAGGGGCTTAAATACCTTCTCAAGAATGGTATCTTGATACACTTGTGCCGATGTTTTGATACCTTTTCCACAAAAATATGGCTGAGTCACTCCTTCATAGCTAACACCCCACCAAACCATCACTGAAGTAGGATAATGCCCACGTTGCACTCTGTCGACTAATTGGAAAGCTTAAATTCCTTAGATCTTTGAGCATAAATACGGTCATTTGAATAGTTAAAATATTGCTCAATTGTAAAAAAAATCTCGGCCAGATCTGTTTTTGTCTCATTCTACTAATAATAGCCCGGTACACAAACCTTTGACTAATACCAAGTGTATGGATAGTTTAAAAAATTGCATTTGTCGACATACCTACTTTATGTAATGCAATCACAGCGATTTGGTTCTCTTTATCACCCCACTCCATTTTAATATCGCAAAATATTGTGATTTCTCATTAAAGCTTATACATTGGAATTGGCGCCATTTTGGCGCCAAAATGAGAAAACACAATGAACAATCGTATAAAAATTACAGATTCCAAATTCAAATGTATTATTTTATTTATTTTTAATTGTAACAGTATTTAGGGCCAGACTATGTATGTATTATTTAGGCTTTTATTAATTAATTCCTATTTTTAAAGGTGCTAGCAAGGGCGCACTGTTTTTAGCTTAATTTATTAGTTTTACAATGGCTCGATTGCCGATTGGTTGCGCTTGCGCATCGTCGCAGAGGTCACGTGACGACGCCGCGTAAATTCAAATGTGAAAAGGACAGATATTAGGGTTCTAGGAATAGGCAAAGGAAACCAAGGCACAACATACCTAAACTTAATGTTCTAATGTCCCGAAGGTTTGACTGTCAGATAATGCCCAAAGGCATTTAGTCCGCCTTTGTATTATGCAATAAAGTTTGATAAAACCAACAGTGCCTCGGAGAGCACGTTAAACAGTCGGTCCAGGTTTCACTATACCAACTTGTAAAACTGTTTATAGATGTGTTATTTAGTCTATTCAAAACATCGCGACGAGCTAGCCACTTGTTCGGTGTAGACTCATACCATCGTCTACGACGAGATGGGATTAAAAACCCCTCCGCTGGGTATCCTCCGTCCGTCTAGGTGGTCTCATAATATTTATTTATATACACCAACTGTAATGGTGGTTTATTGTTGTGAGATAAGAGATTGGCTTTGACACAGCGCAACTACACAATAGGGAATATCCATGTTTTTTATTTTATTTTGTTACTTGATAGAGTAACTACATTAGACCCTAAAAATAAATATTAAACATTTTTAAAACTTTATCTGCCACTATCGCAGTAAAAACGGTACATCACTAGCCGCCATTCTGTGACGTCATTCGTGCTCAAAAAGCATATTAGTTTAATGTTATTGCACCTCAAAATTTAGTCAAAAGGTTTGTTTTAACAAATTATCGTAATAAAGGACAATAAATACCCGAGAAAACAAGAAACTGTAGACTACAGAACACACGTTGACATTTGTTTATGCGCGAATGACGTCAGATGTAGTGTTTGCTAATGTCGGAACGTTTAGAAATGCGATCCGTTTCTACAAAAAAATGGATTATTAAAATCGTATTTATAAAAAAAAAATGCTAATCAAAATAAAATAGATTACTGTAAATATGTTCAAAGACATAAAAGGAACATTATATATTAAATTACATGCTTATTCCCTATTAAGCATTTTGTTTCATAGCAAAAATTACAGCAAGAGCACGATATAGCAATACCCAATACCAATTTTATATAAGTTTATGAATAATGCGTTATAACTGGCGTGGAAGAGGTTATGGACTCAGTAAAAAGAATTGGAATTGTAATGCCGCTAATAATAAAAAAAAAAATACCATCACGGGGGCCTATTTGGCTCTCGAGAACCGTTAAAACGGCCTCAGGGTGCCCAGCGGAGGGATTAACCCATCCTCATTAATCCTAGTAATAATAAATCTGTTAATAATAGTTCAAACATTGATTATGTATCAGACTGTAGTAGTGCAGGAAGTTGACGAGCTATGTCCAGTCATTCCTCCATTGTAATCTCAAATCCAATTGGTACAACACATATTAGAAAATTAACAAAATTTCCAGGGCAGTGGTATCTTAACTGTGACAATTTCTATAGTTCCTTGTATGAACCATTCTGTGGAAATTCCTTTAATGGAGGATGTATTGAGCAGCCATTCACGGACTTTGTAGGTATGCTTGGAGCACGGCATGAGACAAAAGTGAAGATTGAGGAAACGTGTAAGATACGAGTGTAAGATACTTATGCCCGATTTCACCAACGATCCCTAACTTTAAAGGAGCCCCTGAATAAGAATTTTGACATATTTACAAACAACTGTCATTAATTGTTCCTTAACTTAGTTAGCGGCTCCTTAAGAGTGGGTGAAATCGGGCATACTATCATGACATCATGACATCAACCCACATTGTGACAAATAAACGTTTTATCATTCTTCAAAATAAACCAACTACTTCGCACTATGTTTTAGGCATTTTCCCTTTAATGGTCGTAGTATAATTTTTTAGTAGTAATGGTCATAAGTCGAGATCGAATCAATAACAAGGAGATCCGTAAACGAATCGAAGTTATTATATATAGCTTAGCGAATCAATTATTAGCAAGTTAAAATGGCCACGCAGGGCACATAGCACGCATAACTGATGGCCGATGGGATCGTAAAGCTCTCGAATGGAGATCACGCACCGGCAAGCGCAGCGTACGATGTCTGTCAAGTTTATAACCGACAACCTTTTTAAGGATATATACACAGGGACACGCTGGATGCAAGCCGCTTGCAACCTATCCTTTTTGAAATCTTAGGAGAGGCTAATGTCCAACAGTGGTCGTTCTACAGATGATTATGATGATGATGATTATGACCATGGTCATGATAGTTATCTCGGTTAACAAAAGATACAAAATGGCACTAAGAGTTTTCCAGTGGTATTTTTTCTTGCAGAGTACTTACCAAGTCCCCACCCACGCGTCACGGTTAGTATTTTAAAACTACTATTAAAGTTGACCTACTATCCAGCAATAGGGGAAACACGTTTTATAAATTCTACATGAATATCGTCCGTTATGTTACAAAGTAGGCGGACCAAGTCTTTCTTGCTTATATTATTAAACATAATGTGGTTGCCGAGTTGGTTAGACCTTGGACATAAAAACATTTAGATCCCTGGTTCGAATCCCGGTATGTACCAATAAGTTTTTAATTAAAAAAAAAATGTACATTTGTTTGACAACACCACTATAGTGCCTCGGAGAGCACGTTAAGCTGTCGGTCCCGGTTTCACTATACCAACTTGTAAAACTGTTTATAGATGGGGCGAGTATATTCAAAACATCGCGACGAGCTAGCCACTTGTTCGGTGTAGACCATCGGCTACGACGAGGTGGGATTAAAACCCCTCCGCTGGGTACCCTGGGGCCGTCTAGGCGGTCTAGAGCGCCGTAAGACACCCGTGATAATATGTATGTATTATTAAACATAATACATACATATAGATATAGGCATCAAACTAAAATAATAAAACTTGACAATGGTTAGGCCCGAGTTGCACGAAGTAAGACTGTTGCAAATTTCTAAGAAGAGTCCTTCGTCAGGTCTAAGTAAAAATGACGAAAACGACCTTGGCCTAATGGCAAGTTGTTGATTTGGGATATGACTTACGTAGTTATCTTTTAATTTTTAATGTCACCAGATATGTATTACGTCAGAATTGCATCATATCTAAAATATTTTAATCAATTATTACATACTTCTTCATTTTACAATAAAAACATTAGATCCTTGAAGTTTTCCATTAATAAGCTTGGCAAAGATAATATTGAAGTTTCTGGTGATCCAAAAATTATTGGAAACAAAAAAAATCTATAGCAGTGCAACATGGAAATGCGGCAAGTGTCTATAGCAGTGCAACATGGAAATGCGGCAAGTGTCTATAGCAGTGCAACATGGAAATGCGGCGAGTGTACTCGGTACTTTTTTAATCCACAAATATAAAAAAAAAAAACAAATTATGATTACATTTATAATAAATTATATTAATATGATACTAGTATTCACCATGTAAATTATTATGTTCTATGTGATTACATAGACAAACTATATAATTCGCTCACTAATGGAGACCGTCCTTTAATTTAAACGACGCTCTCATTTTAAGCACTAAATATAGATCGTGTCGAATATGTAAAAAAAGACTAAAGGACAATACTCAGTGCTTTATTCTGCTTTTATAGTGATTTATTTTTATATTTTTAGTTGTTATAGTTTTAACTTTAATTAGAACAATAATTTAAATACAAAAAGATAAACTACGGCACGTCCGTTTTATGATAAAGCTCGGGGTTGCCATATCTAATAAATAAGGAACCCGCAATGATTTTTATTAATAATATCCATTGGCGCCATAATGGCGTTTAAATGAAAACAACATCGAGTCCTTTATTTTCATCCTTAGTCCTTTATTTTCTCCTAACAAATCCTTTATAACACTAAACGGCAGTTAGCAACCCTAACCGTACTAGATCATTTATTTTAGGTTAGATTAAGAGGGGCCATGCTTTCAGTACTTTGAGAACGCATTTTCAACATTGAAGCAGATAATATTAAAAAAAATAAAAATAGGTAGGTACTGTTTCGTCATAAATAGAGATCAATACTTGTTTATTATACCTACTTCATTGATTAAAGAATAGAACGTATTACAAAACACACCTTTTAAAACGGTAAATAGTCTGTAGTGTTACGCTCTGATTGTATACGCTATCGTTTGTTCTACGCATGGCGAATACTTACACAATACCAAGGTGGTTTATAGTATACTTGTGGTTAACTATGCAACGCCAGGTAATATCACATGTCCTTTGTGAGACCGGCTTTGGTGAGGAGCTTTAATTAAAATTTCAATGAAATGACCCCAGATCAGGTTAAGAGGGCGGAGTTGGCACGAGCGATATGACGTATAACTAATCTAATTTCGATATATATTTTTTTACAAGTCTTAAATACCGGTCGAGCTAGAGCTTTCTAAATGCAATAAAATGTTCTACTACACAATCTTTTTCAGTATTTTTTTGTTTTGGTTACAATGTCTATTTATCGATTAGTTAACATTCTTTGTTCTACTTATTTGGTTGTAACTGTAATGTACCTAAATAAAAAATTATAAAAATGTCCATAGAAATTAAAAGCGTAGAAATGCAGCCAGCGTCTGCGGTACATGTGCGGATTCGGCATGGGAACATCAACGAAATTTTTTATTTATTGTATTTTTTTTATATTAACAAATAGAGTCATATTTAAGATTATATTAAAATCTAAAGTCTAAAGTTCTATTAAAAATAGATTATAAAAACGCTTTCAATTCATTAGAAAGACATACCATGTTAAAGGAAATTTAAACGAAATGTCCCTCCATTTTTCCCTATATGTGGCAATGTTATTCTACTCCTTCATCACTAATTTTTGGAAATAAAATAATTAATTCAGAGGTTGGTTGTCAACAAGGAGATCCTATGGGCCCTGCCGCTTTCTCTCTTGCAATTCATCCATTAATAAGCAGCTTGAAATCCGAATTGAACATATTTTATCTTGATGATGGCACTTTAGGCGGTGATTCCTCTACTGTTCTTTCAGATTTTGAGAATATTATATCAAACTCAAAATATCTTGGCTTGGAAATAAATCCTAATAAATGTGAATTGATTTTTCCTTCAGAAATAAATATTGAAATAGTTAAAGCTTTTGTAAATATCGCTCCGGGAATAAAAATTCTAAGCAAAAAAGATAATATAACTTTACTCGGATCTCCCCTTATTGATGAAGGTATACATACAGTTTTAAAAAATAAGCTAGATACATTAAAACTGGCAATTACTAAATTAGAAGACATAGAACCACATATTGCGTTCTTTTTATTATCAAATTGTCTCACCTCACAAAGATACATATACACTTTACGCACTACTCCTTGTTGGGATTCCCCGGTACTAAGTGAAATTGACAATGCAATGAAACAAAGTTTGGAATCCATCTTAAACCTTAAATTTACTACTGATCAATTTAATCAGGCTGCCCTTCCAGTTAGATATAGTGGTTTAGGTATAAGAAAAATTATAGATTTATCAATTCCTGCTTATCTAAGTTCACTCGCTAGCACTAAATTACTTTGCACATCTATTTTATCAAAAACAACTGTTGTAACAAACAATTTTCATAGACAATCAGGAGCTATTAATATTTGGAAAATGTCGTCGAAGGAAGATGAATTTCCTATTTGTTCATCTCAGAAAAAATTAGATGAACCTATAATTAAGAAAATTTTTGACAATATCCCGAGACATAACATTGTTGACGAAGCCCGACTCACTGCAAGTTGCAAAAGCGAGTCCGGCGCTTGGCTGCGTGCTATTCCCTCATCATATACGGGTACGCTGCTGGACGCTGGCTCACTTCGAATCGCCGCAGCCTTGCGTATAGGGTGTAATATTTATGAGTCTCACTCTTGCGTTTGTGGTGATACGGCTGACTCTCAAGGTTATCATGGACTATCATGTCAAAAAAGTGCCGGTCGATTTTCTAGATACCATAACATCAATGACATTATCTGTAGAGCATTATCAAAAGCAAACATTCCGTCTGTTCTAGAACCGGTAGGTCTACAAAGAAACGATGGCAAAAGACCAGACGGAATGACCATTATACCATATAAATGTGGGCGCGCTTTGGTCTGGGATGCCACATGCGTAGACACACTTTGTCGTAGTCATGTTACATTATGTTCGAAAGGTGCCGGGCTTGCAGCAGAACAAGCAGCGCGAATAAAACGCACTAAGTATGCTGAGCTCCTGAATTCTCACCAATTTCTGGCTTTTTCTGTTGAGACGATGGGTCCTTGGTCAGAGGAAGCTAGTAAATTTATCCATGAAATTGGAAAAAAACTAAAAATTGGTACTGGTGATCCTCTGAGCAAGGAATTCCTTGTTCAGAGGATCAGCATTGCCATCCAGCGTGGTAACGCCGCTAGCGTTCTCGGCACATTACGCCCATCGTCTCAAAATCAAAATTATTATTAAATAGTTAAGTATTTTGTTCATATTTTAAATTAAATTACAAAATAATTTGACCAAATAAAATAATATTATTTCGTTGAACATATTTTAAGATTATATTTAATATTAATAATTAACAAAAAAATATAATAAAATTAGTCTTAAATTAGTGTTTAACCTGTCTCGGTCTTTTGCGATAGTTGAATTATAATTATAGGTAACGTGATGGATTTTTTATCTTAACTTAAATCAATAATTAGAAACAAATAACACATTATTTTGAGACCTACTATTCAAAAACTAGTACTTTTAACTTCATTCTAATACGGAGTAACTAGAAGACAAGCTTAAACTGCGTGTGTAAAATAAATTAGTAAAAAGCATAGAAAAAATCATGAGGGGTGAAGCAGACACGTACCTGGATGGCTCAGTGGTTGAGTACCTTGCCGCGAAAGGGTTCAAGTTCCTCCCTCCAGTTTCTTTTTAACTTTAGTCTTTATTCAGAAACCTAGTTGGTATCACTTATCTCTCCGGAGTAATACCTTTAGAACGAGTTTCATGTTTGTATGTACACTGTATGCGGGGCTTATCAGCTTTGCATTCGTTTACCGCGACTATCACACTCTATCTGTAGCCCATTTTGTATCCTATGCACTATGAAGTAGGAGCTAGTTTTGTTTCTTTGGGTATGACAGAATAGCACCTGTCTATTTCTTTTTGATTATTCATTATCTGTTGTATTAGTTAGGTTTGTCAATTATTTTGAAATGTATATTTTAACTAAATTACTAAAGATTACTAAAGGATATTCTGGAAGGGTATTTAAGTATTTATCCTATGTAGTATTTGTATAGAAAGCTGCAATTAGAAATATTTTTTTTATTAAAAAAATATTTAATGCGATAGCAAAACTATCTTATTATATAAACTAAACTGATACCTGTAATATTCATAATATGTATCTTTACTACATAATAAAGTTAACTGTTAAGGACACGGCATTCGTAATCGCTAAGTTTGCATTCTCCATACAAAAAGAGCTTTCGCATTTCCAGTAATACTCGGTTACTGTTGTCGTAGAATTAAAATAATTATTTTGTCGGTCTTTATAGTTTTTCTGTGTTGGGATATTTTTTTTCACTAATCAGAGAAAAAACTTTTTAATATTATAATAACAAAATATGTATTACCCACTACAAAAAGTTTTGGCGTAAAATTTACAACATAAAAATAATAATTGAAGTTTGACTAACAGCTAAGTTGTAATATTGGAAGTACGTTTGTATGGGCAGTCGACTGCAGAGCCCTTAATATTCAAACACGATCTATATTCGATGTCGCTCAATGTTAAAGTCAAAAATATTTATTTCTTGTAAATCTTTACAGACATAATAAAAAAAAAACATAGTAAAAAAAACTATATTTAGTATAAGGTCTAAGTGTGCGCTTAGTTAGGCCGTCATTCCTCCCACACATACACAACAATAAATAAAAAACCAAACTGAACACCCACCATAACCAACTAGTGTAAGACTAGGTGGTTAGGCTAGGTTATCGGTAGTTGTATTTTCTGTCGCTGTCGGTAGCGAAATCCGACTGGGTATGCGATATAAAAACTTTAGCCCGTAAAAATGGCTAAAGTTTTTCTTCCGCTGCAAAGCTAGTCGGAAAAGTAAAATAGCATAATACCGAAAAGCAGGTAAATGGACATCGCATGTAAACTTTGTTGGAATGTATTTGGGGAAAGGCTACCAAGCCACACGCACACATATGTAGACCATATTGATATTTTTTTTATTGTTCATAAATTCCCGTAAAGGTATTTTGTGAAATATGTTGCCCTTTACTTTGATGTTACCATGTAAAAAATAAAATAAAATAGTAATAACTTAAAAATTAAATACTAAAAAATATTTAAAAAAAAAACAGTGCAACATGGAAATGCAGCCAATGTTCCCGGTACTTTTGATCAAGAAAATTTTGTTGGTAGAAATTTTAAAGAAATGTTGTTTTGTACTATATTTATTAATAAATAATTATAGAATAAAAAAATATAAAAAAAGTCCAATATATAAACATTTATCGTAAGCTTAATTTATATAACATATAACTTTATCTATGCTCTGACCACCATTAGGGCACCGTCAAACTAAAATACAAAATGACTGAGTTCCGCCCAAACAAAGGATAATAAATATTAATATTGAAGAGTGAAATAAGGGACGTGTCACAAGTACGTGTATAGGATTAACCCGATTCATGTTCGTTCGCTTGAATCGATTCGTAATCCCATGTGGAAAGGATTTTGCGAAATGCAATGCGGAATTATTGGTACTGTTTGTTTGACCCATTTATTTGTATATAGATAGATATATAAATTATTGTTGGAGGTACAAGCTACAGAATATGACTTTGTATCTACCTGGTGGGGATTGATCAATACATTGATAATTGAAATTATGACGGCTAAATGATGCGGTTAGAAAATGGGCGGCGCGACAACGACGCTTTTGTACTACCAGTCTACTTATTGACGTCGCTGCTTTGTCGTTAAATTGACCGCATGTTTAGTAACCACATCTTTAAAGTGACTACTATCATGACAAAAAATCGATGCCGTAGTCTCCCGAAAACCGGTGAACTGACTTAAACCGAAATAGATTAGGTCACTTGACGGTTTTAGCATCTGTATAGGCGGTAACGAAACCTATGTTTTATTTTAATTAAAACATAGTATTCTTTAATTTTATTAAGGCTTGAACAACCACCAATATGCATTACTATAGAAATCTGTTAATAATTGATTTGAGAAACAGGACGACAAATACCACTTTAAATTAAATAACTAAAATATGAATTGCAAATTAAATATTTTAAACATACATACATATCATCACGAGTGCCTTACGGCGCCCGAGACCGCATAGACGGCCCAGGGTACCCAGCGTATGCTATGATGGTATGAGTCTACACCGAACAAGTGGCTAGCTCGTCGCGATGTTTTGAATATACTCAATAACCCATCTATAAACAGTTTCACAAGTTGGTATAGTGAAACCGGGACCGACAGCTTAACGTGCTCTCCGAGGCACTATAGTGGTTTTGTCAAACAAATGTACATAATTTTTTTAATTAAAAACTCATTGGTACACACCGGGATTCGAACCAGGGACCTAAGCGTTTTTAAGTTCAAGGTCTAACCAACTCGGCCGCCACGTATATATAAAATTAATATAATATAATTTTGTATAAATATTTTAAACAATACAAATTATTAGTGATTTATTAATACATATTTGGGTGAACGAATTATTATAAACATATCTTTCGTATTCGAGAGAATTTCATATTTATGTAAATCATGCATTTTTTTTCTTTATTTATTTACAAAAAAGGGCACATCAAATAATAAATAAAAACAATACAATTTAATAACAAAGAGTGATATATACCATCACAGGTGCCATTTTAGCTCCAGAGAACCGTTTAAACGGCCTCAGGGTACCCAGCGGAGGGATTAACCCATCCTCATTTCGCCGATGGTATTCGGGGGCAACACCTAACAAGTGGCGAGCTTGTTGCGGTGTTTAAGATAGTATAGTCTCGTTGTATAAAGCGGTCACCCAGGTCCGGCCTTGTTGTCATCTGCTTAACCTTGTTATCAGTTGCGCAGTGACAGTAACCACTAGGCTGGGGCCGCTTTTTTGATAATATATACCATATTTTTTTAATTTAATAATAATAATAATAATAATTTTAAAATATTTTTTTGAAATTACACGAAATTAGCTAAACATTCTTTTTACGGTACCAATGCTGTGTTCACAACACTTTAAACCCATACAAATTTTATAAAATTCTGTCAGGACCGTTTTGGAAACGCATTCATTCCATAAGAATTCTGAAATCTGATCTTGAAAGACCATGAATCTTCAAAAAGAGCCCTCTTTAAAAAGTAGTAAGCGCCAAATCAATTAATGGCTATTAAATCAACGTCAATGTCACTTGTAACAGAAAGCAGTGTTGCCACCTTGATTTATGAAAAGGAGCTAGTGGGCACGCAAAAAAGGCTAGATTTTACAAATTCAGTCTTGAAAAGTGGGGCTAGAAAGGGCTAAATATAAAAAAATAATTTTAGTTAATATAAAATTTTAATCAACTTGAATCAAAGTAAGTGAATAAATTATCTAATAATAATCGAAACACAATGTCATTGAAAAATCAAATAACTTAAATGTTAGGTACCCAGCTAACAATAAAAATCATCAAAACACAGGCCAGATGTCAATAAGAACTATTCGAATGCAGATGTTGAACGAATATTCTGTTCTATAAGGACTAGAACGACACTAAATGGACTAGAACGGCAGATACCAATCACTTAAAACATACTAGTACTGCCAAATCAATAAGGAGCGTATTTATTTAAATTCTTCTCAGTAAAGATGGTAAGATTGAGAGGTTTATGTTAGTATGTACAAAAAGAGCTAGATTGCCCTTTTAGGGCCACATAATTAAATCTGGAGAAATCTGATCGTAAAAGGGGCTAGATCTAGCCCCAAAAGGGCTAAGGTGGCAACACTGACAGAAAGTCAATATTTTTTTGCAGTAATAATTAAATATTAAAATAATCAAATTTGCAGTGAATATAATATAAAAATTACCAAAAAGAAAACCTATTATTTATCAAATAAAATATTCAAGCAACATTATCAAAATAATTTTAAAAAATTACCTGGAAGTAAATTAGGATAGCAATTTGGATTATTGATGTACAGTGTATAGGGTAAAAATTTCGGTTTGGGGTTTGCCAATTTTAAGAAGATCCCAATATTTTCAGCAAAATAAAGAATTTAATGCTGCTTTGATGCTTAAGCTTGATTTCCGAATACATTTTTTTTTCAAAAAGTTTGTGAAGAAATTGAACCAGAGAATGTATAGGATACCCATTAATCCCAAGGATACTCCCTAACCCATAGCTACCCAAATAGTTGTCTTTCATCGGACTCCATGTTTAGCGGACTCAGCACAAGTGATTGATAGTTGTTAATTTATTATTTTTTATTTATATATTTAGTATTACTCTTTTAATGATTTAGTCTATTTGTAACATATTTTTAGAGTTTAATTCTTATGTACCTATGTTATACATATTATTTATATTTATTTCACATACCTATGTAATCTTTTTGATTTTTTAAAAATTAATTATATATTAGTAAAGTAGTGTTTATATAATAGCTTTTCATTTTGTAAATGTCTCAGGCTAATGGTACATTCACTTAGAACGTTTATAGAGAATTCAAATAATAATAATACTGTTATATTAAAAATTGATGTCAAGAATGCTTTCAATTCTGTAGACAGAGGCGCCCTGCTTACACAGATAAAAGAAAAAGTACCCCAAATTTATAAGTTTATTTGGCAGTGTTATAGTAAAAAATCAAAGCTAGTTTATAAAAACAATTTATTATATTCATCTGTCGGTTGTCAGCAGGGCGATCCCCTTGGGCCAGCCATTTTTAGTCTTGCCATTCATCCAATCATAAAAACACTTCATTCAAATTTTAACATCTGGTATTTAGATGACGGGACCCTAGAAGGTGATGCTCAAACAGTTTTAAACGATTTAAGTACATTGATAGATTTATTTAAAATTATTGGTTTAGAGCTAAATTTTTCAAAATGTGAATTGTATTTTCCGAGTATGTACCCACATAATATTAGACAAAGTGCAATAGATGAGTTTATTAAATTAACACCTGGTATTACAATTATAGATAATAGTTCTCTTCACCTCTTAGGGTCTCCAATACTCGATGAGGCTTTTTCACACTTCATGGACGACAAAATTCAAAATTTTAATGAAGTTTCGGAACAACTATTGGAAATTAACTCTCACACATGGCTTTACATATCATTCGACACTGTCTATTCGTTCCAAAATTCATATATTTTTTGCGATGCTCACATTTCTGGAAGTTCCAATCGATTTTGGATAATATTGATCTAATAATAAAAACAACATTGTCCAAGTTATTAAATATAAATTTAGACGATAAAATGTTTACTCAGGCTTCCTTGCCTATTCGGTTTGGAGGCTTGGGTATTCGCAAAACTGCTAGTGTTGCTCTACCTGCGTTTCTGTCCTCGGTTTACAGTGCAAGAGATCTCATTGGCAAGATATTAAATCTGTTACCTAGTGATTTCGAGGTCTCTCACTTGGTCGAGTCCAGAAACGCGTGGGCTGTTCATTCCACATCAAACACCATACCCATCAAACTAACATCCCAAAAACTATGGGACGAGCCGCTCTGCAAATTAGTACAAGAATCATTATTGCAAAATGCTATATCGCCTTCAGAGCGCGCTCGTCTCATAGCTGTGGCCCAATGGGAATCTGGGCTGTGGTTACAGGCTTTACCTTCATCCAATATAGGGACACTGCTTGACCGAAACACATTGCGCCTGGCGATATGCCTACGACTAGGAGCACCTTGTAATCTACCACATCACTGTCAGTGTGGAGAGATGGTCGACCAACTCGGTCACCATGGCTTATCATGCTATAGAAGCGCTGGCCGGTTTAAGCGACACGCCAACATCAACCAAATTATCCATCGGGCTCTTGCCACCATTTCGGTGCTATCAATTTTAGAACCAAATGGTTTATCACGAAATGATGGCAAGAGACCTGATGGAATGACTCTCGTACCCTGGAAGATTTTGTATTTGAGCCGTTTGGGGTTGAAACCATGGGGCCATGGGGACCGGGAGCACATAGAATATATAAAGAAATTTCGAAGCGTTTGGTCGAAACATCCGGTGACCAAAGGGCTGGCTCGTTCCTCGGACAACGAATTAGTTTAGCAATACAGCGAGGCAACGCAGCCAGTCTTTTGGGCACACTTCCCACTGGCAGTGATATGGAAGAAATATATTTATTATAATTTTAGTTTTCTTTAGGTAAGTATTTTATTTTAATATTTTATTTTAGTATTGTTAAATTTAATAATCAAAAGGTAAGGCAATAAATAAAAATTACAACTTATCAGATTCTTTAGAAAATTACGGTCTCATAGTATGTTAAAAATTGTACCTATATACAAAAGTTACCGTGTTATAATATAAAAAATATAAATTTGTGAAAAATCAGAGGTAACTTTGGTAATTAATTCTATCGAGGCAACTTTACCTAATCACGTTTCTATTTTTACCGGATTGTCGATAGTATGATCAAAATATTTATATTGAAAAATTAAAACTGAAGGCATATTTATAAAAAATCTACAGCCAAATTTAGCGTCTGATTTTCTTTAATGTACCCCATTAAGTACGTCTTGAGTACCTCGTATTTTAATATCTATAAAATAACGACCGATTTAAACAGTTACTAGAAATTATAATATAAGTATTTTTAATTTTTAGACAGCTGATAATTTAAATACAAGGCCATATTTTTTTTGTTACCAACAAATATGTATTATAAGTATGTTAAGCTATGTCTTCTTAAAATAAATAAATATAAATCTTTCATAGCTTTAGAATAAGTTAAGAACATCTCAACAATACCTATACTTTTATTGTTTAAAAAAAACACGATATTGCTTTCCACATAGAAGCAGGTTTAATAAGTAAAATGGTGAAGTAATCATTTATGTTTCCACTTCATCAGGTGGTCGGTTGCTCGGGGCCGGATTTGTGGCGAATCCTTTTAGAATTTCATCCGAAGCGCTCCTCGGTCTAAGAGGATTTACATGCAGCTCCTCGCCAATACTGAAAGGAAAAAAGTATTCGACAGCCTATCCCGTAGCCGACTCTTTTCATTTTATTTTTTATTCGAACATTTTTACTTGTATTTATACTGGTATATTGTTACTGGTATGTGAAAATAGTGAAAGGTAGTGAAAATATAATTGAACATAGTTTTAATATATAATATATTTTTATGTTCCCAAAATTTTCCCTCCCAAAACTTTCATTCGGTATATTTTATCTTTTTTATATACGTTAAAACTTTTTAAATATGATAATTCAAAATATTACCCACAACAGAAAGATTTTTCCGTACAATTACGATCTTGAAAAAAATACCGACCCCAGTAACAGCTAAGTTGGTAATATTTGAAGTACGTTTGTATGGGCGTCAAGTCGACTACAGGCCCCTTAGGGAGTAAATTGAAACGAATTGATCGCTATCAAAAAATATCAAAACATTTTTATATTGTTAATAAAATTTAATTTACTTTTTATTTTGCCAAAACATCATAGGTATTATACCTATCATCTCTTTGTATCACCGAATACAAAGGAGTTCGTAGTATTTATAATTTAATCAAGAGAATTCTACTTGAGTTGTTTTTATTAAATTCATAAATTTTCTATTTTCATTTACCTTATCTTAATTCAGGTCACTTCACGCCATTGCGCATTGCTTCAACAAAAAATCAATAAGCTAACACGCATTTTCACCGCCTAGTAATTGAGCAGTGGTTAAGATGAAGGTAGTTTGTTACGATGTAGTCTTGGGTAACTTTTGTTTTATTTCAAGTTGAATATATTTATCAGCCAGAATTTTGACAGCCGGCAAACGTATATAGCTGTTAGTGCAATTATAAATGTTAAGCTACTAAGCTGTAACTGTAGTATCTGGTGCACCCATAGACTGGACCCAACATTTACTAGGTCACTTGACGGTTTTTACTTCTCAGTAAGAGCCGGCGTCTGCAGAAACACTTATTTCTTAGGAAATATTATATATTATTAGCTTACACTATGTAGTATGTAGAACCCACGCATTGCAGCCTCCGTAGACTAGTGGTTGCGCCTTTGGCGTTGTATCCGGAGGTCGTGGGTTCGATTCCCACCCATGGCAAAAAATATTAGTACGTTTTTTTCTGTACAGTTTGTCATGGTCTGGGTGTTTATAAAATATAATATGTATTATATCGTTGCTTCTTGTACACATAGCACAAGCCTAGAGCTTAGTTTGTGACCAGAGCAATATGTGTAATTTGTCCTACATATTATTATTATTATTATTATTATTATTATTATTTTATAAGATCTTATGAGGTATATAATATAAGTCGTATGTTTTTTTTATGAGTAATAACTAATTTTAGTTTTTGAAAAGCCTGTTGTTTTTTATTTGGTATACATACGTAGGTAATGTCAAGCTTTTAAATACCATTTATATTTTTATTAATTATATTAGAAATGCCGCATTTTGTTATTGAATCTCTTTTAGCACTTAGAAAAAAAAACATTTATTTACAATTTCATAACACGTGAATTATATAGATCTTCAAGGGTGTGTTTTCTGTCCAATAGCGTTTTTCTGCAAAACTGACAACAGGAAAAAAGTAAAGCGATTTGGTGAAGTTTAAGTGGCCATTAGCGAAGTTGTTTAAAGCTGGCCGCGAGCGTTTTATGCCCGGACCAAGTCAGTTTGGGGAAGTGGGATATTTACGCGAACCCGGGGTAACGACTGTTTTCGGATCTTGCCCCTTCAAATCCTTCGTTATGTATCGTGTAGGAGCACGGATATTTTTGGGTTTACACTCTTTTGTTTTTTTATTCTTTAGTAGAAATGCTATTTTTAATCTATTAAGTTAGAGATTTTTTGCTTTTCAAAATTAGTTTGGTAAAATTAAATATTTACGCGAACCCCGGGGTAACGTATGTTTTCAGATCTTGCCCCCTAAAATCCTTTGTAATGTACCGTGTTGCTCAGCTCGGATATTTTTTGGTTTACATTATTTCGTTTTTTTTATTATTTAGTAGAAACGCCATTCACAAGAGACTGTTCTCTAAAGATTTTTGGCTTTTCAATAATAGTTTGGTGAAATTTAATATTTACGCGAACCCCAAAGTAGCGACTGTTAAGTCAAAGTTAAAGTCAAAGTCAAAGAATTTTTTTTACACTGTTTAGTTTTTTTTTTTATTATTTAGTAGAAACGACATTCACAATATATTATAGTTAAGACTGTCCTCTAAATAATGTTGGTTTTTCAATACTAGATTGATGAAATTTAATATTTACGCGAACCCGAGCAACGACTGCTTTCGGAACTTGCCCCCTCAAATAGGTATCGTTGAGATTGGAATTTTTGAGTTTACACTCTTTTGTTTTTTTATAATTTAGTAGAGTGCAGGTAGGTACCGTATTTTACAAAAAAAAAACCCTTATTTTATCCTTTTTTTTTTAAAGTCGGAACCTTTTTTCTTGTGTTCAGATATATTTATTATATTAAAAAAAAACACAAAATTAGGCCACCAACAACCGCGAGTGTTACTTTAAAGGCATTTTATTTTCACAGTAAACAAGGCAAAAAGATTGAGTAAGTTATTTGTCTAGAGACCCATAATCCGAGTTTTAGCTGTAATAGAGCTACAAAAGTTAGTGTATGATTTTGTTTTTAAGTCTCCCTGGGGAATATGGAGGGGAATGTTTTATTTTTTACAAAAATTCTTACTTATTTAATAATTTGTAACAGAAACCCTCCTGACTTTGAACTTAATTCGGTTAAGGTCTCTGCAGTCGTCACTTCCAATATTACAACTTGGCTGTTAGCCGTAGTTTAATAATAATAATAATTTTGTTCATAATTGTTAATATTGTAATAAATAGTTTTGTATTATTAAAAACATTAAAAAGTGTTTTCTTCATTTAAAAAAAATATGTCTAACACAGAAGATTAATAAGTACCAACAATTATATGATTTTAATTCTGCGACAAACGAAAGCGGAGAAATACTGGAAATTCGAAAGCTCATTTTATATGGAGAACGCGGTCTTCGCGATCTCGAATGCAGTGTCTTTAAGTATCATATATACATTATTTCATAAATTTTAAAATAACTATAGATAGGCACCCGAAATTTTTTAACATTATTTTATCACTAGCAGGAGTGTGTGCCACGTACCCTGGGGCACAGCAAGGCTGTTAAGGGTAGGTGGTAGAACCTTACAACTCCTGGAAATACTGTTAATCGTAAAAAGTATGATACCTAAATTTACAATGAATACACATGATGCAAAAAAAAAGTAGTTTATTTTAATTTTATTTTCGTTACGATTTTATAAATACGCAAAGATTTAATCTACAAATTTCATGAATGTGGTCGAACAATACGTTGTTGCTAGATTTTTAGCTCCCACTATGCCGGCTAAATTATGCGATTACAAAATGGGCGGCCAAATACGAATTTACTGTTACGAATGCAAAAGTTTAAAGCTCGCTTTTTATAATAATCCAACAGCCCGCTTTGTAACCGCACCCTGAAAAGAGACTACTACCCCAACAAGAATCGTTGTTAAAACTCCGTGGGCCAACCGATTAAAACCTAAAAATGACTGTTTTTGAATCTTTATGGTGGTAACGAGACCGGTCGGTCAGCCTAGCAAAGTCTTTGTTAAGGTATTAGATCGATTTGTTACTTTGTGTCTAAAAAAAAAACATGAACTACATTATTTTATTATCTCAAATTTAATTTTAAAAATCACTTAAATAGTTCTCGACACTTATTGACAGACAGAGAGACGTCGTATTTTATATGTATACATTTTTTTTTTGCAATGAAAAAATTCCTGGTGGGTAGGACTCACACCAACGAAACTAAAAAAAAGCTAATAGAAAGCGATGACAAAATTCGTGAAGGGTGACTGGAACCTGGTTGGCTAAGTGGTTGAGTGCCTTGCCGCGAAAGCGTGGTTCGTGGGTTCGAGTTCCGCCCACCAGGATTTTTTAAATTGCATTTTATCTTTAAAAAACATTAATACAAAATTATCCTGATTTTGTATTTGAAATTAAGCTTTTACTACCTTTACATAATAATAAAATCGTAGAAATCTTATCTATAATAGTTTTAGGCTTTTCTTTAATATTCTTTTTTAAATGACCATAAATAATATATAAATCAAGATTTACAGATGAAAATGATTATCGAGATATTTCTCCTATACTATATCGGTGAAGAAGCTTTACTTTAGGAATATTGACCCCATATTCTTATAATTAAAAACAATCTTATTAAAGCCAGAAAATAAGCATTCAGTTACAAAGTAAACTTACAAAGAAGCAATTTCTGGCGTGAACAGTGACATAAATTTAATCCAAAGCTTGTCGGTCTAACGCTACGTGACCATACTGTGGCTATAACATACTTTGAAGCGTTTGAAATTAACTCGAACACTAGACAGTTACATACAGCTTCAATTTATAACCTGTCACCGAAGTATGGATAATTTAGAACTACCAAGTCTAGACTGTACTGACGTGCACTAAACCCGTAATGGACAACGTACCAAAATAGTTGTAGGGTTGAAAATCGTACGTGAACTAGACCCTAAGTTGTACGCAAAGTCAAATGATTTGGTAGGAAGTTGAAACTAAGACTAGAAGAGTAATGTAAACAATAACAATTAGCATGTTTGTTTTTACTGTTTTTTTGTGATGTTTGTATCTACCTGATCGTAAGTAGAGCTACAGAATCCATTAATGGGGTCTTTGAATATATTGTTGCTCACAGCATTGATCGCTCCCACTATCCCGGGTGAATTATGCGGTTACGAAATGGGTAAGACAAAGACGAATTTGCATTGCGAATCTACTATTATTATGGACATTCGTTACAATATCTTAAGATTATAAAATAAATATAATGTTACTTAAAATTATACCAAAATTAAGGATAAGACTTTATAAGTCAAGAAAAGTTTGATAATATTTTTTGTAAGTCAAATTCGAAAAATACTTATGCAAATTACAAATTGACTAAATTTCAAATGTTCTTTTCAATGGTTACCGATAATAATTAATTCTTACTCGTAAATCTATTATTCTTTACCTCTTGGATTTTTTAAAATATAATAGCGAGATATCGGTTTGGACAGACAGACAGAATGATCACATAAGGGTTCCTTTTTTAAGACTTACGGTACCCTAGAAATAACAAACAAGTGCAGTTCAGCAGATACTCTATGTCCAGGTTCAAGTGGCATTTTCAGAAGAAATGTCTTCAAGAGTCCCATCACGTACTTCTTACTCCTAGTCTGCACTTTGTGTTCATTACACATTTGTTCACTTCAATTTCTATCTCAAAACCTATTTAGAAGAAAATTATACTTTACTACACTCACATCTATATCTAAAACAAAAAAACCAAAAACCAAAAAAAACAGATAGTAGATGCAAAAACCGTCAAGTGACCTAGTCATGTTTCGGATTTAGTCTGTGGGTTCACCGGTTTTCTGGAGACTACTGCATCGATTTCTTGTCGAGGTGGTAGTCTCCTTTCAGGGTGCGGTTACGAAATGGGTGGTTGAATTGTCGATAAGGCAGCGAGTATATACTCGTAATGCAATTCTTCATTGTCGCCCCCCAATTTCGTAATCGCATCATTTAGCCGGCATAGTGGGAGCGATCAATATTGTTTAAGAACAATTATTGATTGACCCCATTCATGGACTTTGTAGGTCTGCTCACCACCAGGTAGATACAAAGTCACATGTCGTGCTCCAATAAAAAAAAATAAAAAAATAAAAAAGTACTCACCAATTCATACAACTCAATAATAAGTGGCAGAGATGGTTAGACAATTGACTTAAAAACTAAAATGAACAGGTTTGATCTTTCGTATATATATTTTTTCTATAACCCAAACAAATCAAATCATTTATTTTATGTAAATCTTTACAGATATTTATGATTATTTTTGGAATGCTGAAATATAAAGAATGACCGCCTTCGTGGTCTAGTGGTTCGATTCCCACTGACAGCAAACCAATATAAGTACGTTTTTCTGTACACTCCGTCATGGTCTGGATGTTTATAAAGGACCTACAAAATTCATGAATGGGGTCGATCGATACGTTGTTGTTTAACAATATTCAACGCTGCCACTAAGCCGGCTGAATGATGCCGTTACGAAATGGACGGTTAGGAAAGTTTCGTATAATCTATACTAATATTATAAAGCTGAAGAGTTTGTTTGTTTGTTTGTTTGAACGCGCTAATCTCAGGAACTACTGATTCGAATTGAAAAAATATTTTCGTGTTGGATAATCCATTTATCGAGAAAGGCTATAGGCTATATAACATCACGCTACGACTAATAGGAGCGGAGTAACAAAGAAAAATGTTGCAAAAACGGGGAAAAATTATTTCTTTTAAGAGCGTACGCTGCGTAAACGGTTAAATTTAAACGCGCAGACAAAGTTGCGCGGGTCTAGCTAGTACAAAATATAGCTGTTTATTATTTAGGTATATATCTTTCAAATAATTATGTTGACAAATCTAAACTAATAACAAACGTCAATGTCTGATTAATATTAATTTCTAAAATGAACGCGACGTCCCAAATAAATATTGTATTACTAAATAGGGTTGAGTTACGTTCATGGAAATTAATAATTTATGTTTACAATAATTTGTTACTAATTTGACACACGCAACTAATCATGAAAATGGAATGAAATGTATAAAATTATCATCTATTATAATAATGTGTTATGTTCTAATATACTTATTTTCTGAGGTGTTTTTATGGTATTGCTTCATTAAGTTGTAATACCACCCTGTAATGTATATAGTTTATTTCCATTAATGATTAATAATGCCTCGGAGAGCCGTTAAGCTGTTAGTCCCGGTTTCACTATACCAACTTGTGAAACTGTATGGGTTATTGAGTCTATTCAAAACATCGCGATGAGCTAGCCACTTTTTCGGTGTAGACCACAGAGCACGGAATCCACGCGCGCCGCCTGGAGTGGGCAGCGCGCGGCGATTCCGTGCACGTGGTGTAGACTCATACCATTGGCTACGACGAGGTGGGATTAAAACCCCTCCGCTGCGTACCCTGGGGCCGTCTAGGTGGTCTTGAGCGCCGTAAGGCACCCGTGATGATATGTATGTATGTATCTATTGATTAATATTTATTTGTTTATTTAAATCTTTATTGCCTAAAAGCTTCGCATAATACAAAGTTTTTTCCAAAGAGCTTTTGAGTTTATAATAACAACACGATAAACTTAATTATCAATGATTGGGTGTATACTTAAAATAGCATTAATCTCTCCCACTATGCCGCCTTAATTATGCGGTCACGAAATGTGCGGCAAAAAAAAAACTTTATCCTGGCTGCGTCTTGAAAGGAGACCAACTCGATTAGAAATCAATGCAGTAGGTACCACAAAACTGGTGAACCCACAGACGAAAACCGAAACAAGACTAGGTCACAGATTTTTGAGACACATCAGTAAACCGGTCGGTCGGCTAAGCGATGTTATAGAGACATCCCTCCCATCTAAAATATATTTATTTAATCAAGAAGACGCTATAAAGACAGAATAGAAAATACATACGGATACAAAAACCGCCAAGTGACCTAGTCATGTTTCAGTTTTAGTCTGTGGGTTCACCGGTTTTCAGGAGGTTACTGCATCGATTTCTTGTCGAGGTGGTAGTCTCCTTTCAGGGCGCGGTTACGAAATGGATGCTTTAATTGAAGATATGGCAGCGAGTATATCAAAATATACTCGTAATGTAATTCGTCTTTATCGCTGCCCATTTCGTAATCGCATAACTTAGCCTGCATAGTGGGAGCAATCAATGTTGTTTAAGAACAATTATTGATTGATCCCATTCATGGACTTTGTAGGTCTACTCACCACCAGGTAGATACAATGTCACAAGCCGTGTTCCAATAAAAAAATGTTATTGAAAAAATGCGTGCGAAATTGCAGGCATAAGCTAGTAGGAACTAACATATATAGTTCTTTAAAAAAAGATCAGAATCAAGAATGATAATAACTTACACAAACTAGCTAAAATCATGAAGATCTCCAAAGGCATGCTATGAGAACTATTGATAGTGAAGAATTCTCCATACACTTCAATCTCTACAGAGCCGTCGTAGAGACGTCGCATCTCGTAGCGCATTCACCGCCTCTACTGTGTGAGGGTTCTCAAGAACTTTACAACTTAATACCACCTCGACCTTTCTTTCCCCTTGAATCCAACTATATCACAGGTTTTATTCGATACATCACACGACAATAAAAACATGCTAAAAAAAGACGTAATAACATATGTGCAAAACTTATAGTTGAAGAAGTCAATATGTCTACAATTATTTTTAAATCGTAACCAAATGGTTTCCGACATCGGATTATATTTTTACAAAACCTTCATAAAACATGTAAAAGCACACATGCACTCGCACAAACACAATTCCGCCCTTCTAATTTAGTTTATAACAATATTATTATTGTGTAACTAACAATTAGATACAGAGTCATTGTTACAATATATATTATCTTAGAACTGAAACATGTTATCCTAGTACGGGTATCAAAACAACGTAATATTTTGTAAAACGTTTACTTTTTTATGCAAACGTTGAGATTTGATACGGCATAAAACATGTCCTAGATATGCCGTCATTTCAGCATAGACTTTGACAAAAAGTAGTAAACTTGATAAGCCCGAAGACTGATCCCGAAACGTGTCTTAGTCTAAGACTAAGATAGGACTCTAAGACACAACTCCATAGAGCATTCTAGGTTCCAAACTAAACCATAATATTTACGATTATACTTATTAATAACCTTTCTAATCGAAACGTAATACAGAGAAGCAAATTTGTTCCCTTGAATATCCTCTACCTCTCCCCTATAAAGTTTTGACTTATACATTAACCTTTAGGAAACTTCCAACTAAAGCTTCCTAAGGATTCCTTACATCCAGCCAGATTAAAATATGAAACACGATATCGGAAATCTGCTGCACAATAAGGCAACATATGCTTCGTATGCCTCCACGAAAGTACAAATTATTAAACCCAGTAACCGGAAGGCACGTGCTTTCGAATATCCTTTTGTAATGAGAAGCTTTATTAAATGAAGCCTTAAATTTTTGCTCAAATATTTTCATATTGACAGACCTGAATGGAATATTAATTAAACGGTAGAAAATATTTATGAATTTATATTTTATAAGGAATTTGGATGGCCTTCATTCATTCTTTTTTTTTAATTATCATCTCTGACAAATCGATTAGGCGCTAAGCAGGCTGTCTGAGAGGCCCTACCGTAATAGGGGCTATCATTAAGGTATATAACATAAATTTATCGTTTAATTCTGATGTTAAATTGAACAAGTACGGAGTTCTTCTCATTGTTTCTATAGCCTCAATAATCTACGTGTTATAGGCGTGTTTGATCGAGTGAATTTGATTTACGAGTCTATTTTAATATCCTCGCTGTTCTATTGTCAAATTAGCCACCCGATTCGCAACCTACAAACTCTAAAATGAGCAAACGTTTCAAGGAGACGTTAACAGTTTTTTTTAAATTTCAATTTAGTTGGAAAGAAGGTCTCTATAAATTCTTTAGGCCGATCGACCGGTATCGTTACCACCGTCCATACACATGAAAAAACGCTCAAGTAACCAAATAAATAAATAATAATAAAAAATCACAAGTTGGTATTAGCACACATTAATAAATAGTTACTATGTAAGTATTAGTGAACCTAACAGCTCTCTAAGGCACGATACACTGATGTCCATGATTCTTCGTAAATATGTAAACATATTTAACATTTAAGTATTTTAAAACTAAGTCCAGTGGTCTCAATGAATAAATGACTTACTGTAAAATCTGTCAAACGTAATCATTAGCTATGGAAATATAGAGATTTGATAAATTTTAAAATAAGATAGGGTCCTACAATATTAGTTGAGATTAGGGTTGTGAACCCTGAATCCATTAACAGTATCAATCTGGTCAAACCCGTATAAAATTTACTGTTTAAATATTCAAAATACTCTAATAAGCTCGGGTAGAATACATTTTAACGTGGCCTTAGTAAACAATAGTTAGAATATTATTTAAATATTCGTGACGAGCTCGCAAAATAAATTATTCAAGTTAAATCTAAGTTTAATATTATAATTTCATATTATGCACATCAATATAACGTCCGCCGTCCATTACCTAAAGAAGTTCGTTGACCTTTTACAGGAAGCTTTGTTGGTACCACACATATGAATAATTTGTTAGCAACCACAGAACTAAATAGGTAGATAGTCCAAGTGTATTTTCTACAAGGCCGTCGTTTTACCTTGGTCCTAATCATGAGCTGCGATCGTCTTCGACGACAAGACGTTGAGTAAAAATTTATATGGAAATATAAGTTCTATAATGTTTTAGAGTTGAAATTCTAATGCTCACAAATATGTAAATATGTTCAAATTGCTGAAGAATTCGTGTATTTAAATTAAAGATGGCGGCATATTTATAGCCAACCTAGTACAGATATTATAACCATCGGAATAGAACTGATATTTCGATATTTAATTTTTACTTAACGTCTTGTCGTCGAAGACGATCGCATCCCGTGATGAGGCCTCTTGACAGATCTTATTTAGATATTTATTGCAAGTGTTAAAAATTATAAAGCACATAATTCGAGTAGTAGGACTGATATAGCAAGACATCTGCTGTAGATCCAATAACTCAAATTCAAATGTTAAATGCTCTAACTTCTCTTTTGTTTCCTATATTTTGTAGTGTACCCCGGCATAATGGATGCATCCCATAGTTGTATAGCACTTAATGACCAACTAGGCCATATCCGTTCCGAACCTAGATACTAGATAAAAAATGCAAGAAAATCTTGGAGCAGAGACTTTGAGACAATAGCGCACTTATGTTATGCTTATTTTTATAAATGTTAAAAATAGGCTAAAAATATTAATAAAATAATATTTTTTATATTATACGATATACTTATTATTATGTATTTCGTCTACGATATAAGAGGTTAGTATTAAGACGTAAATATTGTAAGACTATCCTATTTAGTACAAATAAAGGAATAACTAAATGAATGTATGAAACAGCTGATTTACGAGTATGTATGCTCTGACAGAGTTAGCCTCATACTGAAAGCTGTTTATGTTATTTAGGTCTGATTTTTCAATGGTCAGATAAAGTAAACTTGTATAAAGAACTGTCAAATTATATTTTTTTTCCCCACACGAGTTATGTGTTAATTAACTGTATCGGAGGTTTGAAAAATCAGCCCTTAGTAGTAAATTATTTACTAATATACTAAATAAAATAATCATCTATAACGTTCTGTATACAATGTTTTTTTTAAACTCTATAATATCATGGTACGGTGCGTACGACGCATCCATTCTTTCCTTCTAAGTTTATCTAAGTCTGTGAGAGCAACCATCCACGATGAACGAAGTGGTGTTTTTAAAAGCTTCGCGTTGTGTTTACTCACAGTTTGTTTGTCCAAATAATTTTCTACGAGTGCAGCTTTGAAGTTCAACAAATGCACTTTTAGAAGACGGCGAATAATATAAATTAATGTATGTTTTTAAAAGCAAGTTATTTACAAGATATTTGTTTTGAGCAAGACTAAGACGATTTTTTACAACTGAATAAATTATGTTTTAGTGAGGTAGTCTTTTAAAATATAATCTAATAACAGTATTGGATATGTTCCGTGCATTTGGCTGGGTAGTATTTTTTCATATAATATTGCTATAAATATTTTGGATTTTGCAAAAAAAAAAAAACTTTTGTTATAGCATTAAGGCAGAAGGTTGAAGGATTTTTTGACTTTAGGCATACATACAAGGTGACGTCAGAAGGTTATACTTTGGGCTAATATGAGGGTCTACTGATCAAATTAAATAACTTTTACCATGCAACCATGAAAACAAATTTTGGCTTCCCCATACAAATTGGGTATTTTAACATTGCTATGTATGGACACGATGTCTGTTACTGAATGGAACCCAAGAGAACAAAAAAGAAGAAGAGGTAGATAAAAAACTAGATGGGAAGATGATCTGAATAAACTTGCAGGAAGCTGTGGATGAAAACTGCAAAAGACAGGAAAAAGTGGAAGTCGTTGGAAGCCTTTGCCAGGAGGCACACTGAAAGGAAGACATAAAATCAAAGCTCTATGTATAATATTATTTGTATGTAAAATAAAATACTATTATTATTATTATTTTTTTCAGATTAATAAAAGCTATTATTATTATTATGTATGGAGAAGCCAAAAAGAAAGAAGAAGAGAAAGAGCAAAAGAATATTCATAATAAAAACTTTCATTAACGCATGTATGAGAAGATATATTATGACGCAAGGCATAAGTATTTGGTATATACAAGAAGCCTTCGATCATAGCTAGCTATCCCGAAAGGAACCTATCGTAAAGGTTTAACATTTGTTATCCCTTTCATGGAGTTTGTAGGTATATTCACTAATTATATCCAATGTCCTACACATGTAAAAAATATGTAGATAACATCACGGGGTGTCTGCGGCCCCCTAGCTAGGTGGTGATATATATCTCCAGTGAATAGTACAATGAGAGGAATACACAGTGCTGAGCACACTATGCCAGAGGAATACATTAAATTATTTTGTGTAGGCTATACATCCCGAATAATTTAAATAGCAATCAGAGGTCCATTAAAAGGCAGCAAATATATTTGTCATAGTCACGTCCATTTATTAATTCAACCATTTTGTATAATATTAGAAGAGAGTGCGTGGTTTAAGCCGCGAGCACTTTCAGTCTCGTTATCTATGCATAAACTCCGATAAGCTTTGTTAGTCCAAAATTTACCAAACAGCCACCTTTTTCAGTTTATTTCGCTATATCTACATTCCTATTTTGGTAGATTATAAAATATTTATATGTTTTGGTAGTCTAACTTATATTTTATTTGCCTTTACCAAAACATGCTATTGATGGTACCCAGTTTTTTTTTACAGGTAAATTTTCAAATATTATAGATAGTGTAAGATAATCTCTTTAGACGGACCGACGATCAGCATATTATTATGGTGTTAGGATTTATATAGGACCACAATTTTATTGGAACAGTTTATTAGGCTTTATGTCCATTTGTTTTAAGTCTATAATATAATAATTAGTATAAATGTTATGTTAATTAGTTTTAAGTCTATACCAAAATAATTAGTCTAAATGCTATGTTAATTAGTATTAAATCTATTCCACCATAATTAGTCTGAATGTTATGTTCATTGGTTTTAAGTTTATTCACCATAATTAGTTAATAAATAAATAAAAATAAAATAAAAACCTTTATTTCAGTAACAAAGATTAAGAATTACATATTGTTAAGGTTGGAGCCAGCTATTAAGTAAAACAATACCTGTGTCAGCTGGCACCGCTTCTTCAAAAATAAATTTAATTTAGAATAAGTTGGTTTATATATATTCATAAGACAATAAAGGCTATAAATTTTATATAATTTCAAAAGTTAAATGACCTAGCATACAAACTAGGCATCCTGTAAATTACTTATTATCTATTAACTACTTATTAACTAAGTGTATATCAGACCACAATCAATATTTTGGTATAAGTGTATGTGCGAGTGTTTGTGTGTGTGTAGGGGTATACGAGGGAGGGTGTGGGTGTTTGTGAGTGTGTGAGTGTGTGTGTGTATGGGTGTGGGTGCAAACGTGCGTATTAGTGTGTTTATGCTTTACGTGATATTAGGACTACAAGATGTACGTATATATTTAAATTAGCTAACTCATTAATAACATTCACCATCCAATAAACTACATTAATTAGATGATGAATGTCATCAATGACTCGGTCTGTTCGTAGTTTTGAGTTTTTAACCAATCCGACAACACATTCTTACTCTCACGGAGAGTCATTGGGTATATATTAATTATCCTATTTATTTTATTATAGAGGTGTGATGATTGTTTATCATATTGAGTTCTAGCGAAAATGGTTCTCGTGACATGTTGAGGGACTGCAAAGTCGAATCTTCTTTTTCTTTGTATTCCGGGGTCAAACGGAAGGAATTTATGCTTATGCATTACAATATGTAGGACGTACAACTTTCTTACTGTCAACAGATTACACATAGTGTAGAGATTGTCCGTTGGATGCCGGTATGGTTTAAAGTACATTACTTTCAGTAAAGATCGTTGCGCTCTCTCAACTTGAATAAACTTGGTTTTAGCCGCACCTCCCCAGACCGGAATGCAATATGTAATAACCGATTGGGCAAGAGAGATATAGATTTGATTAAGTAAGGTTTTAGGTGCGACATGTCGAAGATTTTTGAATATCCAAATAAGTTTTCTTACCCTGTTGGATATAAGCTCTATGTGCATGTACCATGATAATCTTTCATCTACTATAATACCGAGGTATTTTGTATTTGAAACTCTATTTATGGACGGACAACTACAACCTTCTATATAATTATTGCTATTCTGATCTTGACATGAATGTATTTTTAAATTTAAGTTTGTATTTATATGTTTTGTTTTTTTTATAGAAAAACATATATAATTTGATTTTCCAATATTCAAAGTTGGATTCCAGCCATATGGCAACTTTAGAGAGGCCAGCCTCAGCAGCTCTATGTACCTCACTCCAGCTTGTACCATGAAATACCAAGGCTGTGTCATCTGCATACGAGAACACCTGGCAGCTGTTTATATTGGAATTACAAAGATCGTTGACGTAGATAAGGAAGAGCGTTGGACCTAAAACACTACCCTGTGGCACTCCAAAAGTCAATTCTAGTTCCGGGCTTATATGCTGACCTATTTTAACACACTGTGTACGATGGCTCATGTAGTCCCTAAATAGATCCAAAGCTGCTCCCCTAACCCCAATATTATCCAGTTTTTGTAAGAGGATGGGGACAGAGACGGTGTCAAAAGCCTTTTTTAGGTCGAGGAATACGGTTAAACATTTCCGGTTTTGATCTAATTGGTTTACTATTAATGAAGTAAGTTTTATTATTGCTTCTTCGGTAGATTTCCCACGTCTGAAGCCGAATTGTGAACTAGAAAGAATATTAAAATTTTCAAGATATTTAACTAGTCTAATGTTTATAATTTTTTCTAATATTTTTGATATAACCGGTAGAACTGATATAGGTCTATAGTTATTGACATCGTCCCTGTCACCACCCTTATGTATAGGAGTAATGATAGCTTGTTTTAGAGAGGACGGAAACATACCCTTAGCAAAGCATAAGTTCGTCAGGTGGCATATGACTGGAACCACTAAGTTATGGGCTCGCTTCATGAATTCAGTTGTTATACCGTCTCTACCAGCTGCGCTACTGGTTTTAAGGTTCATAAGTGTAGTATATACTTCATTAGGGTCGGTATTTAACAACACAAATGATGTCAGTTGTGAGTTAGATGAGCATAGCGTGTTTTTCTGACGCGTGGCCTTAGTTTTCTGTTGAATACCTTCAGCAAGAGATCGACCAATGTTCCCGAAAAAACTATTTATATAGCTAATAGACTCCTCAGGAGAAGACTTTATCCTTAGGAGTTCTTTATTATCTTTTTTAGTGTTAGTTTTATTTGTAATAAGTTTAATGTTCTCCCATAGATTTTTTGTGTTTCTTCCAGCGTTTTGTAGTAAGTGTCTGTCATATTTACGTTTTAGTTTTTTTAATAGATTATTACAAAAATTTATATAACGGCTGTAGGTTATTTTTAAAATTTCATTATCCGGATCAGAACGAAGCTTACTCTGAAGTTTGTTCCTATTTTTGATACAACGCAAGATACCAGGCGTGATCCATGGTTTGATACATCTTTTGCTTCTAGGAATCTTTACTACGCTAGTGTTTTCTTTTAATGAATTTGTTATTTTGTTTAGTAGTTGTTGTAATACTATATTAGGATCATCAAACTGAAAAAGATTCTGTAGATTTTTTTCGTTTAAACTATTTACCGATTTATCATAATCTATGACTGTCTTTATTTTTATATCATTGCTATTTGTTAAAATGTTCTCTAGTTTTAAAAATAACATACTGTGGTCTGTGATGGTAGTATTGAGGACAGCAATTTGAGCTATATATTTATCTAGTTTTAAGTTACAGTGGTCTAAGCAGTTGGTTTCTCTTGTAGGTAAGTTATGACCCTGAATTAAACCATGATGGGAAATCATATTCAGATATTGACATCTGTTCGAATGTTGGAACGATTGTTCAGTTGTATTTGGGATAGTATTAATATTAATGTCTCCAATTATAATAATATTTTTGCATGATTTTAAATGTTCAAGGTGAGAATCCAAGGATTCAATAAAACGGTCTATATTTTTATTGACGGGTGGGCGGTATATACCTAGGATAGTGTATTTCTCATTCTGTAGTTGTATACATGAAGCCTGGTCCAATACGACTTCTTTAACTGACAGTTTCATTGAGCTGTTAACATATATCACCACCCCGTCATTCTGGTTTAGTAAGTGAGTAGTTTCATAAGATGTATAGTTAGGAATAAATGAAATACTTTTATTTGGATTAAGCCTACATTCTGTTAATATTAGTATATCCACTTTAAATGTTAAGGTTGACAGTGACACTTGTAGGTCGTCTATATTCTTATAGATACTTCTCATATTTTGTGAGATAATGGTTAGATCGTTTTTTTTAACTTTCATTTGTAAACAAATAAGAGATTTATCTAAAGATAAATCTTCAATGTTACTCTGTATGGCTATTGCACTATATGCAAAGTCTATTTCTTTTGTTATATTGAGAGAACTAAACATATTGTTTATAGTATTTTAGTGTGTATATTTTTTTAATGATTTTATTATATGCAATGAGCCCTGCAGGTATTGTATTGATGTAAAAGTATGTGAATAAAAATGTTATATCCATTATTAACATAATATCTTGAAACCGGGAATACTTATAACTAATGTCTAGTAATATGATGTGTATTAGATATTGAAGAACATAAAAGTATCCTACATATATCTTTTTAATTGATGTGTGTTTGTATAGTGGGATTATGAACTTAAAATTGTATGTGGTGTGATATGTTGTTATATTATTTTTGCCGAGTGGATGTTTTATGTTGGTATTTATACAATTCATTCCAGTATTATACTGAACATATTTATATAACTTTAGATCAACATTGTGGAAAAGTATATTACCAGGCAATCTAGGAAAAAAGGAGTCGAACAAGTCTTCAAGCATTATAAATAAATAAAGAGTAAAGTTATAAAAAACATGTTTCCTGGTATAAAAATATAAATAAATATTTGTGTGTGTGTAAATGTATGTGTGTTTTGTTTGTGTAAGTAATATTTCATCGAATAGTACAAATTTTATATAAAACTTCATATCCATTGCTATAGTGGAAAATAACTCACAACGCAGTCAATTTTCTTGTAGTAGGTTCTGTATCTGGGCTTCATTTCTGATGGTAAGTATAGGTGAATTCTCGTCCTTCCTGATGTACACTTTACCGTAAGACGTCCAACAAAAAGTATATTTTTTTGATTTGGACAGGTCTCGTGCCAGGAAGTACAGTCTGGATCCTTTGGGCGTAAGATGTTCAGAAACGAAAATGGGGGTTTCCTCGAGGGTATGGAACCCTAAGTGTTTTGCCCGCAGTTTAGTTTTATGTTTGATGTTAAATAATTTGCACATTTTTAGTAACTCGGCCTTCTGCATTGTGGATGACGTCTCCACAATAATCTTTGTATTAAGTGATCCATCCTTTTTTGCACGAATCCTGTAAATATCTTTTATATCTTTTTTGTCCAGATTGCATCCTACATTTTTAGATAGGTGCATAACTATATCTATCAAGTCTTCTTTTTTTTCAGTTTGCTTTCTAGGGACGTTTGTTATTTCAAAATTAAACTTTCTTCTGTCTTTTTGTATCTCCTCTAGTTTGTCTTCTAGAATAGTGATGTATTTCCGATCCTCCCTTATCTGTCCTTCTAATTTATCTATTTTTTGTTGGAACTCCTCGTTTTGCGTTGTTAGGAAAGTAATAGACTTTTCAATATTTACATTAGTCTGTTTAATATCACACTGAGTGGATAATATTTTTTTCAGTTCTTGTTCTTGTCTCGTGAATAAAACAGTTATCATTTCTTTTATTTCTTCTTTGAAGGAACATTGGTGCACATCTTCTTCATCATATCGCCTCCTCTTATTTGTGTTGGCAAAATTCGGTGATGTTATGCACATGGTTTTTGTTGTGATGTCTGAGTCAGAAAAAGACCTATTCAACGACCCTTCCATTTTGTTATTTAAACAATCTAATCAGATGTTCTAGTTTGGATGTTATGTTCATTATTTTTTAATCCATAATTAGTCTGAATATTATGTTCATTAGTTTTAAGTCTATACCACAATAATTACTCTGAATGTTAAGTTCATTAGTTTTAAGTCTAAACCACAATAATTACTCTGAATGTTAAGTTCATTAGTTTTAAGTCTATACCACAATAATTACTCTGAATGTTAAGTTCATTAGTTTTAAGTCTATACCACAATAATAACTGTGAATGTTATGTTCATTAGTTCTAAATATTTTCCACCATAATTAGTCTGAATGTTATGTTCACTAGTTTTAAGTCTATATCACAATAATTAGTCTCAATGTTTTGTTGATTAGTTTTAAGTCTATTCCACCATAATTTAGTCTCAATGTTATGTTCATATAGTTTTAAGTCTATACCACAATAATTGGTCTGAATGTTTTGTTCATTAGTTTTAAGTCTATTCCACCATAATAAGTCTGAATGTTATGTTTGTTATTTATACTCTATCAATCAAAAAATAAAAATAAGGTGAATAATAATTTAAATGTTTTAATTATATTATTCTTTTATTTTTATTATTTGAGCACGAATATAACTTTGTATCCAGATGGTGAGCAGATCTACACAGTACTTAAATCGATCAATTATTTGATCGCTCCAACTATGCCGGCCAAATGATGCAGTTATGAAAAGAACGGCGACATAGACATTGCATTGCGAGTCTAATTTAATATAGTTGCCACTTCATCGTCAAATCAATCGCCCATTTTGTAACCGCACCATGAAAGGACAAGAAACCGATGCGTAGTCTCCGGAAATTCGTTAAACACACATACTAAAACCGAAACATGACGAGGTCCCTTGACGTCTTTCGCATCTGTGTGGTAATGAGCCGGTCGTGAGATGATGCATAAAACAAAGTTTGTCTGACTTACTAGGAATCTGATGGCTAGGGATCAACCCCAAATGTCCCCCCTTCATAGTAACTGGGGCTATTAATTAGTAAACATAAACCTTTCATAAAGTTTCTTGTCCATATTATATCGCTTCCCTTTTGTTGTAAATCACGGTTAGTTGTTTTGTTTATATTTATTATTTTGAATGAAGGTTTGGGATATCTTTAGACTGAATTTTTTTATTCGCTATTTCATTCGTTAAAAAGTTACAATACTTATTTTATTATGACTAAGTTGTTAATACTGTACATTTAAAAACATTACCTTCAGTTTTATGGCCACAGTTCCAAACCCGAAACGGTGTGTACCATTGATTTTATATATATCAATATACAATCATTAAATGCATATTTGGTATTTATTTAATTCGATAAAAAGTTTCAATACCTTTTCATTTTGTTTCTTTTTATTATCTTATTATATATTTATATACTTATGATATTTATTTTTATTTTCTTTTATTATTATGTAATGTCATTGGATATTTCATCAATTATTTTATTACTTAGATGAGTCAATACAAACACAGCCACGGGCTTACCAATTGTTCAGGGTAGACTTAGAATACGATCGGATACGAAGAAGTGGGAATCCACCGCCAATCCTTCTTCTGGTTAACCTTATAGATCGTCTAGGTATTCTCGGGCACCGTAAGGCATCCGTGGTGTTTGATATATTGCTTTTTTGAGCATGACACATCTTGATCACATCATGATGGTAATAGGCATTGTGAGTCCAAGAATGTTTTCAACCAAGAATAGAAAAGATGCTACAATTGGTTGAGTCCATTATATCTTTTTAAGGAGATTATTCACGCCTCGCTTAAGGTAAGGTGAGTTCAGACATTGCGTCGATAGTTCGATCGTAGATATCTGTAGTTAATTCTACGTACTGCAGGGTAATTACGCGTCTTAAGTTCGCTCGCACGCCAATCGTTATGCGTCATTCTGACGTACGAGTAGATCAAGCTTGGCTTCTTAACAATGGCTCCAAAAAATCTTAGAAAATGACGTCATAACGATTGGCGTGCGAGTTGTGTCACATCTACAACCACTTACACGACAAATAATATAATCAAAGGGTATTGCGGAAATCCGAAATCCTATTAAAACATTTTGTTTGACAGTTAATTAATGACAACAAGATTAACGTAATGAAAAATGTTTGTTGAAAATGTTATGCAAATATAAATAATTGAGTGATATTTAAACTGGACGACTAAATCCCTTTATTCATGGACGCACAGAGGCCAGTGTTTAATGTCCACCACTCATGCGATAACGTTAAGGCCTCATTATACTGTATGTGTTTATATTAAAATTATTTACTGCTCTGCAATTATTTATTGTTAAGGGTTAAAACATAAAATCCTTATTATTAATTATCGACCACCACCGTGGTATAGTTGGTTACGCCGTTGGTATTATATCCGGAGATCGTGAGTTCGATTCCAACTTATGACAAAATTAGTAGGTTTTTTCTGTACAGTTTTCATGTCTCTGTGTGTTTATAACATATACTATGTTTTAGTATAGCTGTTTTTCTTACTCATAGTATATATTTACAATCTAGTCTAGAGCTTAGTTTATGACAAAAGGCAATGTGTAAACCTTTAAAGATAACAAGCAAGCAATTAAAATTAAACTAATAATGTTAAGTTATTCCTAATTCAATGACAATTTCCTACACCAAAAGCTAGAAAGTTTAAAATAATTTAAACACCATTAAAATTTACTTTTAAATAAACAAACTTTTCAAGTAAGTAAATGAATAAATCTATATCAATTTATTTGTCAAAACAAAGGTAAAAATGAAGGTATTATATATAATAATCATAATAAGTGCGCTTTTTTATCTTACGGTACCTATACATAACATAATACTAAATATCATTAAAACATATTATTATTTTACACATGGAATAACAAGAAATACAAATGATCCACTGATAAAACATATGTTAATTTATCAATAATAAATAAATAATAAATACCAATAACGAACAAGGATACACTCAATAAATTTCCCCCCAACCTATAAAACCCACAAGGAATAATAAATAATACATTACACGTGCTAATCTCCCCCTATCAGTCGCTACAAAAAGATCGAGCCAGCCATAAGCCCTTCCTTCATCTCTTCATCCGTATTGGAGATTCAATCACCCATCTTCTATCATCATAAAAACAAAGGCAATCACACAGAAGCTCATAAATTTAGCACCAGCCTGAGCTCGAGGGGAATACAAATCAAAGCGGGATCACTACTGCTCCTATTTATATAAATATTTTGTTGCTACGATATTAAACGAGTTGTATGTATGTTCATAAGTTAGTGTTGTTTATTGCTTGTTTGTTTGGGAAAAGAAAGTGATTTTTGTAGATAGAGAATCAATTGGTATTCCTCGTAACAATAAATTTTGCGTCGTTTCGTTTACCAATAATATTTAACAAACTTTTCTTGAAGATTAAAAAAAAATGGAAATTTATACAATTTCTGACTTGATTTATTTATATACTTACAAATTAATGTATCTACTTCATAATTACGTTGGGTAATATGTAGCTAGTTGAAAATTTAAAAAAGGAAAAATATTTTTATAATTAGTAAAAAAGCCTGGATATATATATATATACATGAACCCCAATTTCCCTTGGTCACGGCATCACGCGTAAAGGGCTGGACCGATTTTTAAAATTAGAAAATTTAAGAATACTTAACCACCTGTATAGGGTACATAATAGGCTATATTTTTTCTTGTAAATAAAACCGCTTCTTTGTTCTTTTCTTCATATATATTTTAATATTTCATTACAGTTAAGTTTAACTCATATTTTTAATTGGATGTTAATAGATATAGAAAAAGATTGCTAGTGATCGAATGGAGAACACAAGGTAAAAAAAGCTATAGGGTATTTTAAAATTATATAATGCAAAATTTGATGTGATTTTGGTACGGTAGGCCAACACACCAAGAACGCCTAAAATATAAAATAAACGCTAATAAATATGTTTAGGAGCTTGTTTAGAGATATTAAAGTATAAAATATATAAATGATGCTTGGGCCGCAACACCACCATATTTAATTATTAACCTTTTAGCTTTTGACAATTTAAACTTTTTTAATGTAACCTTATGGCGTTTGACATAACATTGACAGAATGCGTAAAAGAGGATGTAAAAAAAAAATCGTTTAACAATATAATTGTCGCTTAGTTTGACATAATTAATATTATGATATGGGATACGTTTACGATACTATAATAGTGTGGTTAATGTATAGTTTGTTCGTTTGTTAAGTTAATCTCAGGAACTACTGGTTCAAATTGAAAAATACGTATAGTATCGGATAGCCCATTTATAGATGAAGGATATTATATAGGCTATCGACCTACGCTGCGACCAATAGAAGGTGAGCATCAATGAACAATGTTGCAAAAACCCGGAAAATGTATTCTTTTTGAGAGCTTCCGTTGCGTGGGTTGCGTAAACGGTTGAAGTTACGCAGACGTAGTTGCGAGGTTCAGCTAGTTTATTTATAAATGTAAGCTTTTTGATATATGTTTATAAAAACACAGTAAATAATTCTTTATCTATCCGTTGGTAAGTATTATGTATATATCATTGGGATATAATTTGTACCTACAACATACAATAATTGGTGAAATTATTGTTTTTACTCCATATAACGCAATACGTTATATGCATAATCTTTTTTTTTACACTTTACCTTAAAAACGGTATACTAGTTCTATACCGTTAAAACATTTTGGCGATTCATACATCTGCCGTACTATTAAAATGTGGAATGCCCTACCAGCTTGCGTGTTTCCTTCCTCTTACGTAGTCGGCACTGAAAATATCGGGAATGGAATATTTCCACTGTTCCTGTCATATTAAAATCTTTTTAATTGAAAACTCCTTGGTTTTAAAAATCGAATACCATTTATTTATTTAAAAAAAGATTCTTGGTCTTGTCACAAGGACTTGTCATACTTGTTTAGTCGTTGAGAAAATGGAATTAACTCGAGAAAATTCAAGAGCGATGATTTATTATGACTTTCGAAGTGGTTTAACACAAAAACAATGTGTTGATCGGATGCTTTCTGCATTTGGTGATGAAGCCCCATTCAAAACCACAATTTATCGCTGGTTTGCTGAATTTCAACGTGAACGTGTGAAGCTCAGTGATGATCCCCGTCAAGGTCGTCCAAAAACTGCAGTCACGCAAGAAAACGTTGATGCTGTGCGTAAGCTGATTGTGGAAGATCGACATGTGACATACCGCGAAATTCAGACTTTACGAAACTTTAGACATAGGCATGAGTCAAATACAAATAATCTTGCATGAACAATTAGGTGTAAAAAAGTTGTTTTCCCGATGGATACCGCATTCGCTCTGTGAAGAACAAAAAGCGGCTCGCGTTACTTGGTGCGTCAGAACTCTCGGAAGATTCCACGCAGGATCCTCAAATGCTGTATACAACATCGTATCAGGTGACGAATCCTGGATATACGCGTACGAACCCGAAACAAAAAATCTGTCACGAGTTTGGGTGTTTGAAAATGAGTTAAAGCCAACAAAAATTATGCGTTCATGGAGTGTTGCAAAAAAAATGGTGGCCACGTTTGTCTCCAAAACCGGCCATGTTGCGACTATTCCTCTTGAGGGACAAAGAACGGTTAATGCAGAATGGTATGCTAGCATTTGTTTGCCACAGGTCGTTTCGGAACTCCGTAAAGAGAACTGCAATCGCCGCATCATCCTCGATCACGACAATGCGAGTTCTCACACCGCGCACAGAACAAAAGAGTTTTTGGAGCAAAAAAACATAGAATTATTAGACCATCCGCCGTACAGCCCCGACCTAAGCCCTAATGATTTCTATACTTTCCCTAAAATAAAGAATAAATTGCGTGGTCAGAGATTTTCATCACCTGAAGAAGCTGTGGTCGCCTACAAAACGGCCATTTTGGAGACCCCAACTTCCGAATGGAATGGTTGCTTCAATGATTGGTTCCATCGTATGGAAACATGTGTCAAATTTCGCGGAGAATACTTCGAAAAGCAATAAATACATTTTTAAATAGTAATGTTGTGTCACTTCCTTGATTCCCGAAATTTTCAGTGCCGTATAACCTAGAGTCCTTTAAACGAAGCGTCAATAGGCATCTTAAGCCGTGATGGCAACCAGCGGTGTGTATGCATCCGCTTGTTGCTATCATTCCTGGATATTGCATACTGATTAACATCAGGTGGATGAAAGGTCACATGCTGAGCTCTTATAAAAAATATAAAAAAAACCTATAATATCTATATTATAGTTTTAATATTAACATATATAAGGACCTAAGTGTTAATCTATACTAATATTATAAAACTCAAAAGTTTGTTTGGTTGAACACGCCAATTGATACTATTGCACTACTGGTTCGAAGTGAAAAAATATTTTTGTATATATGGAGGAATCCTATAGGCTATATAACATCACGCTACGACTAATAGGAGCAGAGTAACAATGGAAAATGTGCAAAAACGGGGAAAAAATAATCCTTTTGAGAGCGTACGCTGCGTAAACGGTTAAAGATATGCAGACGAAGTTGCGCTAATCACCTAGTAAAATATAATAAGCATATATTATTAGTTCGTTGATTTTGTTTTCTTTTAAGTACCTAAAAGCCTAGAACTTAGTTTGTCGGGGTGACATGTGTCAAATGTACATTATTATAATTAATAATAAAATATGTAGAATAATTTACACATATTGCTCTGGTCACAAACTAAGCTATAGGCTTGTACTATGTGTACTAGTAACAACGATATTTTATATATATTATATTTTATAAACACCCAGACCATGACAAACGTAAAGAAAAACGTACTATTTTTTTTGCCATGGGTGGGTGTCAAACCCACGACCTCCGGATTAAACGCCAAAGCACAGAAGAAATAATATTACAAATACAGAAGCTCCACTCCGAAAGATAAATTAAATAAATAGGGACTCTTGCACCGACACAATAAAGTTCAGTTCAGATCGCACAGCGCTAATGGCCTACATTTATATTCACCTAAAAGTTGCCTCTCTTTCTATCGCGTTATTTATCTCTTTCTTACGACGTTAGGGTTGTCTTCTTTTAAAGAAACCTAGGTTAGGTACTCAGTAGTAAGTAGGTAGATCATAAAACAATTTTGTTTTAGGTTGTCTGCTGCATAGGTACTTTAACCTAAGAAGATCGTAAGCCATACGGCACACTACATTGTGTATGAAACTAAATATAGAGACAATGTTCTTAGCAAACCATGGATTCACCGTGCGGGTGCCGGGTCCATCGCGTGGTTGAAAGGCAGGGGAATGAACTGCAGCGTTCCCGGACTTGAGACCGCGAAGTAGGTTTAAAGGCCTTTTGAACTCTCACCTGCACTGTGTTCACTACCCTCTCTACTCAACCAAACATTATATGATCCTGTTAGCGCCATCCTGGAAACACGCTCCATAAAAGTTCCGACGGCTGTTCTCGGAAGGCCAAGATTCTTCAATAGACGGTGCAAAGACTTTGCTGGAATTCCTCTTGCACCAACTTCCACTGCATAAAGTTGAGTTTTAAATCCGTTTCTAGTAATTTCGTTTGTGAGATCAAAATATTTGTTTGACTTGATGTTGTGGTCCTTAGGTATGTTTGTTTCCCACGTTGTATATACTTTTCTGTCTATTATGTAATATTATGAATAATCCTACTGAACTTCGCATTCTTATAACTACTACCTAGACACACGTTTTTTTTTTTAGTGTATTTATAATAACCTATAGGTAGGCGTGGATTTATTTACCTTTTGAGGTCCTTTGGAAGTATGAAAAACGTAAGATCCGGATCCTTGTTACTATTATTTAAGCAACCAAATGCGGCACAATAAACTTTAGACCTTATTTAGTTAATAATAAATATCGCGACACGGCACATTAATGAGTATCATACAAACGTGCGATTCGACCGGTGCGGCAGCCCTCAAAAATAAAACCCATCCATGGGTACGGCCGGGTACTCGTAGTTTTATACGTAAATGGCGGAGTGGAATAACCCTGGCCAAAGGCGAAACTACTAGTCTACGGAGGCGGTCAATTATAATGAAATTGGTCGAAAATAGTATTATACTATGATTCTACTATTAATATATATATATATATATATATTATATAATCTCTCAAAATTATATTAAAATTAAAATTTAGATATAAAAAACCTTTAAACAAGTACAATATATCTGTAACAGCTTCGACATTAAATCCCCCTACAGTTTTATCGAAGAAAATATCGCTTTCTCTACCAAACTAGCGCCAGAACGAGCAATACGTCGAGAGCAGTACTCCCCTGGCGTAGCTACACCGCAGCCCGTCCACGTAAATCTTGCCCAGGCCCGGCCAGCGGCAGAAATAAAATGCCGACTAATGGCCACTTTAAGTTTTCTTTATGCGTGTTCGCCTTCAAACGCGTCTTTTGGGAAAATTTTCATACAGCACCTATACAGTGGGAATTGTGCTAGTTTTTTTGTTATCTAATCATAATTTATGTTTGGGGTTTTATTTGGTTTTACATGGGTTTTAAAGGTCGATTGATTTTAATAGATGAAGATATATTAAAATCAATCGACTTTCTATGAAACTGGTTTTTATAATACAGTACGTGAAAAGTCATAACGGATATAACATCTTGTTACGGGTAAATTTTCTCACAATCGATTTACGTTATTATTGAATAAAAATAAACTTATTGAAAAGAATTAACCTATTTTATAGGTCCTATTTTTTATAATATAATAAAGATAGGATATAAAATTTCAAAAGGAAGTCCTATAAATGGGCACAAAATTAATTAATAAAAAAATGTGGGTTAACATTTTTAGGTATTTATTATACCTACTCGTAAGATGAGAATGAAACAACTTAATCATTTAAAAAGTACTATTTACTCATTTATGCCTACCTACCTGTATTTTATTACCTATATGCACAAAACTAAGATATACGAAGTTCGACTGCAGTCGGTAGTTAAGGTCGATTCAGGCTGAGTTGCACCAAAATGTCATCAATGTAATTGTAATGATTATAAACGACACTATTATAACGATAAAGTTAAAAATGGCGTCGAATGAACCAGTTTTACAAACTAGGCTCTGTAGCCCTAGTGTGAGATTTTTTAACGTTTACTTTCGCTTTAACTATACTACCGCGGTAACATTTTGACCAATCACACGTCCGCATTTCTAATTCTCAAAATTCCCGCTTGGAGCGCTGAACCATTTCCCATACAATTTAGTTAACTCAAACGCAAAGCAATAGTTAGAAAACTCACACTAGGGGTACTGGGCTTGTACTATGTTGACCAAAAACAACAATAAAATACATATTATTTACTAGTCAAATTTATAAAACAAATTCAAAATAATTCATATATATATATATTTAAAACAATATAACTATTTTCTACTAGTTTTTAGGTAGAAGACCTCTAGTATAGGCTAAATTTAATACATTTTTCATAGGTCATTCAATAAGATACATAAATAAAACACAATATAGGTAATAACAATACTAGCTTGCTATATTTCGCCTATTAGGGTGTCTTCAGGCAACAATATTTACAAAATAATCTAGGTACATTACATGACATATATCTTTTGATAATATAAAAAAAAAAAAGTTCCACGCATCCTTACCATAACTAGGTATGGCAAAATGCACGCATGAACCTTGTATTAAATTTAATACCTACATAAATTGTTGTTGCTATAATTGAATTATTTTTAAGATCTCTAAAACATCACCAAGGCCAACATTTTGTTAAAAAAACATATTCAATTATTTTTTAGGAGCAAGACCGAATATTTTCCGAAGATTAGGAGTCTTATTTCCAAAAGAAAATTTATATGAAAAAATAGAGTATATTCGCCCATCTCTAGTAGCTAAGCATGTATGACCCATACAAATAGGGGATTCCCTTAAAAAACATATCAATAAAATAAATTAGCCGGTATCATCATCCCACCGAAATCACACACAATACGAGAATTTGTACCCCAGTGACACTTTCAGGACATCCGGGTCATTACAAAAGTTTTAGTAGCCATTACGGAGTGTTTTATATTTTTGTGGGTACGGAGGGTTGTGTAGATTTACGTAGTTAGGGACTTGGAGACGTTTTTCTTTGTAAAAAGGTTATCTAATAGCTATTTTTTTGCATTACCCTTTTAAAAACATATTTTGAAAACGTTTATAATTTTATTATTAGTAACAGTTTTTATAGGCCTGTTTAAAGTAGTTATTTTTTTCTTTAGAGAGGCATCTATGTATGTACTAACTTATATTTTATTAATCTTATATTCCAAAAAAACTAATAATATAAAATAAATACGTGGTGGCCGAGTTGGTTAGACCTTGGACTTAAAAACACTAAGGTCCCTGGTTCGAATCTCGGTGTGTACCAATGAGTTTTTAATTAAAAAAATTATGTACATTTGTTTGACAACACCACTATAGTGCCTGTACACCATATATATATATATATATATATACACATTCATTCGACGCCATTTTTAACTTTATCGTTATAACCGTGTCGTTTATAATCATTACAATTACATTGATGACATTCTGGTGCAACTCAGCCTAAATCGACCTTAACTACCGACTGTAGTCGAACTTCGTATATCTTAGTTTTGTGCATATGGGTAATAAAATACAGGTAGGTAGGCATAAAATAGTAAATAGTACTTTTCAAATGATTAAGTTGTTTCATTCTCATCTTACGAGTAGGTATAATAAATACCTAAAAATGTTAACCCACATTTTTCTATTAATTAATTTTGTGCCCATTTATAGGACATCCTTTTGAAATTGTTTGTATGTCCTTCTTTTTTGTATCCTTCTTTTTTTTCATATATATATATATAGTTATATGCATGGTGGCGAATTTGCAAGAGCGTGGACTATGGTGACGCGATCAAACTCCGCTGTTTCCAATCGGTTTTTATTAAAAAAAATACATTTGCTTGATAATACCACAATAGGACTTCGGAGAGCACGTTAATCTGTCGATCCCAGTTTCACTATACCATGATACTGACTATACAAAAACTACAAACAGTAAGCTGCTTGTATGGTATATTCATATTATTACGAACAATAACGATTGTACAGTGAAGTTATAAACTAATACATCTACTGGGTGTTTTTTGTTGTGTGGCAACAGTGGCATATTGTGTCCTAGGATGAAAATAATGAAACACGTATTTTTTTTTCTTTTCGTGTCGCCCATACAAAACTATATGCATATATATATGCTATATAGCATAAGCAAGTCAATAGCTATGCTCCTCTGATGGTTTGTGTGAAGCACTAGAGTTTTTTTACTTGCTGGTACATTTTTCTTCGGGGTGTCATTGATGGACTTTACAGTTAGCCCTTATAACCCTTATACCCTTATATATGCGAATGGTTACTTACCTTTTAGTTAGTGTGTTCGGTTCGGTAGTATTTTTCATACTAAGATTTTCATTCAAGATTCGAATTCAAGTTCTTAATCTGATATTGCAGTATAAAAAGTATTGGTCGTTTTTTTGTTTAACCAAACGCACTCTAAGACCTTATTGTTAAACTTTTTTTTTTTGACTATTCATAAATATCTGTAAAGATTTACAATTATTTTGATTTTTAGAATAAATATTTAAGGAGTGGATATGGTCGGTGAAGTTGGTCGCCTTGGTGACTCCCTTGTATGGCAGGTACTGATTGACAGGTCAATGGAATCAGCTAACCACCTAGTCATACACTAGTTTGTTATGTAGCGTGCATTCGGTTTGGTAGTATTTTTCATACTCAGATTTCCATATCATCGCGTTTAAGTTCTAAATCTAATATCGAGCTAATAAAAAATATTTGTCGTTCTTTTGGTATGGTAACGCACTCTAAGGCCTCATTGTTTAACTTTTTTTGTTTTTTTACTATTCATAAATATCTGTAAAGATTTACATGAAATAAATAATTTTGAATTAATTTGATTCATATGATACTTAATATTTTTTTCGGGTATAATTTTTAAAGAAAAATCTCCTACTTTTTATTTAAAAAATGGGTTCTATAAAATTAATAATTAAGGCATAAAAAACAGCCACCTGAATATAGTATAAAGTATGTATTGTAACTATACAAACAGCATCATTGTTCCCGGAATACACTAATGAGACTAATTAATACCAAACTTAACTAATTAGTCTCACGAGGTGGGAATAAAACCCCTCCGCTGGGTAACGTGAAGCTGTCTAGGTACGTTTTTTTAATGTTTTCGTGTTCATTTTGAGTTAGTAACAGTATGGTAACTACGTATTATATCTGTACCTTATGGACCGGAGATATTAAAATGGTAATACGTGGTGGCCGAGTTGGTTAGACATTGGACTTAAAAACACTTAGGTCCCTGGTTTGAACCCCGGTGTGTACCAATGAGTTTTTAATTAAAAAATGTATGTACATTTGTTTGACAACACGACTATAGTGCCTTGGAGAGCAAGTTAATCTGTCGGTCCCGGTTTCACTATTACCAACTTGTGAAACTGTTTATAGATGGGTTATTGAGTTTATATAAAACATTGCAGCGAGCTAACCACTTGTTCGGTGTAGACTCATACCATCGGCTACGACGAGGTGGGATTAAAACCCCTCCGCTGGATACCCTGGGCCGTCTAGGCGCTCTCGGGCGCCGTAAGGCACCCGTGATGATATGTAAAAAGTGATTTTTATTAATAAATATCTCTACTGGCACTATTTTATTGATAACAACATCATGTTCCTTATTTACATCCTTGGTTCGTTATTTTCTTCTGGCAAATACTCTACAACACCATACGGGAGCTGGCAACCCTATTCACGACTGTAATGCTGTTAAGGTATCTCCAGTCGAAAAAGATGCTATACAAACGTCCTTCTCGTATTATTACTCCAATTAATGATAACATAAATAAAACATAAACTTTATCATACGATGTATGTATTAAAATGGTACCAAATTTTAAAAAAATCTGAATCCCAATCTTAATTTGATAAAGAACTCTGTAGTCGACTTGACGCCCATACAAACGTACTTCCAATATTACAACTTGTCTGTTAGTCGAAGTTTAATTATTATGTTTTATGTTCGTAATTGTACTCAAAAATCTTTCTGTAGTGGGTAATAAATATTTTTGTATTAAAATAGTTTTTTTCCTGTTTAAAAATAATAACTCCACCCGAAAGATTAATAAATACAATGGCCGACAAAAATATTATTTTAATTCTGCGGCAAACAGTAATCGAGTATTACTGGAAGTGCAAAGGCTTTCTCCGTACAAAATACGGAGAACGCGGAGTTCGCTATTATTAATGCAGTCTTTAAGATTAATTCATAGTCGAATCTATATAATAGTTTATCCTAACTGACTGACTAACTTAGTCATCATGTCCAACCGAAAATAGTGAAGGTATATTTAGGATGTGATATTTACAGAGTAGCTTTTGTGTTATAGGGTGAAATAAAGTTTCAAAATTGTATAAAACACATATTAATCAATAAGGCTTACTATAGTGTAAAAGACTATCTTAACGATAAAGACGTCTGAAACCGTCCTGATATGCAATTGAGGTCTCGCAACTAGTAAACAAATTGCTTATGTAGAATCTACCCTAGTTTAGTAGGTATATAATGTCCGATATTGTAATAATTTTATATTACATAATTTATTTTCATTACATTATGTAAATTTTGTCTTTGGATAAGGTAATCATTGATGATTACCTACTTATTTATACTTAATTTATACTAATAGTATACTGTGTAGTTATGTACATTGGTACCGTAACAAATATTCTGCCATAGGGTGTTCTACGCATGCTGATCAGTGGGGTGCATTTTGAGTATGTTACTATATATATATATATATATATATTATATATATGCTATATAGCATAAGTCAATCAATAGCTGTACCCCTCTTTTAGTTTGTGTGAAGCACTAGAGTTTTTTCTCCGGGGTGTCTCTGAGGGGATCGACTTTACAGTTAGTGTTTATGCCCTTAAAAATACTGATCCTTATACCTTTACTTATATGTGATTGGTTACTTAGCTTTTATTTACAATAAATATTTAAGGCATGGATATGATCGGTGAAGTTGGTCGCCTTGGTGGCTCTCTTGTATGGCAGATAATGATTGACAGGTCAATGGAATCAGCTAACCACCTAGTCTTACACTAGTTGGTTATGTAGTGTGTGTTCGGTTCGGTAGTAATTTTCATATTAAGATTTCCATTCCATCGTGTCTAAATTCAATTAATATTTGTCGTTATTTTGTTAATGAATAGCTGCCTAACCAAACGCACTCTAAGACCTCATTGTTAAACTTTTTTTTTTTTTGACTATTCATAAATATCTGTAAAGATTTACATGAAATAAATGATTTTGACTTTTTGACTTTTGACTTAACCCAAGGGTCTAAAAAGGACGGATATACGAATTTTTAGTAAAGTTGTTAATATCTCCGTTACAGAAGGTTAAAAATTGAAGGTTGAAAAATTGGTGTATTTTATCTTATTTCAAAATATGTAATTTTAAGAATAATAGATACTCTTTAGATAGAAGCTACATTCAATTTTATTAGTAAAAGAAAAACTATAGAAACATATTTACTTTCATTATCCAAATTCTAGATAGATTAAAAAAAATAAAACGAAAATTACAATTAAACGAAAATAAAACCTATGTTAGCGAAACTTTTTTGAATAGAAGCGGAAGGATTAAAAAATAAATATAAAACATTGAATATGTAACAGGTATTGGGTATGCAAGCATTTTTCCTATGGAAAAATATCAGAATATAAAAGTGGAATATTCATAAAAATATTGGGAAAAGACATTTAACTGTAGCATCAATATGATCAAATATTTTGTCAAAACAAACACTTTCAATTTAAATTTCTGTTTCTTCTTAAATAGATACACTAACTACTAATTAAATTTAACTCCTAAAGTAGTTTTTTACACTTAAACGAACTTTAAATATTACAAGGAAGTTCCTAGAACATTCTTACGTGCTACGCTTTCTCGTAGTCTGTTATTTAAGTTTCCCGTGTCGTGAGTAAGGAGCTGTAAATTGAATCTTAACTGCAGCCCTGCGCTATGAGTGCGCAGCCTAATTAGCGGCAATTCGGAGCTCTCACTGAGTCACTGTTACTTAGCACTAAACAATGACTAGATACATTTTGTTCTTGTCAAACGTAGCATAGCTAAGTCATAAAATTATAAATACATGTTTCTACGCATTATCGTAGTCTTTTGTTGAAATAAATTTATGTTTATCTGTGTCTGTATTGAAAAGTTTCGTAATTAAGTCAGATCTATGGAAAAAAAAAGTTTTGGTAATTAAGGCCATGCCCGACTAACTGGCCTGTTTAAGTTTTTTTTTTAATCGCAATATCGAAGCGCCATGAAGGTAAAAACCGTGCCCGGGCGCGATTTTTAGCTTCATGCGAAGCGCAATAACAGCGGACTGATCTCGCACGATAAATTAGCAAAATTATATTAAAAACGATGAAATTGATAGTTTTTTAGTTCTCTTTCTATCGGTGTAATTTTGTATTAAATTAAAATATATGACTATTACTAATTTATATAGGTTAAAAATAATTATAGTGTGATTTTGTATTGATGAATAGTTTAGTAAAGAAGATGCAACATCCTAATATTTTTGTTATTTTTAAGCATTGTTTTTATTTTTTTTAACTTTAGTAATAATATGAATATAAACATTTTGAGCTACCAACGGAGGGTCTATTTCACATCACTGAATTTTTTCCCCATGGTTGAAATAGGATGAGATAGAGCTTAAAAACCCTTAAAACACCGAAAAACGGTAAAATTGGAAGGAACGGCTTTAATCAAATATGATAGGAAAAATATTATAATTACCGGAAATTTAAACGCTTAAAAAATAAAATAAGATCAAAATCAAGCGCTGGCGAGTTTTCGAACTTATGTTAGATTGGATTTTTTTTTTCTGATTATCTGGCGAGTTTATTAGTTGCCCAGAGTACAAGGCTTTTAGAAAACCTCATGGGTGCTCATGCTCATTTGATGACTCGAAAAAGTGGCGAAGTATGAGAAGAGAAATGCACACTGATCGACCGACAAATAAATACATGTCCTACTTACATACTGCGTACTTAATCACAATATCACACACATTGTCCTGGTCCCAAACTGAGGTTATTTCTTGTACTATGGAAACCAGAAACAACGAAGGTACCACAAAAACCCAGACCGAACACAAATACCGCCCATACAGATGCAAAAATCGTCAAGTGACCTAGTCATGTTTCGGTTTTAGTCTGTGGGTTCACCGGTTATCAGGAGACTACAGCATCGATTTCTTGTCGGGGTGGTAGTCTCCTTTCAGGGTGCGGTTACGAAATGGGTAGTTGAATTGACGATAAGGCAGTGAGTATATTAAAATATACTAGTAATGCAATTCGTCATTGTCGGCCCCCATTTCGTAATCGCTTCATTTAGCCGGCATAGTGGGAGCGATCAATATTGTTTAAGAACAATTATTGATTGACCTTATTCATGAACTTTGTAGGTCTGCTCACCACCAGGTAGATAAAAAGTCAAATGTCGTGCTCCAATAAAAAAAAAATGTTTCATCAACAAACATTTGTGTTGATGCGCGAATCGAACCCGCGACCCTTGGGTCTCAACCGGCGCTCTAAACCACTGCCCTAAACGGGTCGTCGGGTAATGAAAAAACACCCATCCCTAAAAGGCGATTACTGATCTGTTTCTTGATGTCTATTCTCAGGGGTGCTTGGCACCCACTGTTTATTTCTCATTGGTGTTCGAGTCCCCGAGCACCCACGGAGTCGGCGCCCCTGCCAGTATAGGACTCAAAATAGCTTCATATATATTCACTGAAAACAATTTCAATGCACACAATAGCTCGAATAGATAATATGCATCCGAGGTGAACTGTAGTGAAAAGATACATAACATGCAACGTGGCCCGAACGTGACCTGTCAAGCAATCTCCGCGTTAGTGCAAGTCCGGTGATAGTGCACAATGCTAAGGCACTCTACTTTATATAAACACACGAGAAAACAATCTCTATACACGATACAATATCTATATATCAATATTCTTCACGGCTAGGGTTGTCAGACGTTCGTTAATTTAAAAGATGTCCTCATTTTAAGCCCTAAATATAGATAGTGTTTAAAATTTTGTTATGAATTAAAATGAATTATTATTATTATTAACTTTTGGAATATAATGATTTGGAAAAATATATTATAATATTAAACAGAAAGATATTAGTTATATTACAATGTAGACTCATGACGAGTGGGATTAAAAGCCCTCCTCTGGGTACCCTGAGGCCGTCTAGGCGGTCTTGGGCGCCGTAAGGCACCCGTGATGATATATATATATATATATATATGTTGATAATATGTTTATATATTATATATATTATGGGTTTTAATCCCACCTCGTTGTAGCCGATGGTATGAGTCTACACCGAACAAGTGGCTAGCTCGTTGCGATGTTTTGGATAGACTCAATAACCCATCTATAAACAGTTTCACAAGTTGGTATAGTGAAACCGAGACCGACAGCTTAACGTGCTCTCCGAGGCACTATAGTGGTGTTGTCAAACAAATGTACATACATTTTTAAATTAAAAACTCATTGGTACACACCGGGATTCGAACCAGGGACCTAAGCGTTTTTAAGTCCAAGGTATGGTATATTATCAACATACCATATATAATATCTACTTGTTTTATACAGTACTATATATTTGCCGGCGACTTAATAATAGATAGTTTAGTATGCATATTTACAACCCTGTGATGTCATTGTATTAATGAAATTTAGTAGGGGGAAATTGAATCCCGAATTACCAAAGGATATGAGGAAGAGTCATTACTTACTCGTATTTCAATATAAATAAATAATGGGATTAATAAATAATCTTGTATGGTGGTGTTATTCAAACTATTTCACATAAATATGCCTGTGCCGCTACGTCGCACGCATTAATTAGTTTATATTTTTTTTTTGATTTGCTTTAATGATCCAAATTTCTTTAAAACTGATTTGAAAAGAAATATTTCTATTTCTATCTTAAGATTGTTACAAAGATAGTATATTAATGCTTTAATAATACTTTGCCATATAACTTCTTCTTTTCTTTTGTTGTCCGGAATCCTAAGTGACCGCAAAGCATTCGCACTACTTAATGTAAAGGTTGTTTTATATACGTGGTGGTCGAGTATATACGTGGTGGCCGAGTTGGTTAGACCTTGGACTTAAAAACACTTAGGTCCCTGGTTCGAATCCCGGTGTTTACCAATGAGTTTTTAATTAATAAAAAATTATGTACATTTGTTTGACAACACCACTATAGTGCCTTGGAGAGCACGTTAAGCTGTCGGTCCCGGTTTTGCTATACCAACTTGTGAAACTGTTTATAGATGGGTTATTGAGTCTATTTAAAAACATCGCAACGAGCTAGCCACTTGTTCGGTGTAGACTCATACCATCGGCTACGACGAGGTGGGATTAAAACCCCTCCGCTGGGTACTCTGGGGCCGTCTAGGCGGTCTCGGGCGCCGTAAGGCACCCGTGATGATATATATGTATGTATGTAAAGGTTGTTGTTGTATGTTGACCCTCATGATTCGACCTAACGATTTTTTTTCAAAATCGGTTCAGAAGTTTAGACCTGAAACGTCCGCAAACAAACTCACTGTCGAATTTATTAGATTAGTATGGATTAGTAGATATGGAATTTAAAAGTAACCCAATGGTATTTTTTACAGTTACCAATCAATTAGAAATAAGAAATAAAACATAAAAAAAAACATAAAGGGACGTAGTGGTAGATCCAGAGAATCTCCTATAAATCTCTTTTAGGCATTAGGAGACTGAATGTCTGTGGAATAAAAATGTATTATTAGTCATATTAACGCATCAAGTTCATTACATTCAATAAAAACAAAAGACATCCGTTTGTTGAGACCAACGGCCCATAGGGACCGGGGAATATATGGCATATTCAGATAGCTTTCGGAACGTTTAGTGGAAATAACTCGTTCCTTGGACAGTATATTAGTTTCGCAATGCAGAGAGGTAACAAAGTCTTTGGGGGACACTTTCCAGTGACAGGATTAGAAGAAATACATTTATTATAATTTTATAGGTGAGTTTTTTTATAGATGTATATTTATATATATATATATATATATATATATTATATAGGTATATTTTTGGTAGGTATTATATTTATACGAGATGGGAATAAAACCCACCGCTGAGAACCCGAGGCCGTCTATGTGGTGATGGTACAAGTAATAGGTAATATTATGTATTTAGTTATAAAATTTATAAATTTATTTTATAACACTGGTTTGACTGCCCTTTAAGAGTGATTTTGAAAACTTTTATGCCAACAATTCACGAAACCATGGATAGTTTTGGAATATTGGTGGTATCTTTTATTTTTAATCTTCATTTTAACATTACCTTTACTAAAAAAGCGGTAAGTATGAATAAGGAATACAAGTATATTTTTAATATTAGTTTTTGAGTATCAGGTTAATGGGACTTTTATATTACAGCTGGTTTTTAAAAAGAGATAATCCCAAAAAATATATGCCTAAAAGAAAAGCTTATTAAAGGTGTTTCTCTGGAGTATAACATTTGTTTCAGAATTTTGTCTCTATTTCAACTTCTATGTTAACGGTAAAAGGAAAGCTGACATATTAATTATATAAAAATATACTTAGTTTCGGTAAACATTATAATAATAATTATGCTGTTAAGCAAAACATTCTGAAACCAGACAAAAACTAATTTAACCAAAAAAACAAAATATATACTGAAGGGAAAACATGTAAATTCTGAAATGAACTGTCCAAGTTACAAATGATACGTCGAAACATTTTAAACAGGGTCGGAAAGGTTTTAAGCGAAGTTAGTAATAAGCGGAACATTCGGCCAACCCTGCTCATAAACTTTCTACGTACAATAAACATTCTGAACGGCATGCAACTTTCTACAATTGCAAGTCAAAATCTCAACGAAAACATGGCGAATTTAATTAAATCTGTTAAGTAAAGTTACTTTGGGTATAGCATAGAATAATAATAAATACAGATGAACACTTTTCTTAATTATCGGCAATAAAACTAAATTATCGAATATGTTATAAAATACAATGTTTTTTTTAGGAAATCACCTTAAGCCCTCTGCAGTTGTTCATACAATTATTACAACTTGGCTATTAGGCGAAGTTAGAAGAATTATTATTTTGAAGTTGGTACTTAAAAATCTTTCTGTTAATAAATATTTATATATTATTTATTATATAAATAATATTTTTACCTGATTAAAAAAAATCCCAACTAAGAAGAAATTATAAACACAATGCCCGACAAAAATATTATTTTTATTCCGTGATAAACAGTAATTGAGAAATACTGGGAGTGCAATAAAATAAAATAATCTTTTTGTATGGAGAACTTAGTTTTCGCGATTGTGAATGTCCTTAAAAAACAAACATTTAAGCTGATTTAATTGGCTATAGAATATGTAGTACTAGAACATTTAGGAACGCGTCGCACCAAATGTTCCTTTTACATAAATTACAATGCATAATAAATATAATGCATATAGGTATATGAGAAAAGGTAATAAGAATTATATTAAAGTGATTATTAATCTACATCATTAAATTTCGTATAATAAAATAAACATCGTTGGTAAAAGGCTAATATACTTCGACACATATAATTCATACTCTGTTAAGAAAAATACATATCGACCGAATGATTAAAATCTAACCTCTGACATAGAATAAATAATGCCTTTAATTTAAAATAGGTAAACGGCATGATTAATGTAAAAACATATTTTCGAAAAAAATACAGCCATGACACATTCCTAAACATATATTTTATTTCAGATATATTATTAACACCTAATGGGTTCAGGTTAGTCCAACATACTAATCAAGCGTAATAAGAGTGATAGAAAGCAGATACTAGCTAAAAAATAGTTATTATGCATTGTAATTTATGTAAAAGGAACATTAGGTGCGACGCGTTATTAAATGTTCTAGTACTACATATCCTATCTAGCCAATTAAACTTATACAGGGTGAATTTGAAAGGATGTACTTTGGGCTAATATGAGGTTCTGCTGATCAAATCGAACAACTTTTCCCATGGAACCATGTGTCGCAAATGAAAAAAAATGTTGGCTTCCCCATACAAATTGGTCATTTAAACATTACTAGTTTGTATGGAGAAGGCAATATTTTTTTTCATTTGAGGTACATGGTTTCATGGGACAAGTTGTTCGTATTGATCAGTAGAATCTTATATTAGCCCAAAGTACATCCTTTCAAAGTCACCATGTATATTATATTGGCTTTATTATATTTATAAGAAGTAGTTAGATGATAATTAATATCTTAGGGTACCCAGCGGAGAGATTAACCCGTCCTCATTTCGCCAATGGTATTCGGAGGCAACACCTAACAATTGGCGAGCTTGTTGCGGTGTTTATGATCGTATAGCCAATTTCGTAACCGCACTCTGAAAGGATACTACCACCTCGATAAGAAATCGACGCAATAGTACCTACACATTTTTACTTCCCTGAAAACCGGCGGACCCAGACTAAAACCGGAACATGATTATGTCAGTTGACGGTTTTTGCATCTGTATGGGCCGTAACTAAACCGAGCGGTTTCGTTGCGGCCGTTGGGCGGCCCAGCGAAGTTAGAAAGAGATAAGTAAATAGAAGATATTATATACAACATTAATATTTTATTTTTAAAAACCTTCTGTATTATTTTTTATTCTGTGGCTTTAGAAAGAAGTTTGTTCTGCATTACGCGTGTTATGTAAATTGAGAGAAGTTTTCTCAACTTCCATTTCAGAGAGTACTTGTTGAAAGCATCACTGAGTAAGAGTTTCTTAAAAAAATCAGACTTAAAGCGTGATACCACGGAATATCTGAACAGGAAATGTCAAGGAAGTAGAAATGTGAAGGTATTCTTGAAATGGATACGTCGAGGCATAATGGAGTGATGAACTGATAAAATCTAGTTGACGACTTTTGTATGCTAAAATAAAGCATAAAAATTTTATATAGGGTGATTTTGGCTGTGCCTTATAAGAATAATAAATAATATTTATTTCATACTTATAAATTACCAGCTTTTAACGGAACTATAAGATTGTAGATGGATATAGGTAATAACCTGCCTATTTGCAGATAGTGCAATTCTGAATCAATTATGTTCATTTAAATGCAATATTAATGTGTATATAACATTTTAAAGAACAAGAAAATGTTCCAAATCAAATTTAAAATTATACACGTCCGCTATGTTCATCCACTTGTAGGTATTTAGTGATTTTGCGCCTCGTTATAGTTTTTTTTATGTATTAGATTAATTTCAATTATAGGAGTTCATTGGAGTAATTCTTAGAACTTTTTTTTTTGGTTCAAAAAAATTTTGCTGTAAGTGTTATTGAATACTGAATGACTAAAACAATCTTAGAGAACCTTGCTGTTAAAGTTTGAACTGTCCAGAAGAATAATTTTCACGAAAAAGGAGAAGTAGCCATGCTGATTAGACGAGTTGTCGTGGTTTTGTAACTATATCATGTAATTCGATGATAAAACCTAAATGATTACAATAAAGTTTTCTTCTGCTACTTTAAGTCAAGTCGTATTATTTCTTAATAAATCCACATATCCTGTCTGCATCGCGGGAACTTTCCACTCTTACACACTTTTATAACTCGACGACTGTCGGAATAGATGGCCACCATAGTTTAGCTTCACAATATTAGTAGACACCGCTTCAATATTTATATAATCGAATATAATTAACGAATCAAGTGCTAGCGTGCAAACTGTCAACGGCGTATGACTTTGTATGCACCTGGTGGTAAGCAGACCTATATAGCCCATGGATATTATACAATACATTATTATTTAAATGTATTGGTTGGAAGCAAAGACGGATTTGAAAAACGATGTATTTTTAATTCCTTGCTGCTATATCGACAAATTATTGCTCGTTTTGTAACCGCGCCCTAAAAGGAGGATAGCTTTCGCTTTGACAGGAAATCATGCAGTAGATTCCTGAAAACCGTTGAACCCATAGACTAAAACCGAAACATGACTAAGTTACTCGACCATTTTTGCTCTCGGTGACTCGGTGGTGATAATGAAACGGGGAAAAATTGCGCTTTCTAGAGAGTACAACCCCGATGGTCACTACACTCGACGCCTTTGTGAGTTTGTGAAGTAGACATCTCCGGAAAGCCAAGAGAGGAGTAACTTTGACAGAAATAATGGCCTATGAGAGTTGTCCATTACAACTTTCGCTCACCGCATTGCTTTGGAATTAAATGGCAGTTTTCATTGCAATTGTTAGCAATTTCTCGATGCAATAAAACTATATCGTATTTTTATTACTTAAAGTTTTCATTTTAAATTACCTATCAATTATCTAAGTAAACTATCAATGGGTACTGTATTTATTTATTTAAAAATTTAATTGCACAATGCGGTATAATGCTGCTAGGCATTATCAACAGTCAAACTATCGGGACAAATAAACAGTAAGTAGATGCATTAAAAAAAAACTTAACATTTAATAAATATAATTTCATAAATACCTAAAAAAATTAACTACAAACAGTAATACATACACACTCAAATAAACATATAAACATAAATAATAATGTACAGTATATATACATACATAAATGAACTATAATAATTAAATAAATATACCCATAACACAAGGATAAATGTGTGTTGTTAGTCCATACTCCCAAATATATAGATTTGGGAGTATAAACTATAAGATAAGCTAAATACCCGATTATTTAATATTACCTACCCATGAATATTAAATGTAAAATAATAATAATATGTAGGACAATTAATATATTATAATAACCACCATATCTTACACTAGTTGGTTATGTAGCGTGTGTTCTGATCGGTAGTATTATTCATATTAAGACTTCTAAACCACTGCGCGTTTAATTTCTAAATCTCAAATCGAGCTAATGTTCTTGTCGTTCTTTTGGTAATCAATAACCACTCTAAGACCTCTTTGTTAAAAACTTTTTTTTTTTACTATTCATAAATATCTGTAAAGATACAAACTAAGCTCTAGACTTGTACTATGTGCAGCAGGAGCAACGATATAAACATATTATATTTTATAAAAACCCAGAACATGACAAACTATACAGAAAAATCGTACTATTTTTTTGTATGGGTGGGAATCGAACCCACGACATCCGGGTACAACGCCAAAGTAGCAACCGCTATCCACGGAGGCTGACAACATCACTTAGTGCCTAAGAGATCACGTTAAACTGTCGGTGCCGGTTTCACTTTACCAACGTGTGAAATTCCAAAACTATATTCAAAAACACTAAGAATGATATTTCACGTTCAAACGGTTTTTTACCAGTCATTAGCTGCCTAATATATTAAGGCTACGTTGCAAAACGCGTTAATTATTACATCGCATCACTCGAAAGCGTTCCAATATTAGCCTAGTGCGACCGAAGGTAACTGTGAGAACCGGTAAAGATCGCACCGAAACAAATAAATAAATAAATACCATCACGGGTGCCAATTTGGCTCCCGAGAACCGTTACAACGGCCTCAGGGTCCCAGCGGAGGGATTAACCCATCCTCATTTCGCCGATGGTATTCGGAGGCAACACCTAACAAGTGGCGAGCTTGTTGCGGTGTTTATGATGAAATAGCCTCGTTGTATAAAGCGGTCACCCATCCCAGGCCGGTCTTGTTGTCATCTGCTTAACCTTGCTATCAGTTGCGCAGTGACTTAACCACTAGGCTGGGGCCGCTGCACTGACACAAAATAAAAAAAATGGCGTGAAAATTCACCTTTCTTTGTATACGTAATTTTGAATATATTTCAAACATTTTATGGTAACTTATATTGCTCCACATTATACTGTTGTTATTATATGTAATTATTTAGTTTTTTTATTACAAAAAAAACTAAAATAACGACAAGTTATTTTTGCCGTTCCAAATAACATTTCTATATTACATTCCCACATATACCTGTCTCTTTTTTATTCCCGAGAGATCGCACGACTAATTATTTCACCTATTTTGGAAGTTATTCTAAAAGTAACTTTATATACCTAGAGTTGGAGAGCTCTCCAACCATAGGTATATACTCGTATATACTTGGAGACCTCTCCAACGATACTTTTATTATACACTAGCGAGACATTAACTATCACTACATACGAGATAGATGGGACTTATATAGTTATTTAATTGAGCCTTTAGTAAACCTACGAACTAACACAAGATAATATTGAATTATTTTTTCTCACTTAAATTAGTAAGTTTTACCCACAAGTGTAGGAAGATATTCACGAATATATATGCAAAGTGTACAATACATTCTCTTATTATTTGATTTGTGTGGAATATGTTTCATTTTCATGAATGTTTATAAAATATTATCATATTTGTTAAAAATAATGAAAAATAAATGTTATTTGAAAAAACTTAACGCACGTGTTGTGATTAACGACGTTAATACGGAGAGTACAATAATTGTAATGTTGTGAAGACTAGTGTTAGTATATAAAATATAAAATACAAATTACAAGGTTTAACACCTTTAGACAGAGAGAATGTTCTTAGCTATGCATGGATTAGAGGCAAGGGAGCGAAGTGCAGACAGTGCAGTGTCTCTGGGTTTAAGGCTATAAAGCAGGCTTGAAGACTTTTTCAAACTCTCCCCATCACTATATTGAGTACTTTCTAATCAACCAAATACTACAGTATGTCAGCGCCATCTTGTAAAGGCGCTCCATGAATTTTCCTCCTGCCAAGATCTTGGAAGATCGTTCAAAATCCGATAACTTTGCTAAAATTCCTCTTGAACGACTTCTACTGCGTAAAGTTCAATATTAAAAACGTTTCTAATAATATCATTCAAAGGAGCACATCATTAAGTCGATTAAATACTTTGATTTCAAGTATTTTCTCGACTTGATGGTATGCTCCTTTGGAATGTTTGTTTCCCACGGATTCCCCATGCCGGTCCCGGGTCCATTGCGGAGTGCAGTGTCTCTGAGTTTGAGGCCACAAAGCACTATTGAGGGCCTTTTCAAATTCAACTCTCCCCATCACTGTATTGAGTATCCTCTAATCAACCAAATACTAGGTACAGTATGTCAGCGCCATCTTGTAAAAGCGCTCCATAAAATTTCCGACGGCAACATCTTGGAAGATCCTGCAAAATCCGATAACTTTGCTGAAATTCTTCTTGCACGATTATTAAAAACGTTTCTATTAATATCATTCAAAAGAGATTATTAAGTCGAACAAATACTTTGATCTAAAAGTATTTGCTCGGCTTGATGGTGTGCTCCTTTGGAATGTTTGTTTCCCGGAACGGTCTGTTCTACGAGTATTACTTACTTCAATCACCAAGAGTATACCAGTATGTCTGGTTGAAACTATTCGTTCGATCGGAATTTTATAATGTATTTCCAAGATTTGAAGCGCCCTAAAATATTTTCATATTTGCTAAATGTAAAGTAAAAGGCATTGTCATTGTCGAATAATTAATAAGTCTAAGATAAATATTAAATAAATGATTTTATATACAAAAGTAAATTCAATAGGAGTACCAAAGTTATTTTTTAATAATAATTATCATGGTTTCGCAAAGAAATCATAAAATATGTTAAGGCAAAGTTTGAAGAGTTTTCTTCTTAATATCGTATCGTTAACGAGATCCCTAACAATTAACGTCGAGCTTGTCAAAAACTTTTAATAACCGTTCTTTTCCTTAAGATACAAGGAAAATCCGTTAGTTTTTGGATTTTTTTTGGACATTTGTTTTGGACAGACGCACAAAGGATGCCATTCTATAAGAGTTCAGCTTTTAAAGGTATACATTTCAACTGGTTTTAATTAACTCTTTATATTATTTTAGTACTTTATTTTAATTAACTTTTTGAAGTTCAGTTCACAATAACCGTCCATTCAAAATGAATTCATTCAATAACAAAAAAGTTCATTAAGTTCATTCAAGTGTACACAAAATATATGCAAAATTAAGAGCAAATTGAGCGTCGGGATACCTACCTAATAGTCACCATTACGAGACTGCACAAGCGCCAGCGCCCGCAAATGGAAAACGCTTCCACAGCGCTGTCCAATAAACCAAAATGTAAAAAGCAGTAAACCTTTAAACGTTTTAACATACAGTTTAAATAACCATTGCACAAAATTAAACGCAACTGTTATGAAAAATAATGGGAAATTTTCAACCAAATTTATTTACAATAATTACAAATTGTTTTTGCTGTGATAAAGTATAATGTTTTTGTACTGAAATATGATTTTAATATTTAATGTAATTTATAACCGAAGAGTTTTGGTTTAATGGGTATGTTTGCATCCAGTTGTTTTGTTCTCTTAGTATTGTTTTTGGATATAATTGTAAGTCCGATATTTTTATGCGTTTCATAAATAAAAATCAATTGACGATGCGTCTCATAAATAAAAATCTTTGAACGGTGTTGATTTTTCTTTTTACGTAATAATAACATTTATGAATTATCTTTTTGTAGATATAGTACTATCGTAGATGAAAGCCAACATAATTATCTATAAGTAGGTAATGCTTTATCATCAAAATTTATGCATGTTTTTTCTAGTTAACTAACAAGTCGAAATTTCCGCTTAACACATAAATTTCGACTTGTTGCTAAACTTGGTTTGGAATTTAAGTACCTACTACTGATGTTAACATGTATAAAATAAATATGACCAAAAATATATTAGTAAATATTTATGATACATTTATTTATTAAATTCATATTTCTAGATACCTATCTGTAACTGTGGTCAACTTGCAGTTAATTGAAAATAGTCTGGGCTAGGCAGTATTAGGCCTCGTAAAACAACGTCAAGGGTGTACATTGAATGTTTTCCATTAAACCATTACTCATTCATTAATTATAAATAAATCAATAAATGGATGCCAAGCTCAATGTGTAACTTGCCTTTGTATCAAATAAAATAACTATTTCATGTACAATAGCGTGTACCTTACGGGCTCGAGACTGCCTATAGATGGCTCATAGATCTCAGCGGTTATTTCTTCTATTTCAATATTAAAATGTATTACCAATCGGCTATTAATTCGGCTGATTCTATGTTAATTCAACGCCAAACAAGTGGCAATCTCGTCGCAGTTTTTATATAGACTCAATAACTTATCTATAAAATTTAATATGTATTAATATCTTTGTTTCTGACATAGTAAAAGCTTTGCTTTGTTTGTGACAAGTCAACGTGTAAAAATAAATGTCCTACATATATATTATATATATATATATATATATATATATCTATACTAATCTATACTAATATTATAAAGCTAAAGAGTTTGTTTGTTTGTTTGTTTGTTTGAACGCGCTAATCTCCGAAACTACTGGTTCGAATTGAATAATTCTTTTTGTGTTGGATAGTCCAGTTATCGAGGAAGGCTATAGGCTATATAACATTACGCTACGCCCAATAGGAGCAAAGATATAGTGGTAAATGTGTAAAAAACGGGAGAAATTATTTCATCTTTGAAGCCTTCCGTTGCGTGCGCCGTGAAAACGGTTCAAGATACACAAAAAATATGTATTAAAAAATAATCTAAATATATATAACTCAAAGGTGACTGACTGACATAGTGATCTATCAACGCACAGCCCAAACCACTAGACGGATCGGGCTGAAATTTGGCATGCAGGTAGATGTTATGACGTAGGCATCCGCTAAGAAAGGATTTTGATAAATTCTACCCCCAAGGGGATAAAATAGGGGATGAAAGTTTATATGATAAAAAAATTACTATTCCACGCGGACGAAGTCGCGAGCACAGCTAGTATTATATAAACAGTTCTACAAGTCGGTATTATGAAACTGGGACATGCTCTTGGTGTTGTCAAACAATTTAAATACTTTTTTTTTAACTTATTGGGTTGGAACCCGTGAGCTAAAACTGTGTTGCTAAAAGTAAAAGGTCTAACCAACTTGGCGACCACTTACACTGTTCCTGTAACATGATATCTAAAATACTTCTTGTCATAAAGAAGTAGGATATGGAACAAAAACTAGTTTCGAGTGCGCAGGTTGTTATACTCAACCAAGATAAATTCCATTGCAAACGAACAAAGAATCTAATTTAGCATTGTTACCTACATGCATAGCTTATAGTAATAATATGATAGATACCGCAAGATATAAGTTTACTTCTGTTATAATAATATGCATCTGATCTAAAACTTGGTCACAAAGTTTCTTTTTTTAATATTTTTGATTAGAAAATATAGAATGTCTATGTAGGAATACGATAGTTCTATTCTCGATATTCACTGTATATCACTATTATTGCTGTCTTATTCGGATATCGTCTTTTCGAGTTATTATGTGAGTTTAGTTTTCTCAAACATGGTGTTGATTATTGTCATTTGTTTAGCTCTTTGTTAAAATTTATATTACTTTGCCTACCTTTGGTGTTACCTAAATATTGTATGGGAATTAGTTTAATGGCCACATTTTCTTTTTTATAACGTGAGCGTTAGATACTCAAAATAACGATTTCCGCTATTAGCGCAATTCTCCTCCAATTTATTTATTTATTTAAAATTCTTTATTGCTCAAAATTGTACATAGGCGAGCTTAAGGCCTTAGGCATTTTCTACCAGCTAACCTTTGAGAGAGTGAAATATGCTTAGGGTGCAGAACGAAAAAAAGGTTATAGATATAATCCAATCAGAGAAGTTTTTAACCTTCTCTGATTAGAAAACAGCGCGCTAATATATTTTTATTATTTCTATCATCATGGTGTCTTTTTATCTCCCGAGAACCGTTAAACGGTCTCAGGGTACCCATCCTCATTTCATTAATTGGTGAGCTTATTGCGGTGTTTATGTTGGCGCAGTGGCTTAACCTTCTGTGCACCATGTGGGGTTTAATAAACCTCAGCGAAACAAAAATCGTCGTATCTTTTTAAACGGCTGCGCGAATTCCACGAAATATCGAGTAGCTGGAGTTGCGACATTGCCGGGTCGCATAGTAACAGTGATTTAGTAGTAGCGTCGTAGGTGCAGCGGATGGTCGTTTGCAAATTGTGGCAGGGTATCACAAACCCCACGTAGTTCGGCACGTCGTTTAAAAGGTAAACATAAATATTTATTTATTTTGTTTTTTTAATACTTTAATCGTTTGTGTATTTTTTTTATCTCATTAGGTCCTGAAATAAAGGACAATAAAAAGTTTTTAGTTAAATTTAGTTAAGTTTAAGGCTTAACGAAAGAAGATGGTCTCTTAGTTATTAAAAAAGTACTGTTTTTGTTACAACGCCTATAGATATTAAAAATGTTTATTTTTACTTAACAAACTTATTTTATTTCAATAATATAATAAAGAAATAATAATATAATATATAAATAAGAATAATATTGGGGTATAGGAAACCCCACATAGTGAAGTACGCAACTTTTACCCACGTGGTTTACGGAAGGTTAAACTAGGCTAGGGCCGCATTTTTTGACAAATCTGTGGTAGAAAACTGTTTGTCGTAAGATGCCGTGTAATTTACAACTTGTAGACCTGATAAATATTTGTGCAAATAATCCAATATAGCTAGATTTTTTGGTTAATTATTAAGACCAAGTATTCTAACTATTTAAATAGACTTTAAATAATAAAGGGGTTTTAATTTTATTTTTTATCATGCGTCAGTTCCGCTGACTCATTGATCTGTGGTGTCTATATGATTTTAATTACCTATGTGTTTGTACCTAGATGTAATTTGATATTAGTAGCAAAGAGTACAGATGCAGTGGATGTCATCAGAAAAATTACCGCTATTAAGAGGTTCCGTATGAAATTGCCCAGAACACGGTTTGTCCGCAAATGGCGGAGTTTTGTGCAGTTTAAAGTTATTGCAGGAGCTTTGAGAAAAATTGTGCTTGTTTTGTCTTATTTATTGCAGTGTGCAGCGGCCGTAGTTAGCAGTATTTATGATGAAAATTTTACTTGGCTTTATTACTTAACTAATAAAATTACTAACCTTTTTTGTACCCAAGTATGTTTATGTTTAGGTGGAGGGCGGTCTCCTCTATACCTAGCTTTGCTAGACTGACCGACCGATTTAGATGCAAAATCCGTCAACTAACCTTGTTTTATTGTTTTACTTTTGCTGAAATGTAGTGTTTTTAATGTTATTTTCACACTTTAAACAATTTTATTAATCTACTCATGTTACAGTTTTAGTGTGAGGGTTCACCGGTTTTGAGAATTCTAGTGCAGCAATATTTGTCGAGGTGGTACTCTCCTTTCAGAGTGCTGTTACAAAATTACAACGATTTTACGATAATAAATCGATAATATTAAAGTAGACTTGTAATGAAAAAATCGTCTTTGTAACATATTGGAACCGGCATAGTGGGAGCGATAAATGCTGATCAATCCTATTCATGTGCTTTGAGTTCTATTTACCACCAGGTTAATACAAAGCCGTGCGTCACATGCCGTGCCTCAACAAAAAAAGGATATAACAAAATAAGGATATAACAAAATAAAGAAATATTTTCATCTAAAATATTTTTATTTCTTAATAGGTAGGCAGCGAAGTGCGAAAGTGCGCAGTGAACCGTAGACGACATCTGCCGCATGCTACTGACACCTAAATTGTTGAGAATATAAAAACACGTTATATGCCTTCAATTTAACTAAACTAACACAAGTTTCAAAACAAACCTAAACATTACTAGGTCACTTATCGACTTCTATCACTAGTGTGAGTTTTCTAACTATCACTTTGCGTTTGAGTTAATTAAAATTTGTATGTGAAATATGAAAAAAAAAAAGCGGCCCCAGCCTAGTGGTTAAGTCACTGCACAACTGATAACAAGGATGACAACAAGACCGGCCTGGGATGGGTGACCGCTTTATACAACGAGGCTATTTCATCATAAACACCGCAACAAGCTCGCCACTTGTTAGGTGTTGCCTCCGAATACCATCGGCGAAATGAGGATGGGTTAATCCCTCCGCTGGGACCCTGAGGCCGTTTAAACGGTTCTCGGGAGCTAAATTGGCACCCGTGATGGTATTTAATTTTTATTTTATGGGAAATAAATCAGCACTCCAAGCGGAAATTTTGGGAACTAAAAATGCGTGCGTGTGATTGGTCAAAATATTAACGCAGTAGTATAGTTAACGCGAAAGTAAATGTTAAAAAAAACTCACACTAGGGCTATGAACGAATCCGGTCGCTCGCCCTTTTCGATAGAACGAACTCAGAATATCATCGACAGTGACAATGACTATCATCGATAATGACAATGAATATCATCGACAATGAGGTTTCAATAAAATCCCTTGGCTGGGTACCCAAACGCCGTATAAACGGTTTTGAGCGATGATAAATAAACAAACAACTAAACATGTAAAATTGATTAAAACCATAAGTAAAAAAAAATAATCTTTTTATATGTTTTTGCAAACATTTTTAATGAAATCTACCTTAATAAAGGCAAGCCGGCTTTATTCAGGTAGAATTCATTAAAATTGTTCTGATTTCACACATTGTCCTGGTCACAAACTAAGTTCTAGGTTTGTATTATGTATACCAGAAACAATTATACTATATTTTATAAACATCCAAGGCTAGAAACTAATAATGTGTGTCCAGAGTTGAACCCAGGAGTAACAGTTACAATATCAATAGCTTATTAACCACTAAGCCACGGAGGCCGTCAAAAATATTTATAATGATAGCAAAATAATTACGGTCGGTGAAGTTGGTCGCCTTGGCTCCCTTGTATGGCAGATAATGATTGACAGGTCAATGGAATCAGTTAACCACCTAGTCTTACACTATTTGGTTATGTAGTATGCGTTGGTTACGGTAGTATTTTAATCATATTAAGATTTCCATACCATTGTGTTAAAGTTCTAGATCTGATATCGAGGTAATAATAAAATATATTTGTCGTACCTTTGTTAATGAATAGCTGCCTAACCAAACGCGCTCTCTATTCCTAAGACTTAATTTAAAACTTTTTTCGATTCGATTTTTTACAATAGCAGTAAAATTGTTTAAAAATAAAAACCTAACCTTATTACACTTATAATATTATAATTGGATTTCAATTGAATATTCTATAATCTATATATAAAGTTTATTAACAGCCAGGAAACACTCCAAAGAGAAAACAATAAAGAAGTTAAGACACGTTTAGACATTTCTAAACTACCCCATTAGTACCAGGCATCTAGCTTTGCCTGGATGTAGTTGCCCGTAGGCCTTCTATAGTTGCGCACTTAAAGCAAAGTGGAATTCTGAACTGAACTCTCTCCTAGACGAATAGCGCTTGTCAGTAATACAGTTGCAAATTGTACTGACTCCCAAAGGAATATTTGGTATCTCAAAAGCATTTGTTGAGATGTAGAAACGTGCTTTGTATGTCGAAAGGCAGCTTCTAAAGTGGCATATCCCACGCTTGCACAGTTAGAAGGATCTCTTATTACCTTATTGTTGTTAGAGGTTGGTATACCGTTACGTTGGCACTTAAATCGGATACAAAAGCTGTTATAAAGTCATATAAAAATATAAGTACCATAGAAGAATGTATATATGGTAGCGCTGTAAACATGTTTCGGTTTAGTCATCAGTTTTACTATTCCATCAATTTTATGTCGAGGTGGTAGTCTCCTTTCAGGGTGCAGTTACAAAACGACAAGTTGATTTGGACGATGTTATGGCAGTCAACGTAAGTTTCAAATAACTCTATATCTCCGCAACCAAATTATGTCGCTTTCGAGTTTCACGTCGTATCGAAATATAAGTCGAAAAAGGTGTCTTTTTTTTTCGTCTTTTTGCATAGTGTCAGTTTCATTTACATATTTTAAAGCGACATGTAAGCCGAAAAGACCAGCCTTTACCCCTGGGACTTGAACTGATGTTTCCTGGATTACAGTTACTTTGAATGACCGCTCGGCCATCGTCAATTAATATTAATCATAACTAACTATTTATGTTATATATATTCAGGTGGGAGGAAGGCCTCTATAACTTCGTTAGGTAGACCGACCGGTCTCGTTACCACCGCCCCATACAGATGCAAAACCGTCAAGTTATCTAGTCATGTTTTGGTTTAGTATGTGGGTTCAACGGATGTCAGATTTATTTTGCATCGATTTATTGTCGAGGTGCTAGTCTTCTTTTAGGGTGCGGTTACGAAATGGATGGTTAGATCGACGATAAGGCATCGAGTATCTTAAAATTACTCGTAATACAACTCGGCCATTTCGTAATCGCATCATTTAGCCGGCATAGTGGGAGCGATCAATATTATTTAAGAACAATTATTCATTGCCCCCATTCATGGACTTTGTAGATCTGCTCACCTCCAGGTAAATACAAAGTCCATGCCGTGCTTCAATAAAAAAATTATTTTTTAAATATTTATTAGACATATTTTTAATTAAAAATACTTAATAAAAACAATTACATTTAAAGTAATTATACATATTTTAATTAAATAAATATAAATAAACTAAAACATTTCACTAAAATGATGACTCTCGGTTAAATTAATGAATATTTCGTGCAGTTTCAATTTGCCTAAAACTTATTTAAATAATTAATTCCCTTACACATAAAGCGAATGTGAAATATTAAAATGGCAGTCGAGTCCCTTCATTTACATTTCAAAATTTTCGGGAAGGATTACAAAGGGGCTGGATAGCGCTGGATGGAGTGGATATCAGAAGTAAATTGTCACTTATCTAAACGTTGGTAATTCAAGTGGATCATTTATGTGTTTTGATACATATATAATTTATAATAAACGTACGAAGCGGCCGATTTGGTTTTAAGACCGACGCGACGCCTTAAAACTGAAAGTCAAAGCTTTGATCGAGCGCGGAATCTGACCTTGTCTATACCTGATGGTAAACAGGCATGAATATGGTCGATCAATACATTGTTGTTGAAGACTATTATAATAATAATAATATGTAGGGAAATTTACACATGTTGCTCCGGTCTCAAACTAAGACCTAGGTTTGTACTATGTGTACCAGAAACAACGATAGAATACATATATTTTATAAACACCCAGACCATGACAAACTGTATGGAAAAACGTACCTACTAATATTTTTTTGCCATGGGTGGGAAATCGTGGGAGTCGTCATTCCCAGTGGGAATGGAATCCACGACCTCCGGATACTACGCCAAAGGCGTAACCTCTAGTATACGGAGGCGGTCAGTATTGGTTGTTTCCACTATGCCGGCTTAATTACAGACTAGTGGCTGTGCCTTTGGCGTTATTTCCGGATGTCGTGGGTTCGATTCCCACCCATGGCAAAAATATTAGCACGTTTTTCTGTACACTTTGTCATGGCCTGGGTGTTTATAAAATATTATTTGTATTATATCATTGTACTAGTACACATAGTACAAGGTTAGTTTGTGACCAAGGCAAATGTGTGTACCTAATGCCCTTCACATTATAAAAAAATGCTACCAATATTAATAATACTGTATATTATTTATTATATTATATACAGTATTTAAGTAGTTTAAGTATTGTTATGCATCATTGTTAAAATTATATCTATATCCTTCTATCGAAAAGTTCTGCACCCTAAGCATTTTTCACTCTCTCAAAGGTTAGCTGGTGAAAAATGTCTAAGGCATTAAGCTCGCCTATGTACAATAAAGAATGTTAAATAAATAAATAAATGCCTTAAACAACATTTTGTTTTTCCACTATACCAGCTTAATGATGACATTATGTATGGGCATGCCTATATTCCAGTACCAGAAACCAAGCTATTACAGCAAAATAAGATTCAGCAATGTTGGCGGCGTAAGAATATAACACAAATACGTATGTAATAGTAGTTTAACAGATGTATAAAAGGCAAAAAAAAAAGATAAAAAACTTTACCTACATTTATAACAAAAGAAATCCCATTAAAGCTTTATTCACGTTCTACTTAATGTAAATAAAGTAGAAGTTGAAAATAACTAATTGGCTGAATAAGATGGATAGGAGAGCGCCATCGCGCCATAGCATTCATCCCAACTTGCATCGGGTTAAATAGCGTAAATTAGAAAGCGCAGAGAGCAAGCTTCAAGATTAGCAGCAATTAAGAAACTATTAACTTCCACTAATGTAGGGTGACCAGAGATCTTTGTGAAATTATTGGATTAAGTATAAAGCTAGTAGTAGTAGAGACCAGACGGTTTGGTACGAAGTTTTAGATTTTTGTAATTATAATTATTTGTTTTACAGGTTCTGGTGAAAAGAGCAAAATACTAAGCTTCCCAAGGTTTAATTAGGAGTGTTATATTTTTTTAATGAACTTATTGATAAAATAAAATAATTGATTATGTACATCGTATATGTTGACTACCTAAACAGTTCAGGGTACCCAGCGGAGGGGTTTTAATCCCACCTCGTCATTGCCGATGTTATGAGTCTACACCAAATAAGGTGCTAACTCGTCACGATATTTGGATAACTCAATAACCCATCTATAAACTGTTTTACAAGCTGGAAGAGTGTAACTGGGACCCACACTTTAAAGCACTATAGTGGTTTTGTCAAATATAAATATATATATTTCAAATAAATATTTTGTTAATTCAAAATCATTGGTACACACCGGGGTTTGAACCGGGACCTAAAAAGTCTATTGTTTTTTATTTTGATATCTAACCAACTCGGCCATCATATACATATTAGGTACATCTGTGTAATTAAAGTGTTTTTATTTGTTAAATATCTATTTAAAAAATTTGGACCCGCACGGAGAATCCATGGAAGATCATTGTCTCTGAGCCAATCGAAAAATTTATAGCCAATAATGTTAAAAAAAAATGTCTCAATATGGTCACCCAATTGTCTGACTTCCAGTAAGCAACCATTGCTGTAGGTAAGTGCACGATTTGAATGCTTCAGCTTAAATTGCACTGTTGCTGCATATACTCTGTTTTAATCAGTCCCAGCTTCCCTGTTATCTACGTCGACATGAATATACGTCGCTCGTTTAACAGAATTACATTCGAGAAAATAACATATGTCTGTGCAGGTCCGTGTAAAGGAGCCTTAATAGCTTAAAATGGAGAGGATGCATTTCCTTTGCTACGGCTGTGTCTTAGTCTTGTTAAATGGAATGGAGTGGGTTATTCATCGTTAGTGTGACTAAGTTAAAATGCAATTAAGTAATAATTTTATTAAACTTATTTGCGACACCACTCATTTATTACTGTCTCATCTGTTAAGACCAACTAAATTTTAGTTGGGTTGGTATAGTGAAACTAGCTTAACGTGTTACCGACAGCTTAACGTGCTCACCGAGGCACTACAGTAGTGTTGTTAAACAAAATGTACATACATTTTTAGATTAAAAACTCATCGGGTTTAGAACTAAGGGCCTAAGTGTTTTTTGGTCTAACCAACTTGGTCACATAAAAACATAATTGATACATTATCAACTTACGACACGTAGACGTAAGATACAATATACAAAAAAAAAAAAAAACTTAATAACTGCGGATACAAAAAAAAAACATAAAGAGTTGAAAAAATATTCACTATTAAACCTCAAAACGGGTAAAGGGAATTTATATTTTTGCAGAATAGTGTTGAAACTTTTTCTATGTAAATATTTGGTTGGACGAATCTGTCGCTCGAAATTGAAAGCATGAAAAGTTTAGAAGAGAAATGGACGATTCTCATGCAACTAGGTCTTTTGAATAATGCAATTTTGTTGTGAATGAAAGCAATTATGGCGTCAAGAACAAGAGATAACTTGTATAAACTTACCCTGTTAATTAACGAATGAATCTTTTTTAATGAAAGAGACTTCTAAAATCAGGTGCATTACAAATGACTTAAATGGTATGGTTTAGCCTTTGTATAAATATAGCGTTGTCTGAATTTCGATTTTTTTAATGAATTTTACCTACCTAAACTTAATGCTCTAATGTCCCGAAGGTTTGACTGTCAGATAATGCCCAACGGCATTAAGTCCGCTTTTGTATTATGCAATAAGTTTTTTTTTGGTTTAATGTGCGTTCAGAACTGGCATGACTACGCAATAGTCAACTTAAGTGGTAGTGGTGGATTGATTTTATTGTGTCAAGTTTTCAGCTTGTATTAGAGCGATATCGCACTGTATTCGTACAAAATAAAGTACCTTATTAGATATAAATTATTGAAAGAGTTAGTGGCGTCATGTCATAGAAAATAACATTTAATATGACTCCCTTAAAATACCACCATAACATATTACACCACAAAAATAAATAGTGGTAGGTATATTTTTCTGTATAGTTTGTTATGGTCTGGGTGTTTATAAAATATAATATGAATTTATATCGTTGTTTCTGATACACATAGTATAAGCCTAGAGCTTAGTTTGTGGGCAGAGCAATATGTTTGTTATGTCCTTTATATTATTATTATTATTACCGATCTTTACATGAAAACCATATTTTTTGTAACACAATATTTTCTTATTTTTATAAAACAAACAACAAACAACTTGTTTTTCTCTTCGTTAGAATACCATTGGTATGTATACTAATTGGGGTAGTTCCATCCATGGTGAGTATTACTCTGGGTTTATATACAAATAAGTTATTGTCACTCAAACTTTCCTATTTCCACGAGCGCAATTAGGATTGTTAGTATAATATAATGTAATACCAATTAGCGCTGAGTAGCAACTGCGATGCAACTGCAATCAAAATGTAATTAGTCATATTTCTCTCGCTTGTTTCTGATGCAGGTGCTAATTTGTTTCAAAAGAAAATCAATTTGCCATTAATTTCGAGAAGTTTCTTTAGTATTTAATTGAGGTCATACTATTAAGAATACTCTGTAATCATACATTGTGTTTAATTTGTGAACTCGTTTTTATAAAGGTTAATTTTTTTAAATGACATAAAGCATATCTTATTAACATTTTTATCCTTAGCGTTGTGTAGGTGTTAATATTAATTATATTACTAAATTATAAATAAAGGTTAAGCAGATGACAACAAGGCCGGCCTGGGATGGGTGACCGCTTTATACAACGAGGCTATTTCATCATAAACACCGCAACAAGCAACACTCGCCACTTGTTAGGTGTTGCCTCCAAATACCATCGGCGAAATTTAATCCCTTCGCTGGGTACCCTGACGCCGTTTAAACGGTTCTCGGGAGCCAAATAGGCACCCGTGATGGTATTATTATTTATTATAAATATAGATACCTAAATTTTAAAAAAACATGTAATATATAGAAAAGTGTGCAAAGTTATATAAATATTACTGTCTGCCTATCCTTATATAAAAGGGGCTTGATATATACATTCTTAATGTACGCATGCATGAATTGTATGCATGATTGATGTATGCATGTACTGCATCGCCTGAAATAAAGGTGTATTTGAATGTCGCTGCGCATGCAGGAACACACTACGTAAACAGTCTGTTCTATTTTAGTATAAGATTCAAAGATACACAAATTATGTTTAGAATCTACTACACACAAAATCAATTAACATTACACAGCTACTAAAATAGTCTCTTAAGGGCTCTGCAGTCGCCTTAACAAACAAAGCATATTACAACTTGGCTGTTAGTCCTATCTCAATTATTATTTTTATGTTGGTAAATGTTGTAAAAATCTTTCTGTTGTATAAATATTTTTGTATACTATTAAGGTATGTATAAGGTGTTACAGTTTCAAAATTAAACAATTAAGAATAAATAAGATAACAAATAAAACTACTTAACCGAAAATGAACACAAAATATCCAATAAATAAAAGTATTTGTAAATACTAAATACCCACAATATATACAAAAATACAAAGTGCAAGTACAAGTATATAAAGATTAATAAAAATGTAAGATAACAAATTATTAATAGAGGAAATAAACAAATAGAAAGATGTAGCAGGACTAGTTAGTAAGGTTGATGACGCCAATGCACAATGCCTAGATTATAATTATTAATTAAAAAAAGTGATTCGTTTTAACTCATTTATATATAATTAAAGTTATTCGTCAAATTGAAATTAAATGAAATATTTTTATTCACGGAATAGGGTACACAAATGATGTTAAAATTATTTTCTTAGATCGCATATTCAACCAATTATGTTATGTGAAATTACATTATTATTTAAAAAATGGATAAAAAGGAGACAAATATTGTTAACTAAAGCAAATTAAGTACAGTTAAAAAAAAATCAGAAAAAAAAAATAGGTATACATACTAATCCTTAATTATACTGTTGTCTTGTATTGGTTATCATCCGTTGTGTATGCCATTATTGCAAATACATAAATAAATAAATATAGGTAGTGTAGGTACAAACACACACACACACAATATAGATCAGCGCAAAAACATTGACAACTATCTAAAAAAATAATTATACTAAAATAATGAAACTTAATTACATTAACATTTACACATTATTAAGTATCAATCTTTGTTTTATTTACAATAATAACATAGACATACAATAAACATTTTTTTTTAATCCAGAGTCCTTTAAGCGTGGCCTGAATAAGTTTCTCAAGCAGACATAGTGGAATCAACCAATTGAAGCAAGCACCATTGGTACTATTGGTTGAGAACATTCTTGGAGGTTACATTACCACTTAGCATTAGGTGGATGTAGGGTAACATGTCCTGCTCTATTAAAAAAAAAAAAAAAAACACTTTAGGTACACATCAATTATTTATCACATTAAAAATCCAGACTTTTTAAAAGGAATATGACATATCTAATAATAACTTTTATCAATTATATATGTATCCCTTTTAAAAATACCCATTCCGGACACTCTCTTATAGCGTATGGAACTTTGTTATATCAAGTAGATCTTTTGAAAAATAGATAAATTATATATTTTTATTTATAAACTCTATTAATAATAGTTGACCTGGAGCAGCGTTACTGAGCTGTCACTCTCCCATAAACACCGATGCACTCGATATATTTGCCCTCCCAAGTTACTATGTACTTGGCGGAGGCTCGTAAAGCTCCATGGGCCGTATTCCAGATAAATGGCCCGAGTATATGGGCCCTACAGGAGCTGTCAACCGAAGACATTCTTTTACGAGGCCGCGGCTTATTTTTCACTCTATTTTGTTATTACTGTTTCCATGTCGTTTGCTCTTTAGGATCTATTTTAGTATCCTATAATACTAAATATTGTAATACCTATTGCGATTTTGTGGTAAATATAAAATAAAAATAGCTGTTTTAGGACTTGTTTTTAAGAACTGTTTGTTTTTAATAAAATATTGTATTATATATAATTATGTTTTTTTAAATTCTGTATGCAATGTAAAATTATAATAATAATAGTTTATAATTTTTATTTATTTATTATAATATATATTTACATACATTTATATAACAGGTGAAGTTAAAAGGATGTACTTTGAGCTAATATGAGGTTCTGCTGATCAAATAAAAAAAAATTGCTTCCCTATACAAATTCTTTTTTTTTCATTTGCGACATACATATCCATGGGAAAATTTGTTCGATTTGATCAGCAGAACCTCATATTAGCCCAAAGTACATTTTTTCAAAGTCACCCTGTATATTATTATACATTAAATAAAAATATTAAAAATAAAGCTTTCAAGCACGCTTAGAACTTTATAGGTGTATTATATACTCGTCGTAGCCGATGGTGATGGTATTCTGACCCTACACCTAATGGTAAGCTCGCCGCTAGATTTCTATAGATAAATATATATATATATATATATAGTATAGTGTTAAGTTTTACAATTCATTATAAAATTAATTAAAATACGTAAAAAAATAAATATTTCAAAATTAATTTTATTAATTAAACGATATTGAAAATTTAAATTAAATGAGTAACCAATAAAAGACAGACCGTGGTACTTAAAATAATTAATTTAATTACCTCTTGGGGAATAAGTGCAAAAATAATCACCGTGATAATCGGAAGGGCTGCGATTTGGATTCGGGACTATAGATCTAGAGACTGAATTGATTAGATATATCTTATCATTTTATGATTGTAGGTAATGGACTACAAAAATTGATACTAAACTTATTGTGGATACTAGTTACAGTACTAATTGGAGCTTGTTGAGAGTGTAGTTATCTTTCAGGGTGTGGTGATGATACGGGCAGTTCATTTGACTTTAAAGTAGCGAGGATATTGAATTTATAGACTCGTAATGAATATTTGTTTTCGTTATTAATGTATTATGTATACCAGAAGCCATATTATGTTTCTTATAACGAAAACGTTAGGTTGGCAAAATAACGAAATTCTGTAAATATGATATTAAACAATCAGCAATAACGAACAAGAAAAGAGTCATGCACCCCTGTATTATGGACTAGCTGATCTTCGCAACTTCTGCGCACGCAACGGAAGCTTTCAAAAGGAACAAATTTTCCCCGTTTTCCCAACGTTTTTCATTGATGCTCCGCTCCTATTGGTCGTAAACGTCAGATTACCATCACATAGTCATATTCTAATTAAAAATATATTAGGACTCTTACTTACCCTTAGTAGTATAAAAATAAATAAATCTTATATTTAGTAGTCTAAATATAAGATTTATTTATTTTTATTGTACGCAACAACCGAAAACTAAAAATATTATTTTCTTGGTTCGGTTAAGAAACTGATTTGGCGATAAAGCAGCGAGGATATTAAAATAGACTCGTAATGCAAAAACGTCTTTGTTGCCGGCCATTTCGTAACCGCGTCATTAAGCCGGCATAGTAGAGTGAGCGATCAATATTGTTAAACAACAATATATTGATCAACCTAATTAAGTCACATGCCGTGCTCCAATAAAAAAATAAAATCTAAACAAAAGTTTACTACATACATATCATCACGGTACCTTACGGCGCCAGAGACCGCCTAGACGGCCTCTGGGTACCCAGCGGACGGGTTTTTAATCCCACCTCGTCGTAGCCGATAGTATGAGTCTACACTGAACAAGTGACAGCTTAACGTGCTCTTCGAGGAACTATAGTGGTGTTGTCAAAACAAATGTACATACATTTTTTAATTAAAAACTCATTGGTACACACCAGGATTCGAACCAGGGACAGGGAAGTGTTTTTAAGTGCAAGGTCTAACCAACTCGGCCACCACGTATAACTTTACTATTAAAGAAAATAAATTTATAAAACGTAAGCTCTATCTAATACCTTTTATAATACAACATGTAGTGACATGGTGCGTAATATGATATATCACGGGAGTAAGTAATGTCAGATATTCACGCGATGGTCCCATGTGGCGTCGAGAATTAATAAAATCGAACGGAATCGTTCCGCCCAGCACATTAGGCTAATGCTATAAAATCCAGATACCCCATATAATTTGAAAGAAAACGTCTCGCAAAATAATTTATTAGAATACCTACCTTTATTTATTTTGTAAAAAAGATGGGGGTCTTTTAGTCAACATTAAGGTAGAAATGGTAATTAAATATAAAGTAAAAACTAAATTTATAATTGTGCTGGACAATATGTCATAGATCATAGATTTCTTGGATGCTGTTTGACAAAGTATGCGTTATAAAAAAACGGCTCAAATTGTGAACCCTGAGGGATTCCTGAAGTCGTCACCACGAAATCTGATCTATTATCAAGAGATGACTTCACTCAGCGCAGAATATCACCATAATATGTATGCCTAATTAATTAAGTTTGGCAAGCATTTCATCACAAACAAAAAGTGTTTTTAATCTGTGTACACGGTGCTCTATTTGAAGAAATTACTAAAACTTCTACGTATAAGGAAGTTTCAGGTTTAAAAGACTTACTTGAAGTGCATACAGATATGTTAAAGTTTTTAGACTATACTTTTTTATGTACTTCAAGTAAGATAGATTATCTGCTAGGTGAATGTACAAAGTGTATTGTCTGAAAACTTTAACACATTATTATATTTCAAGTAAGATGTGATGTGATCAAACATCTTGTATATGACATTCCTTTCTTGTTCGTCTGCACCAACGGTCAGTTTGGTTATTACAAGATACTATTACATTTATTTATTCTGCATTGGTCAATGTTATTGAAGGTTTTTAAGTACCGCAATTAATTATAACAAAAAGTATAATTCAACAATTTCAAAACATTTAGAACCTAAAGATAAAATTTTGTGCCTATAATTTTGTAATAAAATTTATCATAAAAACGCGTCTTATCATCTTTTCCCTAAGTTCCTATATTGTCAATTAACTCTCTTATCTAAGGACCCTTTCGTTTCAGTTATGGCCGGCGTAGTAGACCGGGAAGGTTCGAGCGTTAAATTGAATTTGTTAGGCCTTTACCCTAATATTATCCAAGATTATTCGATTTAATGACTGCATTGCTACTTTATATTGTATTATTATTTTCACAACTATAATAGTGATACGAGAATTTTTAAGGATATTAGGTAAAATATTTGTTTTTTTGTTAATAATTATTATCCAAAATTTTTGACTTCAATCTCTACGTACTATGTCTACTATCTATTTATGAAGTTGTACGAGTAGGTAGTAACTGTTTACATTAAATTTACGGATATTTATGGACTCAAGTTTGAAGATATATGAAGTCCCGTAATCATTATTATATTAGTAAGACAGTATTTAACACTTAATTTGCATTACGATTCTACTTTAATATCCTCGCCGTTTCGTTCTTTTTTTATATTTTTGTATATCACACGATATAATGTATCTTTTCGGGAATATGGTAATTTTTATTTTTTCACAAAACATTTTCAGATTATTACAAAAACCGTTTTTAATTGTACTGCAAATTTTTATGCTCGTAATATTTGGGGGTTGTTTACTAAAAATATTATCCAGGAATGATACCGGGATTTTATACGTAATGTAATGCGGTAGTATAAGCGTCCGCTATCGACAGTAAACATTGCGCGCTCGCCTCAGGTAGATCGTCCGAGAAATTGAATTATCTTTTGCTCGTACCTCTTGGATTTTATTCGATATGCCTACCTATAGTTGTACCTATGTGTTTTTTTTACTCGAGCACTTATATGTTTTTGTCTACCTGGTGATAAACAGACCTACGAAATACATAAATGCGGTTGTTCAATAGTTACATGTTTGTTTATCATCATTGATCTCTCCCATTATGCCGGCTAAATGATGTACTGGGCGGCGACAAAGACGAATTTGCATTACGAGTCAACTTTAATAGGCTACCAAATCAAACCATAAAAAAAAACAAAACATATTCCATTCTGTACCTATTTTTAATTATAAACGTCTAATCAAATAAATAAGTATATATTTTACAATATCTTAGTAGATAAACTTAACATTTTATAAGAGTTTATTTTATATATTATATATTAATTTTAGTTTAAAAAGTCTACACCTCTAAAACAATTATTGCATGCAGCTTTTGTTGTTAAGGTGTAGTCGGTTTAATACTTTTAAGGACAGTTCAAACATGCATGATATTTAAGGCGTGGATATGAACGTGTATTTATTCGATATTATATAATAATATATTGCGATATTATATTTCGTTACTAATGGAGTCACCGAATACCTATCGCTCGAGTTTGACAAAAACTTTAGAATGCGTAACACAAAATTATTAAACAAAAACCAGACTTCTCTTTCTGCCATCTAGTATTAGAAACTAAGACTTCTAACTTCACTCTAATATAGATTATTTAAAAGAAAGCACAGAGAGCATCTATATATAAGTAGATAACGCAATGACAAATTTCGTGAGGGCTGACTGGAACCTGGTTAGCTCAGTGGTTGAATACCTTGCCGTGAAAGGGAAGATCGTGTGTTCGAGTCCCGCCCACCAGGATTTTATCTTTAAAAACTTGAATACAAAATTATTAAATAATAATGAGCATTTTTTTAAACAGTTAAGTACCTATAAGCTTGACAGCCTCCGTAGACTAGTGGTTGCGCCTTTGGCGTTGTATCCGGAGGTCGTGGGTTCGATTCCCACCCATGGCAAAAAATATTAGTACGTTTTTTTCTGTACAGTTTGTCATGGTCTGGGTGTTTACAAAATATAATATGTATTATATCGTTGCTTCTGGTACACATAGTACAAGTCTAGAGCTTAGTTTGTGACCAGAGCAATATGTGTAATTTGTCCTACATATTAAAAAAAAAAAAAAAGCTATAAGTACAACAGTAATGAAACAAACGGAAAACAGCAACTACTAAAGTATAGGTAAATTCGTCCTAATAGAACCACTGCCAGAGTAGAATTTCCCTCAATAAAGTAGGTTTAGCTTCAGCAAAACCTACCCGGTGGTATATTTAAAACTCAACTCTAACTCCGAGCTACAACTCTAAAGCCGCACAATTAGTCCGTTGTTTTGCATAATACACCCTTGGCGGACTCCACTTATTTATACATATGCTCTATTAGAACACAACTCAATTTAAACCTTATTGTTAATGGTAATAGTGTAGGCTTTAACAGGAAATGTTTCTGGTAATGTGTACGAAAGAGAGAGGTTGGATTACGTTGAGATTGGAGTAGATTGTAGTATTAGTTGGTCACGCAAACCTTATTCGCTTAGCGGACTCTGTGCACAAGTATCTGCTTTAAGTGCACACTGCATTGTGCAGTCCGTCATGACTCAATTAAAATATGCACTTATATAATTTATGGCTGAGCGTAATATTTCTAAATGTTATACTTTAGAGACCAACATTGAGTAGTTACGAATTTGGAGCACGACATTTAAAAAATATATTTTATATGTAAGACATAACATTTTACACATATCGCCACATTCAGATACAGACCGCCTCCGTAGACTAGTGGTTCGATTCCCACCCATGACAAAAAAATATTAATACGTTTTTCTGTACATGGTCTGGGTGTTTATAAAATATAATATGTATTATATCGTTGTTTCTGAAACACATAGTACAAGCCTAGAGGTTAGTTTGTGACCAGGGCAATCTTGAATTAATGAATGTAAATGCTTTATTGCACAAAGACTTAAAACTTTTGTATATAGGCGAACTTAATGATTTAGGCATTATCTACCAGTTAACCTTTGGATTCCAAATAACAGGCAGAATACTAATCCAAACATAAATATATATTATGCCTACCTTATTAATTTTTCAGTTTAACTTATTTTTAAAACTTTGCAAAATATTTGGAAACGAAATCATTTGTTAATTACTACTTTATCTTCCCTAAAAGTCATGACAATATCTACCGTTCTTAATTCAATTATGTAAGTAATTTATACCTACCAGAAGAAAAAGCGCAAAAAACCACTGACCCAAAGAGCTTTTATTCTTGCTCCCTCGTATCTAATTCCACTTCCTTCTTCACAAATATGTAGAGAAAAGAGGCGGGTTTTGTGAAATATTCGGTGGAGTGGCGGCGTGAAAGGAACGGCTAGTCGTAAAGTGTTCCAAACGATTAAGCGGCTGCGACCCGCGGCGGATCGTGTGCGCTTACCCTTATAGCTATAGCTACACTATGTGTAATACAAGTTGTCTATGGAATTAATCAAGGAAGAAAAAAGTTGTAATTATTCTGAAAGTTAAGTGCACAGGAAACGGATTCACGAGTTCGAATGTTAAAAAACATCTAAATGTTGTTTTTAGTGATAATACAGTTTTTATTTGGAAAAAAAAATAATATGGAGGGAGTATATAGATTTTATTTACTGGATCTTAATTACATAATTACTTTATAAAAAAAATATCAAACTTTGTGTATCTTTTCAAAAGTTAAGAAGCCAGTAAATGGTTTCGCGATCTCGAACGTCCAATAACGCCTAAATGTAGTTTTCAGTGATATCAAAGTTTATTTTTAATGAAAAAGAACTTAGAGGTGTATATATTACTTGCTCGATCCTAATTAGATAGTATTTTTATAAAAAAATATATTAACTTTTGAAAAGACACCCAAAGTTTGATTTATGATTCTAAAAATATTTCTTTAATTTTCATTTTAAAACTAAATAGATTTTTTATAAAGAAATTAAGTAATTAGGATCGAGTAAATAAAATCTACACCTCCATGTTCTTTTTTTCCAAAAAAAAAAACTTTATTATAACTGAAAACAACATTTAGATGTTTTTTGACGCTTGAGTTCGCGAATCCTTTTCCTGTCCACTTAAGTTATAAAATCTATTTAAAAGTAAGTTAAAATAGATTTTTTAATAAAAAGTCTATAATTAGGATCAAGTAAGTATTACACCTCTACGTTCTTTTTTAATTAAAAAAAACTATGATATCACTGAAAACAAAAACCTTTTCGTGGCTTCTTGACTACTTGATACAATGAATAGTATTCTAGTCATAATAAAATTGACTACTTGATACAATAAATAGTATTCTAGTCATAATAAAATTGTAATTGAAAAACATATAATTTGGTTACATCTGTACTTGAACCTTGATACTGCTTTCAATTAGGTGGATATGAGACATTCCATGCTCTCACAAAAATATTCTTTATAGTAAATAATACTTCAATACCGGCGAAAATAGGCATAAAAATAGGCATAAAAAAATTTTGTCCAAAAAATAGCTATATTCTATAGGTTTTATTTTTTTATAGGAACACATAATGTGACCTTATATCTACCTGTTTGTTAAGTAGACCTACATAGCAGGTCAACCAATAAAATGAGGTTACGAAATGGGCGGCAACAAGGACAAATTTGCATTACGAGTTTATTTTAATAATATTTTTGCTGCTTTATCGTTAAATCAACCGGGTTCGTAACCGCACCCGGAAAGGAGAACACCACAAGAAAACGATGCAGCAGTCTCCTGAAAACCAGTGAACCCAAAGACTAAACATGGCTAGATCACTTCATGGTTTTTGCAATATATATATAATATGCTAGTTGGTAATAATGTAAGTTATTTTAGTTAAACACTAAACTAAGACATAGCTAACAAAAGTGCTTTTATTCTTGGTAGAGTTACATGCAGACAGATAAAAGTGAATTTTACGTAGCAGGTCACTATTTCACGTTCCCGGCACCAGTTTTATACTTCGTCGTAATTCGTATAAAACCTCTAGGCCTTAAAACTAAAGCTAGAAAGCGCTTTGTATAATACACGTTTATAATATGATGATAGCATTAACACCAGTTTATATTTACATATATTTTATATATTTACATATTGACAGCCTCCGTAGACTAGTGGTTGCGCCTTTGGCGTTGTATCCGGAGGTCGTGGGTTCGATTCCCACCCATGGCAAAAAATATTAGTACGTTTTTTCTGTACAGTTTGTCATGGTCTGGGTGTTTATAAAATATAATATATATTATATCGTTGCTTCTGGTACACACAGTACAAGGCCTAGAGCTTAGTTTGTGACCAGAGCAATATGTGTAATTTGTCCTACATATTATTATTATTATATATACGAATGAATTAAAACTAAAATATTTAAATGATCTTAAACAGCTAAACTGTTTTACCGATTTTATAAAAATTATACTTTTTAAATAGTGAACAAAATATATGTCATAGAAGACCATTTAAGAGACAATGTTCTTAGCAAGCCATGGCTGCACCGTGCGGGTGCCGGGTCCATCGCGTGGTTGAAAGGGGAATGAACTGCAGCGTTCCCGGACTTGAGACCGCGAAGTAGGTTTAAAGGCCTTTTGAACTCTCACCTGCACTGTGTATTTATTATTTATATTTGGTATTTAGGACTGAAAACGTAATTAATATCACTTCGCTCTACCGAAAACAAAACTTAGGACATGCTCTTTAACTCATGTTTTTATGTTTATATAAATCTTAGACGAAAACGTGAGAATAAGAATACGCCAAATAAAAATACACATCTTTTTCTAACAAAATATGGAATTAGGTATATATTATTTTAATGGCTCCAAATATTTTTTAATCAGATTAAAAAATACACAATATAAATGTTACACCTCTACTATATTCTTCACATTCTGTAAAATAGAGAAATAAGCATATACCTAATTATAGGAACCTACATCAGATTAATAGTGAAATATTTAGCCGCAACGGTATCCTTGGATTTTGAACCTTATTTCTTAGCCCTAATTTGGTCTGGAATACCTACCGTTCAGCTTAAATGGATCGATCGCATTTCATTAGGATTTTCTTTTCTTTTCTTCTTAATTTCAGTGCATTTATTTTTATATGTATGGGACTCGACCTTAATTTTAGGACCATTGATTATTTATGGCGCTGTCTGTTTATCTATATAGTTTTCTTTGCACTCCTTTTATTTTAGATGTATGGATGCTAAACGTACATCAGTATCATTGGTTCTATTTGCACTATCTATATCGTCATATCATTAGCTCTGTATTCGTCGTAATTCGCAGCAAACCACAAATCCTCTCTTTCTCAGTTTCAGAGCATTTTCTTTTACATGTATGGAGCTCGAACGTACTTTAGTTCCACTGAGCAAGTCTATGTAACATGCTCACTCATAGCAGCTGGGAATTTTCTATTCTCCTTTTTGTTATTTTTAATGATATTTACTTGCTGTGTGTTGCATTTGGTAATATTGAATATTTTATAAATAGATTAGCTAGATTTTTTTTTTTATTAAATATATATATATATATATATCATCACGGGTGCCTTACGGCGCCCGAGACCGCCTAGACGGCCCCAGGGTACCCAGCGGAGGGGTTTTAATCCCACCTCGTTGTAGCCGATGGTATGAGTCTACACCGAACAAGTGGCTAGCTCGTCGCGATGTTTTGGATAGACTCAATAACCCATCTATAAACAGTTTCAGAAGTTGGTATAGTGAAACCGGGACCGACAGCTTAACGTGCTCTCCGAGGCACTATAGTGGTGTTGTCAAACAAATGTACATAAATTTTTAAATTAAAAACTCATTGGTACACACCTATTAATAATAATAATTATCTAATTTTATACTCTATCTAAATATTCTTATTTTGGCTATAACTTTTTATTTTACATTAAACATTTACACAACAAGATTCAAAAATAAAATGATAGCCGTAAAGCAAAAAAAAACATGAGTATAAAAAATATTACTAAGTATTTAAGTTTTTTGTAGTCTAACACCGGTATTCATAAAAACTTATTGAGTCCTTTTTTTAGCAACATAAATTAATATGTGTAAAAGACACAAAACCTTCTATAAAGTTTTTATGAACAATCATTAAAAACAACTCAACACATTATTCTAAACTAAAACATTACAAGAACAAGGCTTTGTTACCAATGTAATAAATAAAAAAAATGGCATCATAATTAGTTTCTATTATACAAGGATACATGTACTTTGGGCTAATGTGAGGTTTTGCTGTTCAAATCAAACAACTTTTCCCATGGAACCATGCGTCGCAAATGAGAAAAAAAGCCATCTCCATACAAATTAGTGATGTTAAAATGACCAATTTGTATGGGAAAGCCAGTAATTATTTTTTTTATTAAATAATTGAATAATATAAATTAAATCAAGAATTATACAGGGTGAATTTTATAGGATGTACTTTGGGGTAATATGAGGTTCTGCTGATCAAATCGAACAACTTTTTCCATGGAAACATGTGTCGCAAATGAAAAAAAAAATTTGGATTCCTCATACAAATTGGTCATTTTAACATTACTAGTTTGTATGGAGAAGGCACTATTGTGGTATTGTTAAACAAATGTACATATTTTATAAGATTAAAAACTCATTGGTACACACCGAGTTTTAAACCTGGGACCCAAGTGGTTTTAAGTCTAGGGTCTAATCAAATCGGCCACTACGTATATTAATTAATATGTATCATCACGGGTGCCTTACGGCGCCCGAGACCGCCTAGACGGCCCCAGGGTACCCAGCGGAGGGGTTTTAATCCCACCTCGTCGTAGCCGATGGAATGAGTCTACACCGAACAAGTGGCTAGCTCGTCGCGATGTTTTGAATAGACTCAATAACCCATCTATAAACAGTTTCACAAGTTGGTATAGTGAAACCGGGACCGACAGCTTAACGTGCTCTCCGAGGCACTATAGTGGTGTCGTCAAACAAAATTAATTAATATATATGAATAAATTATATAGGTAATACCTATATAGAGCCACATAATAGTTCAAATAGGCAAACATATACTTCGTACTTAGGTATTAATATCTTGATGTATTTTCAGCCAAAGGAGATTCAAAAATAGCCTTTGAGACCTCTAGAGTTAAAAATAATATTCAGCAATAGAAATTCTTAGACGTACCGAAATTTCAATAATATATTTCCCTGTGTAAGTCGAAAGCCGATTGAAACTTTGGTCCCCAGACGAAAACCTGTCTTCCTTAATATACAAATCTGGAAATTAGTACCGGTGGAAATTAATAGCAAGCAAGCAATTAACAGATCACTACAGAAATTATTAACTAAACGCCTACACATATAGCAATTTATTAATCTGTAATATTACTCTAGAACAGATCTTAGAATATCACCTAGAAAATGTTGCTTTTAGTGTTAAAATTAATGATAAAAAATATCATAAGTAAGCATCTAAAGCCATTACTATTCGTATCGACAGCTATCATAATAAATCAACGTAACTAGAGATGTGAATCAAACAATTTGATAACCAACCAGATTATCATAAGAAATCAATGTAATTTCTTTGAAAACACTATTTGTGTAAAACAGGCAGCAACCTAAAAATTTAAAACTTATTACTTTTAAATAATAGTAATAATATGTAGTACAATGTACACATATTGCCCTGGTTACAAACTAAGCTCTTAGCTTGTACTTTGTGTACCAGAAACAAAGTTATAATACTTATTATTATATTTCTGACAAACTGTACAGAAAAAACGTACTCATATATTTTTGCCATGGATGGGAATCGTACAAATGACCTCCGGATACGCCAAAGGCGCAAAGGTGGTTACCACTAGTCTACGGAGGCCATCAAATATTAATAAATAATACAAAATTTTATCACCCAACTTTATAATTAATGATAAAGTCAAATACATTTTGAAAGTGCCTTAAAAAACAACGATTTGGAACTTTGGCTCTTATTAATGCATTTCAGGAGTGTCTAGGACACTAAACGAAATTATAAAGTTACATTTTATCGATCTTGCTAGCTGTCAAAACTTTAGTTTTAAATACTAACGCTAACGTTTTTATTCATAAAAAACGTTATAAAGCGTTTTAATTTAAATAGTGTTTTATATTTTTTCCAAGATGATTCTCATTTGTAAAAATGAATGCCGTTAAACAACGTTGAGGCTTACTTAGCATGATAATGTAAATATAATTTGATAGTTGATAAAATGAAATTTATGATTATATAATAATCGATATATAAATAAATTTATTTTATCAAGGTAATCGACGATGTTGTCCTAAGGACGCAATGAACGACTCTATTCGTATACTTTTTGTACTCTGCTTAACATCAAGTGAACTTATAAACATTAAAGATAAATTTTAAGGCATATTAATTTCTTTTACGTGTACGATATACGATGTATACGATATACGTGGAGCCCGAGTTGGTTAGACCTTCTACTTATAAATACTTATGTCCCTGGTTCAAATCCCGGTTTTAATTAAAAAAAAAATCTACATTTGTTTGACAACACCACTATAGTGCCTCGGAGAGCACGTAAAGCTGTCGGTCCCGGTTTCACTATACCAACTTGTGAAACTTATAGTTGGGTTATTGAGTCTATTCAAAACATCGCGACGAGCTAGCCACTTGTTCGATGTAGACTCATACCATCGGCTACGACGAGATGGGATTAAAAACCCCTCCGCTGGGTACCCTGAGGTCGTCTAGCGGTCTCGGGCGCCGTAGGGCACCCGTGATGATATATATTAATTTCTTATTTTGGTTTACTCTGTTTGTCTAGATAGTCTACTATGTACTACTCTTGAGACGAGATTTATTATTAATTGAGAGATGTTATTAATAACAACCCAAATTAGAAATAAACGACTGAAGATTCATATATTTTAATTATTAAAATAATATAGGCACTTATATAGTCTGTAGAACTTTTCAGGTGGAAAGGTCTTGGTTTGTAGGTATTTTATATTATAGTGTATTAAACGTACCATCACGGTTGCCTTCTTCGACGGTCTCAGGGTATTGATTTTGTTAAAAGTGGATAAAAACATATATTATTATAAAATATGAGGAACAAATGAATAATAACTTATATAGCTTCAGGTTTAAATCACTGGTTCAAATCCCGGGCAATAAAAAAAAAAAAAAAGTAGCATTTATCTTATTTGAAATAAAAATAAATCACTAATTAGAATTCACCCTTAAGCGGACTTTACCGGTGGACATTATTTATCATTGGTATATTAATTTACAAAGGTGTTAGATTTGTAATCAAAAACATCACTATCTATTGACCACGGAGGTCTATTTACAATAATATAAAATAATAGGCACTTATAAAAATATTAAATCAAAATAAGTGAGAGACAATTTTATATTTTTAAATTTTCGCTTTTACATTTTCTTTTAAAACTTTAATAGAAAGGAAAATATGTTAGAAAAATAAATTCGAATTTGGAACGTGCATTTGCCGAGCGCGGTGAAAGCGTTCCAAGCGATTGGCCGCGGCACATGTGTGCTTAAATACGAAACCAGAGCGATTTATTTATTACTTTAAAATATTGACCTTATCGTCAACTTTATTTATTTCGTATTTAAACCATATACGGATTTATTTTCATAATTTATAAGACATTTAATTTACCATAAATATTTATTTCAATCTTTCTCCTTTTATTTCAGTTTAGTTTTTTTCTATTCCTTCGCTCGTTTAGAAATATAGTTTTAGTTGAAATTGTTTTTGTAAACAATTACATTTATTAAATTATTATTATTTAAGATTTCATTTAATGTTCATGTAGTACATTTGCCTAGACGGCCGCCGGGTTTCTCAGTTAAGGTGTTTTATTTCCACCGCAATATAGCCGTTAGATTTAATAACCAATAATAATAATAATAAAAATGTCATTATTATTAAACACAGGGGCTTTAAGTAACCTAAAAATATAGTGTATGGAAGCCGGACGACGATCAATATTAAGAAAACACCACAGACTGGGTATCACTCGACAAGAGGAGACAACATGGAAAGCCTAGGAGGAGATGAAAGGATGATCTGGACACGTTTTGGAGTAAATGGTCTAAAATAGCATTTACCCAAGGGACAATAAAAGCTAATAACCAAAAATCACAATTATTTAATTCTGTTAGTTTAGCATATAATACCTTTGCATATACTAAATATTTTTTCTATTCACTTCAAGTTGTTAGGTCTTTCAAGTTGAAAGAGACACATAATAACTAGTACATGGGAGTACTAATCAAAATTCCCATTTAGCCTATAAGTCAAACACCGACGGGCTAAGTGGACGGCATAATGCCGCCAGCAAACAATTAAGAAACAATTAAGTATCTTCGCGTGCAATCGGAACAAGCCTTGTGCTCCCGTTCCAGTCTTCGTTTGCATTTCACTTGAAAGAGCTTTGTTTTCCATTTATTTAAAAACTACAAATTACGAACTTCCTCGTAAATAACAGTAGAACGTTGTTCGTTAGTCTTGTTTTAATTTATGATAACTATCTTGGTTTTTTATTTCTAAAAAATATTTTTATAATTACAAATTCTAGGGCTAAAAATTAAATCATTTTAAAAAGTCCGTTAATATTTAAATAGAAACCTTAGTCGTAATATAACGCTTTACTTAACTAATGTTTTTTTTAGATAAAATGTTAAGTAAATATTTATTTTTATAGTTATTTAAATTATATATTGTATACGTGGTGGCCGAGTTGGTTAGACCTTGGACTTAAAAACGCTTAGGACCCTGGTTCAAATCCCGGTGTGTACCAATGAGTTTATAATTTAAAAACATATATACATTTGTTTGACAACACCACTATAGTGCCTCGGAGAGCACGTTAAGCTGTCGGTCCCGGTTTCACTATACCAACTTGTTAAACTGTTTATAGATGGGTTATTGAGTCTATTCAAAACATCGCGACGAGCTAGCCACTTATTCGGTGTAGACTCATACCATCGGCTACGACCAGGTGGGATTAAAACCCCTCCGCTGGGTACCCTGGGCCCGTCTAGGCGGTCTCGGGCGCCGTAAGGCACCCGTGATGATATGAATATATGTATTTAAATATATTGATATGACTCACGATAAATATATTGATAAATAGTCATGACATAAATAGTCATGACATAAGAAGCCATGATACATATATGTATCATGGCGCCTGTGGAAATCCGGAGGTCACGTAGGCGATACACGACCTCCGGATTTCCACAGGAGGAGATTTGTTCGCATCTCACCGTCGCCAATGGTATTTCTGAATCTACGCCGAGCAAGTGGAGAGCTGCTCCCCACGTAATACTCAATAAAAAAAATATTAAAAGGTACCAAAACATAAATATGTTACGTGAAAAATATTATGTTGCCTTTTTTGAAATATATTTATTAATTAAATTAAACTACGATATCACACTACTGCTATAATAAAAAAAATACTACAGATAAATTAAATTAATACTAATTAAATTCTTAGAAATCACCATGAGATTAGTTTTCTTTAATATAAATGCAATCTTAATACATTGTCGACTTTAAATTTAAAATGATAATGCCGATAAAGCTGGCCAAGGATCTTTTATCTCCAGTGATTAATGGATAATATCCTTTGGCTGTCAGTCTCCAGCTCCTGCCGCTGCAGGTGGACCCGCCTGAGATACGCTAATGGACCCCTAATTACCCAGAAGCTTTCACACCCACTCCTCTGGCTCACAATTTGCTTAAGTAAAAACCTGATTCAATTGAAAATTAACTTTAAATCTAGAGGTAGTTTCAAAAAAAATAAAAGGCCATAAATCCTAATATTTATAGCCCAAAGTAAAGTTGTATGACAATCAAAAATTAATAAAATGAATACTATAAAAAAAGCTCTAATTTTTTTTACTACCTGCTGGTAAGCAGATAGTCATGAGTGGGGTTGACCAAAGCATTGCATAACAATGTATCACTCCTAAAATGGCGGCTTAGTGACGCGGTTACGAAACGGGCTGCAACAATTTTTTCTACTTTAATATCCTCGCTTCTTTATCATCAAATCAATACCCCGTTTCATAATCGTGTGCTGAAAAGAGGTTATCAACTTGACAAGAAAACGAAGCAGTAGGCTTCTGTAAACCTGTGACTAAAACCGAAACATGTCACTTGACGGTTTTCTATAACTTTATTATAGAGCCAAAATACAGGGATATTTTAACTTGTTAACATTTATAAATTCATTTTGCTTTAAGTATAAAAATAATCTGTAATTGCCTCAAAAGCTAAAACATTTAATAGTGTTTTAAGAAATAATATGTTCTAACTATATAATTTTAAATAACTAAAAAAAAAAACCGCGTGCTGGAGGACGCAGCAGAGGCAGAGTGGACCGCAGCAAGATGGACCGACGACCTGAAAAAGGTAGCGGGAAGCCGATGGCTACAGGCGGCGCAGAACCGGTCGTTGTGGCAATCCTTGGGGTAGGCCTATGTCCAGCAGTGGACGCGTGAAAGGCTGGTATGATGATGAAAAAAAAACATAAAATATACTTAGACAACATGTAGGTACTCCAATAATTGCAGTGCATGCCGTTTATGAAATTTGTAGAATATTATACCTAAAATATTAAAAAAAAAAATACTTAATGTAATATGCGACGCGACTCAGCTGCGCTCACATAAACCGCTTAGGTTTATGAGCGGAACTTATAAATACTTTTGATGTGAATAAATAAATAAAAATAATATACTACGGCGTAGAATTTCTGTTGTCGCAGAAAATCAAAGTATAGGTCTTCATTCATTGTCATTGCTTTATTTAATTATGACGTAGAGTAATTAAAATGTATGACAATGAATGGAAAAGTTTAATAAAAATAGCTGTTAATAATTGTTTAGTTGTTGAATGATTTTTTAAACTATTTTTATTAGCTTCTTGCAACATTAATTACTACAAAAAAAGTATTTTTTTGTTAAATACAATTAATTGTATTCTACTTATGGTAAATTTTAAATAATTGTAAATTAAGAGCTCGCGATTCAAGTATTCATAGTGCGTGGGCCATTGTGCAACATATTATGTAATTACTTTTATTGAAAAAAAAAAAAAAATCTTCTATTCAAACAAAATAATTAATTTTAGTTCTTGAAATTAAATTCACAAAATACTGTTTGCAAAGATTACAACACATCCATATAGATTATTTAATTTGGCCAAAAACAATTCCGGCACAGGTCATCGGGACGTGGAGCAAGGATGAAGAAAATTTAACCGTTATGACGTCACGGCACGTGCCCCCGTGCGTGCGAGCGAGACAGACGCAGCAGTCACGTTGCGAGCTAAATTACATTGCGAACGAAATGTCACGTGTGTTGCCGTGATAAGAATGTAAGAAGTGCTGGCGCTATTTTTTCCAATTATCTGATATTGTATTTCTAAGTTTAACTTTGTTTTTATACTGATATTATTTGATGTAGATAGGTAGGCTTGTAGGTAGGTAATAGTAGATTTTACAACAAGTGCACAAAACGAACTATTTTTATCCGAGACTTTTAGCAGCACGAGACGACGGCGAGGGCTGATAGTAATGTCGAGGATAAAATGGTTTTGTGGACGAGTTATAAACTCTGCTTTTCACTTCGATTGCGAGGAAGTAAAACAGTAGTATAACTTAACATTTCTTTAATTAAAATTCAAAGTAAAATTAGTACAGTTTTGAATACTGAAGGAAATTGTTTTTCCTGGCATATTATATCTTTTATGTCTTAAAAAATACATAAGGCAAATAAATTTAAGTAAATATTATAAAATAACAAATTCTATCTATGAACTTTTTATTGTGTTTGGCTTATTTTCTTTGCCTTAATATATATACATAATAATAATAATAAAATTATGTAGGACAAATTACACATATTGCTCTGGTCACTAACTAAGCTCTAGGCTTGTACTATGTAGAAGCAACGATATAATACATATTATATTTTTATAAACACACAGACCATGACAAACTGTACAGATAAAACGTACTAATATTTTTTGCCATGGGTGGGAATCGAACCCACGACCTCCGGATACAACGCCAAAAGGCGCAACAACTAGTCTACGGAGGCTGTTATGAGTAGATACGTTAATGCACTACACAAAAAACGCACTTTCAGAGCATGAGAAGTGAAAAGTATTTTAATACTCGGTATTATATTTGTCTTACTTATTTAAAAATTACATTGCTTAAAATAAAGGCGGATTTAATGTAGATAGGTATCTTCAACCAGTCGAACCTTCGCGACAATTATACGAGTATATGACGCTGCTATATTTTTGATATTAGGTCACAACTTCACCACGACACAGGGAAGCCTAGTGTGGGGAATATTGAAACATATACCAATTGTAAGTCTTAACATTTATATAACTATTTTTTTTTAAATTATTTTATTATTTTTGTGGCTTCGAATAAATACTTTAAATAAAATTATTAACTTGCAGGTGAATTTAGCGCAATTAGCGAAACAAAAACAAATAGCAATGTAACAACTTTTACCGGAACGACTGGCTAGGTTATCTTCACTGAGTGCAGAGAATTATTTTACTACAGATATTTTTTTATTATTTTTATTGGAGCACGGCATGTGACTTTGTATCTACCAGACCTACAAAGTCCATGAATGGGGTCAATCAATAATTGTTCTTAAACAACATTGATCGCTTCCACTATGCCGGCTAAATGATACGATTACGAAATGGGTGGCGATAAAGACGAATTGCATTATTAGTATAGTTTAATATTACTTATATTAAAATATGGCTGCCTTATCGTCAATTCAACCATCCATTTTGTAACCGCACCCTGAAAGGAGACTACCACCTCGACAAAAAATTGATGCAGTAATCACCTGAAAACTGGTGAACCCACAGACTAAAACCGAAACATGACTAGGTCACTTGACGGTTTTTGCGTATGGGCGGTGGTAACGATGGGAGACAGAGAATATGGAGACGAAAGGAGAATGCCACATAGAATCAATTTTGTCAACACAGTGGTATAAAGTAATGGTTCAATTATGGTGGATATGTTTAGGAGTTGGCAAGGAGTTAGTGATAGGGTTTGGACAGCTGATCGATACAACAGGGAACAGAATTTTAGAAGAACATGTTATACCATTTGACTCATTTTTTAGCGATGACTTTATTCTAATGCAAAAAAATGCTCCAGCGACTAGTACTAGATCGGTACAGGCATAGCCATGGGTATACCGGTGATGCAGTGGTCAGCATATTTCCCGGATATGCATTCGATAGGTATCTGGGACTTGCTAAATAGAAGGGTTAACTCTAAAATGCCACCACCAAAAGTCTTAGTAAACTTGGAAACGCGTTACTAGAGGAGTGGAACCGGTTGCCCCGTTGTATATCGATAACAAAATTTGCAGCACGCCCAGACGGATAGAAACCATAATCAGAGCAAGAGGAACATTAAGGAAAGTACAAGGAAAATACTAGTACTATCCTTTTATTTTTAGATTGTTAATTTTTCTTATTTTTTTAATTGGACTTTATCTAAAAATAAACTTTACATACTTAATAAATAAAATATACTTTATCTATAACATTTAGTCGTCGGTAAAACATATAAATCAATTTGTTACTTTGTACTTAATAACATTTTTATTCTCGCCATATTATGTAAATTTTAACAAACTTTTCAAGTTATTATCATATAAGACGATACAGTAATTAGTAAGAATAACAAGAACTTTGTCTAAAAATTAAATAAAGTAATTAAGAAAGTTAATAATTTAAGGTTGTTAGGCAATTTTCAGGCTGTGTTAGGCTCGCCTCTCACGTAAATAGGCCGGGGTAATTCACTCCCAAACGTGACTCGTTTAGACACACGAGTGTTTCTCCTACGGCAGGCAACTTAAGTCGTTATTTGTAATTAAATAAGGCACTGAGAATATAATATATTGTAAGTAATATGGTGAAAGATTTATTTTATTTATTTCTTTTAAGTTATGTTGAAAGCTCTATAGGCTTGCGTATTTGCTTCATCTTATAACCTAGTCTCCTTTAAGTGAAGCCTAATGCACCTTAAGCCGGCATAATGGGTGCAAACAACGGTTACGAAAATCGTAATTGTTCTGGGGTTTTCATTGTTTTCCATCAGGAGGATAAATATCACATGGCAAGATAAAAAACACATTTAAATTTAATTTTCTTCGTAATAAATATTATCATATACTTATTATTTTACATTTGAAAATGAATATTTTTATAAGTATTTCTTACTATCTTTCAATTATATTTAATTTAGTTATAAACGAGGTAATTTAGCTTAAATTCTTTCCTCACCTTTTTAAGAAATATTTTATAACGAGCGACCCAATGAACATTTGTTTGAAGATAAAAAAATATGGTTCTCTGGAGAAATAATGCGCGGTAAAGTTCACCCATTAGGTTTTATCTCACAATGTTTCTGAAATATTATGAAAAGCATTTTGATCTTAGTATAGCGGACGGCAAACCATCTGTTTACTTTATGCTCGGCATTAGGGTATAAATTAATTTGTAATAATGTATTTTTTTAGTATTTAAGTCCGCCTCGTACGCTTCTGACAATGCTTATTAAGACTTGCAATTCCAATAACAGGGTCGTTGGCACTGCTCCATTCATTATCATTCGAAAAGGCAACTTCAACTAATACTATTATAAAAGTCCAGTCAGGTGACCTAGACATGTTTTGCTTTTAGTATGTTCACCGGTTTTCAGGTGACTAATGCATCGATTTATTATCGAGGTGGTAGACTCTTTTAAGGGTGCAGTTACGAAATGGACAGTTGATTTGACGACAAAGCAGAGAGGATATTAACTGCAAATACATTTTTGCCATCCCCTTTTCTCAAGAAGAAATTATTTTTATCAAAAACCTTTTGAGAGAGTAATTCTAAAAAATGGTTTAGAATCTTCACATTTCATTTCTTTTTACTTATTTTTTAAATTATTTACTATTAACATAATATTTCAAATAACTTGTGTAATTAGATCTAGTATTTTTTTTTTGTTATTTATTTGAAGCACGGCATGTGATTTTGTATCTACAAAGTCCATGGTAACGAAACCGGTCGGTCGGCCTAACGAAGTAGGGATAGTTTCCCACCCACTAACCACACTAATATGCCTAAATGCTTGTTTAATTTGATAGGTAGGTATATGATATTATAAAATAATAAATAAATACCATCACGGGTGCCTATTTGGCTCCCGAGAACCGTTTAAACGGCCTCAGGTACCCAGCGGAGGGATTAACCCATCCTCATGTCGCCGATGGTATTCGGAGGCAACACCTAACAAGTGACGAACTTGTTGCGGTGTTTATGATGAAATAGCCTCATTGTATAAAGCGGTCACCCATCCCAGGCTGGCCTTGTTGTCATCTGCTTAACCTTGTTATCAGTTGCGCAATGACTTAACCACTAGGCTAGGGCCGCTTTTTTATTATGATATTATAATATAGAATTTATAATGATAACCGTAAAGTAAGGTGAAAACGCTTTTTGTACACGAACTGAGGAATTCGACAGTATTTGGTGATTTTGGGGTAAGTATATCGTCAAGTACTTACCCCCAATGTTGCCCGTACACTCTTGTATTCGGGTAACGTTAAAAAGGATTACCAAAGTTATTTATTGCAAATAAAAAAAATCAAATTTAGATATTTGTATTTATTTTAAAGCCAATAAGGCTTCTTTACGATTTTCGCCATAGAAGCAAAGAGGTCTGAGGAGAAAGCAATGTGAATACGCCCTTATCTAAAATGACGATCTGTGCCGTTAACCGAGGGGTCAAAATGTGATTACCTGACATAAAACTTGGAGCTCACAATAGCTAAAATTTAGTTGCCATTAAATATGTGAGAGACTCTAAAATTTTATCTGAAAATATACTGAAATATTTATATCTGACAGACTGAACTCTCATGTTCCCATACTCCTATATACTTGAACTTTTAGTCGTAAGCTTGCTGAAAATGACAGCTCAATTGTTATAACGAAATACTATATTGTATAATATATATACGTGGTGGCCGAGTTGGTTAGACCTTGGACTTAAAAACACTTTCGAATCCCGGTGTGTACCAATGAGTTTTTAATTAAACAAATTATGTACATTTGTTTGACAACACCAGTATAGTGCCTCGGAGAGCACGTTAAGCTGTCAGTCCCGATTTTACTATACCAACTTGTGAAACTGTTTATAGATGGGTTATTGAGTCTATTTAAAAAATCGCGACGAGCTAGCCACTTGTTCGTTGTAGACTCATACCATCGGCTACGACAAGGTAAGATTAAAAACCCCTCCGCTGGGTACCCTGGGGCCGTCTAGGCGGTCTTGGGCGCCGTAAGGCACCCGTGATGATATGTATGTATGTATATTGGATAAAAACTTATTGAGACTCAATATTGAATGACCGCCTCCGTAGACTAGTGGTTGCGTCTTTGGCATTGTATTCGGAGGTCGTGGGTTCGTTGCTCACCTTTGGTAAAATTATTTTTTTGCCAGGTACGGTTTTCTGTACATATTGTCATAGTCTCTGTGTGTTTATAAAATACATATGTATTAAATCGTTATTTCTGGTACACATAGTACAAAACTAGAGCTTAGTTTGTGATCAGAGCAATATGTGAAAATTGAACCTACTTATTAAAAAATAAATAAAAATAGTTTTTAGCAAAAAAAACAGTCTACAAAAAATCACATTTTAACTAAAATGTTCTCTTAAGTTTTTATTAATAAGGCCATATACGAGTATATCTAAGGGGTGTTCCAAGTTAGATGTACCTAATATTAATTTGGGCAATCTGTCGGCAAAAATAAATAGATAGATGAGTTGTGTGAATATATTATAAATTGAGTATATTTTAAATTAAAATTGTCCTCTAACTTTAAGTCAAACTTTAAGTTATTTAATTGTTCTTAAACAATTAAATAAAAAAAAAGGCTTCATTGGTTATTTTAATGAAATACTTAGGTACGAATGTATAGATTTTTTTTTAATCTAATTATAATCATTGCATTTTAACTACTTAATTCTAAAATTAATCTAAATAATTTTGAATAAAATTTGTGAAATACAGCAAGTTTTTCATTATATAAAAACACCAGCTAAATTCGAAGGCAGAAAAATGCCAAAAATCTCATGCATTTAAGCTAGATTTTAAAGGAACTTAATTAAAAACTTTACATTAAAAATTCCAACACCTTTCCACAAAAATGCACACAACTCAATTACTTTTTACTTGTCTCCTACGGAAAGGGGAACGCTGCATGAAAAACTCCACGCGAAAATAAAGTAGGGAAACACAGGAAACGCGGAGTTTAAACCCTAAATCATCCCAAGGCAAGGTTAATGGGTACAAAATCCAACGAATCCGTTCCCGCTAGGACCGTGGATTTAATAATTTCTCGTTCTATTAAAAACCATCTGTCATTTTTTGCGGTACAACCTGGCATTGGACAAAGTGAACTATTGTGTTTATTGTAAATTATCAACGTGTTTTATTGAAAAATGTATTTTTAGTGAGAGTTCGTGGCTGTATTCCGATATTGTACTATAAACAAAAATAGCTTGTTCAGTAAAATATATTTTACTGCATTTATTTACTTTTTGTTTATTAGTAAAATGTTTAATTCTGAAGGCTGTGTGAGGTTTTTACTTTACTTTAGGTAGGGAAGTTTTTTGTAAAACAAAACTAATACATTTTTGTAAGTAAGTATAAGTTATTGAAAATTTCTTATTATAATTTACTAACTGACCCGTGCAACGTCCTTTACCCGTTTACGGAACGGAAGCTCTCAAATGGAATATTTTTTCCATGTACTTGCAACATTTTTCATTGATGCTCCGGTTCTATTTGTCATAGCGTCATAACATAAACGCCAATAGCCTTCCTTGATAAATGGGCTATCCAACACTAAAATAATATTTCAATTCGAACCATTATTTCTTGAGATAAGCACTGAATGTGCTTAAACCAAACAAACCAATAAACAAACTCTTCAGCTTTATTATGTTAGTATTTATGTTCAATAATTATATTTATTCGAAGTAACATTATGCAATATAATAAAAACTGACTCAAATTAAAATAATAAAAAAAAAATCCCTACCTACTCAAAAAAATCAAAAATCCTCACAATGAACGCGCGGCATAGTGCCCAGAACGCTAGCGACATTTCCTCTTTGGATTATCAAACTTAATATTTGAGAGAGGTAAGCGCCAGCCCTCTGGTCACCTGTGACGTCGATCAATTTTGAAGAAATCTGTTTTACAAGCTTTCTTGCTTCTGGGCCCCATGGTCCCATTGTCTCTATCCCAAACGGCACAAATATATAATTATTAACTATTTGCGAGTATTTTTGCCGTTTGAGGTATTCCGCATCAGCAGCAGCGTTTCCAGCCCCATCTAATGTCCTTGGAAGATGTGAAGCTGCCAAAGTGTCGACGCAGGTTGCGTCCCACACTAAGCAGCGACCACACTTCCAAGGAATCAAACTCAACCCGTCAGGGGCTCAATTCCGCTAAATCAACGTTGTATGGATTGGATATCAACGGCTAAGCTTTTACGTCATTTCATACTTTTGGCATTCTACTAACAAAATCAGCTGTCAATTGTACATCGATTGGATATCAACTGAACGTTGTATCGACTTTTAGACAAATTAGGTATTCTACTATTCCAATCGTGTATGGAAGGTTTTTTTAATGGTATTCTATTAATTTTTGACGTTTAGTTTAACTTGATATCAACGTTCTCTCAAAAGTTTTACTTCAGTTATAATGTCATTTTACAAAAGTTGCTTATTTATGTATTGTGTACAAACATTTTATAAAAATTGTTGGATTTCCGTTAATTTCGCAGTGGCTCCAAAGTTTGGAGACATTAGAAATGGCCCAGAGATAGAACATCCGCGTTTCTGATGCTGGCAGGTTTTAGAAACGTGGAAAATATATTTTAAGTACTACGGTTTTAGGTCCACGGTTCAAACACCCACCGTTGACTACCAAATTAGTTTTTAATTAAAAAATAGCTGCATGTGTTTGACAACACCACTATAATAGCTCACCCGACGAGCACGTTAAGCTGTTCTGAGTTCATAATACAACTTGAGTAACTGTTTATAGATGGGTTAATGAGTATGGTTCACTGGTTTTCAGGAGACTACGGCATCGATTTCTTGTGGAGGTGGTAGTCTCCAATGCATTTCGTCATTGTCGCCCCCCATTTCGTAATCGCATCATTTAGCCGGCGTAATAGGAGCGTTAAACCCACCAGGTAGATACAAAGTCACATGTCGTGCTCCAATAATAAAAATTATCCAAATACCGAAAAAGTGGGCAGCTCGCCCACTTTTTCGGTATAGACTAAATACCCTAGACGGTCTTGGGCGCTGTAATTTTTATAGATGTTATTTAAAAAGTTATGTCTGATCATAATTTGTAATTTATTTTCGAATAAATTATTTTAATTTTGTTGCATTTATGAAATTTTGATTTTAAAAGACCATTTTCCAATTATTAATGCAATAGGTAATCGTTGAACTTGTCAATATTTCAGTCTTAAATTATATAAAAAAATCCACCTTAAAAGAGAGACAATGTTCTTAGCAAACCCTGGATTCACCGTGCGGGTGCCGGGTCCATCGCGTGGTTGAAAGGCAGGGGAATGAACTGCAGCGTTCCCGGACTTGAGACCGCGAAGTAGGTTTAAAGGCCTTTTGAACTCTCACCTGCACTGTGTTCACTACCCTCTCTACTCAACCAAATATTATATGATCCTGTTAGCGCCATCCTGGAAACACGCTCCATAAAAGTTCCGACGGCTGTTCTCGGAAGGCCAAGATCCTTCAATAGACGGTGCAAAGACTTTGCTGGAATTCCTCTTGCACCAACTTCCACTGCATAAAGTTGAGTTTTAAATCCGTTTCTAGTAATTTCGTTTGTGAGATCAAAATATTTGTTCGACTTGATGTTGTGGTCCTTAGGTATGTTTGTTTCCCACGGAACGGTGAGTTCTATAAGTATTACTTTCTTCAAGCACCGAGAGTACACCAGTATGTCTGGTCTATAGGCTGAAACTGCTAGTTCATCTGGAATCTTGTAATGTATTTTAAATGTATCCATGAATATTTTCCAGTCTTGTGCTTTGTCCAGGATTGAGAAAGGTTTACTTTGAGTTTTCTTGAGTTGTCCCTCCTTTACAAAAGTAGTCAGTCTTTCATTTGTTGTTAATCCTTTTCTGGCTCTAGCAATACTGAGACTTACAGCTTCACGAATAATTTCTAGAACTTTATCATGTCGGTGCGAATAATGACCTTTTTCAAGTAGAGTTTTGCACCCAGCAAGTATATGTCTGGCAGTCCCTACAGCAATTATTAATATATTTCAACATAAATATTAATATAAATTAATAATTATGTTGAAGAAAAGTAGGTAAATTCGTATTTTTTTCAAACTTCGGATTTAACAACAATAATTTTGGAAAAATACCTATTAGGAACGAACAGACAAATCATATTTAGGTCTAACCTTTTCAGGCAAAGCAACCTAAAGCGATTAGTAGTTTTATTTAGTGTGGGCAAGGTGGAGTTTTATGTCTTACCACAGGTCTTACACTATTACGTTAGAATTGAGTCTTTAATTTTCGATTGGTATTAATTTAAAGCATTATAAAATATTGCATTGTCCTTTCTAAATATGATTACTACTCTATGATATATTTTGTCATATCTAATAATTGTTTACTCTATGGTATGCGCAGGACAAAATGTAGTTGGTGAATTTTATAATAATAAAACAGTCTAGTATAATTTAAAGTGTATAATAATAAGAATACACTTTTAAATGATATTTTATTTAATTATAACAGCTATGCCATGTAAAAAAAGAAAAAAAAAAAAAAACAAATACAAACTAATATGACAGGCACAGATAAAATAGAGTACTACGATGACAGGTTAGCCGAGCAAGCGACGTGCATACGACGTCCATGCGACGTACAATCGACGTCCATACACAAAGCCGTTTTACATTTAGTAGAATACCAAGTTTCAACTCAACGTCCTTTGCTTTATAAATGGATCGTGTCGGTAAGTCAAAGTTTTAAAATTAGGGAATCGGGGCCCAGGTCTCTTGCCGTCATCGCGTGACAACCCACAAGGTTCAGTTACAGATAGTATATTGATGGCAGCAAGAGCCCTACGGATTGAGTTATTGATGAGACTGTGCCGCGAAAATCGCCCAGCGCTTTTTAAACAAGAGAGACCATGGAGCCCAAATTTATTATTACTACATTATTGGCGGAAAAACATATTTTTAGTGTAAAGTATAATAAGTTTCCTAAAATATATTGCAAGTAAATTTAAATCTCATTTTATAAACACTTTACTGGCGGTCGCTTGAAACTAGATATGCTAATGTAAAACCGTGCTACAAACTCCTTAGTAGTTTAAATTCATCTTTAACGTTCTTATATAAACAGTTTTATTTTTTTAATATTCAGAGGCTCTACCATTATTTTTTTGTAATGGTAAAACCAATAGGATCGCTTTATTTAATACTGTTCAAAATAAAGCAACCCTATTGGTGGTTCCTCACGTTTAAAGGTTACGTAAATACGAAGAAAAACCAATGGTGCGTTGTTAAAAAAACTTATGGCAGAGCCTTGGTGCATTATTCTCATAAAGAATTAAGTTTCACTTTTCAATTATCTAGGTATTCATCTAGTAGTCTGTAAGATATAATATGTTGTAACATAGGATTTGTTTTCCCCTTTAAATCTTACTTTTACATAAATAAATATAATTATAATAGAACAGTGTATTGTATTTAAACCACACACTGACCTAGAACTTTATGTAAATAATAGTCGGAAACTTCATCTCGCTATCTTACCGGTCCGTTTTATTCTATGTCATTAACCGCTGTAATCGCCTCTTTATTTCAGACTCACTTAATGGAACCTTGTTCCGAGCGACGGCGAAAAATCGCTAGACCCTTAAATTAAAGGAATTCTGTGTATGATTGTAACAATGAATTTGTATAGAGCCTAGTTTTTATATTGAAATTTTCTGACCTACATACACACATATCATCACGCACAAGTGTCTTACGGCGCCCAAGACCGCCTAGACGGCCTCAGGGTACCCAGCGGAGGGGTTTTTAATTCCACCTCATCGTAACCGATGGTATGAGTCTACACCAAACAAGTGGCTAGCTCGTCGCGGTATTTAGAATAGACTCAATAACCCATCTATAAAGAGTTTCACAAGTTGGTATAGTGAAATCGGGACCGACAGCTTAACGTGCTCTCCGAGGCACTATAGTGGTGTTGTCAAACAAATGTACATAATTTTTTAATTAAAAACTCATTGGTACACACCGGGTTTCGAACCAGGCACCCAAGTGTTTTTAAGTACAAGGTCTAACTAACTCGGCCACCACGTATGTATATTTCTGACCTAAATATTGCGATTACATTAGATATATTCAAGATGTTGTCAAAATTGAATTATGGTCAAGATAAAAAATATATTTAAAAGGCTTTGCGATATAAAAAATGAGTAAATTAAGCGATTTTTTATTTCGCTATCTCACTACAAAGTAAATAATTTTATTGATGTAGTAAGTATTTTTTTATTTTAATGGTGATACTTGATTGACTCCATTTATTGACCTACAAAATCTGTAAATGGTAATCCCTTTTCTATTCATTGGTAAAATGATGCGGTTACGAAAGAGGTGGCGATAAAGACGAATTTGCATTACGAGTCTACTTTAATATTATAACTTTAAATATTATTGTTCAGGTGGGAGAAATGTCTCTATTATTAGGCCGACCGGTCTCGTTATCGGGCAGTGATATTCAGATGAAAAAACCGTCAAGAGACCTAGTCATGTTTCGGGTTTAGTCTGTGGGTTCACCGGTTTTCAGGGTTGCTTTGATTTCTTGTCGAGGTGAATAAGGCAGCGAGTATATTAAAATATACATAAAATATACTCAATTCGTCTTTGTCACCGCCCATTTCCTAATAGCATGATTTAGCCGGCATAGTGGGAGCGATCAATGTTCTTTCAGAACAATTATTGATTGACCCCATTCATGGGCTTTATAGGTCAATTCACCACCAGGTCACATGCCCCACTCCAATAAATAAAAAGCGCATATTTATATACTCTCGCACTATACATACATACGTACTCACAATGACTCACATACATACATATATACACACTCCCATATATACACAATTAAAAATTTTACTTATTAAATATGAAATAAATGTAAGATCGCATTAAGCTCTCCTATGTACAATTTTGTGCAATAAAGAATAAAAATAAAAAGAGGGAACAGATTACCGAGATGCAGGCCAACGCCAGTTATCCTAGTTTGGTGGTTGATTGCTTACCTAAAATGGTTTGACCTTGCGCATTGATTATGTGCGTGTTCTTTGTTTTATTTCATTAATTCTTGCTTGGCATTATCGTGCCTTATTGTGTTGACATATGTAATTAAAAGTATCTAGGTTTAGTTAATTGTGTTAAATAAAATTCATTCATAGAATTCATTCATTCCATATAAATAACGCTAACCTTACGAGCTGAGGCGGTGCGGATCGTGTGCCGGGTGGCTCAAATGAGCTATGACCTTAGAACTAGGTCACTTGATGTGTTTTAGCATCTGTATTACAAGTAGGTAGTAGTAATAGCAAACAAATAAAATCTTTCCGCTAAAGGCGATTATACATCGAAGCTGGAACCACCGTTGCCATTATTCGTGATCAAGATTAATGATGTACACTATAAATGAGCCAACAAGGAGAAATACTTTCTATTTCGTAGCAATAAACTTCATATTGGAATGGAGTTTATACGAGTACAGACTTTAGTCACGGTCAACCACGAAAATGAATCGAGCGCGCATGGTTGTTATATTTACAATGTAGAGGTCTAAATTATTATATATACACTAGTGACCTGCCCCAGCTTCGCACGGATAATATGTATCACAGTACAATATTTTAATATTAATTAAAGGAAGGAAGGTTTTCACCATTATTTAGGCAATACTTCCTTCCGGAAGTATTGCCTAAATTATGGTAAAAACCGCACCAAAATCCGTTGCGTAGTAGAGGTGGGTCGTTACGTGATTTCATTGTACTCTCAAATAAATCTCTAAACAATCATTGCTTTAAATTATTTTCTTACTTACCCCGTGTACCAATAATTTTTAAATATAAAAACTTATTCACTATAACAGCAGTCAGAAAACTTATCTACATTGTACAATTATTTCTTTAACAAATTTTCTTTATTTCAAATTTTCTATCTATTTTAATTTTTTAATGGCGACATGATTCTATTCTATCTAAATAACTTAACAACCACAGAACGCCAGTTCCATCCCCGCTTCTGCACTTAATTTTTTTAATTTTATATTTTTATTATGATTTTTACATGTGTTTTTATTTTAATCAATTTTTATCTTTAACATCCAATAGACAGCTAAAGTTTTATTGACCACAAAATACTTATATTCTGCATTATTTAATTTATTAGCGCCATCTCTCTGTAGTAGTTGTTATAAATTGGTTTACTTAGTTCAATATATCACCGCTTTGCGCTATGTCGCTGCTCGCCGACATTCCACAACTTGTGATTTAAACGGACGGAACAAATGTACCTATCTATATGGATATCACTTTGAAACGCTTGTAACGGTTGTAACTTGTAACGATGGAAACTCTTGTAACGTGGTGGTTATTGTTACTTCACGTGATTGTGATATTTAGTGATTTTTGTTATAGTAGTTTTTTCGTGATTGGTTGCACATTCGTTCTAAGGTTTTTTGACGTTGTGTTTTTTTTTTGAGTTATTGTTGCTATCCTCGTTATAGTTTCTTTTTCTTGTATGGGTTTTTAAAATATCGTCGTTGCACTCCGACGAGGTGGTTAATGATGTTCACGCTATTGCTGTGATTGGTTGCGGTACGTTCCGTGACGCATTCTTTCTAGGTTTTTTGTAGTTGTATTTAAAAATTATCTTGTTTTAGTTTTTATTTTGTTTTTTTTTAATAAAAGTATTAAATTTTTGTTTTGATAATAAGTCTTATATCCACATGGCTTATATTTTGATTTTGGACTCATAGTTATGGTATTGGTGTAATCTGACGATATGTCATGTCAAAACGTTTTTTTTATTATAACTTATTAACCCCTGGCCCTAGACCCAAAGTGTTTGTACTCAAACGATAGGTATCGATGATATCTAGCCAATGAAAGTAATTTCAGCTTTGTTAAAGGATTTTCGACCTTATTGACAATTGCATTTTATTGGTAGAATTCGATGGTATGCCATCTAATAAGTCGAATGAAATTAAAAAAAAAGGTACTCGATCAATGTCATTAAGGTCGAAAATGTTTTTTCAATTTATCTCGTCAACCGTCGGTCGTAAGCCTATCGTGTTTGTACTCTAATAAAAGGAAATAATGAGATCTAACCCTTTTAATACTCAAAAATCAATATTATGTTTTTTTTTCTTAATTACGTTTTTTTAATTAAATAGTTATTACAAATATAATAACCGTTATTAGTTATTTAAGAAATATCGACTTTACTGTAACTATCTACGTTACGTAACGCTCACCTCTATTGCGTAGTTTAGAAGATCTAACCGTACAAAGCATTAAGATACATATACATAGTGACCAGATAAATGTACATAGTGACCAGATAAATGTACATAGTGACAAGATAAAAGTACATAGTGACAAGATAAATGTTCAGTGACCACACAAATGTAATGTGACCTGATAAATGTACACACTAACAAGATAATTTTATTGTAAAAGTGACCAGAAAAGTCAATATTTTTTTTAACATAGGCTCTTAGTCTTTTTTTAAGGATAATGAGTCCACGATAATCGCGTTATTTCTGGGAATGCATCTGTCAGCTCAACCTAAATATAAGTATGATTGTAAACGATTTTAGAAAAAAAAAATAGCATTTATAAATACACACTGTTTTCTAAAGAAGGACAGTCTTTTACAATGTAATCAATATTGATGGAGCAATTTCTTTAAAAAAAGAAAATGTAGGTTTAATTTAAGTGGAAAAAAATGAATGATTTAACTAAAACATTTAAAATCGAATTATTACTATAAACAAATTTAGTATTTACATAATATTTTATTTGCTAATGAAAGTATTTCTTTTATTTTCAAACATTCTTATTACACTTTCACAGTCATTACTACGAAAGCCAAGAGAACAGTCATACTATGGGAAGAAAACACCATTTCAATATCATGTAAATTATCCAATAGATACACGTAAATTAGACAATTTTATTTTGGAGCACGTTTTGTAAAATGGAGTTTATATACTAATACTTATAGTTTCAGGAACTATGATAGCCGGACAATTCACAATTTAATGAATTCACGCACGCCATAAAATAACTAAATGGATAACAAATAATATTGTCCTTCTCTCCTGTTTAGGAATTATAATAATAATAATAATAATAATATGTAGGACAATTTACACATATTGCTCTGGTCACAAACTAAGCTCTAGACTTGTACTATGTGTACCAGAAGCAACGATATAATACATATTATATTTTATAAACACCCAGACCATGACAAACTGTACAGAAAAAGCGTACTAACATTTTGTTGCCCTGGGTGGGAATCGAACCCACGACCTCTGGATACAACGTCAAAGACGCAACCACTAGTCTACGGAGGCCGTCATTAAAATGATAGTAAATTAAAATCTACATTAAGATGCACAACAGTAAACACGATTGGGTATTTCAAAGTCTTCAACACCCAATAACTTGACATAAGTTATCATTTATTTTGACCAAACGCTGACGCGATTAAACCTTCTACTGTTTCAAGTCCATCAAAAGAACCCCTAATAAATGATATCGCTGTAGGCAGTACGCACCCCTTCCTTATTGAATGCGTTAATTAGAAACCAACTAATATGGCTCGGTCCCAGGTTGGTTTGCGCCACAATTTGTTCTAATATCTATTGTTGGTGCAAAAGTGGGGCTTCTTAATCTAAGATTGGTTTCCAAAAGCTGTTTGAAGAGTTCTATTTCGGGATTTGCAATAATTTTCATTTAAGCCGCGGTAAATTAGGTATGATGGAAGAAAATACTCTTGCAGTTATGAATATTATAGATACCCTATTTATGCAAAACCACCAATAAATAATAATAATGATTGATCGGCTTCAAACTGTGCAAATATTTTATATACCCGTCCAGGAGATTATATATTTTTCCCATTTTGGGTTGAAACCCCATCGTTTGATCTAAAATTAGAATCTTTCCAAGAAATTCCTTTGTCATAAAAATTCAAGCTTTTAGATGACCAAGGCTTGGCTTATTCCTCTGATAGAATAATAAAAATAATATGTTTTTTCATTACACAAATTTGCCCTAGTTACAAACTAAGCTCAAGACTTGTATATATATTATGTATACAAGAAGTAACGAAACTAATATATATATTATGGACAATAATGGACATATCATATTTTAATAATATAATATGTCCATTATGGCATGGCAAACTGTATTAATATTGTTTTGCCATAAGTGGGAATCGAACGTACATTCTCCGAATTCAGTGCCAAAGGCACCACTAGGCCACTGAAGCGGTGACTAAGCGAAAGTGACTAGTAAGTAAATAAAAACAGAAATTTCACATTATAAACATATATTTTATTATATACACACCATAACTTCATTGCACCAGGGTGAACACCGAGGTCGTTCCCGTGGAAGCCCCGGACTTCTTGTCGCCTTCTGGAAGGAGCTGGACTGGCTAGAATAGTCAGTCCAGCTCTTTTAACTTCAACAAAAAGGCTTAACCTCTTGGCTAATTGCGGAAACCAGTCCGCATTGAACATGAAACATATTTTACGTGTTAAAAAACAAGCGATGATTCTATGAAGGCATGCAATGAAATAAAATACATCTGAGATGTAACTTTCCAGTAATAAAACCACATAACTTTTTTTTTGAAATATGTGAGTTATTTTTTTGTTTCCACGTCCTATATAAGATAAAAAACAATTACTCACTAATATACTTACTCCACACTCGCCGAAACACGAACTATTCATTGAATTTAATTTGTTCTAAATGTCCAACTTCTATGCCAGATAAGTTCAACACAGATTCCTAAATCTAACTCCAAATCTAACTTTGAAATCTTAGAATTTAACTTGAAATATTTTAATTAACTTACTACATTGCCCTTTCACTATACACTCATACGAAAACACTTGTGTAATAAACATGTAATGTATAGAATAATCTTGGAACAGACGCTCAAAATTCAGAGTAAAAGTGAAGAAAGACACTAAAATAATTCAAGGAACGTACACGTTCTACTTAATTTCATCTTAAGCCTTAATTGCTTTGTCTGGAGAGTATGTGCAGTATGTGAGTTTAATTAAACTAGTCTATCTTTATGTCTGCACGTATTCCCGGGAGTAGGATTTATCATTTTTGTCGCATTATACCAGTTACTATTTATAACTTGGTACCCATATTATAAAGGATTATAATATGGGTACCCAATTATGGAGCTATTTCAAATATTCTATTATCAAACTCAGTGCCTTATAAAATTCTCTTATATGTAACCCTAAAAATATATAGAAGTATATTTTTGCTTTATTTAGAAATAATATTCACAATTTTATACATGTCACCCTGTTGAAAGGACACATGGTTCCATGGGGTTGTTCGATTTGATCACCTGAGGCTCTACCATGGGTTTGCGCATTGTATAAACGTAACGTATTCATTTACGTATACGTGAGCAAAAACCAAAAGGATCGCCTTATTTTTGGTAGTTATATAATTATAGTAACCCATGGTAGAGCCTCAGAACCTCATATTACCCCAAAGTACATCCTTTTAAAGTCACCCTCATATATATATATTATTTTTTAATATATGTAGGACAATTTACACATATTGTTCAGAGGCTCTACCATGGGTTTGCGCATTGTAGGAACGTAAGTATTCATTTCCGTATACGTGAGCAACAACCAATAGGATGGCTTTATTCAATCCTGTTACGAAAAATAAAGCGGCCCTATTGGTTGTTGCTCACGTATACGTAAATAAATACGTTACGTTCCCACAATGCGCAAACCCATGGTAGAGCCTCTGGTTACAAACTAAGCTCTAGGCTTGTACTATGTGTCCCAGAATCAACGATATATTATTTTATTATGTTTTATAAACACCCAGACCATGACAAACTGTACAGAAAAACGTACTAATATTTTTTTGCCATGGGTGGGAATCTAACCCACGACATCCGGATACAACACCAAAGGCGCAACCACTAGTCTACGGATGCTGTCTTGCCGCATCAAATATTTCGAAGGCTATTGATAACGTTTAACTTGAAATTTGTAATGGTACAGAAAAACGTACTATTTTTATTTTTACTATTAGTGGAAATCGAACCCACGACCTCCGGATACAACGCCAAAAACGCAACCACTAGTCTACGGACGCTGTCGTATTTGTATTGTGTAATTATATTTTATTCATGTACTTTAATGGATTTGAAAAAAAAAATCTTATTTTATTAGAGGAAAAATAAACGATGACTGTACGTTTTCCTTTTTTTAATTTTCTGTCTTGATATTTTATAGGAATTATTTTAATGTGAGGGATTTTTTTGCTATTTAGAAAAGGAAAACATACGAGCCTAGACATAGTCTTATTTATAACGCCTCCAAAACTCATAAAAAAATATGAATGTTTGGGGGGGGTAAGGTTAACAGTTAGGGCCAAAAAAAAGGTCGTGAATGTATGGGAAATGTTTCATCAGACTCTGCTCTTAATACAAAAGCAGGTAGGACACGTCATCTTTATTAACATTAAATAGTCATGGGTGTTAAATTTATTTAAAAAAAATTATAGACGTCAGACGAAAACCAAAAATACCATAGATAATATTCTATCAACAAGTGGTATATCCTTAGTATAGAAGGCTATCTCATCAACTCGGCTTGTCGTAATGCGATAGATCAAATCCCTAAGCCCTGAGGTGTGTGATGAAGCGACCTAACTTAATTATAGAAGGGGAAACATACCCAACAGATTATGTATTGCAATTTAAGTGGAATTTTTAATTAACTTAATTTATTTGTATTTTTATTGGAACACGGCAAGTGACTTTGTGCTGGTGAGCAGACCTACAAAGTCCATGAATGGGGACGATCAACAATGGTTGTTAAAAAACATTAATTGCCCCTTACTATGTCGGCTAAATGATGTGATTACGAAATAGGCGGCGACAGACGAATTGCATTACGAGTAGGTATATTTTAATAAGTATTTTCAGTCGTTAATTTAATCACCCGTTTCTAGCCGCACCCTGAAAGGAGACTACCACCTCGATAAAAAATCGTTAAAGCATATAATATAAATTGACAGACGATAAAATTAAGTTTATTTATAAATGTAGTTAAACAGTGATACTGAATGTACATATGACACTTACAATACATAACCCAACAAAAAAAGGTCGTGAATGTATAATGTTATACTGTGTCATTTAAATAATGAACTTCCGCAAAATAACGCCTGATTCAATTAAAAATGAGGTTATTAAAAAACTGAAATTAATGTAATTATTTTAGGATCTTCAGGCAAGAGCGGTCTAGTGATTTAGACAGCTTTTAGGTACTTAAGTAATCGTATTAATTCACTTGTATATTAGTAAAAGGAATATTACAATGTGGGAAAGATATTAAAGTAAAGCATTTATTTGTGGAACGAAGGTAGAATGCGGAACGGAAACTGCTCTCGCTTGGCCAGTTCTGTTCTGCCCTGACGATGAACTTCGCTATCTCCAGAGACTGCCAGATTTTGAAGAAACTTTCATAGAATCCTCAATAATTGTACCTCGGGCGAGGAGTGTTTACAACTTGTTGTATTGTGCTTAGTACATTGTATTTGCTAATAATTAAATAATAAATTAATATTAAATATAAACAAAAGCATTTTTTTAATGGAAGCCATATTATGATAAAACTCAGGTAATAATAATATGCAGAACAATTTACACATATTGCTCTGGTCTCAAACTAAGATCTAGGCTTATACTGTTGTACCAGAAGCAACTATTTAATACATATTATTTGTTATAAACACTCAGACCATAACCCACTGTACATAAAAAAACGTACTAATATTTTTTGCTATGGGTGGGAATCGAACCCACGACCTCCGGATACAACACCAAAGGCGCAACCACTAGTCTACGGGGCCTGGCATCAAATATTTCGAAAGCTATTGATAATGTTTTACTTGAAATTTGTAATGGTCATAATACGTTAACCTACATAAATTGAAAATGATAAAAATAATATTTATAGTTTCACGTGAGAAGGTTCTACTTCTATAAAGTATTTTCCTCATTGTAACGTAACTTTTTACCTCACCAGAAAATAAAATAAATAAATTGTACATGACAAGCAAAATCATTGCTTTAACACCTTTTAGATATAGTACAAGCTTTGCTTAATTAATTTAAAATAAAAAGGAGTATGTAGAGTTTGAAATAGCGCTCATGTAATCGAATCCGATTCAAAAAGAAATACAAAGAAAAGTAATACTTGGAAAAAGAATCTAAGATTCACTCGCTAGTAGTCAGTCACCACTCAGGCATCAAAATTACTCGTAAGACCACAGAAAATTTACTTATTTGTGTTGCTTTTGCAATTCTGCTGAACAAACAAGTGACTACAGCCTGGTACATTATTGTATTTCAACCGTACTATATCTATACCTTCCTTCTTAGAGACGACAAACAACCGAATATATTTTCTCTGCCGTCAAAAACAAGACTCATAATATAAATTATGTTATTCTTTTCTTGTGGAATGTCTTTTTATTTTGTTGTTTCTCTCTTCTCGAAAATAGTTTTCTCTTTGTGTTAATATTTTATTTATATTAGACTGTCGTATCCAATATTGGAATTCTCCACAGAACAATTTATTTTTTGTAATACCGAATAACATTTTTCAAGAAATATCGTTTACTGAATAAAATTATAGTAATACAGTTTGTGGAATGATCGAACATTGCGATATTTGAAAGAGTCGTAATAAAAACAAAACAAATATTTAATAAAATTGTCGTAGTCCGGAGGTAAGTTCGATTACCACTTTAAGCAAACAATATGGGTATACGTATGTCTGTACAATTTGGTTTGGTCTGGGTGTTTATAAAATGTAATACGTAGTAGTATCGCGCTTTTTACTTATAATTTTTTCGTTTACACATTGATTTTACTCATTGTTTTTGACTCTTAACATAGTGAATGAGGCTTTACCACAAAATAAAAACGTGTTCTTATATAAATAATACAGTTACTAATATCGTAATTATAGATAATAATTTATTAGTTTAAATTTGGAAGCAACTTAGTATTCGTGTGAAACCGGAACTTCCCCTCATAACAAACAGGTGTTTAGGGTAAATATTTTGTTTGGGGAAGTTATATTCATACGTTAGAGGGTTTTAATTACATAAGGTACGTATTATAATTTTGTTATGATCTAACCTACTAACTGTTAAAGTAATAAAACAATAAGCAATATTTAAGAAAATATTTATTTTATTCTTTTTACATGAGTAATAGACCATAATAAATTAAACACTATTTAGTTAAAACTTTGATTAAATACTGATATTTCAAAAAAATTGACACGGATGAGACTTTCTTCGGAAAAAAAGAAATGAAAAATGCTAGAGGAGGCTTTCATCGAAGGACGCACTGATAATTTGTTGTTTGTATTGCCAATTTTTGCAATTTTGGCAATTACAATTTTGTATTGTAATTGCCAATGTTGAATTTTTGTTATATATTTTATCGGTAAATAAAGGCTTAATAATAATATTTAAAGAAATAGCTACTTATATAGTTTTAACAACTCAATAACATCTAAAGTACACTTTACACTTTAGGTGAGAGGAAGGTCTCTATAAATTTGTTAGGCCGAACTGTCCGGTCTCGTTAAATACAGATGTAAAAACCGTCAAGAGACCTAGTCATGTTTTGGTTTTAGACTATGGGTTCACCGTTTTTTAAAAGACTAGTACTATTTATTTCTTGTCGCGATCGTAGTCTCCTTTCAGGGTACGGCTACGAAACGGGCGGTTGAATTAACGATAAGGCAGCGAAGATATTAAAATATACTCGTAATGCAATTGGTCCCGGTCGACGCACATTTCGTAATCGCATCATTTAGCCAACAGAGCGATCAATGTTGTTTTACAATAATTATGAATGGACCCTGTTCATGGATTTTGACAAGTCAATTGAACCATCTAACCACTTGGTCTACTTTGGTTTACTGGTCACACTTTTTACGTAGTGGCCTAGTTGGTTAGACCTTGGACTTAAAAATACCCGTGAAGATATATATATATTAGAACTTTTTTTGACCAAGAATAATATATATTATTATTAATAATATATAATAATATGTAGGACAAATTACACATATTGCTCTGGTCACAAACTAAGCTTTAGGCTTGTACTATGTGTACCAGAAGCAACGAAATAATACATATTATATTTTATAAACACCCAGACCATGACAAACTGTACAGAAAAAACGTACTAATATTTTTTGCCATGGGTGGGAATCGAACCCACGACCTCCGGATACAACGCCAAAGGCGCAACCACTAGTCTACGGAGGCTGTCAATATAATATATATAATAATATTATTATTATTATTAAAGACTTTTTGTTATGGGTAGGAATCGAACTCACGACCTCCGGATACAACTGTCAAGATATAAATGTCTGTCAAGAACTTACGTGAAATCAATAATGTTGTTTTTTTTTGACATTCGGTTAATCTTCTTTTTTTTATATGTAGAACAATTTACACATATTGCACAAACTAAGCTCTAGGCTTATACTATGTGTACCAGATACAATCATATAATCGAAATTATATTTTATAAACACTCAGACCATGAAAAAGAGTACAGAAAAACTTACTTTTTTTATGCCTTGGGTGGGAATCGAACCCATGCCCTCCGGATACAAAGCCAAAGGCGCTACTAATAGACTACGGAGGCGGTCAAATTATTATTACTTATTAGCTTATTTAGGTTTTAGTTTGTCCTTAACGTTTTTAGTCTTAAATACCTATTATATAAATGAGAGCTAGATGAATACATACATACATACATATCTTCACGGGTGCCTTACGGCGCCCGAGACCGCCTAGGCGGCCCCAGGGTACCCAGCGGAGGAGTTTTAATCCCACCTCGTCGTAGCCGATGGTATGAGTCTACACCAAACAAGTGGCTAGCTCGTCGCGATGTTTTGAATAGACTCAATAACCCATCTATAAACAGGTTTACAAGTTGGTATTGTGAAACCGGGACCGACAGCTTAACGTGCTCTCCGAGGCACTATAGTGGTGTTGTCAAACAAATGTACATAATTTTTTTAATTAAAAACTCATTGGTACACACCGGGATTCGAACCAGGGACCTAAGTCTTTTTAAGTCCAAGATCTAACCAACTCGGTCACCACGTATATTAGGTATATTAGCTATTATTAGGATATTATGGTAAAATTTATAGACAAAGCATTATTACTTTACGACCGGTCCTACACCGCCTCCCTAAAATAGCCTGAAATTCACTAAATCTTAAATTACATTTTACTTCAGGAGAAACTTCGCTAATTAATTTCGGTGAAATATTATTAGTTTACGAGTTATTGTTTCTATAAAACATTATGGGCAATCATGACAAGTGACTTGTAGTGACGTCCAACACCCGCCCTCAAAACTGTTATTTACGATGTCGTTAACTTGTAAATGTCACAATAAATTGTCTCGATTATGATCGCTTGAAAACTGCCCAAAAACCGGTACATGTGTACGTTCACACGATTTTGTTTTATTCTTTTGTTGGGCTTTGGTTTTCGTGTCATAAACCTATTAAATGGGCTATTGGTTTTTCCTAAACCTTAGGTAAACGTTTACGCAAATAAATCAGTACTATAATCCCAACTGTATTATTTACAAGGTTTATTGTCTATTTTTATAAATGTGACATGCACCCGTGATGATTGTATATGTACAATCATCACGGGTGCCTTACTGCGCCCGAGACCGCCTAGACGGCCCCAGGGTACCCAGCGGAGGGTTTATAATCACACCTCGTCGTAGCCGATGGTATGAGTCTACACCGAACAAGTGGCTAGCTCGTCGCGAATTTTATATTTATTTAAAAATAATATTTGATAAATTAAGTAGAAAGAAAGGCGGCTCAATACCATTGAAATAAAGAAACAGAAATATTCATTATTACATTATCCAGCCCTAAAGACAAAACCAGCCGCGCCCATACTATTATATCTTCTATCGTTTTCCTATTATTTATTAATGTTCAAATTATACATTTCACGCAAGAACCATTTTATTGAACCAATATATCAAGAAGAAATATGTTTGTGTAACTATATGTTACATTTTTATAGTGTTTTATAGCAAGGTTACTAAGGTACTGTCGAATATAAATTATGGTTGAGACATATTTATTTATTTATTCATACACGTGGATACTCTATGCCCTAGTTTCATAATCGGTAAATCAAGGAACTTACTTTTGTACGAATGTCAAGAATAATAGTTAGTAAATGCTAAAAAAGCATATACAGTCCCTGGCCATATATTATTAGACACTCTGCAATTTTTTTTTTTTGCATAACTCCATAGGTACAATATAATAAAATTTATAACGTTTATTTAGTACACAAATTATATTATTGAATTTTATATATATGTTTGCTAAGTGATATAAAGTTATTATCTTAGTCTACTGGAAGGTATCCATCAGAGGCCCTGAGTTTTTTTTTACGTTACTATGTCCTTAATCGATAAATCTACACCAATAGGATCTTTTTATTTTGTTGGACTATCAAAATAAGCTTATCTGATTGGTGGAAAAATTAACGCAGTAGTATAGTTAACTGGATAGTAAACGTTACAAAATTCACACTAAGGCCTCTGATATTTTTGAATACACTAAGTGTTAAGGACTATATTCTATTCTATAAGTAACAATTTAATATCACATAGAAAAATTCAATAATACAAAAAAAACTTAAGCATCCTAAATAAATGTTATAAATTTTACGAATAATCGCAATAATAATATTCAAAGCATAATTATTAGAAATAATATAATAAATGCACAGTGCGTCTAAGAATATGGCCAGGGACGGTATAGTATTGCTTGGAACTGCTATACAATAAATATAAATAAAATTATAATTTTACTGTTTAAAGCAATGTTTTAGATTAAGCAACGACTAATAGGTAATTCTGCTCTAACTAGATAGTTAATAATAAAAATTTAAAGGGTATTTGATTGCGAATAAGTTTTATTAAATTTATTTATTTAATGTTTGGTGCACCAGCAGATCCTAGTCCATTACAAGTTAATTTACGTGCGTTAAAACAAATTTCTAGGCTAGGATCCAATTCAGTGCACACAACATGCTAAGCTACATTATTTCCTACAGATTTACACAATTCAAAGTAAAATACAGAACTTAATTAATAATAATAAAAATTAGGATTAAATTAATAATAACAAATTAAATTTACAATAAAAATTAAATTAATAATAATAAGCATTATGAATACTATGCTTTAAAAATAATAACAATAATAATACAAAGAATGAAATTAATTAAAAATTACACATATTAAAAAACACAATTAATTACAAAGACATTCAACCAATTAAATTAAAAAGCCATATTATTCTAAATACGGCTGAGGACATCCGGTGTAATGGACCTTTTAAAATGAGCAAAACTACTGTCAAATATATCAATCTCTACATCCCGCAACCCGACTATATCATTATAGGTACGACACATCCTTACCAACGGATTGTAGAAGGATGTGTTGTTAGTGTAAGTTTGAAGGGAGAATGTATTAGGATTTCTGGCTTTATAGCGAGTATTGATACTAATGGACGACAGCAATAAGCCCGAGTCAATGACGGAGTGCAAGATTTTGTGCAGGCACAAAAGGTCATATCGTATACGACGACGTTTAAGAGAAAGGACCCCAAATTTATTTAACCTAGAAGAGTAATCAACCAGCGAACGTCCATACCCACATCTATAAGAGAGTGCTCTGAGGCATCTACCCTGAACGCCGTCAATCCTGTCTGAGTGTACCGTGTAATATGGAGCCCAGATAGGGCAGCAATACTCCAACACACTACGCACAAGGCTGTTGAAAAGGAGTATTACCGAGTTTGGATTCCTGAATTCCTTGGTTGATCTCAAAACAAATCCCAGCAGTTGATTCGATCTATCAACAATATTATTATATTGCTGTCGAAAAGTGAGACCATCGTCAAATAAGACTCCCAGGTCTTTTACAACAGCACTACGATTCAATATTTTATCATTAATAGAATATCCGTAGTGGATCTTGTTTCTTTTACCGGAAAACGACACCACGTGACACTTGTCGGCATTCAGTGACATTTTGTTTTGTGAGCACCACTCCACGACGGCTTGGAGATCTCGCTGAAGAAGCAAACAATCCTCTGTTGACCTTATCATTTTAAAAATCTTTAAATCATCCGCATAGAGAAGACACGGGCAGGCAAGGCGATCCACAAGGTCATTAATGAATACCACGAATAACAAAGGACCAAGGTGGGATCCTTGAGGTACCCCAGACAGTATAGAAACTGGGTTGGAATAGTGCCCTCGAAGTGCCACAATTTGACTCCGATTATCCAAGTAGGATTCAAGCCACCTCAATAGAACTCCATGTATTCCCATAGAAGAAAGTTTCATGCAAAGAAGTTGATGATTGACTCTGTCAAATGCCTTACTAAAATCGGTATATAATGCATCAGCTTGGCAACGACTGGCAAACGCACTACACAGATAACTTTTGTACTCCAGCAGATTACTAAGCGTAGATTTACCCTTAACAAATCCATGCTGTCTATCAGATAAAAACCTTTTAAAGTAATTATATAGGGGCACATAGACTAAGGATTCAAAAAGTTTTGCCACACCAGATAAAATGCTAATAGGCCTATAATTTTCACATTTTGACCTGTCACCAGCTTTAAAAATTGGGACGATATGTGCCCTTTTCCATATTGTAGGAAATACCCCAGACATTAGTGACCTGTTAAATAAAATATGCAAGGGAGTGCAAAGTTCCTCCGCACACATCTTAATAAACAAAGTTGGCATTCCATCTGGACCAGCCCCCTTACCCGTATCAAGCTTTTTTAGCTTACGAATGATGTCATTTCTTTCGACAGCAATTGTTGAAAAAGAATCACCACTAACGCCATAGATGCCGCCAATACACAAACTAGAAGCAGCTGCAGGTGATGAAGACCCCACGAATACAGACCCAAAACAGTCTGAGAATAATTGGCAAATTAAGGCACCGTCAGATGCTGTGACACCATTGAGTGTTATGAAATTGGGAATTGTAGATGATCCTCTTCTGCTTTTAACGAATTTCCAAAACGCCTTTGTATTCTCTCGCATAGATACCTCAATTGACAATACATAACTCCTGTAACAGCTGGTTGTAAGCTTCTTGCTTCTCGTTCTGAGAAGGGCATACGTGTCGTAATCTCTGGGGTTACCAAACCTTTTAAAACGTTTGTGGTACTTGTTTTGCTCCTTTAAACAGCGCATAAGAACTCGACTATACCAAATTGGATGTCTGTGTAATTTACTCGTAGTTAAAGGTGTATATTTGCGAATAATGTCAAAGGTCACATCGTAAAAGTTTCTTACACAGACGTTTATGTCATCATCAGACAGTAAGTTCAGCCAATCCACTTCGCTTAATGCCCGTTTAATGTCATCGTAATTACTTTTATAAAAATTAAGTCGCCTACTATTGTCAGAGGCCAAGGGCTTAGATGACAATAATACAGGAAAAGAAATACAACATTATAATTAACATACAAATAATAGTGTAATAAAATTTACACATATTGCTTTAGCCACAAACTAAGCTCTAGGCTTGTACCAGAAACAACGATATAAATACATACCTGTTATATTTTATAAACACCCAGACCATGACAAACTCTACAAAAAAAAAAACGTACTAATTTTTTTTTTTCACAAATTATAATGTACAAGTTATATAAATCATTTATTTCTCATAAAAGCCTAATTATATATTACAGTAGTTGTGAAGAACCACAGTTTCACGTGAACCTGGCGAAAGACCTGCATCTTAGTTCTCCCTGTTTCAATAGCTAAGTAGGCATTACCTAATTAATTGCTACCCCTCTTACTTTGTACATTATACAGTCCTTGTTTCATCTTATTCACTACATTTCCGGAATTTATACTATAAAAAAACATACACGGGTGCCTTACGGCGCTTGAGACCGCCTAGACGTCCCCAGGGTACCCAGCGGAGGGGTTTTAATCCCACCTCGTCGTAGCCGATGGTATGAGTCTACACCGAACAAGTGGCTAGCTCGTCGCGATGTTTTGAATAGACTCAATAACCCATCTATAAACAGTTTTACAAGTTGGTATAGTGATATCGGGACCGACAGCTTAACGTGCTCTCCGAGGCACTATAGTGGTGTTGTCAAACAAATGTACATATTATTTTTAATTAATAATTCATTAGTACACATTTAACCAGGGACCTAAATGTATTTTATAAAAAAACATGATTGTTAAAAAAAATGCTACATATTTTTAGAATTTTCTTATAAAGGTATTGTATTACAAATAAATTGTTAAGATTTAATTTGGTTGAAATGAAATTCCGGAGACACGAGCACGGACCGGGAAATATATCTATTGCGCCATTCATCTCTTGCGGGTGGAGTCACGTCTGTGATTTTATTGCCTGCTCTTAAGTTTTGGTACAAATTTCTCTTTGTAAACAGCAATGTAGGCTTTGTATTTATTTTGTCGAGACGTAAAACTTTTACGATTTAATTTATTATTTGCTTGGCACTTACCTGTTCAGTAGCATCACGATCTATTGCAGGTCATCGCAATGTTAATATTGCGATGATTTATATATCATTTTAGATTTGAGTTATTACTCAATGCGTTACTTTGCTAATTTTTTTTTTTTAATTATAATGTTTATGTTCCTAATTAACTATAATCAGAAGAAAAACTCGAGACTGAGATTGTCTAATCTGAAACTGCTCGCTCCACCACTAAATATTACTGTGTTGGCCAAAAGTACTTCCTGCAAAAGTCACCATGTATAAATATAACACATCGACAGCCTCCGTAGACTAGTGGTTGGCGCCTTTGGCGTTGTATCCGAAGTTCGTGAGTTCGATTTCCACTTATATTAGTACGTTTTTTCTATACTGTTTGTCATGGTCTGTGTGTTTATAAAATATAATATGTATTATATCGTTGCTTCTGGTACACATAGTACAAGCCTAGAGCTTAGTTTGTGACCAGAGCAATATGTGTAATTTGTCATACATATTATTATTATTATTACTTAAACATAACTATAAAATACTCAAGTTCTATTAATTTACTTACCCGGTTAGTTTTATGCTAACAAATCTTTCCAATTTCCTTTATCTTTGTTCTCAATCAGTTCTTTAGCACACAATTAACCCTGATGGGGTTTTTACCACCGTCATGCTTGATCAGCGGATTGTGGTGAGGGAAGCCGCTAATTGGTTTCAGGGGGATTCGCAACACTTCACGTTTTGTTTGCCTAAATTAGAAAGTTGAATGGCGAGGCAACAATTTAAAAATTGATTTATACAGGCACTAACAAAAACCCTATATATAGCGCTCCATAACTTCAATATGAACAACTTTCACCACAACTTTTCCAAATGAAAAAACATATTGCCTTCTTCATACAAACTAGTAATAATAAATTGACCATTTTGTATGAAGAAGCCATTATTAGAAGCCAAGAATTTTCATTTTCGACACATGGATCAATGGTAAAAGTTTTTTAATTTGATCATTAGAGCCTTATATTAGCCCAAAGTACAACCTTTTAAATTCACCTGTATATTTAAGCCACGTCGAGCACTGAAATAATATTTAAAACTGCTGTTATTTTATCTCTGAAATAGTTGGTTATAGTGAAAGTTGTGTGTTTTTATATGTAGAATATTTTATATCTATAGAATATTTAATAGCTGTTATATCTAAGGATTGTAAACCTGGTAATTTTATTATTTTTTATATTCGTAATATTAAATATACAATTTGTAATTATGGAATTAAATAAAAAATGGAATTAATAAATGGAAATAATGATTCTAAACGGACTATTAATATAATAATTGTAATTAAAATGGGTAATTATTCAAATAATTGGTGGTTGTCATGACACTGTAAACTTTTAATCAAGGGCCTGAACAACTTATTTTATTATTTACATAGTATAAATAAAGTCGCTATTTGGAGCTGCTTGTTTATGCGCTTAGACCTTTTTAACTACGTGATAGAATTTAATGCGGTATATGCCATCATTTAAGGCTGATTTTTTAATCGTCAAATAAAGTTATTCGACAGTTAACTTGTATGAAGAACTGTAAATGTTTGTCGTTCTCCACACAAGTTATCTGATGATTAACTTTATCTGACGATTAAAAAATCAGCCCTTAGACTAATTTAGAGAATTTCCCTCGCAGGTTTGTGTATAGCCTAATCAACCAAAAATTTTGACCATATATCGAATAAAATTTACTTAAGTCAGTGCTTTGGATCGTGCGAAGTCAGTTATAAAATAGGAATATAGAATATGACTGACAGGTTTAGCAAGAGGCCTATGTGTGTACAAATTAGACTGAAAGGATCTTAATATAATAATGTTGATGTAATATTTACTTTATTTAAAATTCTTCTGCTAATATTCAAACGACGTCTACATGTTTCGCTTCTCCACGAAGCATTTTAAGGACTGAATTTTATATATGATGGCCGAAATAAGTTGAGTATAGCGGAATTTATAACATTGATTTGTTCATTGATTATACTGCAGTCTGTTGAATTTGCAGTAAAGTAAATATTACATCAACATTATTATATTAAATAATGGAATTTCTCAAAATAACGCCTGATTCAATCAATTATATGAAAGGAGCTTATTATGTTGATTATTTATTTAAAAAAAAAACTTTAAAATTGTAAAACAGCTTAGGCGAGCTTAATACTTTAATTATAATACATGTAAATATTACCTACTTAATTAAAGTTATGTTATCATTTACCAAAAATTACTAATTAATCCAGCATAACGCCCAATAATAATTAAGTTTAAACATAATACTAGTGTTTGTTTAATTACAGAATGTAGTGTACGTGATACATATCCATGAATGGAATCATTTATTACCGATATTGTTCTATCTGTCAGGCCCCTATCAGCTTCCGGCCTTCTATTATAGGCTATTTCCATAAATTTCAGTTTGATGCCCATGTTCATATTATTTGATAGGCATTCAGAATTCTATTCATTATTTTCTAAAGAGCCTGTTGAGCCTTTTTGTTTGCTATTGGTTTTACTCGTCTTTGTGTTCATTAATTTAATTTCAATCTATTATAATAGGTCTATTGTTAATTTAAGTTTATAGTAGGTATAAATCTTTGCCCGAAAATTTTCTTGTTAATTTTTGTTGCTGACAACGTTAGCCCTATCGCGCGATTTAGAACAGAATTAAGTTTCCTTCTAAGCGAACGATTTAGTATGAAATAACTTATTAAGGCATGCGAAACCGCCACTGCGAGACTTTTACATAAAATGTGAACGGAATATAGCGCGATAAATTTCACTACCAATAGCTTCTACTATATAGTGCGAGTTTGAACAGTGCTTTAGGTTATCCCGAATATATTATATATATATATATATATCTGTATATAAGTTAATCACAGTGTGATATTTTCTTCGACCTACACATTCAATTTAGCTCGCTACCAAATTTTATATAAATCAGTTCGTTATTCAGCTGTGAAAAGACCACAAAAAAAGAGTCAGACTCACTTTATATTAATAAAACAAATAATCATAATATTTTATTTAAAATTACTAGAACCTCGGAGTGATGTGAAAAAATAAATGTATGTTTTTTAACTAAAAAAAATACTATCAGCACTTTTTTTTTATGATAATACATTTGGTTGATTTTTTCGACTTCGTATAGACTCATTTATTTGTATTTTTAGTAGGTACATACAAAAATATTCCAAAATAATTTTAAATTTAACATTTTATTGTCTAAAACTCTATTTGACAATTTGGCTATTTGACTCCTTTTTGAAACCCGTTTTATATGATTCTCCATTACATAATAATCACACTACATTGATATTTCCGGGATGACTACTCTATTATTAATAAAAATCAAAGTTAAAGTTTGAATTTCCACAATGGCGCTAAAAATGCTGTTTTGCAATCTATGTCAAGTGTGACGTCACACGCAAGTAAACAAACAAGCACAGATTAATTAATCTCCTATATATTATACTTTATTCTATTTCATCCACATGTATAATAATAATTCATTTATTTCTCACAAAAAAAAAACTTATTGATAATTCACAACATCATTTAAAACAAAGTTTGTGAGACTGGAGCCTGAATTAGGCACAAAGCCTGTGTCTCAGCTCTCCAGGATAACCTTATTAACAATTTATACTGATTATCAGAAAAAACAATTTATTACTTATTACAAACAATTACAAATAATTATAAGTACATTACAGATGTGTATTTACATTGTAACTAACATACATAACATTAAAATGGTAAAATAGATAAAAGACAAAATAAAAAAAATATAAATTATAGCCATGTTCGTGAGTATGTGTGTGTGTATGTGTGTGTGTATGTGTGTGTGCATATGTGTGTGCATGTTGTAAGAGCGTGTGTGCTTAATTGTGGTAGAATGTGTGTAGCAATGTTAGGGTATGAGAGAAAATGTACGAAATTCGTATGTATGTATTTAAGTTTAGATGTATATATATATAATCTGTGTATTGTTTTATTTACTTGCTTGTGACGTCACTAGTCAATCAACCAATCAAAGATGTTTTTGTTTTAAATAAAAGTGTAAGAAATATTCAATTTAATTTCGTGTAATCTACAAAGGATTTATATAATTCAGTTTAAAATAAAGTGAAATATGATTTTTTACGCCATTGTCTGATAGGATGACCACAATTTATAGTATATTTTTAATGTAGTCAAATAGCCTATTGTCGATAAATCTACCGTATATCATTTAAATGTTTCATAATAACAATATTTCAATCAAGTTTCTAGTATTTGCCAAAACAATCCTTCGGCATTATGTTAACGTACAACTTACTACCAAATGAAGTGGAAAGCAAACCCTATACATTTCCCCGAAGTGAGTCGAGCTAACAATACAGCTTCAAATCTGTTTTCTCTCAATGATTTGTCTCCAGAACAGGCCAAATCTTGGCTGGAACGCTGCCAAATGCCAGCCTTAAATTCCAGACGATATCTGCCACGATTTTGTTTTGAAAACACTTCTCAAATATTTAATATTTTTATTGGTTTGTACTATACCTTTGAAATTAAGACTTTGTTACTGTCTATAGGTAATGTATATATCATTATGGTAAACATGTTTTTAACAAAAGTAGTTTATTTTATTCCCTAAAGTCGAATTTACCCACACTACACCAGAATGTGTTTAAGTTATTTAAATATTATTTTAATAAATAAGTAAACATAAATATCTTAGGTATAGATATATTTGAAACGTGGTAATGCCGTCAACGTATTCGTTAATCTACTACGCATACATGATACAACTAGAGATTTTAGCTATTCATTTATTAATTGAAAATCTTTATTACCCAAGGCGGTTTATCAATCAAATCTATTAAAAATAGTTTTTTGTTTTCATTAGTCATGCTTTGATGTGATCCATTTAATTTGTTTCTTATTTTATTTTGTTGTACAATTGCATTATTGATTGTTGAAACTGACGAAGATTTTGAGGGTACGCGTCTAACCCTGGACGATGGACTAAATACAGGTAATGTTATAATAATAATATGTAGGACATTATGAACATATTACTCGGGCCACAAACTAAGCTCTAGGCTTGTACTAGGTGTAGGTACCAGAAACAATGGTTCTGCACCCTAAGCATATTTCACTCTCTCAAAGGTTAGCTGGTAGAAAATGCCTAAGGCAATCGCCTATGTACAATTTTGTGCATTAAAGAATTTTAAATAAAATAAATAAATTATACTACTTACTTATTACATTTTATAAAAACACATAACACGACAAACTGTTCAAAAAAACGTGCTAATATTTTTTTGCCAATGATGGGAATCGAACCCACGACCTCCGGATACACTAGTCTACGGAGGCGGTCGTGATGGTTAAAACTGACGGATATTTTAGAGCCTGGGATAGCCCACCTTGGACGATGCACTGAACCCAGGTAACGTAGAAATTAATCAAATTAATTCAGCCCCGGCTTCTCCCACATCAAAATATATATATATATATGAGAAAAAAAAATACCCTATTGGGTATATTTATTTTTGAAGCCTATATGTGCACATGTACGAAACGAGAAATCAAAAAGGTTTATTACTAACAAAATATTAATAACATACTTTATATGGTGGTATACAAATAAAAAAGTTATAATTACAATTTTAAATGACATTCATGAAATTTTTCCGACCGAAATATATCGTGACTAAAAGGTAATTGTGTATATTTAACAATTTATCGATGGAATGGAGCAAGCCTTCATCACGAGAGCCTTGCATGTCGAGGTTTCTACTAGGGGTTTCGATTAAAAAATTAAATAGCTTAATTTAACTGTAATTTTAAATATTATTTCGCGTCTATATGTAAATTAGGTACATGTTAACACGAAGTAAATGACATTTATATGCCTTCGTATCCAAATGGTACACTGGAATGAAATTAAACTTGCAAGGTAGGTTTATAATAGTTTATTTTCAAATTGTTATTTTTTATTTCAATTATTTTAACCAAATTCATTTTTGCGCTCTGGTGAAAATATTCTACTACTTTAATGTTTGAATTGGTGGTACTTTTTATTACCACTTGTTCAACTGAGTAATATATTATATGCAATTGATTTGTTATTTATTTTTCCACTACGAAAAATCTTTGAATCCACCTGATGATAAGCTTAGCTACAAAGTCCAGGAATGGGGTTGATCACCACAACATTGTTGTTTAACAATACTGAGCGCTCCACTATGCCGGCTAAAGGATGCAGTTATGAAATAGGCGACGACAAAGACGTATTTGCAATACGATTACATTTTAGTATCGTCAAATCGATCGCGAGGAAACTGACAGCAGACCACCTAGAAATAAAAAAAATCTCCTATAATACCTACCTTTTCAAAAAAAAAATCTGAAAATCAAACAAATATTATCAAAGGTAATAAAATCATCTAGTTTAATAATAAATGCATTGTTTTTCATTACCAAGAAAAATATTTAGCACAATAAGGTTCTATTGTAGACAAGAAATTATTGCATTTTATTTCATTAAGAAAATTTTCAAATAAGTATATCATTCTTTACACGAACAATACTTCTATTCAACGTAATATTTTTTGTCATTCGAAAAAGGAATAATAATAAAAAATAATGTTAGTGCTTTTGTCGTTTCATGAAAACAAGTCTGGGAAAGGTCATATTTTATTAAGCTCATTCCAAAGAGGCGGACTGGGGCGACATTATTTCGATCGCGTGATTTATTCTGTACTACTAAGTACTTTGTACCTACTAGCTAGTGTAATAAAATTTGTCATTTTGTTTTTATTTTATGTACCAGAAAATATAGTAAATATTATTTATTTATTATTGTTAAACTTATATTATTGTTTATGTAGGTATAGTATTATACCTACATAAATAAATATTGAGGCCTTGAAGAAAATTATAACTAAAGTGCAGTTTTTGTCTCTTTTTTTAGCAACAAAAATGAATTTGCGTAAAAGAAATAAAACCTATTTTAACTAAAGCGTTCTTGATTCAATATTGGAGTTTAAATGAATAAGATAAGTAGATTATTATTTATAAACTTAATTTTAGAAATTTAGTACAAACGCAGACTTAATGCCGATAGGCATTCTCTACCATTCAAACCTTTGTAAATGGTATGTAACTAAGTACTTTCGTCACGTTGATTTAGACAAGGTTCCACAGCGAGCCAGCAATTTATCCAGCTCCTTGTCCCTATGTATTAATACCGTATAGTTATTATTAGAAACAATTTTATTTTATTCTTTACTAGTTTTGCCCGCAGCTTCGCACGCATTAATTTTTTTTTTTAAATTAGGTACTTAAGTAGTTTTAAGTTTACCTTTCAAATCATTGAAGTAGCCGAAAAGATCAAATATTTATACTGGGTGTTTTTTTCTTACAGTGGATTCGAAAAATGCGATAGGCCTCTTATTCGGTATAGAATAAATCAATAAATAGACTCGTCTGAGTCTATTTATTGATTTATTCTATCGGCTTCTGTTGGCTGGATGGCCTAAGACCGTCAAGGTAGTTAGGTAGAAGCCAGTAATTACGATTTACCACTTTCATCCATTATCCAGACCTATTTTACAAGACATTAATCCATCGTTTTGACGTTAAAGCAATATTAAAATAGACTCATAATGAAAATTCATCTTCGTCGCCGCCTATTTAGTAACCGCATCATTTAGCCGACATAGTCGCGAGTGATGAATATTGTTAAACAATGATTTGTTGATCGACCCTGACGTATGGACTTTGTAGGTCTAACTATATATGTATACTGGCCTATCGCATATGTATACTGGGTGTTTTCCTATCCTCATTTTTCTTTATCCAGGGAAAAAAGTCTTAAAGTATCACTTATAGAACACATTTTTTAAATAAAAAGATAGGAATTTTTATTGGAGCACGGCATGTGACTTTGTAAGTGATGACTGATGATAAGCAGTTCTACAAAGTCCATGAATGGCATCGATCAATACATTGTTGTTTAACAATATTGATCACTCCCACTATGCCGGCTAAATGATGTAGTTTCAAAACGGGCAGAGACAATTTGTATTATCCAATCGCCCATTTCGCAACAGAACCCTAAAAGGACACTACCACCGACAAGAAATCGATGCAGTAGTCTCCTAAAAACCGGTGAACCCACAGACTATAACCGAAACATGACAAGGTTACTTGACGGTTTTTTCATCTATATGGGCATTTCTTTCTTCAAAATAAAATGTCCGTAAAATAAAATATTATATAAACGTCTATATGGTTAAAATTACTCTAAGAAATACATTTGTATTCGTATCAAGCCAATAAAATACCTTTAGGCAATCGTGAGTTTAGTATAAGTGATTTTTGTAACTTTTTTTTTTATTTTAAGGCATTTATCTTAATGTTTTTCTATGGGCAAAAGGTATAAAAAAAATACGTCTTTCATTATATCATTATACACCACAATATAAAAAGTAATCCAATGTAACAAAAAACACCCAATATAAACTGAAACTGGTATTGTAAGTTCTTAAATTAAAAACTCATTGGTTTAAACCCTTGACCAAAGTGTTTTTTAAAGTATAGGCATAGTATAAGCAACTCGGCCACAATGTATGATAAAAATAATTTTGGACATTGTAAATCTCTAACATATCCAAATATTTTTATTAAAAAAAAAAGGTTCTTGATATCCAGAACAAATTTAGCAGAATACTGTTCCAAACCAACCACCTAATGAACAATTTAGGCAAAGTGAGTGAAATACGTGTTTGTACATTAAATTTGTGGTTTGCTTTAGGGTCGGATATAACTTCGCCCTTTATTTAAAGGGACCGCAACGGTTAAACGAATCCTAATCTAGATTTATGTGCTGTATTGTGTTGTAAGATGTTTCGACAAACTTTTTTTAATATGGTTTTATGTTTTATGCCTATATAAAAAAGTGAAAAGTATCAACTAAAATGTATTTTAATCATATTTTTTTTAGAGTTGAAAATAATGTATACAAATTTCAACTTACCGTGTTCATATTTTTACTTGTATAATTGAGATTAATAAATAAATAAAACAAAAAATACATAAATTATATAATACATATTAAATATATAAATAATTATAACCTAGCCAGTCGCCATTCTGTTAGCCTTCCTAAATAGGCAAATTTTTTTTTAGTTTAATTTAATTTTATAATAGCACGATTTGTGACTGCTTAACTTTACGATATTGAGTTAATGCAGTCTATAAATACTCGTCACCGACGCTAGATTCAGTAGATATATTGCTGCGGCCATATTCTGTTTCTTTTAAAGATAACTTTAGATTGTCAAAATAACGAAATACATTTATCACCACACGAAATGCTAAAAACTGTCAAAGCAAAAGCACCTGTAACACAAAGGAATAACGTACATGCCTTTTTTTAGTTATTATTGTTGATGATTGGACAATGTCACTTATAAAGGATTTCGTTATTTTAACAAGCTTACGTTTCCGTTTTAAGAAACATAATTTGGCCGCTGTTGGACTCTACTAAGGGCCGATTCAACCAAAAGAGAACATAAGTTATACTGGGGATAGTAATGTCAAATTCCATACAAATATTTATTCGTAGACTAAATTATTAATACTCAGAATAATTATTTGTATGTGATTTGACATTACTAATCTCGGTATAAGTTATACTCACTTTTGGTCGAATCGGCCCAAAGTCGACTTTTTCAGTAACAAATACACGCATCTTGAAGAACCCGAGAGTATAGGTTAAAGGACACAATATGTCCTAAGCTATGCGCGTATTTGGTGTTGGCAATGCATTCCATTTTTTTTGTACGAAAAATAAAAGTATTGTCAATACATTGTATACTCGAAGGAATAATTCAATTGTTTTTTTATTTATTTATTTTAACAAAAAAGACACATCAACGGCGCCACAGAAATACTTCCTATAACTCTGTGAACGGCGCCGTATTGTAACTATCGTTTGATTAATATAAAAAAATATAATACTTTCTGATCTGTACGTTTGTGTCAGATGTACCTGTTTTCTGTACTTACTGTATTCTGATGTACAGAGGCTCTACCATGAGTTTGCGCATTGTAGCAACGTAACGTATGTGTATACGTATACGTGAGCAACAACCAATAGGATTGCTTTATTCAATCCTGTTACCTAAAATAAAGCGGCCCTATTGGTTGTTGCTCACGTATACGTATACAAATACGTTACGTTGCTACAATGCGCAAACGCATAGTAGAGCTTCAGATGTACCTACCTAAATATCAAATATAATTTAAAAAAAAATGCTGGTCGTTTTTCAAGACACCATAACATCAACGATTGATCTGTGTCATTATCAAAAGAAAACATTCCTTCTGTTCTTAAACCCTTAGGTCTGCAAAGATCTGATGGCAAAAGACCTGACGGTATTACTATTATACCATACAAATGTGGTCGTGCTTTGGTCTGGGATAAGACCTGCGTGGTCACACTTTTACGTTTAGTCATCTTCCAAAAGTGCGGGAGCTGCAGCAGAACAAGCAGTACAAATAAAGCGCAATAAGTATGCAGAGCTCCTGAACTCGCACATATTTTTGGCGTTTTCCGTTGAGACAATGGGTCCGTGGTCCGAGGATGCTAGCGAATTTCCGTGTGTGGGTAGAAAAATTAAAATAGCAACTGGTGATCCTCTGAGCAAGGAGTACCTGGTTCAGAGGATCAGCATTGCTATTCAACGGGGTAACGCCGCTAGTGTCCTTGGTACACTACATCCATTGTCTCATTTTCAAAATTTTAATTATAATTGTTTATAGGTTATTTTTTTAATAAAAAACCGTCATCTATTTCAAAACTTATTGAGGCCTTGAAGAACACTTTAGTTCTAGAAGGTTTTCTCCCTTTTACGCATAACCATTTTTGTTGCTAATAAAAAGAGACAAAACCTTCCATTTTCCAAGTATTTTTATGAATACCGGTGTAAATATATAATATATACACATGCAGACAAATATGCAATAGTTTAATAAATAGTTCTATACATCGTAAATGCAAATGCGATATAGTAAGATAATGCCCTGTGACGGTTTAATTGTATTTTTTTTAGGGAAAATTACACATATTGCATTGGTCACAAACTAAGCTCTAGGCTTGTACTATGTGTATCATAAACAACGATATAATTACATATTCTATTTTATAAACACCCATACCACGACAAATTGTATAGAAAAAACGTAGTTTTTTTGCCATGGGTGGGAATCGATCCCACGACTTTCGAATACAACGCCAAAGGACGCGCCAACCACTAGTCGGAGGCGGTCAAAATGGGAGGGATCAATCGACCGATTCCATTACTATCGCCCATCCAGATGAAAAAACAGTTATGTTTCGGTTTTAGTGTGTAGGTTCACCAGTTTTTAGGATCCTACTACCGATTTCTTGTCGAGGTGGTACTCTCCTGATGTTAAGCAGTATGCAATATCCATGAATGATAGCAACAAGCGGATGCATACAGGTGCACCGCTGGTTGCCATCATTATGCCGGCTTAAGATGCCTGTTCACGCTTCGTTTAAAGGACTCTAGGTTATAAGAGGAGGAAAACACGCAAGCTGGTAGAGCATTCCACATTTTAATGGTACGGAAGATGTATGAATCGCCAAAACGTTTAGTACGAGTTGGTACATCTGCCACGGTATACATATGCATTTTGCAACCAGTGCGTGTTGTCCTGTAACGGAAAGGGGAAGGGGGAATAATGTTAAATAGCTCTTCAGAGCACTGTCCATAGTATAGGCGGAAAAAAACACGCTCAACGATGCCACATCCCTGCGAAGCTGCAACGGCTCCAAGGTTTTATTGAGCTTTTTGTCTCCAATAATTCTAGTCGCTCGCTTCTGCAGGGTATCGAGAGCAGACAACAGATACTTGGCAGATCCATCCCAAAGATGCGAACAGTATTCCACACACGGTCGAATTTGAGCCTTATATAGCATTATTCTTAACCTGGGTGTGAAAAACCGACGCACCTTATTTATGATGCCAAGTTTTTTTGAAGCTGTTTTTGCAATGCTCTCGATATAATTACGGTGGTTAAGATCGGAACGTATATCTAAACCAAGGACATTGAGGCATGGCAAAAGCGATAGCTGGGTGCCCTGAAGAGAAGGAAAATGAGTAAAAGGGGATTTTTTCGCCGTCATTACACAACATTGTGTTTTGCTCGGATTGAATTGGACCTTGGTCCTCGAACCCCAAGTCGAAACCTATAGCAGAGTTTGATCCAACTCACTTATTAAAACCTTTCTGAATTCCTCTGTTTGGACGCGGCTAGGTGGACGTTGAGCAAGGTACCGACCGTGGACAGTGCTATCATCTGCATAACAATGAATGTTGCCACATGACAATAGGTCATTGATATGCAGAAGAAAAAGACAAGGAGACAACACTGATCCTTGGGGTACGCCAGCATCAATAGACTCCTAGTCGGAGGCTACGCCATCTACTAGGACCCTAATGCCACGATCAGAGAGGAAACTGGATATCCAGTTGCATAGCCGCGTCGAAATCCATAAGAAGACAGCTTGGAGAGCAAAGCCTTGTGCCAAACGCGATCAAAGGCCTTAGAAATATCTAAACCAACTGCCAAGGCCTCCCCACATTTGTCCACTGCCTCACCCCAAATATGCGTAATGAACGCGAGAAGGTCACCCGTTGATCTTGCTTGGCGGAAACCACATTGACGATCATTCAGGATAGAGTGACCTTCAAGGTATCGCATGACCTATGTATTAATGATGGTTTCCAAAACCTTGCACAGGACTGAGGTGATGGCAATGGGGCGGTAGTTATTGGGGTCGGATCGATTTCCCTTTTTGGGAATTGGTTGCACATTGGCTACTTTCCAAGCTGCAGGGACAATTCCAGAGGAATATGAAAAGCGGTAAAGTCGAGTGAGGGCGGGAGACAACTCAAGATAACAGTTCCTTAATACAACTGCAGGAATACCATCAGGACCACTGGCCTTCCGAATGTCAAGTGAACGGAGGGCCTTGCGCACATCGCATCCGAATATTAGGCATTGTGAAGCCACAGTCGGCTATAGTAGGTGGAAGCGCGCCTCCATCATTGATTCGGGAATTCGATGCAAAGAGGTTAGCTAGAAGTTGTGCTTTCTCTTTTGCAATGTAAACCAGTGATCCATCATGATTCCGCAGCGGTGGTAACGAGGAGCGACAGAAATTTGATTCCACGGATTTGGCAAGTTGCCAAAAGCTACGACTACCAGCAGGTCGAATGAGCAGTTCTTGCCCTATCCGTGAAATGTGTTCCTTTTCTGCCCGTTTAAACACCTTTTTGCAGACTTTGGAGGCCAAGTTATAGGCTGCTTTTAGGGAAGTGATGTTGGGTTCTTCACTAGAAAGACCTTGGATCCATTGTCGATACGCTAGATTTTTAGCTGCAACAGCTTTTGTGCAATCACTGTTGAACCACGGTCTACTCCTCCCCTTGCTGATAACAAACGAGTGGGGAATATAATATTCCATACCCAATAGTATCTCATCAGCAATTGAAGAAGCACACATAGATGGATCCTTATCCTTAAAGCAGCGAGGCCCCCACGGAAGTACTTGGAAGTATTCCCGAAGTCCTTCCCAATCCGCTGACGAATAGTGCCAGACTTTTCGTGATATGCTACGTCGAGGTGGCAGAGAAGCATTTGGCACAGTCGTGGCAACTAAGCAATGATCTGATCCACCCAGCGGGCTTAATACAGAAACATTGTAGTTTGTGGGCTGATTCGTCAGGATAAGGTCTAACTTTGAAGGTGCATGGTTGACCACTTCAGGTATCCGGGTGGTTTAGTCTACGAGTTGGGTCAATCCATGGGAAAGGGCAAAATTATGAGCAGATTTCCCCGCATGATCTGTTTTCAGAGAGCCGAGCCATTGTTCGTGATGGGCGTTAAAGTCTCCCAAGAAAATGATCTCTGCAGAAGGAAATCTCTCTTGAACTTTATCTGTCGCTCTACTCAGATAATCAAAAAGTTGGGTTGTCTGCAGATCTCCCTTATGGGATCTATATACGCACACGTAGATTCGGGTCTGTGTACCCTCTTCCACGAGCACCAACATAGGGGATATGGATGGGTCCTCCATATGGCGAAGACGGTAACAAGAAATATCCGAGCGAACATATAGGCATACCCCGGCCTTTGGTACGAACATTTCTTCCAATGTGTACCCAGAATAGTGCAGATATGAGGTATCAGCAGGTTGGATAATCTGTGTTTTCGTCAGAAAAAGCATCTGAGGTTTGACTGTCTCTAGGTGGTGGTGGACGGCATTTAAGTTAGCATGGATTCCTCGAATATTCGCGAAATCCATGTGAAAAAGGGGAGTAGACACCGCTGTAGATCGCTTATCCTTATGTTGTATTGTCATTTTTTTAATATGGTTGGTTTTTTTAAAGGAATAGAAGTAGGAAAGAGAAAGAGAGAGAAAGCGTGAGGTGAAACAATGCACCCGCAGGCAAACCGCCAAAAGCCAAACTCGCGCGTTGTATACTTAGAGGGATAACGCCGACATGTCGAACGGAAGGGCCCCCGTACCCTCCAATTGAATTTGAATTATATTATGTATGTTGTGTTCTAATGTATTTTTGTATCGCTGTAAATTTATAATAATAATAATTACATGCCATGCTACAATAAAATTAAAATTATAAAAAAATATTTTCACCTATTTTATAATACAAAATTAGCATCAAGATTTAAATTAGATTACCTCTTTTGCTTCCAAATAAATGTAAAAACAGCAAAATATGTAAGTAATTTCGAAGGTAGGTAAATATTTCTTTGGTCAAAAAAACAAAATTCATTAAACAAAGTTGTTATAAAAAAGAAAGATATGCTTTCCACAAAAAAAAATTGGTCAAACAAAAACAAAATTCATTACAAAAAGTTTTTATAAAAAAGAAAGAGGTTGCAGTAAAAAACCAATGACAAGTTGGCAACATTGAAATGTGTACAACACAAAAGGAGTGCTCGAATTGTAGGTGTACCCTCGCCCTAGTACTTCAAAATGACCGCTGTCCACTCTTCTATTATTAGAACGGGCGGCAATGACAAGCATGACTGAGCTCAAATTTTCACGCATTTTTTCCTCACTTTTTCTGCTATCACTGTAATTGTATTAATTTGTCGGTAGTGCTTCACATTTTGGCTATGATTATGTTAAAATAAAGTTAATTAATTAAATTTATAAAACACCAATATCTACCTATCTGCGTAAAAACTATATTTCTGATTAAAGTCTGGTGCGACTTGGTATAAAACAATAATAAATATTAAATATGTTATATTGAAATGAAAATTAAATTAGTTATGTAAATATATACATATTATATAGGTATATCTGTATAAAACCGATAATAAATATGTTTTATATGTTTGTACACCTACATATATACGTGCACCGACTCTTATCCCTTAAAGGAGTTATATTAACCGCATTACAGATGTATACTGTAAAAAAAGTAATACACGAGTACACACTATTATACGTCGAGCTACTTTAAAAACTAAACATTTCAACTAAGTAAGCGTAAAACTAAGACAATGTAGAAAACTAAACAAATAACTATCTCACTAAACAACGGAACAAGTGTAAACGTCGTGCAATGAGGTAGGAATTAGTGGTAAAGAAAGCTAATATTGGATAAAGGACGAAGTGGACGCGAAAAGAAAGAAATGGACGCAAACAAGAAGAATGGACGCGTTGTACTCTGGGAAGGAGGAGCGTTGTATGTGGACGCTGCGGAGCTGAGGTTTAGACAGACATGTAGCATACGAAGAAAATTCGGAAAATATGGGTAGTTTTTTCTAACAGAAAAATAATGCATGAATTAGAGACCGAGAATTTAAATAATATTTGTTCATGCTATATATAAGGAAAACAAAAAAGAAAAGTAAAAGAGGAAGAAGATGTCGAGAAGAATTTTTCCGATAAAATTCAGGTTATTTAATTTTTTGATAATTATAGGAACTACTATAATAATATTTACAGATAATGTCTATTTATATCATAAGCTTATTAATCTATTATAAAAAAAGATACACTATTAATTTAATAGTTTTTTTAATATATATTATCGCACAAGTTTAAAATTAAATTCAAATAAAACAAAGCATATTATTTTATACGTTTATTTAATTAAATAAGAAATATAATAGTAAAAACAATAATTCATAACAAATATTTAATTCCTAAATTAAACTGCAACTATAAATCTAAATGCAGACTCTCTAATAAACGTTTTATTGAAAACTTACGACGTTAAAACACGAAACCATTTAAAATCGTTTGAAATGGAAAGCATCTCAGGAAAACGATCGTAACTTGATTAAAACTTCGTGTTTGGTGCCATAAAAATGTAGCAATAATTGCTTCGACTACGACGTGTTGAATTAACCCATCAGCTGTTACACCCTCGCCGCTCACGTCATCTACTTCTTGACCGATAACTGGCTAAGTGGTCCAGTAAATTAGGGCCAACTCTGTTGAAGTCACGCAAGCTTTGCTATGGTCAGCCACACGAAATGATACACGTGCCTACTTAAAATAAATACAATCTTATTCCTAAGGTAATAGAATACTAATTTTGCTTAGATTAAGTAGAAGTGTTTGCAGGAAAACCTTGGAAAAAGTAAGAAATTCCAAACGTCATTGCGCTCATAGGGAAAAAATAAATACAGACTGAAAGCTTTGAATGGTGGCGAGACACGAGGGTTTTGGCAGTTAATTATTAACCTATTAAAAATGTTACTTAAGATAAGAAAGATATTTATATTTGTATTAAATAAATAAACAGTAGACAAGTAGGATTTAATGTCATCAGAGAAGTAATCTCTAAAATTTTTAACTCAATATATTTCATTAATTTTGATAAAGCAAAACATTATATTCTAGAAATTATTCTCCTTGAAGTTAAAAAAAAAACAAATTCCATTAGGACGTAATTTTTCTTCTTAAAATGAAATCGGATACTAAAACTTTAATTAAAATTACTTTCCAAAAAGTATAGTTGAAGTGCCAGACATTGCGTGCTGAAAACATTTTCAGGCAAGCGAGCCTCTCAAGTACGTGCTCACGCCCTTTTCCTTACGTACGCGTGACTTCTGGCCATATGGTTAACCCAAGTGAAGATTGTAAAGATGTTATTTATTAGACGTAACTTAGATTTTGTTTCGTTTATATTGACAGTTGGATGACCTAGTGATGAAGCAAATTTTTTTTATAATAATAATATTAAACAAATACCGAGATCATTATTTTAGTAGCTGTTGCTTGAAAATTAGTGTGCGTCTTTTTTAGTTTATTAATATTTATTATGAATTTTATATATATTTTATTTTATTTTATTTTATTTATAAAACTTTATTGGATAATACAAAGGCGGACTTAATGTCGTTGGGCATTATCTGACAGTCAAACCTTCAGGATATTAGAACATGAAGTTTAGATAGAATTATAGATATTAAAAAACTAAAAAACAAACTAATAAATTAAGCGATGTTGACTATGCCTATTACTTTGCACCCATCGTATGACTGCAGGTTTTCTGCGCTCTATAACAAATTTAAAACACGGATTTATATCAATTTAGAGTTTTAGAAATTACCTACCTACCAATTCTTGTAGTTAATAAAAAAGTGCCATAATAATTTTTATGTCATGTCAACTTTTAAAGAGAGAAAAAAATGTATTTTTAGTATACCCAACTTTGCTGCATAGAATACTTTTTTCTCTATCTGGTGTCTTTTCTATCTTTCATAGAAACAAAAAACATGGAGCTCAGATATAAAAGGTTTATATCTAAACCCTTTTAGTAAATTGAAATATAATAAACAGCATTTTACCCCCCGAAATAACAGCTGTTCAACAACAAAAAAAAATGTAGGTTTTTTTTTTGTGGTTACACATAGCTTTTTGTAATATAAAAATATGTAATTGTGTGATATGTTAAAATAAATGTAATTTAATTTAGTATATAGGTATGCTACCATCAAGTGGACACTTATATGTAAATAAAAATCTGTTAATAAAAAGGAACCAAATTCAAAATTATTATATTTTTAAAAACTGTAAATATAAAATTTGATAAAAAATGTATAAAAACCAATTTAATCGATTTTACACGCGACTTTGGTTTTACCTACCTACATGTTGTTTTCCTCTAATGTTTGATAAAATGAATATTTTTACTAAGAGATCGACTTGGATATCGAGATATATTTTGTAAACAACATCTTAACCTGTGCCCTTCACGCCACTTCTCATTTTTGATAGATAGTCAGGGACGTTCTTCAAGTTTCCAGGAAAATACAACTAATAAATTTCTTCTCAAAAAAATATTAAATAAAGTCTGGCTTGTACTGAATTTCTATAAAACTACGAGTAAAATCAGTAATTTTTAGGGTTCACTTAAGTTTTCCAATAATAATAATAATACGGTTACAAAGCTAGGCTATTGTTCGGACTAAGCTTGACTATGTGTACCATAAACAACGATATTAACATGTTTTATATTTTATAAACAGCTTTTCATGGTCTGGGACCATAAAAAGCTGTACAGAAAGCTGTAATAACTCATGTTATTTTGTCATAACTGGAAATTGAACCCATGACCACGAAGCCGGTCTAAGTAAGTAAGACTAAGGCTGAGTTGTACCAAAGTGTCTGTTAACGTAACGATTAAAATTAAAAATGGCGTCGAATGTACCAATTGTATTCGTACTGCAAAATAAAATTGTCTATCTGTTTTCATCAATTATCTTTCAAATTACTGGACTTGACTGCACTAATTTAGAGATGGAAAATAATATTATTAAAGAAAAGTAAAATAAAAATGGAACCCTCAGCGGGCGAGGTTTATACTTGTTGAGTTTTCCCAACATTTGCGCCATACCAATTTAATAACTTACATAGATTTTAAGGACGATATAAGATGATAATATACGTGGTGGCCGAGTTGGTTAGACCTTGGACTTAAAAACACTAAGGTCCCTGGTTCGAATCCCGGTGTGTACCAATGAGTTTTTAATTTAAAAATTTATGTACATTTGTTTGACAACACCACTATAGTGCCTCGGAGAGCACGTTAAGCTGTCGGTCCCGGTTTCACTATACCAACTTGTGAAACTGTTTATAGATGGGTTATTGAGTCTATTCAAAACATCGCGACGAGCTAGCCACTTGTTCGGTGTAGACTCATACCATCGGCTACGACGAGGTGGGATTAAAACCCCTCCGCTGGGTACCCTGGGGCCGTCTAGACGGTCTCGGGCGCCGTAAGGCACCCGTGAAGATATATATATATATATATATAAGATGATAAAGTTCTATATGATTTTAGTTTTATGTAGCAGCAAAACTTTTTTATATTTTTTATTCTCTTTTTATTTGTATGTCGATATAAGACTGATCCCCGTTTGAGCAATGAGCACAAAAAGCTCATTTGCGTATAGTGTGGACATTTAAAATAAATATATTAATAATAATAAATATATTACTATAATAATAAATTATTATTATTGCCGAATGGTTCGTGGGCTACAAAGTGGACCGCCTAATACTGTTTATATAATAATACGTTTTTGTTTTGAAAAAAAATCCATTTCTTACTCTATTTATTTGTTTATAATAGGCTCGTAATTTTTTTTTTTATTTTTTTATTGGAGCACGACATGTGACTTTGTATCTACCTGGTGGTGAGCAGACCTACAAAGTCCATGAATGGGGTCAATCAATAATTGTTCTTAAACAATATTGATCGCTCCCACTATGCCGGCTCAATGATGCGATTACGAAATGGGGGGCGACAATGACGAATTGCATTAGGAGTATATACTCGCTGCCTTATCGTCAATTCAACCACCCATTTCGTAACCGCACCCTGAAAGGAGACTACCACCTCGACAAGAAATCGATGCAATAGTCTCCAGAAAACCGGTGAACCCACAGACTAAAACCGAAACATGACTAGGTCACTTGACGGTTTTTGCATCTGTATGGGTGGTGGTAACGAGACCGGTCGGCCTAACGAAGTTATAGAGACCTTCCTCCTACCTAATAAATAGTTTTGGCAATCTGTTATATGTTTCGTTTTGACTAGTTTAGGCTGAGTTGAGTTGCATCAAAGTTAACTCTCTTTTATTGTAACGATTACAGTTAAAAATGCCGTCGCAAGTATCAGTTTTATTTTGAAAGTCGAATGATAGCTGGCACATTCGACGTCATTTTTAACTTTAATCGTTACATTTACTTTAACGGACACTTCGGTGGAATTTAGCCTTCGAGCGTTCAGTTAGTTATACTATACAATAGAACTAGATTACCTAAATGTACATACATGAAACGGGGATTTGATGTATCGTTTGACATAATATTAAATTCTTATGTATATTCTTAGGTGTTAACTTAACCTTTTTTTTCCTAATTAATTCGTTAAAAACTACTATATAATTATTAAAGTATTGTATCGTTTTACAGGCTTTACTTATATAGTTTATATTTAAAATAAAATATAAATTCTTAAAACAAATTGTCATTTTGAAATAATTTAGTCAGATAATATGTCACTACGAAAAAACATAAAGTATTAAAATGATTATGAAGGTATAAACACGAATTTGATTAATTTAATAAATAAAATGCTTTCCCACTGAGATATTGAACTCTACGGTCTTGTTATTTTATTTATTTAAAATTCTTTATTGCACAAAATTGTACAAGGCGAGCTTAATGCCTTAGGCATTTTCTGCCAGATAACCTTAGAGACAGTGAAAAATGCTTAGGGTGCAGAAAAAAGAAATACATATAATGTGCATAACAATACTTTAACTATTTAAAAACGGTATTATAATACACGTAATACATCAATGATGCATAACAATACTTAAACTATTTAAATACGGTATTATAATACACGTAATACATAAAAATACATACCATACCAATCAAAATTGCCACGAGGATCTGGTTTAAGTATTCAGATAATGAGTTATGAGCAAGCGTTTAAATACTCCGATGGAAGGGGCTGATCTTACAGTCAGAGGAATCAAATCCCACTGGCGAGCAGCAGACACAGTAAACAAATCTGAATATATCGTAGAGGCGGGATTTTCATGTTCTTACCTATCAGCAAATCTATTATTTGTATATATAAATATTAATAATCGATATTGAATTCCCTTCTTTGCCAATAGTGGCCTGGCAAGTTCTGCCCATTATGTGACGACGAAAGTTAATAGTTTGATATCAACCGTGGAATTTGGTTCACAATAGACCAACTTCTGATCAAAGAGCTCACGGGGTTTGTTTCGAATAGTTTCAGCCAGTTTTGGTCAGGAATCCCGACTGTAACCGGACCGCAAAACGCTAACTTTCACAATGTATGGAATGGTTTTAGATTTGTTCTCCACTAGTAAGTTAGAAGAATTTGTTTTGACTTCTGTAAATTTGTTTCGAATATCATATTTTGTGGTTTTGTTATTTATTTGTAACCGAATTTAATAAAGTTTTAAAATGATAAATGTTAAATTGTTATTTGATGTGGTTTCATTATATAATGTACACTCAAAATATTAAATATGTTTAATTTACAATTAGGTTTGTACATAGTTAGCAAAATATTAAACCAGCATTAGGTTTATAGCCGGTATTTATATACTATGTTGCTTCAGTGAGAAGAAGGTCTCTTACTAGGCTTTTATGCTTCTTTATGGTCTTTTTAGATACCATATATACACATATAAAAACCATCAAGGAACCTAACCAATGTGTCGATGTCTGGTCTGGTATTTCTTTAAGGCGCGGTAATTGATTTGATGCCGCGAGAATATTAAAGTTGACTCGTAGGCATTTTGTCTTTGTCACAACTAATTTTTTGTAACCGCGTCTTTAGCTGACATAGTGGGATGATATTAAACAACAATATGTTTAAGCAGAACTACAAAGTGTATTGTAGTTCTGCTTACCAACCAGTAGATTAAAAGTCTTATGCCATGCTCCATAAAAAAATGTAGATAGATATCGTGTGAAGTGTCAAACATAGCTCTCTATATGCAAGAATTTTATATATATGCATGTTTATAAATTATTTATCAGGATAACCTTATATTAATTTTTTAATGATAAAAATGCAATGATAAAATTCGTGAGGGGTAACTGGAACCTGGTTGGCTCAGTGGTTGAGTGCCTTGCCGCGAAAGCGAGGATCGTGGGTTCGAGTACAATATACTAGAACTAACTTTTCTTTGAGCAGTCCATATTCTAAAGATATATACATATTTTAATATACAGATGTTGATCTAGTATTTAACACTTGCTAAAATCCGCAACAAGCAGAAGTGATATATGCCCTGAATAAAATGAAATCCATTTGTGCACTCCAACAAAGATTCAATATCATTTACATACAAGTACATCTTCAACTTTTCGAAGCAGAAAAACACTCAGTAAAAATAAATGAACTCACGTGCCATATCATGAACGGTCGGTAGATAAACAGCGTTATACAAAAACTGAAGCTTCATGAATACAAACACACAAATTAGGAGTCATGCAAATATACTGCGGTCCTCAAAGAACAAACTGTGCGGCTAAAATGATGTACAATGCAAACAGACCGCTAATTTAATTGCTGTCCAGAAATTTACAGCCCCCGTGTGCCGGTGAGACACGTTTTATCATATTTTTCTCGGCATTAAGTTTTATGTTTTGTGGTAAATTACAAATTTTAATTCTGTAAGTCCAGTTATTTTTTACCGTGCGGCTTTGCATTGTAACGTATTATAAATTACCAACATTTAAGTATTAAGTAATATAGACGTCACTTTAACTTTTGTTTGATATTTTCTAATAACAATACATACATATCATCATGGGTGCCTTACGGCGAGACCGCCTAGACGGCCTCAGGGTACCCAGCGGTGGAGTTTTTAATCCCACCTCTTCGTAGCCGATGGTATGAGTCTACAACGAACAAGTAGCTAGCTCGTCGCGATGTTTTGAATAGACCCAATGACCCATCTATAAACAGTTTCACAAGTTGGTATAGTAAACCGGGACCGACAGCTTAACGTGCTCTCCGAGGCACTATAGTGGTGTTGTTAAACAAATGTACATAATTTTTTTAATTAAAAAATCATTGGTACACACCGGAATTCGAACCAGGGACCTAAGTGTTTTTTTAAGTTAGGTTTTAATAACAATAGTAACGATATTATACTAAAAGTGGACATATCAAACACATTTAATGTATAGACAGAACCGCCTTGCTGATACAAATTAGGGATAAAATACCCAACGTTTATAATTATTTGTGGCAGTGTTATTCCAAAAAAACATAATTAGTTTATAATAATAAATTGCTATATTCTTCTATTGGTTGTCAGCAAGGCGATCCCCTTGGGCCAGTTATCTTTAGTCTAGCTATTCACCCAATCATTTACAATTTACCGCGTGGTATTTGGACGAGCGACGGGACCCTACGAGGCGATGTTTGTACAGTTCTAAATGACTTAAAAACATTAATAAATAAATTTGCAGATATCGGTTTGAAATTTTTTTACTTGTTTATTTTTATATATTCCATTTTTTAACGCACATAATCGCAAGATTTACTAAATGAGTTTATTATATTAATCCGGCATCAAAATTATTTAAAAAGATTCTCTTAAGGTCTCCGGTTTTTGATGAAGCTATACCACAATGTATCGTTCGTCTGATACATACTAATATTATATGTCCTAAAAAATGCATTTAATAACAGAAATACGTCTAGTAATAATCGTCGTCTTAAAATCGTCCTGTCAATGAAAAATCAATTAATGTCAATGAAAAATCAATTAATGTCAATGAAAAATCAATTAATGTCAATGAAAAATCAATTAATATCAATGTCAAAATTTGCTCTTTTTAATTGAAAAAATATAGTTGCGCCGCGACACTAACAAACAATTTATTTAGGAAAACATTAAAAAATTTAATATTAAAAATTAAACATTAATATCCGAACGAATATTCCAAATTAACACTCATACGGCTTTTTTCATTATTAGGTATTGTCTTTTCGTTCCCAAATTTATTTATATTTTACGCAAATCTGGAAATATAAAAATATTAACAATTTTGATAGAAAACTGAGAATTTTATCAAAATTATTAAATATTAATCTTGACAAACAAATGTTTACCCAAGCCTCCTTATCAATCCGTGTAATTATTTTTAAATTAGGTCTGCTCACCACCAGTTACATACACAGTCAAGTGCTGTGCTTTAATAAAAAAATAAAAATAAAACTTCGTTAAAAATATTTAGTATTTTAGCACGTTTTATAATTTTTCTATTCATCTGCTGGCCTTATTTCTTCTACTAAAAATACGCTGATATCTCTCAATTTTTGTAAATTTAAACATTGTCCCGTTAAAGAGTAAAGCGGATGAAAGCGTGAAAACCACATTTTTAGGCGATTTGCTTAGCAATAAAATTAATGTTAAGATGACCTCTTTATCAAATCAAAAACACTTTCTACCTTTGTATTATTTTTTTACTTTTACCAAAAAAAAAAAACACATATCTATTCTATTTTCCAGAACGGAGTTGAACGCCGTCCCACCCAATCAATCCAAAAAGCTCTAATTTTCGCATGAGTTGACAGTTTCACAGAACGAACCCAAAAAGATAATAAAAACGTTTCGCTGATGACGCAGCCACCATTAATTTGTTGAATTCTCAAAGTGTTTGCCTATTTTTTATTTTCTGTTTTATTGCCTATTTTTTATTAAAGTATTTTTTGTAAAAACCATGAAAGGTATATGAACATAGGCATTGTCTAATACAAAACACTATTCAATCTATGTGCTGTAATAGGCGTGTTGAGTAAGGCGTTATACCTGCTTCTAAATTACCAATGTTTTTTTATAGGAAAATACTAATTTATTTATTCAATAAAATATATTTAATATAAAAATGCAAAATCGATAGCATAGTTCAGAAATATGGTAAATACATTATTTGATAAAAATGAGTTAAGTGAATATGAAATTTACTCTACAAATTTGGTAAGATTGAAATTTTGTAAGATAAAGTAATATAGAATTCATAATTATACATTTATAATAATTTTAATAAGGTGGATTCAAACTTTTTAATGTGTCTCTCTTAAATTAATATTTTTTACACATACCACATCTGTGCCGTCGAATGCATGAAGGAGAATAAAATAATTGTCTGAACGAGTCTATGCACACATGTTAAAAATGGTACCCCGATTAAATTCCGATTCGGAGTCCCATTGTCTAAAAACCAATGTCGCAAATAACAAAAATAATTTTAAATACTAAAAGAGGCACGAGACAAGCCTGCGGATAATATAGGGTGAAGGATTTAACACGTATACCACTGGATCAATTCTCAGCGGGAATCTGGCATAACCACTGTACCTCGGGGTAGTGGTATCTGAATCTAATAAATGATTTCCTCTTCCCACTGAAAAAAAAGCTAAAAAGTTACGTGGAGTAGCACTGAACGCGTAACACATTTTTTAAGGATTCGGGGACGTTTAAAATGTACTGGTTATTTAATGATTTGCAATTTTCTAAAAAGAGACATTATCATCGCGCTAGAGGCTACTTAATTCATTAAATATCTCCAGAAATACAGATATATAGCTCTGCTAGCATTCTTGGGACTGTTGAAAATGTATAAACGCACATCCCTAGCTTCTTTTCGTCCCGTGTGACAACCCTTGCCCAATAAGCTGTCACTTCGTTGTTAACCAAAAAACCCAAAACTGTGTCTCCGTCTCAAGCTAGCGTATACTATTATATAAGTGTGTTAAAAACAATACAGTGTAAAATATATCCTTTTAATTGTACTCCGCTCTGACAAACCTAATTCCAAAAGGAACAAACTAAGAAAATATTAAGCTTTTGTAAAATATTATGTCCATAGGTGATCTTAGTTTTGTATTTAAATCTTAATCGAACTAGGGTTGAACAATTGAAGTTAAGTTTAAAGTGTCTGAACTTAAACGCTGTCGATTGTACTTAGCCGTCATTTATCTATCTATTCTGTACACACAAACGGAAATCTGGCAGAATAAACCCTCAAACATTTTCAGCGAGCATTTGTTGCTAAATCCTACCGAATTATATCCCACAGGAATAAATTATGAACCGAGGCCATTTCCTCTCGGTGCCAGAGCTAAACTTTAATTAAGCTACAATTTTGTCCAAAATGGATTCCGGTTTCAAGCTTTTTGAAGACTAATGTGTTTTTTTTTGGCGTAAGGTCAAAGAGTGTTGTTAAGTGGTTTAAGCTATTTTGTGGGTACAAAGACTATTTGATGATGGCACCTAGTAAGTGCGAGGACACTTCTGTATAATAATAGATATAGGATTATCATAGTACAGTATATCAGTATAGTGTAATATACTAATAAAAAAAGCTGGAGAGTTGATTTGTTTCATGGAACTTGCTAATCTCTGAAACTAAAGTTACATTAAAAAAAAACGTACGTGCTTAATATTATTATAAATTTATCTTTTCTGTAAAATGGTTTGTAAATATGTTGTGGTAAGCCTATATTAATAAATAATATAAGAAATATTCTAAGACCGTCTGGACGGTATTGGGCGTCGTTAGCCACCGGTAATGGTTTTTTTTTTGGTTAATGACCTAGATATATTTGGATTTACTTGTTTACTATGTAACCTTTTAAAGGCTTTTGTGTTATATGAATAATATTCCAATATACTCCTTGAATCTATTCAAAATTCCTAGGAATAGCTGCTGCAATGATAGCGACGAATTATTTAGGCCCAAAACTTTAGACAAGGTAAAAAATTAAAACTCTCACGGGCTTTAAGTTCACAAATCGAATGAACACCCGACACCTAAACAAAGTGAAGCCTTAGAAACAGGGAGCGAATCAATGTGATAATCCCCTTCACTAATGACACCTCTTCGACCCCAGCACCCCTTATTACAACCACACTGCGGGGTCCCTATTGAGTTAGGATAGTTTTGCTCAAATAAATGTCTAATGGACTTTAAAATTTTGGACCCCTATTTGTCGTCATAAGTTTTTGTATGCATAATTTATTTTGTGAGTTGTTAAGTTATTGTGGTTACCTTTGTTTTTGAAAGTACGTAAATGAGTTTTATTTTTATTTTTATTGGAGCACGGCATGTGACTTTGTATCTACCTGCTGGTGAGCAGAGCTACAAAGTCCATGAATGGGTCAATCAATATTTGTTCTGAAACAACATTGATTGCTCGCACTATGCCGGCTAAATGATGCCATTACGAAATGGGCGGCGACAAAGACGAATTGCATTACGAGTATATTTTAATATACTCGCTGCCTTATAGTCAATTAAACCATCCATTTCGTAACCGCACCCTGAAAGGAGACCACTACATTGACAAGAAATCGATGCAGTAATCTCCTGAAAACCGGTGAACCCAAAGGCTAAAACCGAAACATGACTATGTCACTTGACGGTTTTTACATCTTTATGAGTATATAAAGTATTCGATGACCTGTGACATGAAGTTTTGTACTTGTAATACTTTATTTTAAACCTTGGTTTGCTGGTAGGTTCTTTCAGGCCCATCTAGATATTCCTTTGTATTTTTTTCACATTTAAACTCTGTAGCAGCCATCTACTTTGTCTGCGCCTTGTATTTCCTTGGAAAAAATAATTGTTTAGTTTTTGTATGCAATGCATGATATAAGACGAACCAGGTGTAAACTATTGCTAAAATATGTTTAATTCGAAATTTGATAAATCAATTATGTTAAGTTTTGTTATTATAGTACGATGCTATATCCTCGAGATTTTATTGTTTAGGGATCTTATTTAAAATATTATATTATATGTGAAATATAAATAAGTTAAACATCCGGGTGATAGACCCACCAGGCACGCCGTGAACTTTTTGCCACCAAGCATGCTTGGGTTTATTTTTTTTAAACATAATTTGAGATATTTAATTCAAGGTTAAATAATAACAAAAAAAATTGAGGTATTTGATTCCATTGTCGCTGCTATAATTAATAAAAGAGCAAGTTTTGCAATCGTATCACGAAAAAGACGTTAAAGGCATTAAAATTTATGAAGAGTTAAACAAAATTGTCAATATTGCACTAAAAGATTTATACCATGGCATGCTTAATGCCTTAGGCATACCAATAAACATTAGGAGAGTGAGAGCAATACCAGCTAACCTTTAGCAGAGTTAAAATTGTAATATAGGGTGCACAGATAAGAGAATAATGAAAAAAAATGTAATATAGGGTGCACAGATAAGAGAATAATGAAAAAAAATGTAATATAGGGTGCACAGATAAGAGAATAATGTAAAAAAAAAATTATATAGGGTGCACAGATAAGAGAATAATGTAAAAAAAAAATTAATATAAGCACAAATAAGAGTAAAATGTAAAAAAAAATTAATATAGGGTGCACAGATAAGAGAATAATGTAAAAAAAATGTAATATAGGGTGCACAGATAAGAGAATAATGTAAAAAAAAATGTAATATAAGCACAGATAAGAGTAAAGAGTAAAAAAAATGTAATATAGGCTGCACAGATAAGAGAAAAATGTAAAAACATTGTAATATAGGGTGCACAGATAAGAGAGTAATGTAAAAAAATCAAAACTACATAGAGTTATAGTTAAACACACGCAAAGGCAAATAACAATACTACATAAATAATATAATATAATAAATAGATATATATATTATTTATGTAGTATTGTTATTTGCGTTTACGATACCAGTATTTTTTTTTAAATGGCGAGAGTCAGGGACTATATGTTTAGGGGGAGCAAATTCCACTGGCTTAAAAAAGTTTTATCTGCACACTCTACCTACACTAATTAGTACCTATAAAGCTGATTCTAGGGCATAACTTGACAATAAATAAATGCTGTAATTTTATGTAAACCGGTAAATACATGGCTTTATACATGGTGACTTTGAAAGGTTGTACTTTGGGCTAATATAAGGTTCTACTGATAATATCGAACATTTTTTCCCATGAAACCATGTGTCGCAAATGAAAAAAAAATTCCTTCTATAGTTAGAAGGCATTTTTTTTTCATTTGCGACACATGGTAAACTAGTAATGTTAAAACGGCTAAAATGTAAGGGGAAGCCAAATTGTATTTTCATTTGCGACACATGCTTCTATGGGTAAAGTTGTTCAATTTGATCATTAGTGCCTCATATTAGCCAAAGTATAACCTTTCAAAGTCACCCTGTATAAAAAGGCATTACATTACTAAAAATAGGCATACTTTCCAAAAACAGAAAAACCATTGTATTCGTAACTAATCGCTTGTATTTTATTCATATATTTTTTTCAGAATAAAACCCGCTTTGCCAGCGATCCAGATATTGGTATTCCGGAATTATGTTGGCGATTTGTGGCGGGTTTCGCCAGCGGGTACAGTCGTGCATACATTACCGGGCTTGACCCGCTCGTGTCAGGACATAATGTGATGGTTTACATTCTGTATCGGCGATTGTACAATGATCTGTTTCCGGGAAACTGGAGTGAAGTATTGGGAAATTAATTAAATATATACTATGTGACTGTACTTTGTTGGGTCGTAATTTTGTTTGAGTGAGTGCTTAGTGTAGTGGTTAACTTATATTTATATATTTTATTGGAGCAAGGCATGTGACTTTGTATCTACCTAGTGGTGAGCAGACCTACAAAGTCCATAAATGGGGTCAATCAATAATTATTCCTAAACAATATTGATCGCTAAATGATGCGATTACAAAATGGGCGGCGACAAACATGAATTGCATTACGAGTATATTTTAATATACTCTCTATCTTATCGTCAGTTCAACCACCCATTTCGTAATCGCATCCTGTAAAGGAGACTATCACCTCGACAAAAAATCGATGCAGTAGTCTCCTGAAAACCGGTGAAGCCACAGACTAAAACTGAAACATGCCTTGACGGTTTTTGCATCTGTATGGGCGGTGGTAACGAGACTTGTCTGTCAGCCTAACGAAGTTATAGAAAACGTAGATATATAATATATATCTAGGTGGGGGGTATATATCTACCCCCCACCTAGATATATTTATAAGTTACGGCGCCCGAGACCGTCTAGACAGCCGCAGAGTACCCAGCGGAGAGGTTTTTAATCCCACCTCGTCGTAACCGATGGTATGAGTCTATACCGAACTAAGACTCAATAACCTATCTATAAACAGTTTCGCAAGTTGGTATAGTGAAACGGAGACCGACAGCTTAACGTGCTCACCGAGGCACTATAGTGGTGTTGTTAAACAAATATACATATGTTTTTAGAATACAAACTCATTGGTACACACACCGGGGTTTGAACCAGGGACCTAAGTCTTTTTAAGTCTAAGGTCTAACCAACTCGGCCACCAACCACGTTTATAGAACTTATATAAACATTACAATTATATATGTTGGACTTTTTAATAAGTGAAGTGGTGGTATATAACTTCGCATGACCGACCAACCGGTTTTGTTATTACTATCACTTACTTATCAGATGCAAGAACACATCAAATGACCTAGTAATATTTTGATTTAAGTCTGAGGGTTCACCGGTTTTTAGGAGCCTTGCATCAATTTATTGCCGAGACGGTAGTCTCCTTCCAAGTTGCGGCAACTAAACGGGCAATTTGATGATAAACCAACGAGGCTATTCAAAATATACACGTAATGCAAATCGTCTTTTTCGCCGCCCATTTCGTAAACGCATATTTTTTTCGCTATATTGGGAGTAATCAATACCGTTAAACAACATAAGATATATTATTTCTCGAGTACTTACTCTTTGCAGAAAAAAAACGCTCAATATATTTTTTTTATAGGGTTTACTAAACAGGTTAAGGTATGAGAACAAAGAAACAGGCGAGTGTGTTAAAATAACCAATATTATTTTATTCAATAGTGAGGGGAACACGGATGCATGTAAAACGTGGTTTGACCCGAGCATGCAAGATAATGCTATAAAATTTCAATGCCAAATTGAACCTTACAGAGTCGTAACAGAGTGCTTAAAGTACTGGTAGACGACTGTATCAATTTAAATGTAAAAATCGTGTAAGTTTCAACTGCAACATTGTACTGAAAAAGAACAAAGATTCATATAAAATATTTGAATGCATTTGTGACATGCAAGCTTACCTTGCCACGTTTGTTTTATCAGATTCCCCTTGTAAATAAATATTACAAAATTTATGTAGGTACTACTACATGGTAAGGGCGCCAACTAAAGAAATTATATATACATATATATATATATATATATATATATATATATATATATATATATATATATATATTATTGGAGCACACACTTTGTATCTACCTGGTGGTGAGCAGTCCTATAAAGTCCATGGATGAGGTCAATCAATAATTGTTCTTAAACAATATTGATCGCTCCCACTATGCTGGCTAAATGATGCGATTACGTAATGGGGGGCGACAATGAGCAATTGCATTACGAGTATATTTTAATATACTCGCTGCCTTATCGTCAATTCAACTACCCATTTCGTAACCGCACCCTGAACGGAGACTAGCACCTCGACAAGAAATCGATGCAGTAGTCTCCTGAAAACCGGTGAACCCACAGACTAAAACCGAAACATGACTAGGTCACTTGGCGGTGTTTGCATCTGTGGTAACGAGACCGTTCGGTCGGCCTAACGGAGTTATAGAGACCTTCTTTATTTACCTACTATTAGGGAAAAGTTAGCGACCACCCTGTTGGTTAGATATAATAAGTTTTTCTTTGTGTACCATCACGGATGCTTTACGGCGTCCGAGACCGCTTAGATGGCCTCAGGGTACCCAGCGGTAAGTCTTTGTCGTCACCAATGGTATTCTGAGTCTGTACCGAATAAGTGGTCAGCTCGTCGCGTTGTTTGGATAAATAATCTATCGATAATGTTCTCACCGAGACACTATAGTGGTAGTGGAGATACGTCAATAAAAAAATCTAAATATTTTTTTAATTAAAATTCATTGGTACACACCGAGGTTTGAACATAAAGAAACTGTAGTGTCCTTAAGTTTTAGGTTTAATATTAAGATCTTACTGGATATACTGCTGATGATATATATTTTTTTAATTTAAAATACTTTTTTGCACAAAATTACAAAATAAAATTGTACATAGGCAAACTTAATGCCAACTAACCTTTGAGAGAGTGAAAGATGAAGCAAACCATCTAGTTTTAAACTGGTTGGTTATGTAGCGTGTATTCGGTTGGGTTGTTTTTTTTTCTCCCGCAAGGACAATAGTTTAATAGTTCACTATCTGTTTAATTTTTATTATACTTTCAACATTTGTCTGTGGGAGGAATGCCTGTAAAGGTTCACATGAAATAAATATTTTTGACTTTGACGTTTGATAATCGAATTACAATCAATTTAAAGGAATAGTATATAAACTACTTAAATATTATAAGTAAATACTTAAATATACACATATAACTGACTGATAACAAGGTTAAGCAGATGACAACAAGACTGGCCTCGGATGGGTAACCGCTTTATAAAACGAGGCTAGTTCATCATAAACACTGCAACAAGCACGCCACTTGTTAGGTGTTGCCTCCGAATACCATCGGCGAAATGAGGATGGGTTAATCCCTCCGCTGGGACCCTGAGGGCATTTAAACGGTTCTCGGGAGCCAAATTGGCACCCGTGATGGTATTTATTTATTTATATCATACATGGACATATCAATATTACCAATCCGAAATAGAAAATCCTAAAGGCAATATATATATATATTTCAATTATGAATGTTTATATTCTAGAAAGGTATTCGTTTATAAATAAACTAATGCTCTACAAAAGTCAAGTCCACATAATATTATGCCATCATAAAAGCCATGATTAAATTACGTACATTCTGACCTCGTTTACTATTTTACGACACTGTAGTCGTAAAAATAAAACAAAACGAAAACATGTGACATTAATTCCCTCTAAAAGTCCAAACAAGTAATTTGCAAATTTTCGAATACATCTCGCGTAATCCTCGCTGAAATAAAGCCCAATGCAGCCCATTAACATTTTCTTCGAGAGCCAAACTAATTGGCAATAGCGAAAGAAATATTGGCAATGGTAACTGCGAAAACAGGCAATAGCGGTGCAGGCGCAATGCGACTCATCGCGAGAAGTGCTCACACTTGAGTGCCGATCCAGCAATGTTTTGCAAACAGCCAGCCCTACTCGACCCAGCTGGATTTTGACGTTTAACTTGATATCGGATTGAGTGGTATGACGATAGCCCTGGACGAAATCGTTTTGTTTATTTGAATTGAACAAATAACATAAGTGGCAAACACTGTGGAATAAATAAATCAAAACATCTGATACTATAGATTTTTTATGGATTTTATATATACATTGTTTATCCAGAGGTCTGGCCAGGGTAGGTTTCTATGACCACCGCTCATATAGATTTAGAAGCCCTCATGTAAATTAATGATTCGGTTTTAGCCTGTGGGTTCATAAATTTTCAGGCGACTATTTGATTAGATAGGTCAGCATTTTACTATGCTCAAAGGTAATGCAAAATTCGCCCTCGCCGTCCGATTTGTAACTGCATCATTTAGCCGGTATAGTGGGAGCGACCACTAGTGCTGTTAAACAATCAAGTAAACCAGTTTAAACACTAGTAAAATTGTTTATAATATGTATTTAAGTAAATTTTATTTAAATATGTACCTATTTTAATTTTAGTCACATCTTCATATAGTACATCCTTTTTATCTGGATCTACATATCAACATAGTAGGCACCACCAACACCGATGATACTTGTATTGATGTTGTCTATTCATGGGTTGTATAATCTACTTACATCATGGATTTGCAGTCACATGTCGTGCTCCAATAAAAAAAAACCTTTGACTAATTCTCTTACATTTTTCTTCTCTTTCATTTCATTTATATTTATTCATTTTAAAAAGCTAATGTCTGATTTTACCAACGATCCCTAACTTTAAAGGAGCCCTTAATTAAGAATTTTGACATATTTGCTATGAAACAACTGTCATTAATTTCCCCATAACTTAGTTAGGGGCTCCTTTAGAGGTGAAATCGGACATAAATCAAACCAATATTCTCGAGATATGTATGCAGACAGACTACGTAGTACTCTATTTAATCTGTGGGGCACACAGACATCTGAATCAAACAAACAAACAGACAGATGACAGTTTTTTTTTAAACAAAGTCAAAAGGCTTGGAACTAAGAACAAATCACTTAGAACGTTAATATAAGAGGAAATGCTGACAAAAGCAATAGATGGCAGAATTAGTGTTACCTTGGCTCCGTGCCAGCTACCCTCAAGGTACGGGTTCACATAAACAATTACTTTAGCTTCCATCTTAAACTGGAACCGTCGTGGAGCCGCTGACATTAGCTAACTATTTAGAATACGAAACTATTATTCATTTATAGCTGCTATTTGTTTTCAGTTTTCAACTACAAGATAAATATTTATTCACATTATTGACTTAAATCTATTTTACCCTTTTTTTGAAAATTAATTATGTAGAATACTTTTCTTTTAAAGATGGTAAAAAATGTTTTATAAACTCTAGTTAGAGTTATGCGTATGAAGTAAATTGCTAAAAAGGTTTACTAATACAATATATCAAAAGCACGTATAGGCGTTATAAAAATATAATAAGTAAAAAGTCTTGATACGTATGAAGGAAATATGTTTGGCTGATATAGTGTCAACATGATGATGCGATGGCTAGTAACAAAATGTTGACGCTATTAATAAAGTATTGCACATCGAAGGCTTACATCGAAGCAACAAAGCATTTACAAATTGATGACTAGCAATAAAATGTTGATACGTTGAGAGCTATCAATATTCCACGTCGAAGGATAGCAACAAAATATTGGTATGTCAATACCAATATTAGTAATAAACACTGACGTGCAATATTGTATCAATAAAATATTGCACGTTGCTTTTAATATTACATATCGAAGGATATCAACAATATATTGACACGTCGCGTCGATGGCTAGCAACAACATTTTGATGTCGATAGCTATAAACAAAATATTAACAAGTCGATGACTAGCAATGAAATAGTAACACGTTGAGGAATATTAATAAAATATTGATACGTCGATAGCTATCAATAAAATATTGACATGTAGGTAAATGACTTGCAACAAAATATTGATGCGTTGGTACAGTAGAAGTACTCTTTTAATTGTTGGCCAAAGATCTAAAATTATCGAATTATTTAATAAAATAAACTGTAACTAACAGCTTATTAAACCGAAAAAATGAACGGAAATGTGGGATGAACAAAATATTATTTTCTTCATCCTCTTACGAGTAAAAATGTATTTAATACTTGTTGAATACTGTTCACAAACCTTTCAGGGGATTATTTCAGCCGCTTTGATCTTCCTTCGTCAAGATGTTTATTTTTTTCATAGAATCTTCATAATAATATAAAGTGAGTATTTTGCTATTTAAATCTTGATAGCTTCTAGTCACACATTTTTATTTTTTATTTTTTAAATCTCACATAAATTATTTTATAAATTTCTAAGAGTTTTATCGCTGAGCTTAAGTGGAAGACACGAAACATAATTTAACTACTCGATTCTAATGTGTTGGCATTGGAGTCGTGGTGTTTGGCAAAATCGATTTTGTGCCAAAGTTGGCAATTTGCCAAAGTATGCCAACGCTTAATGTTCACGTAATAATATTTAACGGCACGCAAATAAGTCTAAATAGTTCACATGAACGTACACCGAAATGCTTTTATTGAAACGTTCCGAATAAGATTTGAGTAAATTTTAGACGATAGTATTGTAGTTGAATTATTTACAGCAGTAAATTGAATAGCTAAGTTCTGTAAAAACAGGTAAATTATTTATATGTAACATCACGGGTGCTTTACGGCTTGAGTGGGAATCGAACCCATGACTTCTTGGTTAAAGGTACCTGCCCTACCCGTTTTTATATATTGTCTCTTGCATAAAAAGGAATATAAAAAGATAGACTTTCTACATTCCCTAATGCAAACCTAGATCAATTTTAATAAGGTTAATATTAGATTTTAAAATGATAGAAAAGGTGGCCATTACGATCACAAAAAAATAAAACCAACGATTTCACCTAGCACTTTTATAGCTGTTCGATTCAATATAGATGAAGCCTCAGAATCTAGAAATGTTTAATAATGGAAGCCTAGAATACTAAAGTCTATATATAAAAAACGTCCTAACCCACTTAGAGCTATATTTTAAAAAACCTACACAAAAGTTTTATAAAATTCCAAGATCTCAAAAACTTTAATTTCGAAAACCAACAAAACCCTTCAACCCCATAAGCACGGATTATTATAGGCCATTAATAAAATTCAATATTATACCCATGAGACGAGGCCAAAATATGGATGCAATTACCGACCTCAGGTGTTGGCGGGGCCACGCCGAAATCGGTGCCATCTTGGCAAGGCGCCAGTTGGTCCAAAGTGGCCTTCCAAAACGTGAGTAAACAATTTTGTTTCGGTCCAGATTTGGTCCCGATTTCCGAGACATTATAGCCTTAGCTACGGCGAAATATAGGTCTAGGTGAATAGTTTGACTGATGGCATTGTATTAAATAATTTATTATGATTCAGAAACTGGGTTAAAACTTATTGATTCGTTTTTATGATACTCGTAGTGCGAAAAATATAAGACCTATTTAAAATTTGGTTGTACTTACATCACGCCTGTATCTCTGTTAAGGGGTAAGCAGAGAGCAATGTACGCCACTTCGCCGGTCTCTACATACTTCCCTAGCTTCCTCCACATCCGTGCACCGATTCATACCATACAGGCGCGTCTGTTTTTTAGACTTCGTATTTGTCCTTTTTTAAGGACATCTCGATTTGAAAATATATACAAATAATAATCGTATTTAATATTATAATAAAATGGTAGACTTTAAATTTAAGAGACTTTTGAAAAATAAAGTTTCTGTAAATAGAAATGTAATAATTAGAACGTAAAAAACTATTTTTTTTTTTTTTTTTGTCTGTTTGTTAGATTATGCAAACATCACATAAAAGTAACTTATGGGATTTAAAATCAAATTACTAAAAGATATAACTTGTATTGGTAGTTATATTTAGCATTTCATCAAAATCGACACACAGATCCAAAAATTTTTTTAAAATTTAGTAAGAAATCTCATACTAAATTTAAAAAACGGTTGTGGCACGGGCACTAGCTAGCAAATAATAAAATAAACAAATCATTTTATATATTGGTAACTAGCTAGGTATATTAATTATTTATTTCCTTATTTATTGGCAACGAAATTAATTATCTGAGTTGATATTAAGAGTGTAGGAGCAATTAATCATTCTCTTAATATAGCCCATCCTCTCTGAATAATCTATTCTGATAGCCTTCCGTTAATATGATCGATAGGTCCTTCAGTATCCTTTTGTTAATATTATAAATGCTAAAGTTTACATATTTGTGTATTTATTAATAAATTTATCAACGTGAATAAGTACTTTAGGTAGGAGGTACTTAAGGCTCTATAACTTCGTAAGGCCGACCGACCGGTCTCGTTAAATAGTAATAGATGTAAAAACCTAGTGATGTTTATTTATTTATTTATTTAAATCTTTATTGCATACAAAATACAAAGGCGGACTTAATGATGTTCCAGTTGTAGTCTTTGGGTTCACCGGTTTTTAAGAGACTTACTGTATCGTATTCTTGTGGTAGTCTCATTTCAGGATGCGGTTATGAAACGAGCGGTTGATTTGACGATAAAGCTACGAGAATATTATTAAAATATACTCGTAATGCAAATTTGTCTTAGTTGCCGCCTTTTTCATAACCGCGCCGCTTAGCCAGCATAGTGGGAGCGATCAATGTTATTAAATATGAATTTAATAATTCATGAACTTTGTAGGTCTCTTTAACATCCGCTAGATACAAGGTCGCATGCTGTGCTCATATAAAAAAAATATACGTGGTGGCCGAGTTACAAACAAAGAACCAATAATCCCATAAAAAAATACAAAAAGCATTTGTTTGTCAAAACCACTAATAGGGCCTCTATAGTGCACTTTAAGATGTTGATCCTAATATTAACATTGATGTTGATTATAATATTATAATTTTACTACGTGATAAAATCAAAACAATATTTATACCGAAAATATTGGTAACGTTTAAACGTTTGCAAGGCGACCTCTTATACTTAAAAAAAAACTGGTAGTCGTAGGTTAATTTAACTTTGAGGAAGCAAAAAACTGAAATTGTATTACAGATATTAATATCATCATAATTTATTATGACCATAAAAAATATCTAAATATAATAAATTAATAATATAATAAATTAATAAAAACAATCGTTGTGATTGTGAATGCAGTCTGTTTAATTTAAATGGTATAATATATCCAAAACAAACTGTTAAATAATTTACCTTGCAAACGTTTAAACGTTACCAATATTTTTGGTAAAAAGATAGTTTTGATTTTACCACTTAGTAAAATTTTACCAAAGTTTTATTTGTCCAAGCGTTTTTTTTTTCTATTTATTACTTTAATTATTTACTTATTAAATTCACCAGGATTAGGTACAATATAAAATAACAATTAAAAAATTTTAATTAAAACATAAAGCCTTAAAATTTAAATAATAAAGCCGTCAAATTGAAATAACAATATGTTAAAAGTCATTAAACTAAATCTATAAACTGAAACTAACCCTAACAATAGCGGCTAAACGTCCAATCGTAGAATTTATAACTTACCTACTCAACGAAACAGTCATTTTAGATAAGGGCCACTTAAATTTATTGTAGTTTAATTTGTGACATAAGCCGCTTGGTCAAGGGGCGAGGTTTGCATTATTATAGTTGAAATGAACTTCTTTAGCTGGATTTAGGTCGGCTTTGATTTAGTTGTTAAATTTTATCGACAAATAAATGTGTAATATAGTTTAATTTTATATTAATAATACCATATTAAAAAATAACCTACCTACGTCTTACGCATTATTTTTTCAGCATAGTGGAAGCGACAGTGTTGTTTTGATTAATCTCATTAGGGCTTTTTGCTCTGTTTACTTACTACTTAAAGTCATATGTGCGGTACCAACTTACAAATAATTTCTCAATCCCATGAGCTACTTGCGTTTCGTTATACAAAGAAAATATTGTTTGTCGTTCAATATGTCATTCTTGTTTCTCATAATAATTGATATGTTTATGTTAAATCATAAAAACTCAATGGTGGAACGGAACTTAACATACATTATCTGTGATAATTATTATTGACTTTATTTACGAGTGGTAGAAGGCACTCGTGTCGATATTATATGTATGATTTTCTAGTCAATCGATGAGATTCAAAAATACGAAATTTAGAAATCGATGACTTTTTTGACATTTCAGTGATATTTAGTCATCCGCTGACATTCAAAAATCGCACACCAGGTTCCGGTCACCCCTCACGAATTTTGCCATTGCTTGTTATCTACACAGAAGCACTCTATGAGCTTTCTCCTAATAACTCTTTATATTAGAATAAAGTTAGAAGTCCTAGTTTCTAACACCAGATGGCAGATGATTATACGTCACTTCTTAGTATGTATCATAATTCGTCTCTATAAAAAAGTATCGGTAGTTACCAAATTTATTAATTACAAAGTTGTTTAGTTTACGTCATACAGGTAGTTGATTTATTTATTAAACTAACATAATACTTAATTAAACTTGGTCTGAGAACGCTCCCAAGTTCCGGCTTGAGACAAGTTTCCATACATTTTGGGTCTCTTTGCAAATATATCGCGCGCCTCATTAAAACTTTAATGAACTTTTGCTCCATATGGGAATTGCTGCGACATTAGAATAGGGTTAAGACTAGGTGGTGGAAGAATACAACTAAATGATTAAAATTATTAAATTATTTGGCATCAGTTAATTCTTATTGCCAATATATCCGGAGGTCGTAGATTCGATTTACATTTATCTATATAATATTAAATTTTTCGTACCGTTTGACATGGTCTGTAATGTTAATAAAACATAATTAATAATATATATGTATATATATATCGTTGTTTCTTGTGATTGCATCTTTTATAATATATATTATGTATTTAAATATGTTACGGTAACTCAATAAATATCCGTTTTTATAGTTTTTTTTTCTAAAAATTAAAATATAAATTCGAATGAATATATAGGGTGAGCGATTATTATGTATATGTATATAGTATATGAGTGTATATTTAATAAACCTTTTTTTATGGATTGTTCATGTTTGTGACATTAATAAACGCAAGCACTTACATTTATGTAAAAATATACGCACTTATTTTCTTACATAAAATCGTGTCACATACACGAAATTATGTCTTCCAAATATACTAAAGCTCACATGTATTTATAAACGCTACTCAAACGTAATGTTGACTAAATACGGCCCTATGTCTCATTTATTGACAGCACTGTATTTTTATTAAGAAATGATTAAAATGGTATGACATATTATGGAAAACTGTCACAACAAATAGCAAATATATTAATTAAAAACGAAATAAATTTGCTTTTAAAACAAATAATAAGGTAAGAAATATCTGTAATTCTAAAGATAAATTAGATCATAACAAAAAATCCGGTATTTATAAATTAACTTGTTCTGCTTGTAGCGACATATATATTGGACAAACTGGTCGTAGTTTTTACATTCGCCATAAAGAACATACAGCGGCGATAAGAAACAATAACCCAGAAAGGTCACAATTTGCTCAACATATTTTAAAAAATCATCAAAATTCTATAAACCACAATTTCGAAATACTACATACCTGTCAAAAAGGATTACATTTGAATATTTGGGAACAATTAGAAATAGTTAAAAATTCGACAGACAGCCTAATTAATGAACAAATCAACGTTACAAATTCACCTATCCTCAACCTATTTCGGCCATCATAATTAAAATTCAGTCCTGAAGATGCTTCGTGGAGAAGCGAAACATGTCGACGTCGTTTAAGTCGTCGTTTAATTAGCGGAAGAATTTGCAATAAAGTAAATATTACATCTATATTATTATATAAAATGGTTAATACACAAAAAACTTTAACTTACTATTAATATATAGCTCAGGTCACAAAATAAGTTCCAGGCTTAAGATAATTAATTGTAATTAAAATAATATGTTTTATTAAAATTAAAAATCTATATTAAGTATTAAAGAAAAGATGATTAAAATTATATATAAAGAACAAGGTAGAAAATTATAATATTATAAACCTAACACACCTACACAGTAAATAATCATATTTCATGAAAATTTGACAAATATGATGTCACAAAATACCCGTAAACCTAATAAATTATAATAAAGTTATGTCTCCGTCATATTGCATTTTATCACGTAAGGTTAAAGGTATTTGAACTATGCTGAAACAGCTATAAAAATATTGGATTATTTATACTTTTATTATTATGAAATCGACGTGTTTGTATGAAAATACTTATGATTTTGTATGAAGCTAAAGAAATAAAAATGCCTGTGGTGTTAGGTAAAACGCTGACGCAGAATGTAATTTGGTCGAAGAAGTCCTTCTTCATTAGATGAAAATATGTTAATAGTGAGAGAAAATTTACGAGAATTTTGAAAATACAGCCGCATTAATCATGTTTTTTTAACACATCTCATTGACATACATTAATAAAGCTTAAATAGTTTTAAACTTCCTATAAATAATTTCCAGCAAAGTCTTTGTACCTACTTAGGATTTTGGCCTTCCGAGAACAGCCGTCGGAACTTTTATGGAGCGTGTTTCCAGGATGACGCTAACAGGATCATATAGTATTTGGTTGAGTAGAGAGGGTAGTGAACACAGTGCAGGTGAGAGTTCAAAAGGACTTTAAACCTATTTCGCGGTGTCAAGTCCGGGAACGCTGCAGTTCATTCCCTTGCTTTTCAACCACGCGATGGACCCGGCACCCGCACGGTGAAGCCATGGTTTGCTAAGAACATTGTCTCTCTCTCAATAATAAGGTTATTCACACAAACATCACAATCTTTACTTACAAACTATTACAAATGGTGTTTATATAGGTAGTGAAAATAAAAATGTAATTAAAGTTAGGTAATTTAAAACACACGTTGCGTTGGATACTAGATTAGGTTTCCCTGTGTTATAGCATCCAACATCTTCCCACGGACACTCGTGGTGCTAATATAAATAAAATTCCGTTTAAACGGATAGAAATAATATATATATATTTATATATCAATTAAATACGTAAGGTTAAGTCCACGAAGTTGTAAAAATTATTAATAATGTTTTAAATATAACAAAACTAAAAAGGGCATTATCCTGAATATAATTATGTTGTCCTTATAGAAAAGAAAGCCCTTCGAACGTTACGAGGTACATGTGATACAATAAAAAAACACTGCAATGAAATGAAGAACGTGGTAAAACAGAAAACGTGGTAAAATGTAAATGAATACAATCAACTAAGTCAGGCGTCGGCGTCCATGAATTCTATCAAGGAAAAGAAAAAGAAGAATCGACGTAAAAGACGTATTGTGGGAAACAAAACATTGTATTTATTTCGACGGCGCGCAGTTGAAAGCCGTATTATGTAACATTTTATGCAAATGAATGTTCGCTCAGCTTTCAGGCTTTTCAGGCACTTTGCAGGAAAGTGTACAATAAAATGGGGCTTTAAGAGCCAAAGCCGGATTATAGCTGGCCAGTCTAGGCGTGTTAAAAACCGAGAACTTGGCTCTGATTCCGTATTAGAACCGCAGGAGACAGCGCAATGATCTCGGCTTCGGGAAGAGCTGTCACAGCGATATGCCTGAAATAGGTGCTTTCGGTTATAGCCTACTTGAAGGTTTTTAATTTATTTATACGTTTAAAGCTCTTATATTTCTGCAGATATAGTAAACTATAACCATTATTAGTATTATACATAGACTAAAGAGTAACCTATCTTAGTAAAGCATCTGAAATAATTGGCGCAAAGTTTTTTATTATTTTATTATTAAGTCCATTTTAATACATAATTTTTGCGGTATAAAGTAGTTGATAAAAAAGTTATATTTTCAGGGTATTTTTATTAATAGTGATCGCACACTTACCTAAGAGCAGTATTTTAATATACCCCTAAGTTGTCTTTGCACAGATAGAGTATTTAGTTAATATAATATAATATATATATATATATATATATGAACAATGTTGTTCAGATACTATTAATAAGATGTAGTCCTTGACTGGAATAATAATATCATAGTTCCTCTCCATCAATCAAACAGCTTTAGTTACGAAATAAAACACTTTTAAAACTACGCTACACGATATTTTATTATAATATCTTTTGATGACATAACTCGTCAACTTGTTTGAGGAAGTAAAAGTTTAAAGTTCACGCCGAGAGCACTAAGTTTCAAGCGTCGTTTGTAATTTTGGTACAATTTTAAACTACCCGCGATGCTTGGCTTTAAAACTTGGAAAAGTTAAAGAGGGTCAGTGCAAAATTGATTGAAACAAACTGCAATATTTATAGCAGAGATCACAGAGGCAAAAAGCTTTGTAAAAGTGATTTTTTTAGTAGATTATCTTTTAAGTTTATTAAAATAGTTAGAAGTCAGACTCGGTAATCAAAAAGTAACACTATTTATTTATAATTAATTTTAACGATTAAAATAAAATCTATACTAATATTATAACAGTGAAGAGTTAGTTTGTTTGTTTGGTTGAACGCGCTAATCTCAGGAACTATTGGTTCGAATTGAAAGATTCTTTTGGTGTTTATCCAACACCAAAAGAATCTTTTGCTACTTTATTGGAAAGCTATAGGCATAACATCACGCTACGACCAATAAGAGCGGAGTAACAATGAAAAATGCTGCAAAAACGGGGAAAAATTATTACTTTTGAGAGCGTACGTTGCGTAAACGGTTAAAGTTACGAAGTTGCGTGGATCAGCTAGTAAATAATAAAGTACAATGAGCCTACACTCTCTCACATATAATATCACATACCTACTCTATTACTCGTGCACATATAGGCACTGTGTACTGCCAGATCAGTGGGAGTGAGTCGACAGAATAGTGGGCGACTGACAGATATAAGTAGTATCTTATCATTGTCAGATAAAAAAAAAAAACGATATTTTATAAAAGTAAAAATGTATTAGCTAAAAAACCGGCCCAGCCTAGTGGTCAAGTCACTGCGCAACTGATAACAAGGTTAAGCAGATGACAACAAGGCCGGCCTGGGATGGGTGACCGCTTTATACAACGAGGCTATTTCATCATAAGCAACAAGCTCGCCACTTGTTAGGTGTTGCCTCCTTATACCATCGGCGAAATGAGGATGGGTTAATCCCTCCGCTGGGTGCTCACCCTGAGGCCGTTTAAACGGTTTTCGGGAGCCAAATAGGCTCTATATATATATATCTTCACGGGTGCCTTACGGCGCCCGAGACCGCCTAGACGGCCCCAGGGTACCCAGCGGAGGGGTTTTATTCCCGCCTCGTCGTAGCCGATGGTATGAGTCTACACCGAACAAGTGGCTAGCTCGTCGCGATGTTTTGAATAGACTCAATAACCCATCTATAAACAGTTTCACAAGTTGGTATAGTAAAACCGGGACCGACAGCTTAACGTGCTCTCCGAGGCACTATAGTGGTGTTGTCATACAAATGTACATAATTTTTTTAATTAAAAACTCATTGGTACACACCGGGATTCGAACCAGGGATCTTAGTGTTTTTAAGTCCAAGGTCTAACTAACTCGGCCACCACGTATATAAATAGGCTCTAAATATATATAGGCTAAAATATATTTATTTAAAATCTATATTTTTTTATTCTTCCTTATATTAAATCAATCATCCGACTTAACGAATAAATAGCAAGAAAACGTTACATAATAACTAAAAACCTCTTCGTCACTCACAATTCTAATACCTAAGTTTAAATTTGGAAAGTGCCAGTCAGCGGGTTGGTTGTAATTTTCATAAACATCTGAAAGCCGCAGCGACAGGCGGTCGACCACAACTTGGCTACTTTCAGCAGGGTCACGCGGAATTCCAACAAAACATGTTACAAAATAATATAATTATTTTCTGTTTTCATTGGAATCAATTAAATTCTATTAATAAAAATATTAATTTGTAGGAAATTTTTCGACAATTTAAGTTCTATATGCTTACTTAGACTATGTACACCAAGATCAATAGTAGTTACTATTTATATTATTTATATTATCAATAGTAGTTACTATTTTTATTAATACAAAACGTAATGTTGTCATGTTCCGTAGACTACTGCATCGATTTCTTGTCAAAGTAATCTCCTTTCTTGGTGCGATTACGAAATGGCTTAAATCGATGCAGTTGTCCACGGTAAACCGGTGAACCCACAGACTAAAACCAAAATAAGACTAGGTCACTTAACGGTTTTTGCATCTGTATGCGCGGTGGTAACAAGTCCGGTCGGTCGGTCTAGCAAAGTTATAGAGGCCTTTCTCCCACCTAAGTCCTTGTGAACTATACTTATTACTATAAACAAAAACTAAATTAAATCAATGATTAAATACAATGTAGAGAGAATAAGCTTAGGGTATTGTGTATGCATTCATCATCATCATCATGCCAGCCTTTCGCGCGTCCACTGCTGGACATAGGCCTCCCCCAAGGGTCGCCACAACGACCGCCTGTAGCCATCGGCTTCCCGCGACCTTTTTCAGGTCGTCGGTCCATCTTGTGGGGGGCCTGACTCTGCTGCGTCCTCCAGAACGCGGTCGCTACTCGAGAACCTAATGCCCCAACGGCCGTCCGTTCTGCGAGCTATGTGGCCTGCCCACTGCCACTTAAGTTTGGCGATTCTGGAGGCTATGTCGGTTACTTTGGTCCTTTTGCGGATCTCATCGTCGTGTATGCATTATCCAATAATAATTGTGACGTATGAGTTAAAATATTTAAGCCTATTGTGTGATATATAATTATGCGTTATTCGTGGTATTGTGGTATTGTGACCTGTTTATGCGTTATTCGTGGTTATGCGTTATTCGTGGTATTGTGACCTGTTTAATATTGTAATGGTTTATGTTGTATTGAGCCTCCGAAGACTAGTGGTTGCGCCTTTGGCGTTGTATCCGGAGGTCGTGGGTTCGATTCCCACCCATGCAAAAAACATATTAGTACGTTTTTTTCTGTACAGTTTGTCATGGTCTGGGTGTTTATAAAGTATGATATGTATTATATCGTTGCTTCTGGTACACATAGTAAAAGCCTAGAGCTTAGTTTGTGATCGATTTTAAAAATATTTATATACAATATTCCACCTTTTTAACAGATGTTTAGTATCCTTACAAGAGACGGTTTGAAGCTATTCCTGAATTAACTTCTTACGCATGCTTTAATGACAAAGAGTTATAAGCCTAGTTGCAACAAAGTGTCTGTTAAAATAATCGCAACGATTAAAGTTAAAAATGGCGTCGAATGCACCAGCTGTCATTTAACTTTCAAAATAAAACTGGTACATTCGACGCCATTTTTAAATTTATACGTTACTTTGACGGATACTTTGGTGCAACTAGAGCTTAATAATTATTCTCTACAAACCTTAAGCCTCGTATACAATGGTAACTTATATCATGATTCGTTCTGATATATAATACATGAGACGTTTAAAACCTTCCCAGTATTGTTATAATAAACATATTGATAAAGTTTAAGATACGTAAGGTTTTATATTTTATCAAGTTAACAATAAACTAAAATTAATAATAATAAGTTTAAATTAAATAATGCTGATAATGAATAACATATAACATTTTTAACACATATTTCCCTGGTCATATACTATGCTCTAGGCTTAATTACCAATCGTTTTTTGTTGCTGTAAAGTTTGTGCAATGATATATTTATATGTATATTTGTATAAATTGTATTTGTACATTATATAAGTTTAGTTTAATCAGCAAAAGAATCTCACGCCTTATATTTAATTTATACTCACAAACAAACAAAAACATCGCCCTAACCAAACGAACTCCAAAAATAACCACAACTTACCTCACCTATCTACTTAAAAATAAAACTGTACATAACTTATTCAACGGAAACGAAAGTTTTAACATCTTTCGTAGTTTGAAAGTAATTTTAGTTCGGAAACGACTTATATTATTCTAACAATGTCAAATTATAACTTGGAATATGAAAGTCATACTATGCCATTGCAATTTTCATGATAATGGAGTAAGAAAAAGAAGATTATTTATTATGTAGAAAATGAAGAACATTGAAGCTAATTTAGAGAGGAACGAATTATGTATATTATATCAAATGTATAAAAGACTAAGATACATATGCAAGTAGGTTGGCGGAGTAGCTTGCTAATAAAACATATACAAGTAAATAGTAACTGAAAATATATTTGGATAAAAATTTACTTGCAGGTTATTATTTCTTAGCTTGCAAGATATTTGTACGTACTGACATGTGTAATTTTGTAACAAATGTTATTAGAAAACTGCGCGTGAGTTTATAACTAAATTTTCGAAATCTAACTGCCCTTGTGGGATTATATACAAGGCCTCAAGTAGAAAGTTACAAAACCAGGTATTGAATTAAATAAAAAAAAAACATTAGTTCATCATTCATTCATTAGTCTATCATTTATTATATTCAGTGACTGTCTGTCACTTATTATATTAGTGACGGTCTGTCACTTATTTCATTCAGTGACAGTCTGGCACTTATTTTATTCAATGACAGGCTGGCACTTATTTTATGCAATGACAATCTGTTACTTATTATACTTCATTATATACTAGTCATATATATATATATATATATATATTTATATACTCTTTCACTTATTATATTCAGTCATTTACTATATTTAGAGCATAGTAATATGTATATACCTAAGCAAAGTTTTGAAAATGCTTTTCTATTCAATTATTATATTGTGCAAGAAGAGCGGAGACTACCAACTCGAGTACCAATTTATACATATTGAGAGAGTTAGCATTTGCTATGTATTGTACCGAGTATAAAAGCAATTTTTATTATTTTTTATTATTGGAACACAGCATGTGACTTTGTATCTACATGATTGTAAGCAGCCATAAAAAAACCATGCCCATTCATGGTCGATGATAAATTGTTGTTTAACAATATTGATCGCTTCCACTATTCCTGCTAAACGATGCAGTTACGAAATGGGCGGAAATAATTACGAATTTGCATTACGAGTCTATTTTAATATCTTCGTTACCGTAACCGTACTCCGAACGGATACTACCTCGACAACAAATCGATGCAGTAGTGTTCTGAAAACCGGTGTACCCACAGACTAAAACCGTAACATGACTAGGTCAGTTGACGGTTTTCGCATCCGTATGGGATATAATAAGACCGTCGGATTTAGAATATAATATATGGATAGAATAGGATTCATTCAATAAACTACAAAAAATATATTACAATCATAAACTAACAATTGAAGATATTTATATTATAAGACGTTTAAATATATTAAAATATTGTAAATTTGTATATTTTTTATTAAGTTAAGTTCAATTAATCTATGCTTTATTTACATAAATTAATAAGCATAGGTTAGGCCGGAGCGCTAAGCATGCACTGCGTTCGCTTCAACAATTACTATGCGCTTATCTGTCACGACACACGGACAAAATGGACGATAGGTTTTAATTATTTGTTTAAAATTTAAAATATTTACTGAACAACAATATAATATAAATTAGGGCATCGCACACGAATAAAAAGTAGAAATATAATGTTTTTTTTATGAAAGCACGGCATATAAATATTTAAAGATAATTCTGATTTATTGTCCTGCGGGCTGTATTCTGAGGTTCTACCATGGGTTTGCGCATTGTAGCAACGTAACGTATTTGTATACATATACGTGAGCAACAACCAATAGAGTCGCTTTATTTTTGGTAACAGGATTGAATAAAGCGATTCTATTGGTTGTTGCTCACGTATACATATACAAATACGTTACATTGCTACAATGCGCAAACCCATGGTTGAGCCTGTGTCTTTTAACGGAAACGTTAGCTTGTCAAAATAATGGAATTGGAATCCTATAACAATGACATTAAAAAATCAGCGACAAGGAAAATCTTAAAAGTCATGCAATCTATTCCCTCGTAATAGAGGTACTTTTGGTTTGATCGTTTTTAAAATTTTGCGTCATGTCCATTGTACATACCCATACATAAAGGATTTCTTATTTTGATAATCTAACGTTACCTTTAAAAGAAACAGATTATGGCCGCTGGCAAAATTATATACTATACGCAATTATAATAGAGTTTTTTTTTGTTTTTGTTTATGGTGAGCAGACCTACAAAATCCGTGAATAGGGCCGATCAAAACATATTGATCACTCATTCTGCCGGCAAAATGATGAGATTAAGAAATGAGCGGCGGCAACAACGAGTTCCCATTACGAGTTCATTTTAATAACCTTGCTGCTTTGTCATCAAATCAATCGTTCGTAAACGCAACCTAAAAGGATACTATCACCTTGACAATAAATTGATGCAGTTGTCTCCTGCATCAATTTAAATACAAACTAAAACCGAAACATAACTTGGTAATTTGGCGATTTTTTGAATCTCTATATATCATTTGTAAGAAGTTCGATCGGTCGGCCTACCAAAGTTATAGAAGTGTTCCTCCCACCTAAAAACACAAATTATTAATTATAATTTTGGTGGAGTTCAGTCCTAACTCTGTAATATAAATTCAAGACCTCCACTCAAGTCCTGCGAATAAAAATGACCACCAATGTGTGTTCTTTTAGTTTTACAGAAGTATGCTACAGAAGCGCCACGAACTTGAGTGGTGATTCCAACTCTAGAAGCTAACCTTTTTTGCATGGAATAGACAACCATTTTTTTATCATTATTATTTTAATATCGTTAACGAACATAATATTAGCCCAACATCATGGATGCCAAAATCAATCGATACAATAAGAGTATATATAGAGAGATCTATTTGTAGGATTTTTAAACCTAATTTCTATCAGAAACAACGATTACATATAATATGTAATAAACTCCCAGACCAATGTAAACTGTTCAGAAAAAAATATTTGTATTAATATTGTTTGCCACGAGTGGGAATCGAACCCTCTCACACGCAAACAGCGCGGCGACGTAACCAATTATATAGGCCACGAATTGACGGTGAATTATTTCGTTATTATAAATTTAATGACGTGAACTATAAATTAATGCTCAAAGCTTAGATCAAAGCCAATATTATGAGATTTCCGTAATCCGAAATTGGCTCTATTATGCAAATAACGATAATATAGATAGAGATGGCTAAGATGGCTAAAATTGAAACCAATGCACAATGATATTATGAGAATAATATTACAGCTTGCAATGGGACAGTTGATATATCGCACCCCCACTCAAATAGTGTCACAACTCAAAAAAAAATTAAATTATTTTTATTGTACTAATATTTTCAAAATTTCATCAAAGTTTAGCTCAGATAGTGTCATGTATGTGGTTGTAAGTTACTTTCCGATAGATTTCAGATGGACGTTATAATGTTATTTGAAAGTTGTGACTTGCTAACCTTAAACAGTGTAATGACTTAAGTGAGATTGTAGTATTTAGGAATATTAATTAAACTGATATTACTCGATTTGTGACGGTTTATGTGATTAGTTATTTTTTCAACTTTAAAAACTTTAAAAGAGAACATTGTCCATTTGAGACAGTTAATAAATTATTTTTTAAATACCTGTTTAATTTCATTATTCTTATTGCTTTGGTTAAAAATTTTGATAATATTAATATAATAATAATATGTAGGACAATTTACACAAGCAAAGTTTTAGGCTTGTACTATGTGCACCAGAAGCAACGATATAATACATATTTTATTTTATTTTTTTGCCATGAGTGTGAATCGAACCCACGACCTCCGGATACAACGCCAAAGGCGCACTAGTGTACGGAGGTTGACAACAAACATAAAATATTAGATATTTCAATTTTAATAACTGTTGCGTTATTCTAGCAGATTCAATAACCCATCAAAACAGTTTTGCAAGTTGGTATAGTGAAACTGGGACTGACAATATAACGTGCTCTTCTATAGCAGTGTTTTAAACCTGGAATCTAAGGTTTAACCAACTCTACTAACATATACATTGTTACAGAAATAAAAACCTGTGGTATTGAAACGGTTCGGTTTTGATTGTCGGGATTCGAGCTGTCGTCCTTTCGGTTTTACCTACCCGCTAGATATATTATTTATTAGGTTTACGAATTATAATTGATAAACCCGGGATTTTTTGAGCATTTCCAGGAAAGGTTTCCGCACAATCCATCAGTAGGCAGAGCGGCATGTTCGCAAGAAATAGTCCTGTCCGTGATGATAGATCACCCCAATAACGCGGTCATTTTTGCCACGCATACTTTTACCTAACTAGTTTTTTTTTATTGGAGCACGGCATGTGAATTTGTATCTACCTGATGGTAAGCAACTCTACAAAGTCCATAAATGTGGCCGTACAATACGTTGCTGTTTATCAACATTGATCGCTCCACTATGCCGGCTAAATAGTGCGGCTACAAAATGGGCGGTGACAAAAACTTATTTCATTACGAGTCTATTTTAATATCCTCGCTACTATATCGACAAATAAATCACCGTTTCGTAACCGCACCATAAAAGGAGACTAACACTTCACTTCGTCAAGAAATTTATACAGTAGTCTCTGGAAAACTGGTGAACACACAGACTAAAACCAAAACATGAATAGGACACTTGACGGTATGGGCGGTGGTGACGAGACTGGTCGATCGGGCTAGCCAAGTTATAGAGGTCTTGGCCGACGTGGTGGCCGAGTTGGTTAGACCTTAGACTTAAAAACACTTAGGTCCCTGGTTCAATCTCCGGTGTGTACCAATAATCTTTTTATGTAAAAATATATGTTGTACATTTGTTTAACATCACCACTATATTGCCTCGAAGCACGTTAAGCTGTCAGTCCCAGTTTCACAATACCAACTTGTGAAACTGTTTATGATGAGTTATTGAGTCTATTCAAACAACGCGCAACGCGGCGAGCTAGCCAATTGTTAGGTGAAGACGTACAATCGGCTACGACGAGGTGGTATTAAAATCCTCTCTGTTGGGTACCCTGAGGCCGTAGAGGCGCCGTAGGGCGCCCGTGAGGATATTTATTTTATTTGTTATTATTATTACATCTCTAGGAATGGTAGCAAATTGAGAATGCATATAGGTCTATAAAATGCCTATTCATGCTTCGTTTAAATGACTACAGGTTATAAGAGGAAGTAATTAAGTAGACAACTAGAGCTTTTTATTAATTTATCAGAATAAACTATGTTCGCTTAAATATTCAATTAAAATAACATTGCTAGAAATTAATACAGAGAAAAATATTGTTTAAAAAAAATCTATGATAGTTTTCAAAATAAAACAAAACATCGAATTGTAGAGAGATATTCTTTCGAACAACAAACATACAATTTTAATAAACATTAAAATATGCTAAATAAACTCATTCAAAATGCAAACATAGCATTTTATCCAACTTAAATATGCAAGCATAATAAACAACTTTTAAAATACGAATTCGTACATCTTTTTGTAAAATAAACAATAAAAAATATTGTAATAAAACATACAAATAACACTAACTTGGTTATTATACTTTAGAAAACGACTCCAGTTCCTCGTCTTGCAGACACTTTAACTATGTGACACTGACAGCAGTTGAACTTTAGCCGGAAGTTCAACGAAAACAAACTTACATTAAACATCCATTACTGTTTGTTTAGCCAGCCTAAATCTTTACGTCATACTTTACAAGCGATGTACTTGGTAGTGTTAAGTGAAGTACGTGACATTAAAATGCATGGGTAGCAGGTTTGAAATGCCTCTGAAAATGCAGCAACGCAATAGAGCTTAGTAGTTTCAGGCGTGTGCATAGTTAAGCTGAAAGTTTGCTGTAGATATCAGCTTTAAAATCACTATCTTGCATAAGCTTTTGGTGACACCTTCTGAGCCACTAATAGGCAGTTTTTGGTTACATATTATACGTGGTAATAATTTTTAGGAATGTGGTAAAACTATTTTTCCAAAAAAAATCTTCGACTGACTTTTATTCTGTATCAACTTACTTGATATTTAGATCTTTGATATAGGGCAAAAAATATTTACAGGATCAGGACACCATCTTATTTTGAAAGTTGATTGCTAATCTCTCTTTTATATGTAAATGGGCGCTTAATTTGAAGATAAAGCAGCGAGGATATTATTAATCATAATGCAAAGTTGTCCCTGTTGCCACCCATTTTTGTAACCATGCCGGCTGGTGGGGGCGATCAATAAATTTTACATTCATGGACTCTGCTTAACATCAGTTAGATACAAGGTCACATGCTGTAGGTAGGCCTATAAATACATATATATAAACTTTTTAAATACGTTGTTTTTTTCTCTCGTTTTCTTAACATTATTTATTTGGTTGGATAGTCAAAATATTGTTTTAATCAGCCAAAATGCACAATAGCACATTTTTTTTTATTGGAAAGCCTGAAGTAAAGTGTTTTGCATAAACCGTACGGCTTAGTGCATGAGTCAGCGGACAAGGTAGTCGTCAATAATCCGTAAGGGAGGAGCTTAACGGCGTATTCCTGCCGTTATAGCGCCAAATAAGTCCGCAACTACCTGTGCTAACATTGATACCACCTACCTGCTAGTTTGGAAAATTTACCATAATATATCCTGTCTATGGGGAAATAGCTTATTGGTAACTAATTTATGCTTTAAAATTTTGCATAACTAATTTATTTTAGTAATTAAATTTTTAAACAATATTATTTAATTAATAAAAATACGTGGTGGCCGAGTAAATACGTGGTGGCCGAGTTGGTTAGACCTTGGACTTAAAAACGTTTAGGTCCCTGGTTCGAATCCCGGTGTGTACCAATGAGATTTTAATTTTAAAATTTATGTACACTTGTTTGACAACACCACTATAGTGCCTCGGAGAGCACGTTAAGCTGTCGGTCCCGGTTTCACTATACCAACTTGTGAAACTGTTTATAGATGTGTTATTGAGTCTATTCAAAACATCGCAACGAGCTAGCCACTTGTTCGGTGTAGACTCATACCATCGGCTACAACGAGGTGGGATTAAAAAACCCCTCCGCTGGGTAGGGGCCGTCTAGGCGGTCTCGGGCGCCATAGGCACCCGTGATGATACAAATATATATTTAATTAATTTAATTTTAGATAATAATAATAATATGTAGGACAATTTACTATATTGCTCTGGTGCAAACTAAGCTCTAGGTTTGTACTATGTGTACCAGAAACAACGATATAATACATATTATATTTTATACCAGTACAAACTGTACAGAAAAATGTACTAATATTTTTATGCCATGTGTGAGAATCGAACCCCCACGAATTTCGGATACAACACCAAAGGTGCAACCACTAGTCTACGTAGGCGGTTATAAGATATATACATATAAGAAGTTATATTTTTTATATACATACATACATATCATCACGGGTGCCTTACGGCGCCCGAGACCGCCTAGCCGGCTTCAGTGTACCCAGCGGAAGGGTTTTAATTCCACCTCGTCGTAGCCGATGGTATGAGTCTACACCGAACAAGTGGCTATCTCGTCGCAATGTTTTGAATAGACTCAATAACCCATCTATAAACAGTTTTACAAGTTGGTATAGTGAATCCGGGACCGACAGTTTAACGTGCTATAGTGAGTGCACTAAAGTGGTGTTGTCAAACAAATGTATGTACATACATTTTTAGATTAAAAACTCATTGTACACATCGGGTTTTGAACCAGGGACCTAAGTGTTTTTAGGTCCAAGGTACTAACCAACTCGGCCACCACGTATATACATAAGATAGTTATAATTTTTATAAGGTAAGTTTTTTTTTGAATCATTATAATTTAGTTATAAGTATGTTTAATTATTATTATTCATATTTTAATAATACTGGTATTTCAAATTACGAGGTGGCTGAGTTGGCTGAGTGACCTTAGACTTAAACTAAACTAATTAAACTATAGATCACGATTTCAAAGGGATTTTACCAATGATTTTGTAATATAAAAATTTAAGTACTTTTACTGTAGTGCCTCGAATATAAAAATAAAATCTAGTATATTTCACACATACTCTTCTGGTCACAAACTAACTACAAGGCTTGGACTATGTGTATCAGAAAAAACAAATACTATTTTTTTTTTAAACTTCTAGACCAAGGAAAACTGTAGAGAAAACGTACTAATATAGTCATACCTTGAAGAACCAAACCCTTCAAGGGCCAATTTTTCAATCGTCAGATAATGTTATCCAACAGATAACTTGTATGGAGAATAAATAAATTTGACAATTCTTCATACAAGTAATTGTTGGATAACTTTTTCTAACGATTGAAAAATCAGCCCTAAGAGATATTATTTTACATATCTAGTATTTAAATTAATGAGAATAATTTAGCAGAAAAAATATATTAAACAACAAAATAGAATTCAGCGTAAAACTCTGTTTACGAACTGAAAAAAACCCCTCAACGTAAAGAATGGTGCCTTGAAATCTAGTGCAGCCTTGTAAAAAGCAGTTCGCAATTTATATCTACACCACCATCGGGCACTTTCCAGTAAAGAAAGTCGTTTAAAAGATATATGAACTGAGAAAATGCAGCAGGAACATACGCCCGGAGTAATATGCATCATGGTAAAAAAAAAACATATTTTAGCCTGGCGTTTATTAAGATATATATTTTCGGAGATTGCTGCATCAGCGGTTCGTAGCGAAATGAAATATAAGCCGGAGTGAAGTATTTTGCGGAATATGAAAATGTTAATGGTTGAATTTGTGTTCTACCAGTCTTGCAGTTAGGTGGTTTCCTTTTACAATACTTTTAAATTACTAATTATATATTCCATTCTTTATTATTATTATCTTAAACATACCGAAAATGATCCTTACAACTTATCATATAATAATAATAATATGTGGAACAGTTTTCACATATTGCTCTGGTCACAAATTAAGCTCTAGGCTTGTATTATGTGTACCAGAAACAATGATATAATACATATTATATTTTATAAACACCCAGACCATGACAAACTGTACAATATATTACGCCAAAGGCGCAACCAAGTCTATGGACGCGGTATACAAGTATAGCATAATTTATATAAACAAAAACCTTTTTATAAAATAAAAATCACCACCCTAATATTCAATTTAAATAAAAGCTTGTAATAGCATTCATCAGCAGAAGTAACTAACCTGACCTTCCAGAACTGCCTGACACATTACAATCAATCAGATTCGAAACAGTCTATTGGCTCTCTTCCATTATCCATATAAATCAGAAAGGAAGCTCCAAAACTAATAATACAAAAATCCCTTGCGTCATAAAGCGGACGTCCGCATCGCGATCCGCACATATGATATTAAGCGGAAACTTTTTATTGCCCTATTACTTAATGGGGTCGGACAATATTTTAGGACAGTACATTCTTGTCACACATATATTTTAGGAAAGGTCCACGCCCCGCTACTTCTGCAAAGTTTGCCGATTAATGGAAACTAGAAACATTCGGTGAGGCCAGTTCGTTGTGGGACGTTTTTGCGGGACAAACTACAAAGTTTCTGTCCATAATGGGACAGTTTTTGCTACTTAACTAGCTTAGCTTACATATCATCTAAATTATTATTTTATACACTACTCCTAACAGATTAGATACTCGAGGATATTTGGTATAATTATACTTATGTTAAATTATAATTTGGCTAAGTTTCATGAAGAGCGGATGCTTCGAAGCGTTTGACTTCTTGATAAACCTTAAGTTGTACTACGACGTCGTCAAACTTCAACCACTATCTGAAGTTTGGTACAACTTTCGTCAAATTACCTTAGCGTATTTAGTTACCTTATTTAGTCATATCTAAATAGATTTTTTTAGTTATTTAAACTTGGTTATGTAAATATATATTTTGTAACAAAAATTATAAAAAAATAACAATGGCGTAGCAATTATTTGCAGCAATTTAAAATCGTCTAAACATCAAACCTTCGGGCTATTAAGAATTGAATAAACGAATCTCCCTTAAACCCTTTTTTTATTTACAGAAGCAAGCAATCAACAGAAAAGTGTACGATCGGTCCTAATGATGCTTCGTTTAACGACAACAATAAAAATACAAATAGCCTTCGCGACCATTCAGACGAAAATTGACTAAACACGGCACGTGGTCCTGACTCCTTACTATTGGAGGGAAAATAGCAGCACGCGGGTAATATCTACCCTCCCCGCAGAGCCTTCGCTCCGGTCGGGCACACTTCGCCAGTTCCACAAGGACGCTCGCACCGACCGCACGCGTCTCTACCCCTAACTGAAGCGTCGCGATCATAAATTTTCTTTCAATGTCAAAGTCGAAACTTTCAGTTACGTCATTTGGAACGTTGGCCTGAGGGTGAATACGATCTGAGATCTCGATAAAGTTGTAAAAGTGTCTTGTTTATGAGGAATGGAACATATTGGAAGTAGAGTCGGTTTTGTGATGGTGAGAGTTCGATGAGCGAGCTGGTGGTGGCGCGATGGTGCGGCGGAAGTCGGAAGTGCGGCGTGCTGCCTGTGCACGTTTATGCACTATCGTTCTGTGGCTGGTTTCTTGTTTCCACAGTAAGTAAAAACTGCTTATATTTAAAACAAATTCATTTAGATTTTTATTCGTTAATATTTTATAATCCTCTTTTTAATCCCTATAATTAAGGCAGGTAATTTGTTGACCTTCTGTACGTACCTATTACTAAATTCGGCTGGTTTTAGAATAGCCCCCTTTCATTCGAGTATCACCCTCGGGTTTGAAAGGTTAATTATGAAGTTCGTTATTTATTTTAACTTTGTTTCCAAATTTTATAGAGCGGGTTATGTTGAGCCTATTTTCCTGAAATTCCGATTATTTTCTTGCATAATTATGTTTTTGCAGAGTTTGTTATTGTTTTGTCTAAAATTACCGCAGTTCTTGTTTATTAAATAAATATATTATACAATGTCTTGAAGTAGTTTTATGTTTATTTGTGTATAACGTAAAAAAATATATATCGAAAATGATAGGTACATCCTTTTAATTAATTTACAAGAAATAAGCGGTCACGCAATTATATAAAGACTTGATTAAAAATAAATACAGCTTACGTACCGGATATTAGAAGTTTATATAAACATTAAAATAATTATTTTTTAATTAAAACGTATTATTAAAATTAAGTAGCAAAAAAAAGTTTTTAAAGAGTGCTACTAAAAAGCTGAAATGTTTGTTATAAATGGGGTTTTTATTGTTGCAATAGGTATTTAATTAAATGTCAACGCTGCAAATTCATAATTAGAAAATACAACAAAAAGAAAAAAAAGTAGGTGGCCCCCCTGAAGTAGAAGTAGACTCTCAATACAAATTCGTTATTTTCATCGCCCATTTCGTAACCGCATCATTTAGCCAGCTTATTGGGAGCGACCAATACTATTAAACAACAATGGTTTAAACTTTTTCTACTCTACATAAAATTCTAATACATCTTATATTTATTTCCCTAAAAAATTAATATAAAATGTATTAAAATATCAAGGGTAGAGATTTATTTTTTCTTTAAATAAAATCTTTTTCGATATCCATAAGAAATTGAATTGGATTTCTCGTTAACAATAAATCCGGATTAAGACTTTTTTTATAGACACATGGTAGAAATCGCTTCGATCCTATAATCGTCTTGGAAAACGATAATGTAACTTGTATTTGGAAAATGGAAAGAGGATTTTTACTCTCATTTGATATTTTTTTGTGAAATTTCTTTCATCTTTTTATTTTTTCTAATAGGTACTTCAATAAAATTTTATTACTGTCATTAAAATTTTTTCTCTAGCTTATCTTATCTTTTAGAATAATAAATTAAGGCTGACATTAGTCAAACTACTTCAACCCCATGGGATCTTTTGTTTGTTTACCCGTACCTTATTCAAACCTCAGACATGTCCTTTAATATGCTCATGACATATTTGAGGTAATCGTTTAGGTTTAGAAATCTGAGTCTCTACAATAAGTTGTATGCCTTGTATTAAATTAATACGTTAGTAATAACCAATAGGATGGCTTTATTTTTTAAATAAAGACACCCTATTGGTGATATTCAAATACATGGCAAAAAACTTATGGTAGAGATAATCTTATAGAAAAGCTAGTTATTTGATTCTTCGGATAACCATTATATCGCAGTGACATACTAGGTGCTGCATGGACTTAGACTCATTATCAAATAATCTAACACAATTTACTATGTTCTTCTACCCTACTGTTATTCGACCAAAGTTAATAACGTTAATCGACCTTTAAACTAACTTTAAACGACAAAACAGTTAAGATAGAGTAGGAGTATCAGTATCTCTACCGGATGTTCTAAGAGTAGAGATTAAGTATGAATGGATTAAGTATACATATTTACTTTAGTTAATCTTTCGAAATAGAACCATAGTGTTAACTCACTTGTTAAAGAATGACACGAATATGAATGGACTTATATTACTCTACTTATTCTGGGTGCGTTCGTTAAGTAGTAGAGATAGTCCAATAGGTATAAAACTGCGTGCTTCCTATACTTAAGAATACGTTCTAAATAAGGTATAAGAATTATCTGGGTGAACTCTTGGGGAAAAAAAGTGACAGTGATACATTGTGTAACTTTGTTGAAATTATCGGTTTTTGTAATAAACAAAATAATTCCATAAAATATAATGTAGATAAAGCTTCACATAAAGTATACTTTATATATAACATGCACTATAAAATGTTAAAGATATTATTATAATCTTTAGTTATATTAGATTCTAAATTACTTTCTTTTTGGAATAGGTACGTGGTGGCCGAGTTATACCTTAGACATCAAAAAATATATAGTTTTTAGGTCCTCGGTTCAAACCCCGGTATATACCAATGATCTTTTAATAAAAAACATATTGTATATTTATTTGATATCACCACTATAGTGCCTCGGAGAACAGGTTAAGCTGACATTCCTAGTTTCACCATACCAACTTGTGGAACTAATTATATATTTATTGTTAGGTCATTGATCTATTTAAACACCGCGACAAGGTGACCACTTGTACGGCGTAGACTCCGAATACAATCAATTACGAAATATGCGGGAATAAACGCCGCCGTTGGGGTGTTGACTATTGACCAATGATGGGGACTAAATTGATTAATTATACACACTTTGTGGGTATAATTAATCAATTTAGTCAGTGGAAGGTGCGCTGATTTACATTAGACTATCTCTACATTGGTTGTTTCATTTTAATTATTTTTAAATAATAAGTAAAACACAATTAGACAAGTGATAGGCTTTAATTCGTGAGTTTAGTATAAAAGTTAACGTGATTTGTAGATCTTTTTTGTTATTTATCTTTGTTTTTGTATAGGCGACACTAAAAGGAAAAAATACGTGTTTCAATATTTTCATCATAGAACACAATATAACATTTTTATCACCCTGACCAAAAACATCTAGTTTATATATTTAACCACGGATTTCGTAACCGCACCCTGATCATCACGGGTGCCTTAGGTATGGTGCCCGAGACCGCCTAGACGGCCTCATGGTACCCAGCGGAGGGGTTTTAAACCCACCTCGTCGTAACCGACAGTATGATTTGACCGTGACTAGGTTGACACAGTAAGTGACAACCTAGTCACGGTGTTTGGATAGACTCAATAACCCAGCTATAAACAGATTCACAAGTTGGTATAGTGAAACTGGGACCGACAGCTCAATGTGCTCTCAATAAAAATCATTTATTTACAAAATAAACTAAATCTAAATAACAAATAAAGTAAAATATAAGCACCCTAAATAAATTAAATAAAATAAAAACTATAAATTACCTACTTATAATATAAAAATTTCCTCCAGGCCATTGTCCAGTGGCATGGTTCCCAAAATACTGGCAGCATTTCCTCGTTGAATTTCTATACTAATCTTTTCAGCGAGGAAGCTGCCAGCCCGTGGGTCACCAGAGACGTCGACTAGTTTTTTAGAAATATCTTTAAATAGTGTTTTTGCCTCGAGGCCCCACGGTCCCATAGTTTCAACGGCAAAGGCCACAAATATATAATCATTGCAAATGTTTATATATTTGCGGCGCTTGACGTTTTGCGCTTGTTCTGCCGCCGCACCAGCTCTAACAGTAGTTCCTTGAAGATGGGAAGTCGCTAGTGTGTCTACACATGTGACGTCCCACACTAGTGAATAGCTCTCAATTAAACATACAACTCGGTAATAATAATCGCTGTTTTATTTGTAGGTAGGTATATAAATACCTATAGGTACATAAAGGTACATTAGGTAAAGTTACTTAAATGAATTTAAAAAGTTTAAATACCTGGGTTCTACATTTTTATATATAATTTTGGGCACACGAATCGCTACGGAAGGTAGCGTCAGACCGACCCCTGTCTACCGGAAGCCGGCTCCTGTAAGCTCTGATAACACAATTTATATATAACATCCAAAAAATAAAGTTTTCTAATAGGAAGTATATACTTACTTATGCTTAAAGTTATTTTATTTTCAAATAATTTTAATAAAAAGTTAATAATTTAGATAAATATTTAATCTTCTGATATTATTCTTTTAATCTTCTGATATTATCCTGAGAAAACAAAAGTTTTTTTTCACTTTGTTATGTTTAAAAGACAAAGATTTCATTAATTACTATTAGGATCCTATAAACTTTGTTAAAAATAAAAATAAAGTCGTGTTTATAGAAAGAATATTAAAACTTTATTTTTTTTTTAGTTATCGATTCTCTAAAGTTTGCGGATCATTTTTTGATATAAAATTAGAGAAGATATAGTTTCACATTGGGAACAAAAACAACTAAAAACTAAGTGTTTTTTTTTATTGGAGCACGGCATGTGACTTTGTATCAACCTGGTGGTGAGCAGACCTACAATGTTCATGAATGGAGTCAATCAATAATTGTTCTAAAAAAAACAACATTGATCGCTCCCACTATGCCGGCTAAAGATGCGATTACGAATTGCGAGGCGACAAAGACGAATTGCATTACGAGTATGTTTTAATATACTCGCTCCCTTATCATCAATTCAACCACCCATTTCGTAACCGCATCCTAAAAGGAGACTAGGTACCACATCGACAAGAAATCGATGAATCTTCTGAAATCCGGTAAACCCACAGACTAAAACCGAAACATGATTAAGTCACTTGACGGTTTGCATCTATATGGGCGGTGGTAACGAGACCGTGTTATAAGATTGGGGATTCGTATTTTGAAAAATATTAGTCAAAAGAAAGTTAGTGTCCTATTATAGCATTAGTATTTACGCTGAGCAATGATAATAATCAATCAGTGATTAAGTCAGGACAAGCTCTTTTCCATATACATAGAAAATAAAATGAATAATTGTCTATAATATATTGAACAGCACAGGGCCATAAAAAATATAAGATTAGAGATTTGAATTTTGAAAAATTTTAGTCAAAAGAAAGTTAGTGTCCTTTTCTAGCATTAGTATTTTACGCTGAACAATGATGAATAATTAATCAGTCATTAAGTCAGGATAAGCCCTTTTCCATATACATAAAAAATAAAATGAATAATTGTCTATAATATATTGTACAGCACATGGCCATAAAAATTATAAGAATAGAGATTCGTATTTTGAAAAATTTTAGTCAAAAGAAAGTTAGTGTCCTTTTCTAGCATTAGTATTTTACGCTGAATAATGATGAATAATTAATCAGTCATTAAGTCAGGACAAGCCCTTTTTATATACATAGAAAATAAAATGAATAATTGTCTATAATATATTGAATAGCACAGGGCCATAAAAATTATAAGAATAGAGATTCGTATTTTGAAAAATTTTAGTCAAAAAAAAGTTAGTGTCCTTTTATAGCATTAGTTTTACGCTGAGCAATGATGAATAATCAATCAGTCATTAAGTCAGGACAAGCTCTTTTCCATATACATAGAAAATAAAATGAATAATTGTCTATAATATATTGAACAGCACAGGGCCATAAAAACGCCATTCTTGACTGCGCTTGATAAATCATAAAGTGGCATGTTTGTATCGAGTGTGTTGGTGAATGTATCTACTATCGGTTCACGTTTATGAGCCAGGTAAATATTATTTTGTGGTACAATGTTTGTTTTTAACGGTTTTTAGATTCTTACATTGTATTGCTTGGTTAGTTTATTTTCCAGTCGTGCAGTAGATATTGATCTGTATAATTTTGGAAAATCTCTAAAAACTTTTTTGACTGTCAAAGAAAAAAATTACAGATTATTAATAATATAATAACGTGACTATTTTTGTTTTGCAACGTTATTTAGGTACTATCCGAAACTGTATATTTTTTTATTATAGATCGGAAAAAAATTATTATAATTTCTTACAGTCTATTTATATTTTATAAATACGATTTAAAAAAATATATATAGATGCAAAAAACCGTCAAATGTTTTTCAGAAGTGCATCGATTTATTGTCGGGGTAGTAGTCTCTTTTCAGGGTGTGATTGCAAAACGGGCAGTGATTTGACGATAGCCAACTTAGTGTCTATATAGACGGGATAGTGAGAGCGATTAATGCTGTTAAACAACAATGTATTGATTGAGGCAAAGTTGAGTACATTAAATACATAACACTGCAAAAAATATTTTTGAAGATATTTTTATTCTGTAAGGAACTTTTTTTTGTTAAGTAGTTATTTTTTTTTTAGTCTACTTAAATGATTTGGAAGGTACTTACATAAACACTTATAAAACTACTTAAATAACTATATATTTTATTCAAACTTATTAACGCTTGCGAAGCCGCGGGCAAATGCTAGTATTATATATATTTAGGTTATTAGAATATTGATTTAAAAAAATTAGACTGAAAGATACCGGTCTTCACACTGGCATGTCTTAAAAAGTACTTAGGTAAGTACTACATATTATTAGATAGAAGAAATATTAGAGAATTGAAAAACCTCAATCAAAAAAGCATAAATAAATTTGTTATTCAATAAACTCGAGCACACGTAAAAGTATTTTTACGCATTCCAGCTGCGAGATTGGGGTTCATAAAAAACAGAATTATCAAGCCAACCTTTCGCCTTCCTGCCTTATTCAGCGGAAGGAAACACCACTACCTTAGGAGAGGGCCCACAACAGGGTTCCTGAATAAAATATAAACCGGTCAATTCGTAAATGACCCGAATACGAAAACGCGGCGTAACATCGATCAAACGAATTACCACTCATCAATAATGCATAGATACCACTGAGACATAATACCAAAAGGTTACACGCAATCTGTAAACAGTAATGCCTTTTATTCAAATACAAGCTGTTGCCCCAGCGGTAAAAAGCGGCCCGGTTAAGCCACTGCGCAACTGATAACAAGGTTAAGCAGATGACAACAATGCCGGACCTGGACATGGGTGACCGATTTATACAACGAGGCTATTTCTTCATAAACACCGCAACAAGCTCGCCACTTGTTAGGTGTTGTCTCTGAATACCATCGACGAAATAAGGGCGGGTTAATTCCTCCGCTGGGTACCCCGAGACCGTTTAAACGGTTCTTGGGAGCTAAATAGGCACCCGTGATGGTATTAATTTATTATTATTTAGAAAGCAAAAATAACTATTTGTCTGATAATTCTAAGGTAAGGTAAAAGTGTTGACGATAGACAGCATTCCTCGCTGATATCACTTTCCTTAAGCTTTACTACTACATAATGTATTTAGAACACAGATTTATAGGTACTACTTATATTGTTTTCGTTTTAGTAAGTACCAATCACTGTAGTTGCTAAAAAGTCAGACAGAATTCACGAATTATATAAACTATAATTAGGAGAAGTATAATAATAATCTAATTATTATACTTCTCCTAATTATCCTTAAATCGGGTAATAATTTTCCTTAAATCCGTTAATTTATTTTTATATAAAGATTATAAAGGTGTTGTTTGTCAAAAAAACATCCCCTTATTTGGTGAAATCGTAATGTATACATATGTAAATTCATAAATAAATTAAAACCTTAATAGGGCGATTTCGTAGCGATTACAAAGAAGGTCGTTTTCATTATTTTTATTTAAAACCACTTACACTTAAAGTACTTACTTAATCGTTAATCGAAAGTAATAATTTACATTTTATATATGTATGATTCCAGGTTAATTGGGCTGTATAATAATATACAGGGTAACAAGATATCCGATTCGAATAGACTCAGTTAAACAGTCCACATAAAGATTTACATCTCACCATAAGATTTATTTTTAAGATTAACACTAAAAAACTCATAGGGGCGATTTTCCAAAACTACGGTTATAATATACATGGTGACTTTGAAAGGATGTACTTTGGGCTAATATGAGGTTTTACTGATACGAACAACTTTTCCCATTTGTTTTTCATTTGCGACATATAGTTCCATGGGAGAAGTTGTTCGATTTGATCAGCAGAACCTCATATTAGCCCAAAGTACATCCTTTCAGGTTCACCTGTATAGTAAACATCCTAATGCAATTTCCTTTTTTTTTTGATGAAAGAAACGATGAGGTCGAATGTGCGGCACGCTTACTCTGTATTACATTAATATTCACTCTTTTTTTAAGTAATAAGATTTCCAATATTACATATTTCAAAAACAAACATAAACAATATTGTATAAACACCAAGGTAAACAGAACGTACCCTAATTGATATCAAACCCCCGATCTCCGGATGCGCCAACGGCTTAACCGCTAGACCATGGAGACCGTAATTAACAGCTGGCTGGTAGGATTGAGAAACTTTTAAAAAAATGTACACTTATGTCAGATAACTTTTAAAACACTAGCTAAGTTTATATTATTGACGATGATTAAAACCGTTGTAATATTTTGTGTCTAATATAATATAATAAATAAAGTAATATCTCGACCGCCTCCGTAGACATGTGTTTACGCCTTTGGTTTTGTTCCCGGGTTTGATTCCCACCCATGGGAAAAAAATATTAGTACGTTTTTCTGTACAGTTTGTCATGGTCTGGGTGTTTATCAAATATAATATATTCTATGGTGTTTCTGGTATACATAGTACATACAATCCTAGGGCTTAGTTTGTGACCGGAGCAATATGTGTAAATATGTAGGACAACCTACATATTATTATTATTACTATTATTAGAGTAATATTAAAAATAAAAATTTAATTGTTTTTTTTTTCCGGATTAACTTAAAAAATACTGAACTGATTTTTACAATTCTTTCACCAATATAAAGCTCTATTATCAGAGAGTAACATGAGTTATATTTTATTTTCGATCTTTAAATTAAACCATAGATGAAACCGATAGTTTTAGCACAGATAATTTTAGGTAATACGTTTTATAAAAAAAAACATATTATTATTTACGTTCAAAAATATTGATAATAGAAAATGTTAATGATGATATGAAATATCTATTCTTTAAAAGTACACCTGTACACTTATGTATTAATAAACTGTGTTGCGTAAATTTCACTCTTGAGTTTACAAAGTTAGCCTAAATATTTTACTCTTTATAAGTTATAAACTTTAACTTACGAAAAAAAAATAACGGTATTCCTCGCTGACTTGATTTATATTAATAAAAATGTAAACCAAATGGGGTTCTTTCTTATATAGTCTTGATGACCGAAGTTTGCCAAAAATGGTTTTAATATTCTGACTACGTAAGTGGAAAATGATCGGGTAGGGCCAAGGGTCGTGGGTTCAGACTTTAACATATTGAGAGGAGTTTGAATTTTCTAAAACGTTATGCGTGAAAGTACACTATTATCCCTTTTAAGGGTTGAGGGTGTTTTTTAACTTACTATTTTATGGATAAAGACCAAAATATATATATCATCCATTCCCTCTTTCCATCTCTCTTTCTCTTCCGTTATTTTGGTATAGTCACTCGAAAGGTTTATCCATGTTAAATCTATAGGTTAGCAAGTAAATCGGCTGATCGAGTATAGTGTCTTTATAAAATAATCATAATAATATGTAAAAGTTCTTATAACTATAATAATATTGTACGATTTTGACATCTATTACAAAGAAAATAAGATCAGAAATAAATCATGAATAAAACTGAAACAAAGAAGAACATTCAAAAAGAAAATGTCAAACCTAAAATTTAACACACCGAGCGAGAAACGTTCGTACATCACGAAATAAAGATAACGGTTTAATGTCGTTGGGGGAATGGACGCATTCGTTCTGTTTGGCAAAATTAACGACTTGCCGCGTCCGGCGCCCACCGTACCCGCCCATACATGAATGGATTAATGTTTCACTCGCTGATGACTGTACGCAGTTTGTACTAGCCTGTTGTTATTGTGTTGATTTATATATGTTATTGAGAATGTTTGTTCTTGTAAAATATATTATGTACTATGTAAGGGTATTGCCAATACAGATGCCAAAGCAGTCAAGTTTCAGTTTAAGTCTGAGTCCTTTCAGAGTGCGATTACAAAACGGGCAGTTATTTTAACAATAAAGCAGCGAGAAAATTAAAATAGACTCGTATTGTAAATTCGTCTTTGTCGGTGTCCATTTTGTAACCGCATCGTTAAGCCGGCATAGTGGGGCGACCAATAATGGTGTTAAACAAAAAGTAGGCTGTTAAATTTATTTTATTTTGTAACCCTTTTCTGGTAAAGTTTTTAGATTTAACTCCATATAGCTTTTCTATCTAGAAATACTTCTGTCATGTGGATCATGACGAACTATATATTTTTTTAAACTAAAAACGAATGTTTCAACGAAATGTGAAAACGAAACATATCAATAACATATTTAAACCACGACAGGTAGATCTAATACAGTTTTAAAGGTTAGTAAAACCCAATTTTGTCCTAAAAGATATAAAACACTTCTGTTGAACAAACAAAACATAAAACAAATGGAAACATAGTCAATCAATAAGATTTAATCAAGTGAAAAGGTTTCATCCATTGCGAGTGACATGAGCCAGAGGTCAGTATCAAATTACTTCGCCATACAAGTAGAACAATAAACACATACATACATACACAAGGTGAAACGTTAAGTGTGCCCAGGCAATTATTCCGCTAATATTAAAAATATATTAAAATACTAATATTATGTTTATATATATATATATATATATATATATATATATATATATATATATCATCACGGGTGCCTTACGGCGCCCGAGATGATGACCGCCTAGACGGCCCCAGGGTACCCAGCGGATGGGTTTTAATCACACCTCGTCGTAGCCGATGGTATGAGTCTACATCGAACAAGTGGCTAGCTCGTCGCAATGTTTTGAATAGACGCAATAACCCATCTATAAACAGTTTCACAAGTTGGTATAGTGAAACCGGGACCGACAGCTTAACGTGCTCTCCGAGGCACTATAGTGGTGTTGTCAAACAAATGTACATAACTTTTTAAATTAAAAACTCATTGGTACACACCGGGATTCGAACCAGGGACCTAAGTGTTTTTAAGTCCAAGGTCTAACCAACTCGGCCACCACGTATATGTTTATATATGTAATTATGTTTGTATATTCGTATTTATTATTATTTATGTAGATATTATATGTTTATGTATAGTATATATGTATACCCTAATTTGTATAAGTTAATTAAAATTAAACACCGACTTCATAACCAATCTTAAAGGTTAGCTGTTAGATAATGACTAAGGCATTAAGTTCGACTCTGTACATAACTTATATTTACTATGTAATAAAATGTTTAAATAAACAAATATGTTGACAAATGTAGTCTTAAGCTTTTTATTTATTTATATAACGATAGTATCAGGTTTATTTAAATTTAATTAAATTTTTTAAAAACCTAGTCACAAATTAGGCTTTCGGCTTCTACTATGAGTGCAATAACGATACTATTTCATATTTTATAAACATCCAGGTTTAGATTAAAAACTCATTGGTACACACCGGGGGTTGAACCAGAGTGTTTTTAAGTCTAAGGTCTGACCAACTCGGTCGCCACGTATTTGTTTTTAAGTCTAAGGTCTAACCAACTCGGTCGCCACGTATTTGTTTTTAAGTCTAAGGTCTAACCAACTCGGTCGCCACGTATTTAATAATTATAAGATATAAAATATGAAATACCTTCTTTTAGAGTATAACATACTTTCCGTCACTTAGTATTTTTTCATTTTACCTATTTTGAAAAGTAGGTGGAATTAGGTTTTTATTAACACAATTAGGTCGGATTAATAGTCGGTGCTTAGCCAAAACCATTTATTTATTTAAAAATCTTTATTGCATTAAAAGGTTTGTACAAAGGCGAGCTTAATGCCTTAGGCACTATCTACCAGCTAATCTTTAGGAGAGTGAAAATTGTAATAAAGGATGCACAGATTAGTATAAAGAGAAATCAAAATACATAAACTGCAAAGATACAACTACATAAAATACATAAATAATATAACAAAAAATAATATATGAATATATGTTTAAACCTAACCTAAATTATGATAATGAGAAATAAGTGATTTCCATTGTGTGGAACTGTATTTTTTTTTTAATATGCAGTTCTACAATCTGAAGCATTGGCGAAGCAGTAGCACTTGCTTAGCAGCGTCTATTAATCCAGCCCTTAAAACCACCCTGTATACCTACAATTATAAACCTAACTTAAGTGATTGAATAATTAACAAGATTCCAAAAGGCAAATAAACTATTTTACCTCGACGGCCTACTTAGGTCTTGTCTTAGACCTGAATACTTGAAAGGGTAAGGTAATTAAAACTTAAGGTCGTGTAAATAGAAATTAAAGGCCTTAATTTGTATAGAATAACTAAATAGTAGTTTGATGTTAATAAACTTGCTTGTAATAATAATGAGTTGTTTGTCAGTAGATGTTTAATTTGAATAATGTTGTGGTATAGTTTCTTTAGTTAAATGTAAATTATAAGTTTTCTATAATATGTTTATGTTTTGAATGTCATTGACCTTTAAACGTCAATTTATTCGAAGGACTAAAGTGCAAAGCCCTTAGGGAGTATGGTCGAATATATAAGGAATAGTATAGATTCAATTCTTGCTCTTGGGGTGTTATTAGCTGCAAATGCACTGGCACAGGCGCTAATAGGTGGAATGATTTAAATTTAATAATTATTTTAATTAATATCATCACCGAGAGCGCCTAGACGGCTCAGGGTACCCAGCGGAGGGGTTTTTAATCCCACATCATCGTAACCGATCGTATGGATCTACACCGAACAAGTGGCTAGCTCGTCGCGATGTTTGGATACTCAATAATCCATCTATAAACAGTTTCACAAGTTGCTATAGTGAAACTTGGACCGACAGCTTAACAAGCCTTTCGAGGCACTATAGCGCTAATATGTTTATGTATTTGTCAGTAGCATAGTGCCTTCAATACCGATGAACCGATATTAATGTGTTTTTTTTTTCATTGAGGTTAAGAAAATGTAAACAGAAAATTAATAAATAAAGCTATAAAATATACTTATGCATCTTTTTACAGCTGAAGGCTGGTATAATTGGTATAATTTGCTGGCGTGTTTCCTTCTTCCTATAATCTCGAGTCCTTTAAACGAAGCGTGTATAGGCATCTTAAGCCGGCATAATAGGTGCAATCAACGGTTTCGTAGATCGTAATTGTTGGTTGCATTTGTTCTTGGACCTTAATACTGCTTTCCATCAGGTAGATGTGAGGTCACATGCCGAGCTCTCAAAAAAATGGCGTTATATCCGGAGGTCATGGATTTGATTCCCACTCAAGCCAAAATAATATTAGTATAATTTTTATGTATTAGTACTGCTTTTTCTGAACACATAATACACGCCAAGATCTTAGTTTGTGAACAGGGAAATATGTATAAATTGTTTTTCATATTAAAAGCTGGATCATACTACATTTTTGTTAGGAAATAATAAATCAACTAAATATCTATGATTAAAGACCAATCAAGTATTTTAACAGTAGGTATTGCCTGGCTAAAGAGATCAGAGAGATATATTTTAGGCTCGGATTCCAATCATAAATCATATTGTCGAGTTGTTTCTGAACTGCTAACCCTAAATTAATCAAATTATTGTAACAAAATCGATGGGGTAGTCTTCAAAAATCTCTTGTTGGTAATGAAAATGTCTGGAGTGATCGTGTAACTCCTGAATGACTTGACTGTTTCAAGCCATGTTCCTACACTTTTTGTTCGAACGATGGTTCATGTTAGGACCCGACAAATAATAATACCGCCTCCGTAGACTAGTGGGTGCGCCTTTTGCGTTGTACCCGGAGGTTGTGCGTTCGATTCCCACCCATGGCAAAAAATATTAGTACGTTTTTATGTACAGTTTGTCATGGCCTGTGTGTTTATAAAATATAAAAAGTATTATATCGTTGGTTTTGGTACACATAGTACAAGCCTAGAGCTTAGTTTGTGACCAGAGCAATATGTCTGAATTTTCCTATATATTATTATTTATTTGTTTCTGCCTGGTCTATTCTGAATATATGTAGGAAACACTAAAAATACTATTCTGAATATATGACGTGCTGGTAGTGAACAGCACGTCACGATGTTTATAATATAAAGTTTGTGACATAAATACATAAAAATAAATAAAATACCAACATAATTATGTAATATTAATATTACCTACTAATCGTGCTAGTCCCTTTTTTAATAAAAAGAAGTGTCTTATGGGTATCAATAAATAAACATACCTACGTATATTTATTACGTATATGTAGCATATACGTATTTTTGATTTTTTTATTTTAAAATCAATATCCAGTTAAATATATTAAAGATCCTCGTAAATATTAAAATATGCTTCTTACACTTGTCTGAATGTAGAACCCAAGGAATGGGTTTTCGTGTTTCGCCGAGGCAGCAACATTGTTCGAGAAACTTTGACGGCTGTTTACGTTACACGCTGTTTATTTTGGGCAAGTCATGCTCACTGTACTGCCCACATTGTGCGATGCCACTAAGTATGTTTTATGCTACCCTGTTTATAAGGCATTAACGACGTCTTTTAGGGGTAATTGTGTTATTTTTTATTGTTTAAAAAGTGTGTTTTTAGCTGTTATTACAGTGTTGAAGCTTTTCTATAATAATAACCGTTCAGAAGCGCTGTTATTGAGCGATTTAATGCAGACTGAATTATATGGATGCTGATGTTCATATACTTTGTTAATTCTCAAACATATACACACACCACACACATAAATCATACGCACTCTTCTCATACATAAAATATACATTCACATACACACATGCTTTTGCTTTTGTTAGGTTTATTGTATTGTTATATTATTGTATTGTTATATATTATTGTATGTTTCTTGTGTATTTTTGCTTAGATTACTAATTGTGAAGATTCGTTTTTAATCATTTGAATCATATTATGTATGTTGTGTTTTAATGTATTTTATACTACACCTGCTCGGAAAGTAGGTTCTTACTTGCGTAAGAATAGGTCAGAAAGTACGTCTTTGTAGTCGTACAAATATGCGGGAGGAAAAAGTGTATGAAAATCCATTGTTAACGTGCTTAAGCGGGAGGAAAAAGTATATGAAAATTCATTGTTAACGTGCTAGTTTTTTTTTTATTTTTTTTCTTCAATTCTTCCAAATTAGGAAAGGCAAGGGTTCAAAGCCATACAGCCTAGTTTTTTTTTACAAGTTCGAAATTTTAATCAAAATAAAATAAAAGTATTGGTTTATTGGCTGTTTACTTTCTTTGCATTTTTGATTTATTAAGTTTTAACAACTGTAATAATTTTAATATAAACTTTAATTAAAAGAGTTTTTTTTTTTTTTCCTCGTAGGTGTAGTATAAAGCACTATGTATCACTCGGCGAGAAAGTGCGATTCCTAACTCGAGCGAATTAAGGCCCTCCGCTTCGCGTCGGGCCTCAAACTTCGCCCTCGTTAGTAATCGGTGACTTTCTCCCCTCGGTGAACAATGTACTATTTTATCGCTATATTTTTTTTTAATAAAAGGTAATAATAATAACTAATTAAATTTTAACTAAATGTACACTAACAATGCATTAGGCTTAATGTGTAAACTTTATATTGCTATTAAGGGATTGTTAATAAATTGTAAACTCCAAGCGCAAGGTGAAAAGTTTCAAGTAAAGTATAATAATAAAAACACTTTTCAGGAACCTTTATAAAATTCCATTCTCAACATTAGAAGGTCATTGCCTGCCCTGACCCCCTGTCATACCGACATAAAAGCCAGGCTAGAAAAACTACGATCTCTTTCGGGAAAAAATACGACCCAATCCGCTTTCATCCATGCTCATACATCAGCGTTATTAAGGTGAATTTTGGCTACAGAGGGTTGGGGGTTTGGTAAAATGACATAGCATGAGTTTGCATTTTGGTACGTTCTAAGTAATTACCAACACGTCATATTTCTCGCATGACATAAGGGCTTCAGTTAACCAAATGACTTCGAACGATGGATGAATAATTTTGGTATTTTTTTTGGGGTGTATTAGATGGCTTAATGGGTGATCCTGATTTTTATTTATCCACGGATTACAATATTCTAATTTAAAAATATTAAAAAAAAAAACTTTATTGACATTTATTAAAAATCTAGCGGTTGATTTTTGTATATTATTAACTCCTCTATTTTACTTGGCCGTTCGATCGCCCTTCTTGGTTATAATAAAAATCCAATAAAAGCAAATATAACTCATTTTAAAACATTTTATGTACTTAATAAATTCTCTAAGCATCAAAAACATCATCATACTTTTTCATAGGTTACAAATTATTGAAAAAAATAATGTTAAAATGACATTTGGAATTTTTTATAATAAACTTATTGCTAATTTTACATATATATTCATTCATACATTAAATAAAAGATCGTGGTAAAGGTGGAAGTCAATTTCGCATTAAGAATTGATGGTCTCTACAGCGTGGTTGTGTTTTGACAAACGTCAAACCTGGCTACTGTAGCAATTTACCTGAAAGCCACCTGTCGTCCTGACTGTATACCAAATAAGAACTGAAATTACGTTTGAAATTATTTTAGCTTCTAATTTTGTGAAACGTTTTCCTCGTAAAGTTTTAACATAAACTCGAGTGTGAGTATTTTTAGTCTTTATTTAAAATTTTTAAATACTTCACTTCGGCAGATCTCTATAATTTCGTTGAGCTAACTAGAAATACCACCTCCCAAAGACACATACTGAAGTGTCAAGTTCGGTATTAGTCTACGGGTTCTAGTGGGACCGATCACGGTGTCATTGCAATGGTGGATAGCACAAGAAGAAGATATAACAGTGCCTAATATTATATAAAATATGGGGTGGAATAGTGCTAGTATCTTCTCCGATATTATTCACTGCTTTGTAAATCCAATACTGTTATTGTTTAATGAATAGTGATTTGGATATATAATCGAAAATCACTACAAAATTATCGATAAGGAAAATTATATATATAACTTCACGGGTGCCTTGCCCGAGACCGTCTAGACGGCCCCAGGGTACCGGAGGGGTTTTAAATCCCACCTCGTCGTAGCCGATGGTATGACTCTACACCGAACAAGTGGCTAGCTTGTAGCGATGTTTTGAATAGACTCAATAACCCATCTATAAACAGTTTCACAAGTTGGTATAGTGAAACCGGGACCGACAGCTTAACGTGCTCTCCGAGGCACTATAGTGGTGTTGTCAAACAAATGTACATACATTTTTTAATTACAAACTCATTGGTACACACCGGGATTCGAACCAGGGACCTTAGTACCCTTAATTCCCATCGAACATATACTTAAAGTTTCTCTTAGACTATATAGATAGTTGAGTTGTTCAATTTGTTATTGTTCTTCCAGATCTGTGTTAATATTTAGTAACCTGTCAAAATTATTTAACAAAAGTGTACATAGGTCTTCAGCTAGTCTTCGAATTGTTGTCTGCCTTTACTTCGTATTCCATCCATAGGTACCAGTTACTGTTTGAGTCTAGTTTTCTTGTTTATTTAGAGTATCAGGTGTCCTGTCCATTTCTTCAGGTCTATTTTAACTAGGACATTAATTTCCTTTTTTTTTTATTATTGGAGCACGGCATGTGACTTTGTATCTTTATTTGTATCTGGTGTTAAGCAGACCTACAAAGATTGGGGTCGATTAATGTGTAAACACTGATCGCTCCCACTATATTGGCTTAATGGGCGACGACAGAGACGAATTTGCATTACGAGTCAACCGCTTCCTTAACCGCACCTTCAAAGAAAAATTGACCTCAACATTTTTAAATCATATTAAATTATTATTTATTAAATCGATGCAGTTGTCTCCTGAAAACGGTGAACCCACAGGCTAAAACCGAAATTAACCCTTGACGGTTTTTGCATCTGTGTGGGCAGTGGTAACGAGATCGGTTGGATGGCCTAACGAAGAAATAGAGACCTTGCTCTTACCTAACTTTTGTTATTGTTTATATAGCATATCTGATTTGTTCCACTTTACGCAAGTCAACATCCTACGTTCTATTCCTCTTGGTAAAATGAGACCGCCTAGATGGCCTCAGGGAATCCAGCAGAGGGGGGTTTAATCCACCTCGTCTAAGCCGATGGTATTTATATATAAACAAGTGTCTAGCTCACCGCGATGTTTGGATAGACTCAATAACCCATCTGTAAAGAGTTTCACAAGTTAGTATAGTGAAACTGGGGCGGACAGCTTAACGTACTCTCAGAGGCACTATAGTGTTGTTGGTAAACTAATGTACCTACATAATTTTTTAGATTGAAAACTCTTTGGTACACACCGGGGTTTGAACCAGGGACCTAAGTGTTTTTAAGTCTAAAGTTAAGTAATACTTAATGTATAAAAATACATTAAGTGTTACTTAATAACCATGTCTGACAACCTTAAGTTAATGCAGGGCAAGATATCATATTAGGGCATATTGAAAGCTTTAATGAACCTCAATGTCAATGAAGACCTCATTTAATTATTTATCTAAAAACTAATTTAGTTTCTAGTTGAGCCGTAGCACAGATTCAAGCCTAGTTCATGTTAAATTAACAAACTTGAACAGTTCCGACGAACCTCGGGATTCGCTTCAGTGATCACAAGACATTACGCGCTCCGAAGATTCAACTCCTCCTAGAATACACAATAGATGTAAATATAACACTATGCTAATACGTTTATAACTACCGAGGGGGGATTATTATATCATCTTCAGCATTGTCTTAATTGTATAGAAACTAAGTGTATAGTGTCTCATTTAAAGTTATCTTAATAATATATTAACGTTTAAACTTGTTCTGTATTAAAAAAAGGATCGTTATTATTTGTTTTATAAAATTTTCTATAATAAAAAAATGTACTGATTCCTTTGAATATAAATTTTGTAATTCATACTTTCTATAATATTGTATGTATAGCGTTTTATAGCGACCATTTTAAGTACGGTATCTGATGAGAGTAAGCAGCGTGGAATACCAAAAGTCGCACGGAAACAAAATGTCAAGTCACAATGCGTTTAAATACTAAATTAATAAAAACTACTATATAAAATATAAAATATGAATTAATCTTCTTTTTATTTATCATATACACTTTTATATACAAAAAAATATTGTAAAACATTTGTTGTAATATCATAAAATCCGAAAAAGAAAATTTCACGATTTATTAATATAGAACAAACTATTTTATTTTATGTTTCTGACTTAACAGTTATATCACAATTATCCTCCAGATTAAGAAAGTATTTTTTCTGTTCATCTAAAAATAGTCACTTTAAAAAAAAATCGGAACTATCGACACAATCTCTCTCTCACTCACTCACCTCAACTTAATGCTCTATTATAAATTTTTAATTTTTATCAGTGTTATTATGAAACTGATAACGGGACACTTCGGCGTCCCAAAGCTTTTCTCGGGGACACCGGGACGGAGAAGCGAAAAAAGGTGTTTTTTATTCCCACCGAGCCACCGATTACCTACCGAGATGTGACCAAGAAACTGTAGTGTTTTTATATGTACATAATATGTAGGTACTAGGTTCATATGACTTATATATATTACTTATATACGACTTATATATAATAAGTAAGGATTCATTTAATACCAGATGATTAATGGTATATTTATGTAGGATTTTAAAAAATGGGATGATTTTTTTCGGACGAGTGAGAAATGAACCATGGAAACAACGTGTTCTTTGTTGTTTTATTTTTAAACTAAACAGATATACAGTTTGCAGACATAAACAAGTCTTTGTCTGTTTGTAGTTACTTCCCCAGAGTCTATATAAGAGTATAGTTGATGACCTTTGTAATTATTCCCCGTATTGATTATATATTAAAACTGTACACTACAAATAAAAATAAATCTTGTATGAACTTTAAAAACCTCCCATCAAATTCTGGTGTCAATATACGGTAAAAAAAGCCTGAACAAAATTAGTTTACTAGTTAGACAAAACTAAAACTGGTTTTTATAACTGAATAATGAAGATTTAAAAGTTGTAACAAACCTAACTTAAAATAATATTCCCACAAAGAAAAACGTACAAGAAAAAACCGTTTATTATTAATACAGAGATTTATAGGGGAAACTTTATAACTGAGCGATTACACTAAATCATATGGATCGTTGGAAGTGGTTAGAAATAAATGTCTAGCTATTAGACTCCTCCGACCGAACTCCATCGAAAGTTATTCATCGTGATATCGGGGCGGACAAAGTTCCTCGATTGCCTCTAAAATCGAGGGCTTTTGATTCGATACTGCAATTCGATCCACTTAACTGGTTCCTCCAACAAGGGAAACAAATAAAGTTTAACTTTGATCAGTCTGTACGATAATTGTTCAATCGTTGAAAACTTTACGCACCGGAGGAGATTAATTTAACAAATAAAGAGAACTACTTTACTAACCAAGTTTGCAGACTTACATATTCTACTGTTTGCCGACTGAATACAGATTACAGATTAAAGAGCCTGCTCTTAAATCGTTCATTCCAAACGATAGCATTATCTTCCCTTCAGTCTTTGAGAAACGGAATAAAAGGGAATCTGAAGGGAATGTTTTAAAGGAAGAATGGAACGAACTATCAAACATAATCCCTCAGATTATTCATTGTCACACCACAAAGCCAATCCGGGTTGAATAAATCACAAACAATAAAGCACCTTTATTCAGCCGTTAAAAAGTAAGATAAAATTTTACCTCAAAGAAATCAAAACAAGTAATTGCCGTGGGCTTTCAAATGAAAACCTTTCGGCTTAGTGGAAAAATTGAATAATAAAGCAGCAACAGGATAAATGACAAAGTAAAAGTGCGGTCGTTACTGTCAACTGCAAGTAGCGTTGGCAAAGAAAACCCATTATTAATAGGCTACAGGCCAGCCCAGGGGCTTCCGCCGGGAAATAATATATAACCTTTGAATCGGCGGGAGAGGAAAGGGGCCTAAATATGAAGCGACCAAATGCTTATGGGGCTGTGCGGCCGCGGGTGTTTATGACTAAAATGAAATATAAATAACGCAGTGTGAGATCGTCGGAGGGAAAATCTAATTAAAGAATAATAACTGGTAATATCGATGGCAGAGCGTTGCTTGCAGGCGTATTGTTCATTAACTATCTTTTGTTGTAACATTCTCGTCTTCATAATTGGATGATTTTTATAGTGTACGTTATTTTAAACAAAATTTATTCAGGTCTTAGTTATTAATTGGGTATGGTTGACTTTAATCAGTATAGTCGACGAGAGTCAAAAGATATTTTATAATAATGAAAGATTTATAAATACAATTTTACTTGTGCTTTCTAATTCTAAAGCAAGTTCTTTTCATTGTAATTATAATTTTTTGATAATAACACGTAGTAATCCGAAGCAGTAATTTAGTATTTGAACTATATTAGGTTATTTAATATTTTCGTTATACAAATTTCCTACTATGATCTTTCTTAGAATTTACATGACTAATTATATGTCTTAGTTAATTATTATTATCATGGTTCTCAATGAATCTATAGTGATTTAAAGTTGAGAAATATGTTGCTTTAATTTTAATATAAATTGAAATAATTTTTTATTTGCAGTGTATTAAAAATAAAAGGCCAAATCTAACTTCATTATTTGTCTTAATTAAATGTCAATTCTTTTTTAAATATGTTGCATTAAAATACATTGTGCAAAATCATCTTAGATAAAAATATCTGCATACCGCAACCTGCCGCAAGACGGCTTCAATTCATAAGGAGTCAGCTTTTCGTGTGAATTCAAATAACGAAAACTGACTGGAACGTGCTCATCTTGTTATTTTATCTTTTGTCAGCTTTTTCGCAACACAACTTGTGGACAGAAGGGACTCATTAAAATATTCATATTTAAATAAAGTTAAAACAAGATATATTATTATTAGCATAAATAAAAAAGCGCTACGTGTCTAACTAAATAAAAGTCCGTGCAAATGTTGAAACCAGTAGCGAGCTGATGAGTAAATTGAATAAAAGCACCCGACGTGCACACAGGAAATCTGATATTCTCATAGACACTAATGCGGGTCAAATTTATGTCTCCGTTTTCCAAAACAGAAAACTGAGTGAATTCAATTCAATTAACGCGAATACTAAAATCAAGAAATAAAGGGGACCATAATAAATAAATTTGAATACATCTCGAGCTAAAAGCCTTCGTGGGTGCGAGGGAAAATTTAAGTGGAAACGAATCAAATTTTTAGGTCGTCAGCCAGACCTCGTCGCTTTAAAGAAGGACCAAGGATGAATTTAAATAAGCCCTAGCGTCAACTTCACCAACTGCATAAATATTAATGGATCTGGAGGGCCTCGCCGACGACGGTGATGGATATGGATTAACAAGTCTTACGCACTCGAAGCATAAAGTACAGACATTATGTGTCCCTGTTGTTACAAATTGTTTTCGTGTCGTTCCATGAATATTAATCGCGTACTGGTTAAGGAAATTGTTTACATATGTTCTGAAGTGGAACGCTGATCTTGTATTTTGTCGTTGACATTTGAGATTTGGAGATTACGTTTAATAAAATTTTAATTGCTTTTAATATTTATGTTTACATATTTCACTAGCTTTCACTTCAAATATATTATGTTCCGATAAACATAATCGATCACAGCTACAAATTATAACTTCTGCTCTATTTCCAACTTGTATTTGGCAAGTTGAAGAAAGTTTTGATCTGCAATCTCAAAGTATTCTGATTCTAATGTTTTAATTGCTATTTACTGTGGTTTCTTTGATGATAGACTATGTAGTAAAATTTTACTAATTTAATCAATCCATAGGAAAGCGTTACCTAATTATTTACGTACTAATAATTCCCAATTTCTTTGTTTCAGATATATACGCTCTAAAAATAGTAAAAGTGGATGTGCCAGAAATAATTCAATACGGTGTTCACGACGCCGTAGTTCTAGACTGTGATTATGTATATGGTAACAATACATCTGGACTTGTAGTGAAGTGGTTCTTCAGAAACAAAACTAGGCCGGTTTATCAATGGATTCCAAGTCAAAAACCTCAAGACATGGACATTTTACGAGGTCGAGTAGATTTAACTTATAGGGTGTCAAATGACCCATACAAAATGCATAGGGCAGTGAAAATAGTGAAGCCTGGGACGGATATTTCTGGTGATTACACTTGTGTTGTGTCAACGTTCTTAGCGGAAGATCAGAGGACGAAGCAAATGATTGTTTTTGGTAAGTTTAAATCCTTAAATATACTTTAGTAATGTAGCAATGCATGCCAATTACTTTTTTCGTTTAGTTTAAATTCTAGAAATAATAATATTATACATATATTATGTTGAATATTTATTTACCTACAATGAGATAAACAAAAACGGTTTAAATAACATTAACATTTTTATAATGCCAGTAGTTTAATTTAAAATAATTTACATAACTTCATTTGCTGAAAAATAATTCAGAAAAGAATTTAAATTAAAATGTTTCTTTCAGCGTACAATTAGTACAGGAGTATAATTATTTTAACCATATTTTTTTCTGTAATTAAAATTGTTGTTTCTTTTAATAATGGGTTGTAAGACCCCAATAATAGAGATTTTAAATACAGAGGCATTTAGATTCATTATAATTATTACGTCATAATAATATGTCGGTGTATTATTATGCTATTACTAGTATTTGTCGGCCCGGCTTCGCGCGTCATATTATTTATATAAAACCCTATTGAAACTTTAAAATAAAGTAAAAAACGTGTCTGTTAGTTTTATAGGCAGATACTACTTCCAATACGTGATGGCCGAGTTGATTAGACCTTGGACTTAAAAACATTTAGGTCCCTGGTTCGCATCCCGGTGTGTACCAATGAGTTTTTAATTTAAAAAAGTATGTACATTTGTTTGACAACACCACTATAGTGCCTCGGAGAGCACGTTAAGCTGTCGGTCCCGGTTTCACTACACCAACTTGTGAAACTGTTTATAGATGGGTTATTGAGTCTATTCAAAACATCGCGACAAGCTAACTACTTTTTCGGTGTAGACTCATACCATCGGCTCGACGAGGTGGGATTAAAACCCCTCCGCTGGGTACCCTGGGGCCGTCTAGGCGGTCTCGGGCGCCGTAAGGCACCCGTGAGGATATATATATATACTACTTCCAAAGTTTCATTGTTTCCGTAATACGATTTCTCTAAATGAATTTTGGAAAAGAGTAAAAAAAACACGTGACGCCTAGTTTTATAAGAGAAAGTTTCATGGTTCCTGTTACGAAGAAAAACCCTTTTAATTTTTGCTCCCATTTTCCCTTAATCAAATTTCTTAAACTGAAGCATGTATTGAACAATTTTATAACAAGTGTCTCCATACAAAATGTTTCTATTGTAGCATCCTATGATATGGCATAGTTAGAAAAATCACCCCCTTTTTTCCCCTCCTCCCCCAGTCGCTAATTTAAATTTTCAAAAATGGTTAAACACTTATTAATTTATTTTCTAAGAAGAGTCTACATTACCACATTTCCAGTCTGTAATTCTGAAGCACCATCCATTATCTAGATCTTAATTTTACTAAAAATACAATTAACCCCTTTGGATGCGTATTTTAAAAAATCCCTTCTAATGTCTTATTTATTTATTTTATTTATTTATATATTCAGAAGATTTACAGTAAACTTGACTTAAGTAAATTTCACATAATATAATAACTATGAACTATTAATATATCTTCACAACATAATTTCAGAATAAAATATAAAAAAAAAAACAAAGTTATTTATGCAAGCCAAAAGAAACTTAAACAATTTATATTATATAATAACAATTACAAAACTATATAGTATAGAATAAAAATAAAAAAACATAAAAACTATAGAAAACAAAATAAAAATAACTGAATTAGTTTATAATTAAAAATTTAGCATAATATTAATAAAAATAAATTAAAGTTATATTAAGGAAGCAAGAAATTTTAAATAATTCATATCAAACAAAATAATATCAATATTAAAACATAAAAAACAATAAAAATAAAACAAATGAAAAGTATTAAAGACAAAAACAAATACATATAGATATATATACATACGTATGTGCACATATCCACAGGTAAATTAATGATTACTACAGTTAAAGTGGTGGTTGGTAAGAGCTCCTCTTATGTTTCCCTTACTGGTGCAGAACAAGTCAAAATCAATAGGGAGGCTATTTGCTCTTTGAGAAACTCTCGAAACAAAGGAGTTCTGTCTGTAGTTGGTATTGACGTGTGGCGTTGACAAAATATGTATTTGTCTCAGACATTTTCCTGGTACTCGCAGCGAGAATTGAGAAAGAAGGTCCGAGCAGTCGATTGAGCCATTCATTACATCGATCATATAGCACACGTCGCTGATATCCCGCCGAGTACTCAGTGGAAGAAAATGATATCTTTCACGGCGGTGACTATAGCCATCAGATCTTAGTCTGGCCTTATAGTCGAGGTACCTAAGAAATTTCTTTTGAATACCCTCAATGCGGCCTCTGTATATCTCATAACGAGGATTCCATACCTGGGAACAGTACTCCAAGTGCGAGCGAACGTAAGCGCAATAAAGGACTTTGATACACTTTAAGTTTGTGAAGTGGTGACTGTATCGAATAATAAATCCTAGGGCTTTGGATGCTTTATTAATAATTTTATCAATATGTTTATCGAATAACAGCTTTGCATCAAAAGTAATACCCAAATCAACCATTTCATCAACCTTTTGAAGCGGGATATTTTTAATGGTATAGTTGAAATCTATTGGAGTCCTACAGCGAGTAAATGACATGCGATAGCACTTGGAGATATTTAGATCCAGACAGTTCATATTACAGTATTGAACCAATCTATTAAGGTCAGACTGAAGATCCTCTGCATCTTGTTGATTAAATATAGGTTTTAGTATTTTCATATCATCCGCATAAAGAATAATTTTTGAATTTTTAAAATAGGTATTGATATCAGAAATAAATATTATAAATAGCAGCGGACCGAGGAGAGATCCCTGGGGAACCCCAGAATGGACGGGCGCCGTAAGGCACCCGTGAATATATGTATGTATGTATGTGTATACTTTGGGTTAATATCACATTCTTACAAGTGATGGCTTAATTGTGCATGCAATATTTTTTACGTTAGGCCCTCACAGTAATTTCCTTGTATATTTACGAGTATGTATAGTAATGCATAAATATATATACACCAGGCTGATCAAACAATCTATCAGGCTACTCTAATTACGGTGCGCGAGTAACAAAGCTGTTCAATTAATTTATATTCCACTCATGTATATTTATTGCTATGTTCAGCATGTATTACCACTAACTATCGATAGTAATTCGTGCACGAATTATACATTTTTAATTTTAGCTTTGGAGTCGTTTAAAATAAATCTTTACAATTTCAGTAATAATTTTTCCATGATAAATTTTAGGCGATCCATTTTTGTTTTATAAACGTTTGTAGATGAAACTGGGATACATTTTGACATTTTTGTTTTATAAACGTTTGTAGATAAATAAAAATACAAACCTACCTACCTCTTATTTTATAAAATAATAAAAGAATTACCCTATAAAATTATTATATTTTTAATTATAATAAATAAGAATTATTTCCATTTATTTTAATTTCACTTATGCATCAAATCTTTAATATACATTTTTAATATTCTATTCTATTTTTATAACTATTTTACTTTTACGAATTTTTGGTTATTTTCTATCCAATAAAACAAAATAGATTGAACAAATAGGATGGCCGACGTCATCGTTATTTCTTACTCAGTTATTGCAAGTCGGTAGCAGAGGTACGAGAGTTTTTATGCGGCGAAACCTTAAATATGTTGTGCAGTTCCACAGACGCACTTCCGGCTCATCCAGAACAAGACTGACGACGACACCGTGAACGTCATCTGCGCTGCAGACGGAACATTCCCGGCGCCCAACCTCACCATCGCCACACCTGAGAGGTATTGTATTACACAATTTCTTTTGTTTAAAGTTTCGGCATATGCTTTAGAATTTTTCTATAAAGCGATGCTTGAACTATATCTGCTAGTCACTTTACAATTTTATTGTAGGACTTTATATTAATTTTATTAAAACAGGTCTTATTAGACACTATCACGAGTTTGTTTAGAGTTTTGGTCCTCAGCGCTGTATAATATAATAATAATAAATAGGACAATTTACACATATTGCTCTGGTCATAAACTAAACTTTAGGCTTGTACTATGTGTACCAGAAACAACGATATAATACATATTATATTTTATAAAAACCCAGACCATGATAAACTGTATAGAAAAACATATTAATATTTATTTGCCTTGGGTGGGTAGTTATAATAGTAGTCCAATCTATAGCAGTCCATTATTGAAGTATGGAACTTTTATAATAATTTCAGTATGACAGGTATTTTATGAAGAGTCAAAAAAAAATGTTTTTAAATATAACGTCTCGGTTAGGCTGCAAATCATCACCAAAAGTACCTATATCAATTGTTTTCCATTAGTTTGATATTTTATATAGACATTACATTAGAGTGGAATGGCTACGTGTGCCATTATATAAAAAAATACTACCCAACCGTATATACATAACCATAACCAACTAGTGTAAGTCAACTGGTGGTTAGCTGATTCCATTGACTAGTCAATTATTATTTGCCTTACGTAAGGTGCCACCTAAGTAATCAATTTCTCCGACCATATCCACGCACGATTAACAGACAATAGTACCAGTTAACCACCTAGTCTTACATTATTTAATTTTGGTTATCTGGCGTAGGTATGTTCTGTTTGTTTCCTTATGCAAGGACACGAACTGACGTTTCACTATGCGTTTATTTTTCAGATATGTAACTAATTATAAACAACAGCCTTAGAAAATTAATTGTTGTATCTGTGGCAGGAATAGCGGCCGAGCACTACTCACTTAAAGCTTTTTTTTTAAACTTCTTAAATGCCTTTATAGGTTAACACGAAATAAATATTTTTGTATTTGATTAAATATTTATTCCAAGTTACAAGCCTTTAAGTATATTTAAACAATTTCAAAATATAGTAGTAGTGAAGTCGAGACCCAGCATAGTGGTGCGAAACAAAAATTATAATGCTAATTGTCTTAGCTAGTCTTAGCAACTTATTCACCAAAGTAGGTACCTTTCCCAGGATACGTTAAGTAAGACAGAACGCTAGGTCAGCAATTTATTCAGCTACCAATGGCTGGATATGTATTATTCAGAGAGTTCAGAAAGTTTTTTACAGCTGTTTTTAAAAGTAGGTAGTATAAATTAAAATAATAAACAGTGTGTGACAAAAAAATCTAAATGCAGCGCTTTGCAGGGTGACTGATATAAACAGGAACAACTTTCACTAAATGACCAACTGTGATAAATCGAAAAATGTTTAAGCATAAAATTGTTAATACATTGAACAATCTTAGGAAGAGAGGTATAGTGTAAATGAATTACGTACGTTACGTTTGAAAACATGGTTTGTTTAAATACAGTTTTATATATTAGGGAGAAAATTCTCGACGTTTAAGTATGGATTAGTTAAAAAAGGACTAGCTTAATGCATTATTATATTATTTATTACATAGAATTTTATATCTTAGTGTGGAGGTAGATTATAATAATTAAAAAAAGTTTTTCTCCACGAAACTAGTAGACAATCTTAAAAGCAGTAGTTAAGGTAGAATTTTTATTCTAATAAAACAAATTTTAGTAATATCTCAATGCAATTTATTTTTACAATTAACTATTGTCCGCTTTACAACTCTTTCCAACTTTTCCGTGTTTAGATAGCTAAATTAAATACCATAAAGCCAACGTTGTATTTATCCGGACAAGTATAGTACGGTTGTCCGCCGAAGACCGCAATAATTATGGGGAATTAGTGATGAATAATATAGTGGGGTATTAGCTGAACAGACTAATGTCTATTCAGCAGGTGGATTAGTCCAAAATTACTGTATTCGCTAATAATGCCCACCGAGCGAATCAAAATTATTGGAAATGAATGCTATTTGAAAATTATTGACAGAGTAATTATTGATTAGATTTTGTCTATTTATAAACAATTTTTATTTTTTTTATATAAGTATATAATATATATAATAATAATATAAGGAGGTAACAAGGGATCAGAAAATGTGTCCATAGCACTAACTGCATTTCCGCGTTGTATTTTTTGGCCTAAAAGAAAACTTGAACGCGGATTCCTACTACCTATATAGACTCTATTTATATATGTAAACTTATTAATGGGCTTATATTAAAATACTATAACTAATTATAAAATTATTAGCCGTAAGTTTACCTGAAATGTAATAAGTAAATAAAATGAGGGACTCTGTAAAAAAAATGCCTTATTGAAGCATTGCATATTGCATATGTCTTTGGTTTGATGGGAACAAACCATCAAATTCAATGAATGTATCGATCAATACATTGTTGTTTAATAGCATCGAGCTATGCCGCCTAAATGATGCGGTTACAAAATGTGCGGCGACAAAAACGTTATTAACGTTAAAAGGCATTACGAGAGTATTTTATTATCCTCGCTGCTTTATAGTCAAGTCGAACGACTGTTTCGTAACTGCACCATCAAAGGAGACTGCCACCTCGACATAAAATCGATATAGTAGTCTCTGGAAAACCTGTGAACTCACAGACAAAAACCGAAACATGACTTGGTCACTTGACGGTTTTTGCATCTATATGGGCGGTGGTAACGAGTCCGGTAGGTCGGCCAAGTTTTAGTGGCCTTCCTCTTTAATATATATTCAAAGCTTATAGGACTGCATGCTCCTATATGCTTTAACTTTGTATCTACCCGATGGGAAGCAGATTGTCATTCTTAAGCAGATCAATATCCCAATAGCATCGATTGCTCCCACTATGCCGCCTAAATGATGCGGTTACAAAATAGGGGGCGACAAAGACAAATTTGTATTACAAGTCTAATATCCTCGCTCAACTCTCTATTTCGTAACTGCAGTTTAGTTAGACCTATAATCAGTTGAGATAGAAAGTTAAAATTTGTATCGTTTTTTTTTTGGAATTATATTTATTAATTTATTTCAGTAATACATACATGTTAAAGTATGACGACGGCATGTTAAACCCGCGCGCTTCACTAGACAAGCCTGTGATAGAGTAAAAGGGATTTAGTTATGGAAAGCATTTTATATTAAAAATATCTTTGGTTAGGTTAGGTAAATGATAAACAAAACTAGATTTTTACCTACTAAACAAATATACATTATATTATATACTTAAACCAAAGTAAAAAATCAGTAATCGTATTATAATACCTATATTTTTGGATTTTTTTTAGATATTTACTAAAATAAAGCTCCCTATATACTAAATTTAAGCAAGCCAATCCACAAAACAGCGTAAGATATTTCGTCCTGAAGATGCCTCATTGAGAGGTGAAACATGTGTCGAGAAAAATGTTCGTTTGTTGGTGATATTTTTTTGTGTAGTTACATGTAACACATAATTTGTACACCAACATCATAAACAGAATAATTGCAAAGTAATATTATAATTTTACAATCGTTTATATAATGAACTTCCGCAAAATAACGCCTGATTCAATTAAATATATAAAAAATATCATTACGGCGCCCAAGACCGCCTAGACGGCCTCAGGGTCAAAGTCAAAGTCAAAATCATTTATTTCATGTAAATCTTTACAGATATTTATGAATAGTCAAAAAAAAAAAGTTTAACAATGAGGTCTTAGAGTGCGTTTGGTTAGGCAGTTATTCATTAACAAAAGAATGACAAATATTAATTGAACTTAAACACGATGGAATGGAAATCTTAATAAAAAAAAATACTACTGAACCGAACACACACTACATAACCAACTAATGTAAGACTAGGTGGTTAGCTGATTTCATTGACCTGTCAATCATTATCTGCCATACAAGAGAGCCACCAAGGCGACCAACTTCACCGATCATACCCATGCCTTAAATATTTATTGTAAATAAAAGGTGACCAGCGGAGGGAGTTTAAATCCCACCTCATCGTAGTCATATGTATAAGACTACACCCAATAAGTGGCTAAGCTCGTCGCGATGTTTTGAATATACATACATATGTATAATAAATGTTTGACATATTTCTTTAGATTAAAAATTAATTGGTACGCCGGGCTTTGAACCAGGGATCTTAGGGTTTTTTAAGTCTAAGGACTTACGAACTCGATCACGTATATAAATATAAAGTAAAGTGAAAAAATATAGCCAAATAGAGTTTACCCTAATTTTTTAACCGTTTTAATATGGCTTATGGTTAGCACTTTGTTACTTCTTCTTTATCACTTTGTAGTTGGTAATATTGTGTGTAGTTTATGTATGTATATATACATAGTCTGGTCATAAATACTGTTACAACAAAAAATAAAAAAAATATTACATTTGAATTTGAAATCTCTCATTTTTATACCATTGTTGATTGTGTTTTCTCATTTGGCGCCAATACATTGTACAATATTTTGCGATATTAAAATGGAGTAGGGTGATAAAGAGAACCAAATCGCTGTGATTGCATTACACAAAGTAGGTATGGAGCCAAATGCAATTTTTAAAACTCTCCATACACTTGGTATTAGTCAAATGTTTGTTTACCGGGCTATTAATAGGTATAATGGGACCTCCTCTGTATGTGACAGAAAAAGATCTGGCCGTCCACGTAGTGTTCATATAAAAAATTTGGTCAAAGCAGTAAGGAAAAAAAATCGAAGAAATCCTGTCCGAAAGCAAAAGATTTTATCTCGGGAGAGATGAAGATAGCACCTAAAACCATGTCGCGTATTTTAAAGATGACTTCTTAAGTCCTTGCAGCCTATAAGAGACGCACAGCTCATTTCTTAACTGATAATTAAAAAAAAATAGGGTGGTAAAATCGAAACAACTGCTGAAGCGGTACGCAAAGTGAGGTTACAGAAAAAAAATGTATACGGTTGAGATTTTTTTTACAATTGAGCAACATTTTAACAAACGAAGTGACCGTATTTATGCTCAAAGCTATTATGAAGCTTCCCAATTAGTCGACAGAGTGCAACGTGGGCATTATCCGACTTCAGTGATGGTTTGGTAGGGTGTTAGCTATGAAGAAGTGACTGAGCCATATTTTTGTGAAAAAAGTATCAAAACATCGGTACAAGTGTATCAAGATACCATTTTTGAAAAGGTCAAGCCCCTTAACAACATCATATTGAATAACATCAGAGCTGAAGACTGGCCGTCGTCTTGTCCCGCACTTAATCCCCTGAATTATGATTTATGGTCAGTTTTAGAGAGTACGGCTTGCTCTAAACGCCATGATAATTTGGAGTCACCAAAACAATCCATACGATTGGCAGTGAAGAATTTTCCCATGGAAAGAGTGCGTGCTTCTATTGATAACTGGCCTCAACGTTTAAATGACTGTATTGCAGCCAATGGAGACCACTTCGAATAAACTTTTTATATTTAAATTGTTATATTTATGTATTAAACTAACACACTGTAAAAGTAATAAATGTTATTTGCTTGACAGACATATAAACAGATTAGGCAAAACTAAACGCATCACCTAACTGCATTGCGGTCTTGTAAGCGGTAAACCTCGGTGCAACTTCTCTGAAACCCCATTGTAGGATCTACACAATTCTCGAACATACGAAGTCTGTGAATAACAAATTTATTACGTGTTCAACCGACTGGCAGTTTGTTAATATTCTAGTGTTATGTATGAATTCGTATCTTTGATTTTATCGGCGATCGTTATCGGACTTTCTCCATGATCGGTTCGTAGTTCAAAAACTCCTATATAGTTATATATATTTTTCTGACGCTATAAATATAAAATTGGACCTGAATCACATGAAATTTATAAAGAGCTTAAAGACATTTCTGACGTAGTTTAAGTTCAAAGCTTAAACTACGTCAGAATGACGTCAATTCGTGTGCAAGCGTACTTAGTGCGCGTAAGCACCCTACTGGTGGTGTGATTAGGGCTGGCTCGTTCCTCTAAGTTTGGCAATACAGTGACCCAGCTTTTTGAGCACACTTTCTTCTGGTAGGGATCTGCAAGAAGTATTTTTATTATAAAATATTTATTTTATAGTTTATACCTACTAAGACATTTTGTTATATATTCGGTATATTTAAGTTTTTTATTTATTTTTATTCTATTATTCTTTGAACTTATTTTTATCATATATTTTTTCTCTCTTTTATCTAATTCTAAATTTCTATAGCATAATATATAAAATAGCTGACCTTAAAAGTTTGTTCCAAATTAGTTCTGTCAAAACTGCCAATTGTGAAAAACTTTCTATTAAGTATTTTCCTATATTGCTAAAGCTTTTATGAAATTCATATTATAAGTTATATTAGTTTTGTTGGTCAAATTAGAAATGATGTTAATATGAACGAAAAATTAAAGAAAAAAATAAAAACAACTTTATTTTACTTAATAAATAATGGAGTAAAATAAGAAATGTATTTTATTCCAATACTTTTTGAAGTATTAAGTAAAATAAAGCACGCTTTTAACTAAACTTTATGAGTGAGAATCATGTAATAACTAAGCTTTCTGAGCATCTTTCGTATTTCGCTTTTCGAAAATTGGCCGAGTCAGTGAGATCGCTTTAAATTAGTGCAACGTGCTTTGAAGGCGACTTTAAGAGAATCTTATAAAATTTGGTTTGGTTTAATAAAGGGTACCTACTTAACGCAGCGGGGGTTGAATTTCCATTAACCTTTAAGGCAGTATCATAGCAGGAATAAAAGTACAAATTGCACCGATATATATAGCAGTTAGCTCCCATGAAATAAGGTTGAATATTATACACAATATAATAATGTATTTATTAAATCATAGAGTAAAATGCTCTTTTTTCAAGTTTTATTATAATTACGTGTTTATTAAAAAAATAAAACTGGTTAATAATAAATCTAATTAATTCTAAAAAAAAAATTGTAGGCACCACTTAAAATATTAGGAACTTTGACGTGAAATTTACTTGCCAAGGCGATATTTGATATTTTTTAAACATTTTTTTTTATTTTCTCGGTAAATTTCATTTTTGTTTATTCCTTTGTATTTAAGCTTAAAATCTTATTCCAAGTAGTAGAAATCGACGTTAAAAGATTCTACTTTTATAAGATTTGAGGTATGGTATGACACAGTCTTAAACCTACTTTCCAATTATAAGCTCGGATCACTCCATAATTATTCATGTCCATGCCATTTGTTTTATATTGTTTATCGAGCCTTTGGTCAAGATCTTATATATTAATAATATTTTTCTATACTAACAAAAAAAAAAAATCTTATATCCGTCATCAAAATACATTTTAGAAATATAAAACAATCTAATTTTATAAGACTGAAGCCTAAATACATATTGTTTGCCTGTGCCCCAGCATTCCAGGGTATCATAACCTTATAATTAAAAAATATAAACTCTAGATTTGTACAATATACATCCTGTAATGTATCTAAACTGTTCCTTTTCATTCAACAGGAGACTAGACAACGTGAAACATACCCTGAAGATGATAGGAGGGAGGTATTCGGCCGTGGCCACCGTGACTCTGCAGGATGCCGACCTGCCCTCACCTGCAGAATTCATCTGCACCTTGAGGATACCACAAGCCAACTACGTAGTGAGAAAAGAGGCCATTTATTATCCAGGTGACGTGTAATATATCATTCTTTTGTGAAAGGTAGCGTTAAGTTTCTGGAATTATTAGGTGCATGTAACGTTGCCTATAATAGGATGGTGGAAAGCTTTAAAATGTGTATAGATTTCTTACTGTTATAGTTTTTATTAGGTACATTCGAGTAGTAAAATGCATACTCTATCCTTTAAAAATATCTATATCATAAATTAATATCATAAATTATTAGAGATTTATTTATGGTGTTTTTATTTTTATTCTCTATTGAACACAAAAATGTACGAGCTAACCTTTGAGAGACTGACAATTGGATGCAGAATGGAAAATCGTGTGTAGTTGCTTTTATAAATGTTAAGAAATGTGAAATTATTTAAATATATCTAGTTACCTACTTAAAAAAAATAATAGAAAACGAATGACGGGAAAGGAAGCCCATAAGGTATCATACAATCAGCTTAGGGTTTTTTTTTGGATTTTCAAAATAATTACGATTTTTCAAAACCATTACTTTTTATATAAGCAGCTTACTTACGTACAAGAAAAATAATTTATAATTTTTAAAAGATTACGGCCAATGTCATAACCGAGGCCGTTTACGAAAGCTAAAATATGGGGAGGAGGAGGAGAAAAGCAAAAAATTTAAATTAAGGCTTGAAAATAACAATTTTAGGGAATAATTCGCAAGCGCGGCCATTTAGCTTTTTATCAGGGTGAAGTTTGTGTACACAGCGATCTAAACTGTATAAAGCGAGATGAAATATTTCCTACAGAAGTCGTCGCGAATAATTTTATGGTTCGTTAAGTCTATTGTTGGATTCTCCTGAAAAAATAACGGTTTAGATGTTGTCTATTATAATTGTTACAGAAAACATTTTTATGTTTGCAACTTTAGAAATCCCGACAACAAAGAACTTTTTTTGTCTCAAAAACCTTTAATTTTAACCATATTATTATTTATTCCATGTTTTATTTTGGTCTTAATTAAATATAAATTTCTTAGTTGATTTGAAAACTTGAAAAACTATTTTAAGGGCTCTGCAGTCTTGACGCACATAAAAACGTACTCTTAATATTACAATTTATTATATTTATAAAGAAATACAAAAGGTTTTATCTATAATTCAGAAATAAAATGTATTAAAGAATAAATGAAACTTTATTTGCATAATTCAGATTTTAAAAGCTGTTAGTAAATATGTATACAGTTTCATCAGAATTTACCCATTAGGTGTGCAAAATCATTATTTAATATATTTATTTATTATTAGTAGGTAGTGTGTATAGTTATATTATGCGTATGTGTGATTGTATATACATTTGAGTCGTTATGTGATTCAATGGATAAGTATGTGTTTTTAGTAATGTATGTATGTGTTTTTTATGACTTAGAGGTTACTGCCTCCCAAACTAGAATCCTCTGTACTAAGTTAGGCCTATTCTTCAACTAAGGTATATATGTAAGTAATAGATCGGTGTGCTAGTATAGTGAAAGGATAAAAGTGTAACATAGAATGTTTAATATGTATGTGTGACAAAGAAATAATGAGGTATTGTCTTTGCATAAAAAGGAAATTATATAAATAAATTAGTAATATTATATATTTAAATAATGTCACGCAGTCACGTCATGATTGTCAGTAGTTCCTCAGACTTATTGTAGAAAGCCAGTTTGAGACAGCATTTTTGCGTATACTTTTAGATAGGTTTTTAATATTGATAATTATATTAATTTTCGTATATAGGTAGGGGGCTAGGAAGCGATTAAATCTCTGTGCAAATTTAGTTCTCGTGTATAGAGTTTTCCATATGTTATGTCTTTTTTAATTGGCTGTTAGTCAAAGTTTAATTATTATTATTATGTTGGTCATTGTACGCAAAAATATTTCTAGTAAATATTTTTGTATTATAATATATAAAAAGTTGTATTTCCTTTTAAAAAAAACTAACATAGGAAGACGACAAAAGTGCGGAAGCTCACTTTGTACAGATCGTATATTTTTACTTTAATCGCAGATTTCGCGATTGAATGCAGTATCCTTAATACGAATTGATAGCGCACATGATTCACCTCTAATTATAATATGTTTTTTTTTAATATATAATATGTAATCCTTATTTTAACCTTCAATATTGTACAAAGCTGATGTTTATAATATATTTGTGCAGGTCCAATGAGCACAACGCCGGAGATGCCCACTGCAGCGGATATGCAGTTGGCAGCCGCAGTTGGCTCCAGAGGTAAGCCATTAATATCTGCTCATGCAGACAAAGCTCCTGGAGAATAAAAATGCTAATCGGGTATTATTTTTATTGTTACGTGATCTTGTAAAGCTATTAACTTTAATTTTCGAGCTTAGTTGTGTGTGAAAATATGTTATTTTGCCAAAAATGTTACTAAGTTATATCGCTTAAAAAGGATTTTTTTTACAACGTACTGTACTGTACTTTGTAACATCATTAGATCGGCAACAAAAAACAAATATAGTCCAAAGAATAGTCAAATAAATAAAACAAAAGTAAGAGTCAAGATAAGTTTTTATTGAGTTCAGTTTTAATGTTCCGTTTTTTTTTAAACAGAAGACTAGCCGTCGCCTAGTCTTTCTGTCTGCCTCTCCGTAAATATCTCAAAAACTACTAATCCGTTTATATAAACGTACCAGAGGCTCTACCATGGGTTTGCGCATTGTAGAAACGTAACGTATTAATTTACGTATACGTGAGCAACAATCAATACGATCGCTTTATTCAATCCTGTTACCAAAAATAAAGCGGTCCTATTGGTTGTTGCTCACGTATACGTAAATGAATACGTTACGTTTCTACAATACGCAAGCCCATGGTAAAGCCTTAGGCATGGCATAACTCTAGTTGAATCCAATAAATTAATATTGAAAAGGGTAGGCTATATATTCAGTAAAAAATATATTAAAAAATACAATAAATAAGACGAGTAGGGTTGTTAGATAGCCTGGTACTCACCGTCTCCATAGCTTCCACTCATGCGGCTTGAGATACCCAGGGTCCTTGAAGATAATTCTTTACCAGCATAAATCCGTAAGTTAATTATTGGTTTTAATAGTTTTTGAGTGCACTCATTCCACGGACACAATTGAAACACAATTTTTAACTTTTTTTACAGACTGCGTTTAATAGTTTTTTTCACTGACTTTTCAGCGTTTTGATTGGACGATAGCAAGCTTTCAATCTCTTCGGATTCAGACATCAGGCTATATATAAAATATTATTTTAATGTTGCTAACACTCAAACAAATGAAGAAAACTACTATTCCAGTTAGGAACGAGGATATCTATAGAAAATTATACAATAGCTTTAATGTGTTTTTTTTATTTCACCTAGGTATATCTTCAATGACATTTAAGATGAACAATAATTATTTATTGCGTTTTTTTGTCACCTCTAACATAGTCCATTGTTTTTTTCTCTACTAATTCCTGAAATTTGTTACAGGGACCGACATATATTCAGCAGTGTCAATATTGTTGCTGCCAGCAGCTTTAGCTCAAATGCTTACGTTATAATATCAGCAAAGCTTAGAGTAGGTATGGAATATTTGAATTTATTTATAAGTATCTAGCTGGTGCCAGTATTATAAACAAAAAAAAATCTATAGCTGTTTAAATGAAAAAAAAAATTTTTTTTTTACTATAAACTATTAAGTTTATTTTTATCCAAAAAAAAAAAAAACAGCTTTCTGCTAAATTCACATTTATGAAGTGCGCTAACTATTAACACAAGAGTATTAATATATTAATAATGGCAGATATTAAAAAAACAACTCATTGGTACACACCGAGGTTTTGCCTGTGACCTAAAACTATAGTGTTTTAAGTCTAAAGTTTAGACACAGAGAGATTTATAACATAAGGTTTTTACTACTTTTAAAATAATAAATTATATTTTTTGTTTTTCAGGTAAAAAATATCATCTGGTTTGAAGCAGTGGGTATAATTGCAAAGTGTCTCTAGTCAATATCCCAAAGTGTATAACTTTTTGTTAACTCTTGTATAAAGCACTTCAAATTTAAAGTCATTAACCAAAAACTAGCCTATTTACCTATATTTTTAGAAATCAAATTAATTTGCGTAATTAATGGTATTCAATAAATCAATAAGAGTGCGTAGTTTTGTTGTATTATTTATATAATAAAGTAAGTAATTTTATACAATAATAAATATAGGTTTTAATTGTGTGATAATAAATGTTAACTTTGAAATAAAATCATTATCATACACATTATTTATAATTATTGTACGTCAGCATTTTAATTCAAATAATAATTTAATTAAATATTGTCCATAAAAACAAACAATTTAATGTACAATAAAATTTTATAATACATTGCTTAGTTTAGTTTTAAATTCATTTAAACTTTTATTAAATTAAAGAATATATCACTTTGTATAAACTAAATCAAGCAATGTATTATAAATATAGACCTCTGGTCACAAACTAAGCTCTAGGCTTGTACTATGTGCACCATAAACAACAAAACTAATATATATTATATTTGATAAACACCCAGACAAGGCGAAATGTACAGAAAAACTTAATAATATATTGGTTTGCCTTAAGGGCCCTGGAGTCGACTTGACAAACGTACTTCCAATATTATGCACCTGGCTATTGGTCGAAGTTTAATATGTCCGTAATTGTACGTAAAACTCTTTCTGTTGTGGGTAATATATTTTTTTGTATTATATAATTTAAAAAAAAATATCTGATTTCGAAAAAAATAAAAATAAAAACCCAACACAGAATTATTTTAATTCAGCGGCAAACATTAATCGAGTATTATTGGAAGTGCGAACGCTAATTTTGTATGGAGAACACAGAGAGCGATTGCGACTCCAGGAACTTTAAGTGGGAATCGAACTTGAATGGTTTGAATGCCACGGTGTAACCACTAGAACACGGAGGCCACTAGAACAGTTCTTGCAGTTCTTGTAATTACTATAAAATATAGATCGTTTCATTTGTATTTGTATTTTCTTGTAAAACAAAAAAAAAATCACACAAATTTTGTATTAAGTTACTTGAATTTGACGCGTACTTTGTAAATGTACCTATTTCGATATTTCCAAATATTTTATTATTGTAAGTATAATATTCACAATGAATTAAATGTAAATAATTTTACACTTTCTTGGAAAGATGATGAATAGAGGGAGCAAAGGCCTAAGATTTTTTTTTCTAATATCTAGAACAGTTGCTTTTCATTTTTAAATTACATGTTAAAAGTTGTGAAAAAAAAAAGATGAAATGGTTACACTTGAATTCAATTATTATAATATAATAAAATAGATCGTTAATTTTAATTGAATAAATTAATTTAATTAATGTGTAGTAATTACTGTGGTACCCATGTAAACTTATTTTGTGTGTATTATTCTATTTAATCTTATTTATGTTTAAAACAACGATCAATGACAAATGTTTATTTACCAAATTTTATATACTTAATTAAAATTAAATAATAACGAAAATTTTAATTTAATTAAAATATAGGAAAAAATAAACGATATACGTATTCTTGTACAAAAATCTCACGTATTAATTGTTTTTAAAAAAATCATAAATTTCAAAAAGGGAATTTCCCCATTTAAACAGGGTAAGTTTTCTTTTTCGTGTTTCATTTAAAATTGGATTCGAATAAAATTTTCGGACAATATAATGTAATGTAAAAAGGAAGTTGGTGTGAGCAATGTACATAGGTCTAGTGTATACATACTAAGTGTTGTATGTAAGATTATTTTTAACGTTCGCTGTGCATATGCCGTTATTTGGATGAAATCCAGAGGATACTTTTATTGTGAGATTTCCTAAGTAAATAAAACAATCGTTGTGTATTTTTTTGTTTTATTTTTTAAGCTGATCCACAAACTTAATAAATGTGTAATTAATTTTGTTTGTAAAGAAGCAGCCTTAAAATAAAAATAAATATCACCACGGGTGCTTTACGGCGCCGAGACCGCCTGGGCGCCTCCCAAGTGGCTAGCTCAAAAAAGATGTTTCACAAGTTAGTATAGTGAATCTGACAGCTTAACATGCTCCCCGAGGCATTATACTGCGGTATTGTCAAAAAATGTACTTAACATATCATAGAATACAACCGGTCTTGTGAAACCAGATAGGTTATTGAGTATATTCAAACATCGTGACGAGCTAGCCACTTGCTCGGTGTAGACATATACCATCGGCTACGACGAGGTAGTACTAAAACGCCTCCGCTTGGTACCCCGAGAACGTCTAGGTGGTCTCGGGCGACGTAAGGCGCAAATGGTGATTATTATATATTTGTATTTTATCAAGTTAGTCATCATGCTACGTAGGTACTAAATAAAATATGCCGTATGATAGATAAACACCGATAAAATATAAAAAAACATGTTATAAAGCCATATTTCGAGTACTTGTCGAACCGCTGTCGCGTCGCGTAGAGTAATGAAAAAGTCTGCATTGTATAATGTACGTTCAAGATGTATAATATTAATATGTCGTGCGTATTTATCATCGCTTTTGTACCGACCAATGAGAAAATGGCCTGCATAAGTGAATTTATATGCCACAAAGAAAAAACCATTTAATTGTTATAATCAAACATGAGACAAAGGCGTTATAAAGGCCACCGATGGATGGCAAACAAGGCAGACCGAATATAAGTCTTCAGGCGATTCAAAAAAGAGACGAAATGAGGTAGAAATAATCCTTGTCATGCATGGGGCTTATCAGTTAAATAGAAAACAAGCTTTGTCAGAGTGGCTCTTGTTATATGAATATAGCTCCTGCTATATGAATATGGCTCTAAATCCCCAGAAAATCCGCTCGTTTGGCCCCTCTGGGCTCGTTATCGTAAATAAAGGGACACGGCTTTTGTGAAATTTGAACTGAACGGGTTAGCTAAGAGTCTTTTTTTTTTTTTTTTGGTAATTGTGTCGGTAACTAAGGCACTGCTAGAGCTCTTATGACTACCCCTTTTACTTCTCTTAAATCATAATGCAGGTTAAAATGTATTTGTGAAAAATCTACGAGTTCACGTACCCATTTTATAATACGTACAAACGTACATCATACTATTGTCTTACCTATATTTTATAGGTCAAATAATTTATTAGGTACCTACCTACATACTCGTATTACAGTTTAGTAATTATTTTATATTTTTAATGTAATTTTATTCTATTAATAATAAATAATATTTAAAAGGTCCGGTAATGTTTTAAGGTACGATTTGAATAATTATTTTTAGTCAAACAATTTAGACATTTATATTATACAGGGTGAATTTGAAAGGTTATACTTTGGGCTAATATGAGGCTCTACTGATCAAATGAAACCACGTGTCGCAAATGAAAAAACTTTTGGCTTCCCCGTACAAATTGTTCACTAACATTACTTTTTTACTAGGCATTATTTTTTTTAATTTGCGATACATGGTTCCATAAGAATAGTTGTTGATTTTATCAGTAAAATCTGATATTAGCCCAAAGTACAACCCGTGGTTATAAACACAACATATTATTCATAGGAATATTGGGGGGAAATGTATACAATGAATTGATCCTACTAGCCTGCGTATTTATTTTTTACTCTTGGATTCTTCATACAACTCATGACTTCAGAGGCGGCATGCCGCGCTCAAATAAAAATCTAATATAGCGTCTAGAAGTTCAATTCATCGATATTGTATATCGAGTTTCCATATTTAATCCAATCTTGTCACCTTTGCAAATATTAGGTACTCTGTATCTATTTGCATCCAATAAGATGCAGTAATCTATAATGTCTCTATAATGGTCGCCATGGTGGAATTATTATTCCACAATGGCGCCCAAGATAGCGGTGACAAACTCGGAAAATGTGTTAAAACACATATTGTGATACAGGGGCTTGTAACTCTGGAAATATAAACCAGTTTTCGTAGTACAATATACTAGACTAGCACCTAAAACTCAGCCTATTTCAGTCCATTGCTGGGTAAAAAGTCCTTAACAAGGAATGAATCTAACAGAAGAGCGTCTCATGCTAATAGGTGATCTAACTACTCCAAGATTCGACTGCACGAACATTTATTGGTTCTACGCCAAACATACCTTAAATAAATAAATTTGTCGTAAAATTGACCTCGTAACTTAACTAATGAATAATGAATGAATGATGAGCCAGGTGGTTGATCGTTGAACGAATTACTGACTATATTATTGAATATTTTAATCACTCGATTGTTCGATAAACTTCATTGACTATAAATTCCAATATAATATTTAACACATAAAAGGACATGTATTCTGTATAGTCGTTTGTACATCGTCGTGTGAAGCCACATCGTATTGGTAGTTCATTTCAAGAATGTTGTAGGGTTGCTTACTAGATTTAGTGTCCATTCCGTTCTCTAATAAAAAATAAAAATAATAAAAACAGACGACAGGACAAAGAAATAATTATATATATATATATATATATATATATCTTCACGGGTGCCTTACGGCGCCCGATGGTATGAGTCTACACCGAAAAAGTGGCTAGCTCGTAGCGATGTTTTGGATAGACTCAATAACCCATCTATGACCAGTTTCACAAGTTGGTATAGTGAAACCGGGACCGACAGCTTAACGTGCTCTCCGAGGCACTATAGTGGTGTTGTCAAACAAATGTACATAATTTTTTAAATTAAAAACTGATTGGTACACACCGGGATTCGAACTAGGGACCTTGTGTTTTTAAGTCCAAGGTCTAACCAACTCGGCCACCACGTATATAAGAGAAAGAAATAATTATATTTGTTAAAATAATAATTATTTAAATCTGCGTAAATGAATATTCATAAAATAATTAAATTAACGCCCTGGAGGTTAAATCAGTGCACATAGTTATGTGAGATAATTATAAATTATCAAGGGGTACCATTAAAACGAAATTCATAACAGACTATCGTAAATCAGATCAAAATAGATTATTATTATTCGGATCTGCAAAAGTTAATGAACTGAACATTTTCCTAGCAAATGATTTTGTAACCCACTAGTCGCATCCCGGAATCCACTCGGCATAAATATTATTGCAATTGTAATTTATTTTATGGGTAAATTTTCATAATAATTTTATAATTAGTTTTAATGATTATTTTGAACAGAAATAATAAAATCGGTGTATATGGATGAGTACATGTAAGTGTAGAGGTCTATAACTTCGTTAGGCCGACCAACCGGTCTCGTTACCAGCAGATGCAAAAACCGTCAAGTGATCTAGTCATTTTTCGGTTTTAGTCTGTGGGTTCACCAGTTTTCAGGAGACTACTAGATCGATTTCTTGTCGAGGTCTGTCTCCTTTCAGGGTGCATTTACGAAATGGGTAGTTGAATTGACGATAAGGCAGCGAGTATATTCGTAATGCAACTGGTCATTGTCGCCCCCCATTTTGTAATCACATCATTTAGCCGGCATAGTGGGAGCGATCAAATTGTTTAAGAACAATTATTGTTTGACCCCATTCATGGACTTTGTAGGACTGCTCACCACCAGTTAGATACAAAGTCATATGTCGTGCTCCAATAAAAAAAAGGAGAGTTATGACTGTGGTCGAGGAAAAAGTTGTATGTAGAAATAAACAAAAGTGGCACACAGATCTTGTGTTTATCTCTATATCTTAGCCGCTTTATACTAGTTTTTGTAGACTCGGCTCCGCCTGTCAATTTATTTGTACAAAAAACAGTAGAATAGTTGAATGATTTGCCATGCCTTGCTCTGCACACCATAATTAAGAAGAAACACGATAGAATAGGTTCTAGATAGATAATGGTTTATTAGCGATGAGAATTTTAAGTAGTAGACTGGAGAATGAGTAGATTTATAGTAAAAAAAACTATCTAGCACTGAAGCTTTTTTATTAAATACTAGACACGGATACACTACCAGATAGATATAGTGTTACATGGCGTGCTCCAAGCAAGGCATGTAATACTAACTAACTGCTGCTAAGTATATAAATAATAGTTTATTTGCAAGAACATAAAAAACCTATTGAGCATGTCTACCACTAAAGGGTGCAAAATATTTACATTATCAAAGATTGGAATAGTATACAACAAATAATTAACAAACACAACCACAACGAAAACCAGAAAATTTAACATAAAAATTCAAAACCTCAATTTCAATTGAGAAATCCTCCAAAAACATCACTTTTATTGACATGAAATCTTCTGAGATACTTAAAATATGTATAATTCTTTATCACTGAAAACTAAATATTATTAGTTTTCAGTGATTTTTTATTTGATTTTCTCGTTAAACCACAGCGTTGAACATTTTTTTTACAAATAATAAATAAATCCACAGATTATTAAGTGGTAAGAATCTTTCTGCCAATTTTATATTTGTAAAAACCTTCAATGGTCCTTAGTTTTTTGAGTTATTTTCCTAATCTGTTATCTTGTTGCCAAGGGTCTTCCTATAAATAAATAAATAAGCAGACCTACAAAATTCATAAATTGACACGATCTAATAGAGACTAATTGATGCCATTATAACAGGCAGCGATAGAGACGAATGTGTATTATGACGGAAATCGCCGTTTCGTAACGTAACCGCACCTGAAAAGGATTACCACAGTAGTTTTCTGATATCCAGTAAACCTGCAGACTAAAACCGCGGCATGTCGAGGTCACTTGACCGTTTCTCTACCTATAGGCGGAGGTACTCTAAATTGTAGAGACCTACCTTAAAGCTATAGCAACACTTAAACACAAACGTGTATTAGTGGAATCACGTAAATTCAACATGCTTTTCGAGGCACGAGACTTGGAAAGAAATACATGATATAAAATTTTTTTGCTGTACATGGGGCAAATATAGCGAAGCAGCGGGTTAGCTAAATTATAAATACTTAGTAAAAAGATAATTTAAAAATAAAACTTTTCAAATCACAAGCGAACAAAGAATGAGAAAAATACAGGCGGAAGGGCATTTTGGAGATGAACTGCTTAAGATTCACGGGGAGCAGTATATGTACGTGCGTGGCAGCCACGCATACACCTGCCTCATTTGTTTCTATACCCTACATAATAACACGATCAAAATGTACGAGGTCTTTGACAGTAACACGTGAGATGAAATTTAGAATTTTTGTTTCAGAAAAAAATGCCAAGTGCTCTTATCCACAAACTTAGAGTCCTGTATATTTCTACAATTTCTACAGTCCGAAATGAAAATTATATAAAGTACAATAAATATTAGAGAAATAAAATACTAAAAGGAAAATGTATCTTGTTTTTGAAGATTTTTTATTTGATTTTCATACAAAAAAATATTTTTGAACTTTCAGGAAAAAAGTCACAGAAGATATTTGAGTTTATAATATGTAATTTAAATGCAAGTTGGTAAAATTAGAATGCAAAAAAAAATATTCAAGTAACATCCTTATTAGTATTAAGAATGCTGATTTTCCATCAATCTTGGTAAATTTGGGATAATATAATCTTACCTTTCGCAATCACTAAATGATAGCGTTTTTATCAATCAGGTGACTTATTAGTAAAGAATATAGACTGAAGTTAATTAAGTAATGAATCTTAATAGTACAAAATCTTAATATTATTGTAGATAGGCGAGCTTAATGCTTTAGGTATTATTTACCAGTTTTGGGAGATTGACCAATAACTGGCAGACCGGTTGAGCTATTATTTAAAAAAAAAATACCTAGTACATTATATGTTATGATTATTATTTCTTAATACCACAGGGGTCTCCAATATGCAAACAATTTCTGTTTAAGCAATAAAGAATTTAAAAACAAATTAATTAAGCAAATAAAGGTTCTCTATAATTATTTTCTATGTTTTTTGCTCAATCGAACTTGGTTGGCTCAGCGGTTGAGCGCCTTGCCGCGAAAGTGAGGTTTGTGGGTTCGAGTCCCACCCACCAGGATTTTTTTCATATTATATCAATACATATCACATTTTATAAACACGCAGACAATGACAAACTGTACACAAAAATATACTTTTTTTTTTTGCCATGGCATGGATTTGAACCCACGATACAAAGGCGCAACTATTAGTCTCGAAGGCGGTCTACGGAGAATGTTCAAAATCCACAAATAACTTATGGTAAAAGGGTTTTCTTTTGTTCTTTCCAGTAGCTTACGGAATCCAATAAATGTGGTCAGCATGAAAATATATTGTTTCGGTCTTAGGTTGGGACTTGTCTTTTTGCGTTTCGCTCTTTAGGCGGTTTTTATAAGCTAGGATTCGCTGATACACTTTCCATACAGATCCCTATTATATAATATATAATAGGGATATATATGATTCTATAAGTTTATTAAATTACTCATCCTAAAACGCAAAAGCGAAGTTAGCTTAATACTATATCGTTGGCGCCATAGACTTTTTAGGCTTGTTTACCATCAGGTAGGTGTCACACAAAATCATATACATTCTCCAATATAAAATATAATATAAACAAAAATACTAATCCTCAAAATAAGTATATGAAAGAGCATGGTTTATGATAAGCATTTTTTTTCCGAGTTATATGTTTTTCTTTATCATTTTATTACTTGCTTCATTCACACACTATTATTAAATCACTTCGATGGATAAATAAATATAAAATAAAATTTAATTGATGTCTTATGAATGGTTCTATTAACTTAATTAAGATATCTACTTCAAAATAATGTAATTAAAATTTCGGTGAATTTTATTTAAAATTAATTAATCCACTTTTTCTGACAGCAAGGTTTAGAAAAAAAGTCTAGTCTAATTTAAACTTTAAAGTAAATGGCATAGAGTAAGTGCAAAAGGTAGAGTGTACCTATTTGTGTTGTTCACTGTACCTATTAGCTCTACCAGTGATTACAATGACCTTTTATTTTGAGGGACACACAAATGTCTAACGAACCATCCTACCATTGAATTTTTAATAAAAGAGTTTAATGTTGAGCCTGTATATTAAATTCGTTGGTAAATATAGTTTAAAAAAACAGTTTGCTTTTATGATATTTTATTACATACATACATATCATCACGGGTGCCTTACGGCGCCCGAGACCGCCTAGACGGCCGCAGGGTACCCAGCGGAGGGGTTTTAATCCCACCTCGTCGTAGCCGATGGTATTTTACTTTTATAATAAAGTGATAATAGAAAAACTAAACAAATATAATTCGTGGCTTGGACGGCCTTAGGGTACTCAGCATACCCAGCGCATTCTGAGTCTACACCGAACAAGTGGACAGCTCGTCGCGGTGTTTGGATAGACTCAATAATCCATCTATTAACAGTTTTAGAAGTTGGTATAGAGAAACTGGGACCATCTGCTTAACGTGTTCTCCGAGGCACGATACTATACATACATAGTCATGTGTATGTCGGCATAAATTTTCTTGAAAACTACAGGTCCGTTTTACGAGATTAGGAATGTTTATAAATCATCTTGTTGGCTTAAACATAATAATATTTTAATAAGACGATTATATACTTAGTGAACATTATAATTTTTATTAAATCGGGTAAGCAGTGCTCGAGATATTTTATGCGGATAAACGTACAAAGGGACAGACAATCGGATGTAAATAAGGATGAGGACATACTAATGGGCATCACGGGTTCGTTCGCTACTAAAGATTCTAAAGTATTATCTTTTGTTATATTATACATTATTGAAAAAATCCATTTAAAAAATCTGGAAAAGCCACGACCCTTGCTTTTGCGGCAAGGTCTTTAACCACTGAGCCAACCAGGTTCCAGTCACCCCTCACGAAATTTGGCATTGCTTCTTATCTACTTGTACTTATACACAGACCCCCTCTATGTGCTTTCTTTTAATTACTCTATATTAGAGTGAAGTAAGAAGTCTAACGGCCTTACTTATAAAAACCACCTAATTGCCTGTTTAACAACGTATTACCTAATTACTACTTAAACCCTTAAGTAGTCATTAACTTTTTCTTACTTATAAAAGATTTTTCGACGCTAGTTACCTAAATGACGTTTAACAATATTTTAATCTATATACACCATGAAGCTCCGCGCCAACGGGCACAGTTTTTACCTTCATGGTATACACCGACTTGGGTATCAAGAGAGACCCAAAAAGTGGCAATAATGATGTATTTTCTTTTGGTTGAGAATATTAAAAAAATCTGTCAAAACGTATTTTTTAGCATATTTGGAAATGAAAATTGCGTGATCAATTATTTAGAATACTTTTATTTATAAGACTCCGCATAGACCTTCTGAAATTTCTTAATTCTTATAAAAACCGCTAAAATTTCACTTGAATCACGACAAACATAAAAATATCACATGGCTATATGGTCAAAAGATCTTTGCCACAATGGTGGAAGAATCACAAATAAAAAAAATCACAACAACATGTCAACAAGCAAACAGGTAATGCAAAAAGACGTTTAGTAAGCGTTTAAACAAGGGTCCGAGGGTAATTAATTTGACAACTACTTAAATATGCATATTAGTGACTCATTAAAGTTAAGAAACGTTTATGGGTCATTCTACGATAAGAGGTAATGTGTACGGCAATCATTATAAAACAACATTTTTATTCTACATCTTTTGATTTTATGCAACAAATCACAGCATCTTTATGTATTTTATAAATAGCATTATAATTAAATTCCAAATTCATGTACATTTTCCTGATATTTCATATTTAAGCCTGAAATAGTCTCTACCCTGGCCTGTCCCTTTGACGTTTTTAGTTAAACATGCAGACATTACATACTTTTTTCGCCGCATTTTCCATGTTAAAGTATATTTAGAGTAATAGTAAAAAGTGTACTTAAGTATTATGAAGGTAAAATACAACTATATTTGTTTATTTTCAACAACTTTCGTACTTTATTTTTGTCCCGCTTTTTTTGCATATCTACCCTGGCGAATTTTGGCCCTATAAAACAAAGAGAAATAATAGACGGCTATATTCAAAATGGCGCTCAAGGACGCGTATCAACGTCAATTCAGTAATAATTAAAACACAAACCGTGAGATCGTTTTTATTTGTTAGTTAGCGCGACGCGACAGTGCAGTGCAGCGGTTTTGCAAAGTGATTGCGTCTCTCCACTGGTAAGTCGTAAATTTTCTAAAATTCACTTAATTGACTTGCATTTTTTGCCAAAATTCAACAATACTGTCAACAGTAGTGGCGTGATATAATATTAACCTAATATTAACTTATACCAGTGCTTTTTTAAAATTTGTTACGAAAACGTCTCTCCCCTGGCATATTTACCCTGGAAATATAACAACCAGGGGAGATACTTACTGGCCAGGGGAGATAATGCCGGTGGTAAAATGATTGTGAAAATTAATTTACTATATCTGAATTAGTGTGATAACTTCTATCAACGTTCTCGAGAAGCTTATAAATGATTATTGTAAAAGAAAAGCAGTATGGTGAAAAAAATGAGGTTCTCGGTTTATCCGTCATATTTTTTTAATATGTTTGGATATTTTCTTTGTTTATGATGATACTATGTTTTTTATTAATTCAATACAGAATATAAATTGTAGATCTCATAATATTGTTACAGATCATGGCACCATGCAAAAAGTTAACACGTGAAGAACGATTAGAGAAGAAGCGTCAAGCAGAGAGATTGCGATATCAAAAGATTAAAAATGATCCAAAAAAGTACGAATTACAAAAGCAAAAAGATAAAGAAAAATATTTGAAAAAGGAGACAGAAGTACTCCTAATAAAAACCGTCGACCAAATAATTCCCAGCAGAGACCAACGTAAAGCACGTAAAATTTAGAAAGAGAAAGGAAGAGAGCGTAGGCGACGACTTGCCCTTCAAAATATTAGCAATGTTCCAGTAACGCCATCTATATCTTATATGTTATGATTATAGATAGATGAGTTGCAGCTTCTAAAATTAAATCAGACCAAGCTAGGAGACAAAGATACCTCTAATTAATAAAAAAAAGAGAGTTCTTCTAGATACTTTTAACAAGCTCCACAAATCTTTTATAAAAAAAAAAATACCATCACGGGTGCCAATTTGGCTCCCGAGAACCGTTTAAACGGCCTCAGGGTCCCAGCTGAGGGATAAACCTATACTCATTTTGTTGATGGTATTCGGAGGCAACACCTAACAAGTGGCTAACTTGTTGCGGTGTTTATGATGAAATAGCCTCGTTGTATAAAGCGGTCACCCATCCCAGGCCAATCTTTTATAAAGAAGTGCATTATTACGATCCCATTTATTTTTTATAGGAGCTCGGCATGTGACCCCACATCCACCTGATCGAAAGCAGTATGCAGGTCCAAGAATGAATACAACCAGCTCTTAGAACTGTGTTGTAAGAGCTGGTTTCATCCATATGCCGGCTTAAGATGCCTATTCACGCTTCGTTTAAAGGACTCAAGGTTATAGGATGGAGGAAACACGCAAGCAGGCAGAGCATTCCACATTTTAATAGTGCGGCAGATGTACGAATCACCAAATCTTTTAGTGCGTGTTGGTACATCGGCCACAGAATGCGCATGCATTTTGTTACCTGCTCGTGAGGTTCTGTAACGAAAAGGGGAAGGGGGAATGAGATTAAAAAGTTCTTCAGAGCACTGTCCATGGTAAAGGTGGTAAAATACGCTCAACGACGCTACATCTCTGCGAAGCTGCAGTGGCTCTGTGTTAGTTATATTCTCTCTTTTGCCGCCTAAAGCCATTTTGGATAGTACAGCCGAATTGCGACAAACGTGACACTTGTCTGTACTCACGCTGATATGGATCTGATTCTTACGGCTCTATTTCAAGCCAAAGTAATATCTATATCAAAATATTATATAGACCTGCTTAATACAATTTGTTTCAATAGGTGTAAGGAGCAGTGACTTTTACGAGAATGCGAAACTTGTAAAAATAAAGGACTTGCATGTAAAGTATTTGATAACCATATTCAAATTGTCTACAAAAAGTAGTAATCACGGTGACAAAACCATTATTTTTTGTGATGAAGTAAAATATCTTTTAATTTGTTATGTTATCTTTTTTAGTACTGATCATAAGTTGATTTAATAAATAGTATACTACAAGTAGGTAAAGGAATATGAAAATTATTGTTATTATCACAAGTCTGAGATATTAACTTAAAAGGCGCTAGTCTACTTAATTAGTTTTGTAAAACAATACTTTATTATTTGTTGAAGATGCAAAGTTAATTTATTTATATTTTTGTTACTGACACTAAAGAAGCTCTAGTTTTAGAGTTAACAAAAGGCTGTTATACCAAAATTATGTTATTATTATAATTTAAGTACAATATCTAATAAAAGTTAATTTTATTCACTGTTTTATTATATCATAATCTCTCCCCTGGTCAAAAAAGTATCTACCCTGACCTCAATGTATCTACCCTGAATGGTGTATATACCCTGGCCTTCTAAAAAGTAACTAAATATGTATAAAGTGACTTGCCCTTATGTAAATGAGTAAATAAAAGGGACTAAAATAGTAATATTTGTGTTTAATCGAAAAAATCCAACTTTTCCCCTCGGCCGCATCTTCTATGGGCTCAAAACCTCTTATCGTAGAATCACCCAAGTAACAATATTTTTTAATCAATGTCTGATTAGCTATTTTACTAACTAACTAACTATTAACTTTAATTAACGTTTATAAGTAAGGCTGTTAGTTTCTAGTAATAGATAGCAGAGAAGTCTGTTTTGTGTTTCAGTATTTTTAGTTTTATAAATTCCTTATCGAGATAAGCTTTCGTGGCAAGGTCAGACGCGGTTTCACCAGTAACGAAATTTGTCATTGCTTGTTATCTACTTATACACAGACGCCCACTATGTTAATTTCCCTAATTACTCTATATTTCGATTTATAAAACTGTAAAAATATATTATACATTCATACACAGTGTATATATAACATAAGATAACAAAACCCTTAATTTACTTAATATTAGAGTTCACGAGTATAATAGCAACAAAGTATCTCGGAGTTCAAAGCCGATGTCTCAATTATGAGTCTAAATTACTTCGACAAAGGAACTGCTTCAGCGGAAGTCCTTTGGAGCTCGCTCACTCCATACAAAGTAACATGTCACACACGGATCTTAGACTGTTACAGTGAATGTTCATACTTGACTTAGAAAATGTAATTGTACATTAAAATTAAATTGGAAAAAATATATTTCCTAGATTTTTAAGTACTTAACAACGTGAGAAATTATTGTAGTCCTACCGTTGAAACTTCTTTTGATTGAAAGATAATTATCAAAATCTGCCAACAAATGCGAAAGTAATACTGGAGGTGCGATTTTTGAATATTAACGGATGACTAAAGTTTGCTGTAATGTCAAAATAGTCATCGATTTCTAAAGTTTGTATTGAGATTTATATTTCATCCGGTGACTAAACTATCATATCTATGATATCAATACGAGTGCCACCTAACACTCGTAAATAAATTCACCGATGCCAGTTGTTTTTTTGTTATGAAATGAATTTCTTAGAACGGCAAACAATATTTTCTATGACAAATAATGTGCCTGTAATTTGAAATCAGTGCCGCGAAAATACGAATTTTAATTAATCGTGATTTTCAAAGTTGTTGATATACTAAACCCAGGCAACGATTCTCTTAAATTAACTTTAGTTCAATAGTGTCGTAACCGCATCGTAATATCATATATTAGGTTAACTGGTCACATTGTGACCTTCAAAAACAAAAAAAAACTTAACAAAAAAAAAAACTTTAGATCAGTGATCTTGAGATGTTTAATGTGATGCTATTTTCGGATCGTCTCTTTCAATTAATTTCTATTTTATGAAATGTTACAAATTCACACAACTTTTATAATTACTAGCATAACATGTACTATTTTAACTTTTAACCACAACTGGTTTCCCACACGTCACGGCTTAGCAGAAAGTCGGACTGACTGATTCGTTTTATTTTAAAACAAACTGAACCATAAATATTTTTTTAATTTAAAATAAATAAATAAATAATAACATTACGGGTGCCTTGTGGCCTCAGGGTTGCGGAGAAGTTTTAATCCAACCGTAGTAGCCGATCGTAGAAGTCTACATACACCAAACAAGTCGCTAATTCGTCGCGATATTTGGATAGACGTAGACCGACAGCTTAACGTGTTCTCCGAGCCATTATAATGGTGTTATCAAATAAATGTACATATTTTTTTTATTAAAAAATCATTAAGTTTCCTGTTCCAAAACTGTAGTATTTATAAATCTGAGGTCTAACCAACCCGGCCACCATATTTCTTTATATAAACAAGGATCCTATTTACATATTATTATTAGAAGCGTGATGTGTACACACCAATATTACGTCAGATTCGGAGGCCCGGCACTTGTAATGAGATCCCGCATCGCTTGTCAGGCACACCCGCCGCTTCACTTGATCGATGCAATTACTAACACTCCATGCCAGATTATAGTCCTCTGGGCTGGTAATAGGTTTAACTAATTAAATGCGACGAAAAGCTGGTCGAAGATAGGTCGAATGGGTATTGAAGTAGTTTTGGTTTGGTGGTTGTTTGGAACGCTGACCTATCTAATTAATATTAGCTTATTAATGGATATATAAATAACAATATATAGGATGTTTTTATACATATATTATTAAGCTCTGATCACAAACTAATCTCTCAGTTTATACTCTGTGTACTCTGTGTACCTGTAACAACGATACTAATTATATTTTATAAACTTAAATGTACTTATATTTTATAAACTTATATTTTTGCCCATAAATGGGAATCGAACCTGATTTGTTATTATTACTTTACAAAGGTCTTAAGTAGCTTGAACTAGTAAGCTGGTCTACTAGTTTAGTTAATACCTAACTTAAGGCTTATTTTTACTGTAAGTCTTAAAATATATTTTGTTTAGATATTTCTGTACAGTTTGTCATGGTCTGGCTGTTTATAAAATATAATATGTATTATATCATTGTTTCTGGTACACATAGTACAAGCCTAGAGCTTAGTTTGTGACCTGCGGCCACATTCTATTTCTTATAACGTGATCGTTAGATTGTCAAAATAACGAATTCCGTTATTAGCGTTCTCTCCTCCAATCAGCGAAGGTTAAACAACTACTCTGATTGGAGGAGAGCGCGCTAATAGCGGAAATCGTTATTTTGACAATCTAACGATCACGTTATTAGAAACAGAATGTGGCCGCTGGGGCCTTAGAGAAAATTCAGGCGAGGCCCTTCAAAACTGTATAGACTTTGGCAGGTGACAGCGTACCTGCGACTCACTGTCAAAATACGTTTTTGACTGAGCTTTTTCTCTAGAGCCCCAGAGCAATATGTGTAAATTATCCTACATATTAAAAAGAAAAAAGAAGACAGAAAGTAATCCTGGAAGGTAAGAACCAGTAGTTCACAACGTTGCCTTTATTTTTAGCTTAAGCTTTTATGGAAGGTACAAAATACAAATCACAATCATCAGTTTTAACTAGACTTACCTTTTTGGCAAAAAACAACATACATTTATGTTAGTTTCATTAATTAATTAGCAATGTTATTTAGTTTATACGCGAGTCCGTGGGGGCAAGTTGTTTATTCAAATTACCTACTTTACTTCTGCATGCAAAAACAGAAAGAGCTAGTCGCCATGTCTAGATGCAAATTTAAATATACAGTCGGGTGCAGGCAGACTATACATTACAGCACTTTAATTTCAAAGCGATAAGGTTCTATTTTCATTAGTATTAAGGACTGAGTAGTAAATATAACTACAGTGTTAATAGAGTCGTTTATGCTGTTAAAGAGACTGTTAGTTTTAAGTTTTATTATTTTCTTTGAAATGTTATTATTTTTTATGGGCTTTAATTTAATTTAAATTAAGTTAAATTAATACTTTTATTTTATGTTTCTTATTCGGTAAAATATATAAATTGAAGCTATAAAATATTATTGTTAAATATTTCGCCTGTCTTTGGAGCGGCGCGGGCGTCATTAGTGACAGTGACTGAAGGTCGTTCTTATAAATTTTGAAAATCATTTTTTTTGCCTTTTAGCACTAGTAAAAGATAATAATTACAGTATTATATTTATATATTATAATTTGCTTTATGAACGCTTTATAAAAGTAAAAGTAATTTTTAAAATAAATGCATAGGTACTAAATATTTCAGACATACTTTATTATTATAGTAAAGTACGGCATATTAAATGTATATAAAATACAAATATATAAATGCGAAAGTAACTCCGTCTTTCAGTTTGTCTGCCTGTATGTTACATTTTTATGTTTAAACTGCTAAGTCAATTTAGATAACAATTGGTATGTAGATAGTTTGAGATTCTGGAAAGGATATGGGGTATATCACTTTTCAGCATTGTACAAGGGTCTTATTCTTCTAAATCAATTGTATATCAACGTTGTATGAAAGTAAAAATTTGACACATTTTCTATGGGAAGTATAACAAATATTAACTTTGACGTGCTGTTGATATCGAATTAATTTAGTAGAATAGCCCCCCTGGTTGTTTGTGTTTTAATAGTCTCTTATGAAAATGTTAAAAATTAACCAAATAGAAAATAACGTAGTAATTATATAGACAGTAATGTAGCACTTTCGTAGCACTCTGTAGTACGTAGCAATTTAGCATGTAGAGCTATATGACTGAATTTTGTTATATCCGGAGGTCGTACGTTCGATTCCCACCCATGACAAAACGATATTAATACAGACTGCCTAGGTCTGGGTGTTTATAAAATATCATTGTTTCTTGTATAAGCCTGAACTTAATTTTATTTACTTTAATCTTTCTAATAACGAACAAACGTGCGCTAAATGATTTGCAACACATGGCCCCATGGGAAATGTTGTCCGATTTTATCAGTAGAGTACTATATTAGTCCAAAGTTTACCTTACAAAGTCACTATGTTTATTTATTTATTTATTAAACTATAAATTGTACATAACAGAACTTACTTATTCTAAATAATACAATTATATTGACTATAATGGCTCCAAGCATCTCAGTACGAACCGCCTGGTCGCAGCATTAGATGATGCGAATACATCAAATTCCTCATATTTTTGCCCTATTCTGTTCAACAAACTAATCGCGCGAGGCACCGGAGCACGCTGTTGTAAGTATGTGCGAGCACTCATCTCGGCAAATAGCGAATGTCTGCGCGCACGCAAGTAGTTATTTGGTACAAACAGAGAAATTTGTTTTAATATTGTTGGCAGACTAATATAACCTCTTAAATTTTTTAAAATATAAGTGACCAACGCAACATTACGCCTGACTTCCAATGAGTTGTAATTGAGCATTCCCAAAATAAATAATGTGGGATACATGAACGGGTAGTAACCATAAACTTTCTTATACATGCTTCTTAGAAACATTTTTTGTACCTTTTCTACCATTAGTGTGTATGTACATTCTCTTGGGTTCCATATCACGGCGTTAAACTCCAAGATACTGCGAACGTAGGAGTTGTACAACACTGCAAATGTTCCCGGGTCAGAAAAATCACGAGCCTGTCTCATTACCCAGCCTAAATTTCTTCTAACTCTCACACACATCTTTACTATATGCGTGTGAAATCTCAAATCGCTGCTAAATAACACTCCTAAATCCTTAACCGTTTCGGTAGTGCGAAAAAGCGGGGCTCCAGCAAGTGTGTACCGGTGACAAATACGATTTTCAGAACGCAAGAATGTCATGAGTGAACACTTTCCAATGTTCAGATCAAGACAGTTCTCGATACTCCATTGGTGTATTTTATCAATGCACTGCTGAAACCGCTCACAGTCCAGTTGAGTCTTCGTCGTCTTATTCTTTATGTATATACATACATATAAAATTACTACAAACAGTAACACATACATACTTACACATAAATAATTTATAGTATATACACATACATAAATATACTATACTATTTAATATACAATAATGAGACCTACAACTAAAGGGCACAATATACTCGTACAACCAATCCTATGGTGTACGAGTATATTGTGCCTTTTTTGCAGGGCAGTCAAGTCAATGGAACCAGCTAACCACCTAGTCGTTAACTGGTTGGTTATGTGTGTTCGGAAGTTTTTTTTTCTCCCGCAAGGACAATAGTTTAATAGTTTACGATTTGTTTATTTTGTAATATATTCTCAACATTTGTCTGTGGGAGGAATGGCGACCTAGCCAGGTGCACACATGGGCCTTATATATACTTTTTTTTTTGAATTTTCTTAAATGCTTGTAAAGGTTTACGTCAAATAAAGAATTTTGACTTTGCCTTTGAAAGCTGATTATATTTATACGATTAGAAATCACATGCAAATTAATGGTGCAATTGGATAGCAAAAAAATAAGCTAATTAGGGTTAATCCTTAAATGATTGCGTTTTAAAATAAAAAAAGTTATTATGATTATTATAAACGTAATTTAAATAATTTTATAAAAAAGGTCTAAGTAAAATATTATTACATTCTCACGGTCTTATTCATAAAAACTTACACTTTATAACAGTTCAATAGAAAAACACCTCATTTATAAACCCTTTGATAAACGTCAAATACTAGTTCCAACTTTATTGAAGCCTTTAATATGTTTATTTTGTTTAGAAAATTTTATTGAACGATTGCTATTACTACATTAAATTATATTACAAATAAAAATAATATTTCTCCCAGGCGGCTTTCGATTAACAAATTCTCAATAAATTCGAATGGAGTTGAACCAAATTAGGCTGGCCGCACATTGACAGAAATTTCTAAAAAAATACTAACTGCGAAATTAGAATGGTGGTACCGCGGCATCTATGCGAAATAAGTATTGCGACTTGCCAATTACACATAGAGATGCAATCATAACAAACCACATTGGTACAGATATAAAGACATGCGACATACGCGATACGCCATTGACCACCGTAATAGGATTGCGATAATTATAAACAGAAAAGATTTGATTGCTTGTGTGTTCCGGATACACACAACAAAATACTGAATCAATTTTAAAATTCTACCATTAGAAATCTAACATTTTCAGTGAGTAGTACCGGCTTTATTATATTCAATCAAGGTATTTGAACTTAAACGATAGGTCAAACCGCGGGGCACAGCTAGTGAGATATAATTGAAAAAAATCTTGCAACATAAAAGGATTTTGGAGTGGCTGAATTGTTTATAAGAGTGCGCCCAACCTTATACCTATATTATAATTATTTCATTTTTTGTGTCAAAAACTTTTTTTTTTACTCTTATGGTCTTGGGTTTCTTGACAATCGTTTTTTTCTATCAACACAACACCAATTTAGCTTATAAACGCCAAATAGTTATAATGAATAACAAAAAAAGTTATCGAAGCTTTATTGAACGTTTTAACTATGGAGCTCTTTAAGAGTGTTTTAAGTTTATTTTTATGAATAAGACCGAATTTCTGTCCTTACGAATATTTATATTATAATCTAACAAAAATATTCCTTAAGCTATTCTTTTCTTATTTTATAACAAAATCTTAAATTCCAAAAACTGAAAGCTTATTCCAAAAACCCTGTGACAAAAACAAACAGTCCAGGATTATTTTTTCATTATTTTTCACAAAAATAAATAACAACTCAACAATCATAAATCTTTAAAAGTGAATCTGACTTTTGCAATGAGAAAATCCGTTTAGAAAAATGTCCGGCCTATTTCCACGCCCTCGCACCCGCCTGCTACTAAACAAAATTATTCCACTCCCAACTTACTTCATTCATTTCACTTGACATACAAATTGTGTGCGTAAATGTAAATTATGGGAATAGGGGGACGTGTTGCATGGGAATGTGTGCAAGTACTCGCAGGTACTGTTTACTGCTAACTATATATATAAAGCTCGACTGTGGCTGTTCATTACTTTATGTTTAATGAATGAATTACTTAATTGATGTTAGGTACAAAAAGACAATGAATTAATAAACTGGTTTCTAAAAATATAAAGTATGTTTAAATCTGTTTTATAATTTTGTATATATTTTGTTACGGTACTTTCAGAATTTTCTTTTTAATTAATTGTAGATTTATTTGTAATGGAAAAAGAATCGTATCACATAAGTAGTATATATTGGGATGGTCTGTGTTATTAAAGTTGTTATGGCTCTAAATATATAATATCACTATGCTTTCGGTTGCCACCTCGTCATCGCCGATGGTATTTTAAATCTACATCAAACAAGTTCTCACACTTTGCGGTGTTTATATAGACACTAAAATTAAATAGATAACAGCAATAATACATATAAAAATAAATAATGTGTATAAAAAGAAGCCAAAATAGAAATAAAACGGTAGAATATAGGAATTGTAACGGTACGTTTATTATGTTCAAGTAGCAGATACGGATCGCACTGTTTTTGGATTTTAAAATACCCTTTTTAAAAGAGGCAGGTAGATTAAGTAAACTTATCGTTAACGATCAAATAAAATTCAGTATAAGCCGCGGTCAGAGACCCGCGGGCATTTATAAAATTATTTATATTGAATCAGTACGTTCAGTGCATTATACTGTGTTAACTGTGTAACTAAGTAATAGTGATGCACATTTTAAACGGATTTCCAACATTAATTTGGTGAGTTATTTTAAAGGTACTTTCATAGGGACGTTTTAGGATTCACTGGAATTCTATATTTGTATTGTGTCCGTGTGTCTGTCTAGCACTGCACCCCAGCTTCCGTCCTGCAGTTTTACGCAATGCATAATTATTGTTGCTGAAGACAACGAGGGCTGGAAGCAATATACTTAGGCCCCCCTTCGAATGATTTCAGGAACCAAGGCAAGGGTGGAGAAACCACATCAAGGGCGGAGGAACTACTCTACCGTAAGAAGAACCACCTCAAGGTTGAAGGAACCAATCTGAGGCTTAATCTGAAGCACTCCACGGTTGGAGCGCTACGGGCAGAACTTGGCCTGGACCCTATTTTCGCCTGGTCTGCCACCGTCTACTCATCCCAATGCAGACACCTCAGCTGAACCTAGCCTGGATCCTTCCTCCGGAGCCTGGTCACCGTCTGTTCATCAGACGTCATAGCTGCACGTTGTCCGGTCTCCGATCTGCGGAGCTTGGCCTGCCACGGCTGATCACTGGAGACATTGGACGCTGCCCGTCCCTGATCGTCGTATAATCAGGGCAGTAGCATTCCTCTCGTTGATATAATCTGGATGTTGATAGAAACCATTTCTCTGAAACATAAATTCTCACCTCCCATAGCTCTTATTTCTATAATTAAATTGTATTTAGTTAGGATTCCTTTTTTAATAAATATTTTATCGTTGTGTGTATGTCGTTTCTGTCATTTAGCCAATAACCAACCCATAGGTAGGACAACGCCACAGTCTCGGAAGAGGTAAATTCAGAGTAAATTCTAATTCTCTCATTTTTACAATTATTTGTTTATACGCACGCAAATTTCAAGAACTCAAGAGCCCGATTTGAAGAAATGTAAAATAAATAGTCTGGATCATGCGATGACGCGGAAGACAAATAATATCAGTAACTTCACGTCAATCAATCCGGACATACAAGGATGCGAAACGAAAGGTAGCACACGACGGGAGAGGCGCGACGCGGCTGGAGATTCAAAATTGACGCTGTATTGCTATAAAATATGTTATTTCTCTTAGATTCTAACTGATTTTTCGAGTACCCAGTTAATGTCATAAGAAACCTAAAAACATCAACATGATTAATGTGCAGGTAAAATAATCTAGGACTCTTAATTCTCCACTTATAAAATGAAAGACAAAATAATCTACATAAAAGGGAATGTTAAGCTCAAAGTAGGTCGCCATTTGCTCATTAAATAACTGTACGTAACCGAGCAAATCGCTTGAAATGAGTATGTCATGAGAGTAGATAAATTACATTAAATCTTCCCTCACGTGTCACAAAATTCTAGGGGTGTTTTACTTCACGCTGCGAAATAAGTTACCTCATATTCTTGGGCATTGTAGAAGGGTTCTGTTTGCATATTAAATATTTTTCTCGTAGTCCTTTATATTTTGATTTATATTTACCATTACGAGTAACTTACGTGGAACCCGAGACACCTAGGCGAGCCAGGGCAACCCCTGGTGGTTTTAATCCAACCCCGTCATAGCATGTCTTCACCGAATATGTGGTATTCTCGCCGCGGTGTTTTTATAGACTCAATAACCTATCTATAAACGATTTCAAGAGTATGTTTAGTGAAACAGAGACCGTTCAGCTTAATGCTGTCATACAAAAAAGATATTAGTTATTTAATTAAAAACATTTAGAGATTATAATTATATGGGTTTATAAGTTAATGGACTAACCAACTTGGCCATCTCGACTTCAGCAGTTCTTTTAATTGCGTTGATCACGACATTCTCCTGGCCTCACTTCGCTCTCTTAATATTTCACAGACTATCATACAGCATTTTGACTCATATCTTTGTGGTCGCAATCAGCGCATTCACTCGGATAATGAAGTCTTTGACTGGTGTCCGGTGACGGCTGGCATATCACAAGGTGGCGTATTATCTCCTTTAGTTTTTTCAATATTTATTAACTCCGTAACTCAAGTAAATTAATTTAGTTCCTACAATATTTATGCCGATGACTTGCAGCTTTCATTACCTTCGGTATAGAATACATTGACGACCAATATCTAATATGAATACGGATCTCGATGCTGTTTATTCACAATCACATAACCTTGGTCTATTGGTTAAACCTGGTAAGACGCAGTTCATGATCGTCGGCTCATATGGTCAACATATTGGACTTGGACTCACTCTCTCCATAAAATTTTAATAACACCCCGCTTCCTTTGTGTGAGTCTGTGCGAAACCTCGGTCTTTACATGACTTGTGACTTGACACGGACTTTGCAGGTGTCAGAAATTAGTAGAAAGATTTTTGCCAGTATGCATTCGTTAAAGAGGGCTCAGAACTTCATTTCTTTTAAAGCTAAGCACATGTTGGTCAGTTCTCTGCTTCTTCCTATAATTGACTATGCTGACAACTGCTACTCTGACATCACGGAGGAACTACTGAATAAACTTGATCGTCTGCTTAACCTATTCATTCGCTTTGTTTTTCGCTCGTAGAATTGTTCATCTTCTGACCTCTCTCTATGGTATCCTAAATAACCCCCTTGCTCCTTCTTATTTGAAGCAACGTTTCCAATTCCTGGGCGACTCGCACAACAGTTCACTACGTTCTTCGATTAACAATCAGCTTAAAATTCCTTCTCATACTTCTACAAGATATTCAGATTCTTACACTGTATCTACAGCTCGCCAGTGGAATATATTGCCTTTAGTCGTCAGACGAGCGCCATCGATAAATATTTTTAAACAACTCTTAATCGCGCATTTCCTATTATTTATATCCTTATGTATTAATATATATTTTTATGTATTATTTATTATGTATATATAATATAATATATATGTTTATGTATTAGTAATATGTATGCACCCGACTTTGAACACAATCTTAAAGGTTAGTTGGTAGATAATGCCTAAGGCATTAAGTTCGTCTTTGTACATAACTTTTGTTTACTGTGCAATAAAGTGTTTAAATAAATAAATCTCATAATGAAATGAAAATATCTCGAAAATTTGATCGGAACGCATAGAGTACAAACGTGAGTAGGTACCTATATATATTTTTTTAATATAAATTTACTTAGAAAAAAATAAACAAGTACAGGATGGAGTGCAGCCTCCCGAGTAGGTATCATATCTTAGTCTACGTATTTTAACATTTACTGCTAATTTATATATAATTTCATTATCAAATAATATTTAGGCCTAGTGGTTAAGTCACTGCACAACTGATAACAAGGTTAAGCAGATGACAACAAGGCCGGTTCTGGGATGGGTGACCGGTTTATATAACGAGGCTATTTCATCATAAAAACCGCAACAAGCTCGCCACTTGTTAGGCCTCCGAATACCATCGACGAAATAAGGACAGATTAAACTGGGTACCCTGAGGCGGTTTAAATGGTTCTCGGGAGCTTAATGATGGTATTTTTGGTATTCATCATTATTGATTTCTAAAGTGTAGAAAACAGGAGTTTTATAAACAATAAACGTTTTTTCATTAATGTTAGTCTGGGTAGTAGACAACCTCTGATGTTTACCACAGGACAAATTCACAGTAAGCCATGCAAATAGACGCGGTTTTCCAAATCAATTTGTTAAGAAAACTCCAATTTTCTCGAGCAGAGGCGTTTTCGTTCGGAGAAATAACGGGATTAAATAATTTTGTTCGGTGCCATGTTGTTTTCTTCAGTAAATTGTTAAAGTCAATAAAGAATTCGTTTGCTCTTGTTCTTATTTTGTAATCAAAAACTTTATTTCTAACTTAATTGAAGTATTTTTTTTGTCAATTCCATTTGTAAGATAAATCGTAGACTGTCTAGAAGGCTGTTGCTTAATAGTATACAATTAATTTGTTACTTAAAGCTCTTAGCACAATATCACCGGCATATCAATAAGAAACTTAGACGAAATAACTATGGACGGAGCAAAAGCCCTATTTCCCAAGCATTATTTTCTGCTACTTCTATCGCGGGACGAGGTACAAACGTATATAATAAAACTAAACCAATACTAATACAACTAGTGGCGGGCATAATAAGTTACCAAACTTTCATTCTGCCGTCTTAAAGCTAAAATTCCGTTATCCAAGATCTGGTCGATTTTTTATTATAGATGCAATCTTAATCAGAAAAGAAATCTCTACCAATTTGTCTAAGTAAAGTTATTTATTTATTTAACAAGGAAAAACAACAGTTAACATTAATACTAAACATATAATAACAATATTCAATACGTATACCAGTTAAGTTTTCGCTTACGTTAATAATTTATGAAAACATTGACGTAAAATTAACATGAGAGAAATATTTCAATAGAATGCACTGATTTTTAAGTGTAGTTTATGTCTTGTTATAGTATAAGTAAATATAATACCTATATAAGCATTACAGAGAGTGAATAATATATATGCCTATATATTTTAAAACAAATAAATAAAGTTATTAGATTGAATAATATATTACAGTTATTTGCCTATTAAATAAATGGTAAATGCACTAACTCTTTAAATTCTCTAAATGACGTAGCAAATATATCCAAGTCCTTAAATGTTTCGTTATACTTCCTACTAATAGAGCCTTCTATTTAAGAAAATATACCTTTGGTAATATAGTTTTTCAGCTTGAAATATTAAATAAACACTTGGATCGTGTACTAAACAATCTAGATCTTAGTTCTATTCTACCCAGAATATAATTTGTATAGAACGATTTGATCTTTGTAGATACACACAAAGATCAAATCCTATTTAAGTGTATTATTAATTTCCTTTATTTTTTTCAATTTTATTAGTGTGTACCTGAGAATAGGTACTCCATACAGACGAAGCATACTCCAGTATCGGCCTAACAAATTAATTATATAAAAGAATTAACGTCTCAGGTCTTCGAAACTCTCTAGACATTCTTAATACAAAGCCTCCAAGCTTTTATAGTTTTCGAGTTAAAAAAATAAAAAAAGCCTTTAAATTATTTTTATATTTATGTATACAACGCTAAAACGTATTTAAGTGTCATTGCTAAGCTAATATGCTACAACAAGATTAAAATGCGGTTATCCCATATTTTTATACTAAAATGCGGTTATATTTATATACTCGCCACAGAATACATAATAGGACCTCGCCGTAGACGTTAGTGTAGCGCAAGAGTTTCGTATTTGCGTTCGGGCGCTATAGGATAACCGAGGATCAGCCACCAGCAGTCCTTGAAGCGGCTGATGAGTCGAAATCTTCTTGCTGGAAAGTGTGCGCTCATCAGGCCTGTCTCCGAACGCGATCGCCGAGCTCGTCGAGGCTATGTCCTCCAGGCCGGCTGAAGACTCCACTCCGATGACACCAGAATCAGGGACCCGAGGATCCAGGTCGTATTGCAGAGGATGACCTCGGGTGCCAAAGGTCCAAAAACGAGCGACAGCAGCCAGTCGCCGGAGTAGAAAAAGGAGCTTCGAGAGCATGCACGCGGCCTCGAGCAGCAGCCAGCCGTCCTCGCAACGCCGCAACCGCGACTAGCGCCTGCAACACAGCCACACATATTGAGGTACTGCCGACGTCGCAGGCCGTGTATTTTTCGGAAGAGCCGCCCACTCCGCAGCAACAACCGGTTAAGGTGCCGCCGCCAGACCAGGACCCGCCGCCCAGCTGATGGCCGCTATTTGCCTTACCCACCCCGTAAGTACTGTTCGCTCCGGGTTCGCCGCGCAGACCGTTAGCACTGCTCGCTTGGGGTTCTCCATGCACACCTTGAGCAATGCTCGCTCCGGGTTTGCCGTAGCGCAGCCAGTGAGTACTAGCTCCGGGACCACCGCCCAAGCCGAGGGCCCTAGCCCCGGCTCCTCAACTGAACTGATATAATTCAAAAATTATTCAAAATAATTCCTCCGCATAAACTTTTGTTTTGGGTAAACTTGTCAACAAATTTTAATGAGAATACTAGTACAAGTACTGCCAGAAATAAGAAAAGAGATGGTTAGGACCTAAAATGTAAAACAGTTATAAATGTTTTATATTTCATTTCTAAGTACCTACATATGTAAACATTGTTAATAAAAAATGTTGGTTGTGGCAATAAAAAATAAAAGACTGTTAAGACCTAAGACTATTATAAGAATATTAAATTCACAGTAACTTTTGTCACATTATATATTTTGATTGTAATATTGATCTGTTATTTTAAAATTTTAGTCTCATATATTTCTACCTACTTTTATATTATTTATATATCTACCTACTTAATAATATAAAAGTATATGGTATGTATAACTACTAAAATTTTAGACTTTAATTATTAATAATTTAAAAAATCATAAATTGTATTTTTATTTCTTTATCAGACATTAAATTTTACTATATTCTCTTAGAAACATAAACCAAACTAAAATGCCGTTGCAGTTAAAAGATTTGTATTTTGCTGCATTACAGCCTTGAAATAAATCCAAAATATAACTGTATATTTTAATTATTATTTTATTATCTAAATATACTTGTCGCCCACTGTTAGTTAGTTCCATAATACGCAGGGCTAAGCTATAGCAACGTTATTTCTTTAACGACTTTTTAGCATAGAAATGATACCATTTTTTAAATGGCGTAAATGTTTACAAATTAAATAAAAAACCAAGCACTAAAATGCCGTTAAGGTATACCTAGCAACATTTTAGTAGTGTGTTTATACGTTAATTATTCGAAGAATGGCAAATAAAAACTCAAAAAAAATTTCTTAAGGGCACCCGTGATGATTTTTATATTTTTAAATAATGTGATTATTAGTATTATTCCCATGTTATTATGTAGGACATAATAACATGGGAATAATACGTTTTAGTTTCTTAGATATTAAACCAAAGGAAGCTATTATTCTAAAAACATAATAAGTAAATTTAAAATGCAATTTCCATTCTGCAAATGTATGAAAACTTCATCTTGCAAAGTAGTATTTGCAAGTAATGTTTATCTAGAATGTTCGCAAGATAATAGCATACGTAAGGAGTCGTTAGTAACGTAACTAGGTCTAGTATTTGTTTAGGAAACTCATACAAAAGACTGTTATTCTGAGACGTACAGTTGGAAAACTTGATATTCAGAGTAAAAGAAATTCGAGAATTTGGTGGCGGGGATGGGGTGTAATTTCTTCTTTGTTTTAACACAGTATTTATTTTATTTAAAAAATTTTTTGAACACAAACAACACATACAGATATTCCGAAAACGGATTTTAACAAAATAAATACATATCTGTCAACAGGATATTCACAGAAAGTTTAATTAAGATAAGTACGAGTATTATTAGTCTTATATAATATAAATAAGTAATATACAATATACATATTACAATAAATAATATTTGACAATAATTATATTTTTAATAATTATATACGTGGTGGCCTAGTTGGTTAGACCTTGGACTTAAAAACACTTAGGTCCCTGGTTCGAATCCCGGTGTGTACCAATGAGTTTTTAAATTAAAAATTTATGTACATTTGTTTGACAACACCACTATAGTGCCTCGGAGAGCACGTTAAGCCGTCGGTCCCGGTTTCACTATACCAACTTGTGAAACTGTTTATAGATGGGATTCAAAACATCGCAACGAGCTAGCCACTTGTTATAGCAATTGTTGTTGTAGCTACGACGAGGTGGGATTAAAACTCCACCGCTGGGTACCCTGGGGCCGTCTAGGCGGTCTCGGGCGCCGTAAGGCACCCGTGATGATACATATATATTTTTATAAATTCCTTATCAGGATAATCTTATCTTAATTTTTTAAAGATGAAATGCAATGAAAAATATTAGAGTCCCGAACCCACGATCCTCCAGGTTCCAGTCACCCCTCTCGATTTTTTTCATTGCTTATGATCTACTTGTACACAGACGCCCTCTATCTGTTTTCAACTAAAAAATCTATATATTAGACTGTTACAGTAAGTAGTAAGTTAGAATTCCTATTTTCTAATATGAGATGTCAGATGAGTCTGTTTTGTATTTTTACTGTTTTCGTTTTTTTTTTTACAAATTCGTTATTAGTATAATCTTTTATTGATTTATTTTAAAAATAAAATGCAATGAATAATATCCTGGTGGGAGGAACTCGAACCCACGATCCTCGCTTTACGTACCTACTCGGCCACTGAGCCAACCAGGTTCCAGTCACCACTCACGAATTTTGTCTTTGCTTGGGTTCGAGTCCCGTCCACCAGGATTTTTTTCATTTATGATTTTTTGATATCTTTAATATAAATCAATAAAAGATTATATTATATTATTATATTTTGTACTCTCTCAAAAGGAATATTTTTTCCCCAGTTTTCCAACATTTTTCATTGTTACTTCACTCCTATTGGTCGTGGCGTAATGTTTTCGATAGCCGTTTTCGATAAAAGCTATCCGACACTAAAATAATTTTTAAATTCGAACGCGCTAATCTGAGGAACCAATGTTCCAGAGATTAGCGCGTTCTACCAAACAAACTCTTTAGCTTTATAAATAGTATAGATTATACTTATATGCTATAGATTAATAATAATTATATGTAGAAAATTATACACATTGCTTTGCTCACAAACAAAGCTACGTCTACGGAGGCGGTAATATTTTTTTTTTTTTAATATTACACATGAGTCCTATATCGATGAGAAAAATATCGATCAATAAAGTCATTACTATTATTATCTCCATAGAATTTTCATGAACTCAAATATTTATGTAACTATTATCCTTAGGTAATATGCTATATATGCGTATATATGCTTTACCTACGTTTTGATTACTTATGTAATCCACCGGATATGGATTACAAATAAAATCGTATTAGTTACTATTAGGTATATTACTCCCAAATAATTTCATGATTGATTTCTGAACAAACATCGAAAAAATATTTTCTCATTGAACCTAGAGACGTTCAAAGCTATACTTTATTTATTCATAGTAGAAGGTACAATCGCTATCAAAACCTATATAGTTATTCCTTTAGAAGTAGAAAAAGACAATTTGAATCAATTGAAAATCTTAACATTTTAAATGAATATATAGTTGTTTTGAGCTTAGTTTGTCACCAGAGATGTGTAAATTATCCTAAAAAGAAGAAAAAAAAATGTATTGGAGGACATTTTATACATATTACCTTAGTCAAAAAAAAACACTAAACTCTCTAAGCTTTGTGTACCAGCAACGATAGAAATACATTCACACCTAGATCAATAGCAAGCCGCACAGAAAATTCCTTGAGTGAGAATTGAAGTCATGACCTCCAGATATAACGCTACTTACATAAGCATTGGACTACGGAGGCGTAAGTACTAACATACATACATATGTATGTATGTATGTTAGACCTTGGACTTAAAAACACTTAGGTCCCTGGTTCGAATCCCGATGTGTACCAATGAGATTTTAATTAAAAAAATATACATTATACATATATATGTATGTATGTACATATCATCACGGGCGCCGTAAATTATTAATTAAAAACTCATTGGTACACACCGGGATTCGAACCAGGGACCTAAGTATTTTTAAGTCCAACTCGGCCACCATGTATAATATGTAAAAAATATAAAATACTGAAAAAAGTAAAAATAAAGCTTCTGTGCCATCTAGTATTAGAAACTAGGACTTCTAACTTCACTCTAATGAGTAATTAGAAGAAAAGCACATAGAGGGCGTCTGTGTATAAGTAGACAACAAGCAATGGCAAATTTCGTGAGGTGTGACTGGAACCCGGTTGGCTCAGTGGTTAAGTACATTGCCACAAAAGTGAGGATCGTGGGTTCAAGTGCCGCTCACCAAGATTATTTTCATTGCATTTTATCTTTTAAAATTTTAATCTATAGTAAGAAGAGAGATATAAATCGATCAGAAATAATCATGCAGCTGACCGTACAGTTGGTTTAGGCCGAAATCTCTAAGGTAATATGTAATTGGTCGGCGGAATGATTGAATCAGTTCAATGAATTATTAACGTTTGCTACCAAAAATATCCTACCTGATTTTCTGTTTGATTTTATTTCAGAAAAATACTACAGGATGGGAAAATATTTATTGTTATTATATTTCAGTTGATGAATAATATGTTTTGTACAATTTAAGTTATAAACGAGCACTAAGTTAGACTTAACTAGATGGTTGCAAAAAAATGAAGTCATAAGGAAGATCATAAAATGCATTGTCCATGAATAAGCCATTTAAAATTTATTTAAATTTTCAATTTTCTAAGTGAACCGACAAAATTTTTGAATGGGTTCAATCAATACATCATTGTTTAACAGAAATGGTCGCCCACATGTCGGCTCAATGATACGGTTATAAAACGAGCGGCACCAAGAACAAATTTGCAATACGAGTCTACTTTAATATCCTTGATGATTTTTTATGAAATCAACTGCCTGTTTCGTAGCCGCACTCTAAAGGGAAGTAAATCGATATAGAGACTCCTGAAAACCGGTGAATACACAGACTAAAACAGAAACATAACTGGATTAAAGTTAAACAACTTTAATCTAGTTATGTTTCTGTTTTAGTCTGTGTAGATTAAAGTTAAATAACTTTGTTAAAGTTAAAGTTATTTAACTTTAATCTAGATAATATATATAAAATTGGTATAAAAATTAAAAGAAAGATTTATTATTTATTCAACCAGAATTTAAAATTTGAATTTCGACTCTCTTTTATACAAATACTTCGTCGCAGGGGAGAAGCAGTCGCCGGGATATTTATTGATAAACGCGGCGCGTCTAATCCAATTTAAAGCAGATGTCCATGTACGTACATACCATCACAGATGCTTTACGGCGCCCGAGAATGTATTAAAAATAGGTATTGTACAGACTTTAAACAGTTTCACAAGTTGTTATTGTGATACTGGGGCCGACAGCTTAACGTGCTCTCTTAGGCACTAGAGTGGATTTGTCAGCAATAAGTGATAAAATTGTACTTTTTATGAATAAAAATAAGACATTATTTTTTTTATTCAAAACCTGGATATTGTATACTTTGGGGTTTAACCCATGAGCTAGGTATGTTTAGTGTTTTTATTATAAGTTAACTATTTAAGTTTATTATTTTAACTTATTTTATTGGAGCACGGCATGCGACTTTGTAACTACCTGGAGGTGAGCAGACCTACAAAGTCCATGAATGGGGTCGATCAATAATTGGTCTTAAACAGAATTGATCGCTCCAACTATGCCGGCTAAATGATGCGATTACGAAATGGTGGTGACAAATTTAGTACCTACGTTTTTAAATAAAATATAATAATAATATGTATTATATCGTTGTTTCTGGTACACATAGCACAAGCTTAAGCTTAGTTTGTGACCAGAGAAATATGTGTAAATTGTCCTACAATTATTATTATTATTATAGGTAGGGACAAAATAATGTAATGTTGGTTTTTATAATTTAAAAAGTAAAATACACAACATTACTATTTCCATTTTACTCTGTATCCTTTCAGTCCCTGCCTTAGAAAGATTTACTTTTGCAGGTAGAAGCACAGAATAAAATTCATTTTTATGTCATAAAATATAGTGCCTTGGAGTTAAAATGTCATATGCACTGACTAGCGGACCACCTATGGAACATTTTTATATTCCTGAAATATCTTTTGAAAATAGAACATTTTTTTTAAATAAAATAAATAATATAGTCATATTATTTTAAGATCAAAAATCTACACTAAGTATTCATTGTTCCAAAAGTATTTTTGTTTTAAAATAACTTACTACTAGCCGTAGACAGTAGTGAAATGTTTCAAAATTTGAAGCTTTCAGGAAAATTCTTTTATAAGTAAACCAACCAGGTAGAAACTTGCTCCCATTTTATTGTTTCAGTCGAACAACAAAAGACCTAGTGAACTGAAAAAATCACGAACTTGGAAAAATAACATTATCCATTTCACTATGCTGCCTACCGTGTGACTGGATTTCCAAATTACCTTCGATTCCTACATACAATGCAATCACAATATTTTGTGCATAAAATTTATTTTGTGCATAAAATATATTTTGTGCATAAAACATATTTTGTGCATTATTAAATAATATACATAAGTTATAAATCAGTCAATATTTTTTTTGGATTTAAAATAACTACTTCAATTTTTTTCTATAATTCACAACTAACTTTGCCTTCTATTTTTTTTTTTCAAGTAAATGCGTAAACATATAATATTGCAGAAAGCTTACAAGGTGACAAGCTAGCCACTTGTAAATTAATTTTGACTTACAATTTATTTTTAACGAGAGCATAGCATCTGAATTTAGCTTTAAAGTCCAACGGTCTTATTCACAAAAAAAAACCTTAAAACACTCTTAAAGAGCTCAATAGTTAAAACGTTCAATAAGGCTATTGGCTCGATAACTTTTTTGTTATTCATAAACCTCCAATAAAGCTCCTATAACTATTTGACGTTTATTAGCTGAATTAGTGATGTGTTGATAGAAAAAAAAAATGATTATCAAGAAAGTTGGCAGAATCGCGGAAAACCAAGACCATAAAAGTAAAAAAAAACGTTTTTGACACCTCCAATGAAATAATTATAATAAGGTTGGGCGCACACTGATAGAAAATTCAGTCACACTAGCTGTGCCCCGCGGATTCAGCCGTCATTTAAATTAAAATAATTTGTATAATAAATAGAATACAACTTTGTTTATCGCGTATGTTGCATCTCTCTATATCTGTACCAATGTGATTTTTTATGATTGCATCTCTTTATGATAATATGTAACTGGCAAGTCGCAATACTTGTTTCACATACAACAACAAAAACTGTCAAGTGACCTAGTCATGTTTCCGTTTTAGGTTGTGGGTTCACCGGTTGGTTGGTACCGGGGACTACTGCACAGATTTATTGTTGAGGTGGTAGTATCCTTTCATGGTGCGGTTACGAAATGATACGACTGAATTTACGATAAAGCAGCGAGGATATTAAAATAGACTCGTAATGTAAACTTCTTTGATTTTTTTTCTTTCTTTTTAATTCTTAGACATTTTGTAACCGCATCATTTAGCCGGCATAGTGAGAGCGATCAATATTGTAAAACGACAATGTATTTATCGATCCATTTATGGACTTTGTAGGTCTGCTTACCATCCGGTAGATACAAAATCACATGTCGTGTAATAAATAAATAAAAAATAGATGTGGCGGCACCGCCATTAAATTTTTGTAGTTTGAAGCGGCACAACTTTGTCTTTTTGGACAAGTTACCGCGGCGAAACAAGATTAAATGTTAATATTTTTTTGTTACAAATTTATGTCAGTGTGAGCCCAACCTAATTTGGTTCAAGTCCATTCGAGTTGTAAAATTTTGTGAATTTGTTGATCGGAAGCCGACTTATTATTTTTATTTGTAATATAATTTTATGAAGTATTAGAAGTCATTTAATAAAATTTTAAACCAATAAATAAAATATGGATAAAAAGTGAGGTTAAAATATGTTTATAGTGGGCTCCTGCCTTCAATAAAGTTATGGAGCTGTTATTTGACGTTTATCAATATTAGAGGTTTATTGTGCGTTTATGAATAACGATGAGGTGTTTTGCTATTGAGCTGTTATAAAGCATCAATAAAGGCTTCGTAAGTTTTTATGAATAAGACCGCAAGAATGGAGACGACTATTTATTTTATTTTATTACATTGTAACTATATAGCGCCTTCTAGCGCTAGGTTTGACTGTTACCGGAATGTTGCAAATTAAAAACACCGAAGATAACGTCAAAGTATAGCTAGAGAAGAAATTACCTGTTGCTTCCTGTTCTCTTCAGTCCTTCGTTTTAAACCATTTTACCCCGCCCTGAGTTGTCTCGTGGTCTTTGAGCCCAGGGCAAAAGACCACGTTACAACATATTGCTCTGGTCACAAACTAAGCTCTAGGCTAGGCTATGTATACCAGAAACAACGATTTAAATACATATTATTATATTTTAAAAACACCTAAACAATGACAAACTGTAAAGAAATATGTACTATATTTTTTCCCATGTGTGGAAATCGAACCCACGACCTCTAGATATATGCAAACACGAACTAAGCTCTAGGCTTGTACTATGAGCACCAGAAACGACTATATAAATACATATTATATTTTATAAACACCCATACAATGGCAAACTGTACAGAGAAACGTACTGGTTTTGCCATAGGTGGGAATCGACCCACGACCTCCAGATCTATATATATACAACGCAAAATCTATGGCAGTTAAATGATGCGATTAGGAAAGGATATATATATATATATATACAGACAGGTTTCCATTTGCTTTATCATAAAATAAACTTCCGATTTTACAACTGCACCTGACACTTTCACCTCGAAAAGGAATCGATGCAATATTCTCCTGAACATCCATAGAATGATATCGATGCATATCTGAAAAACGTTACTCTGATTACTCAGTCCACCAGTCATCAGTGACACTGCCATAGTGACATTGACAGGTTCATTACTAGACTATATTAATAGTAATTACCTATAGTAATTAGGTATAGTAAAAAAGGATATTTATTTATTTATCTTCACGCCAGGTCCCTTACGTGGTAGGCAGAGACAACCGAGCGCCACTTGTCTCTATCTCTACATTCTTCTTTTGCCTCGTCCACAGTCATAACTCTTCGCATACATGCACGCCGATTTCAGAGACTTTTAACTGCACCATATTTTAGAACCTAAAAAAGGATACTTACCCAATAATTTTAAACTTACCTACTTATAAACCACACATTTATATAATTGTGTTCACGAAAGACCTAAAACTTTTTTCCAACAGACTTAAATATGGCAATAGTAAAAGAGTTTAAATTAAAAACCCTTATCTCAACATAAAGCAAAGTCCTTTTAAACGGAGAAAAATTCACTTAACCGGTAGATAAGACCGGGATTTTATTCAAAAGGGCATTCCGCTGACCCGGATAGCGGCGCTGCATAAACCCGGTTATCCATTCGCACCTGCCACCTCGGCCAATGCAATTGCCATTCACTTGAAAATGGAAAAATACAATTTTAAAATTGACATTTGTTTTGTTTTGTTCAAACGATAACTCGACGAACGTTGTTTTCAACCTTGTTTTTAGTGCATTGATGGAATTGATAAAGCAATTTGGTTAGAGTACGTAAAATAAGTTTTATTGTGTATTGACAAACTGAACGATTTTTAATTTTGTGATAACAACTAATTCGAATGTATTAGAGGTATAAATTAGAATAATAGAGGTTATTAAATACTAGCCATTTTCCTCACTGCTATTTATTACTTTATTAGGTACTTTTGTCAATAATAAATACCATCACGGGTGCCTATTTGGCTCCCGAGAACCATTTAAACCGCCTCAGGGTACCCAGTGGACGGTTTAACCCGTCCTCATTTCGCCAATGGTATTCGGAGGCGGCATCTAACAAATGGTGAGCTTGTTGCGGTGTTTATGATGAAATAGCCTCGTTGTATAAAGCGGTCACCCATCCCAGGTCCGGCCTTGTTGTTGCTTAAATTTATTATCAGTTGCACAGTGACTTAACCACTAGGCTGGAGCCGCCGATTTTTGTCAGTGCCTGAATATAATTCGGCCACTTGGTACGTATACAATTTCTCGCTCGAAAAGTAGTGTAGAGGCGACGTTTAGGGGTAAACGAGACCCTTTCATCATGTATTTGTATAGTAAACAGTTTCATAAGTTTTTAGTGCATCGGGGAGCACGTTAAGTTGTGTCACTAAGATATTATTTTTTGAGTTTAAAAATAAGAAATATATAAGAATGTACTCTCTTTGAATATAAATTTCCATTCGGTGGCAGTTCTGACATAAGGAGCTTATTTTGCAGAGATCTGTAAGCAAGAGGCTGGTTTAACGAGGCTGAGACACTCAATACCTGTAAACTTCCGCAGTCACCTGGAGGAAAGCTGGATCATCTGTATACATATGAAATACAATTTGCAATTCTTATTCGAGAAGTACGAGTTCGTCGTCGAGCTTCGTCGCGTATTATTTTGGATTTGAAGCGAGCGCGAACTAGTGCAGGTAGATTCAATCCAATATAGATTTAACACAAATTCGTAAAGCTTTTTTTAGCAATAAAATTAACGCATTTCTCATTGTTTCCTTTTTATTTTTAAGTATCGTATAAGTATCATCACGCGTGCCTTACGGCGCCCGAGGCCGCCTAGACAGCCTCAGGGTACTTAGCGATTTTTAATCTCACCTCGTCGTAACCGATGGTATGAATACTACACAGAACAAGTGGCTATCTCGTCGCCATGTTTGGATAGACTCAATAACCCATCTATAAACAGTTTCACAAATTGGTATAGTGAAACTGGGACCGACAGCTTAACGTTGCCTCCAAAACACTATAGTGGTGTTGTTAAACAGATGTGTATGTTTTTTTACATTAAAAACTCATTGGTACACACCGGGGTTTGAACCAGGGACCTAAGTGTTTCAAAGTTTAAGGTCTAACCAACTCGGTTACCACACATATATATATATATATATATATATTTCTTTAATGAAAGTTGTTATTAGTTCAAAAAAAAAATGCACACAAAAAAATACTACAAACTAATAGACCACCTCAACAGCAGTAGAGATGCAGTAGTCTCATGAGAACCAATAAACCCAAAGACTGATGCCTAAACATTACTACGAATTGAGAGTTTTTCAACTATAATGCATATAACTTAATGTTCTTATGTCCCGAAGGTTTGACTGTCAGATAATGCCCAACGGCATTAAGTCCGCCTTTATAATATGCAATAAAGTTTAATAAATAAATATAGTAAAAGAAAGTAAAGATAGTTATAGTATATTATACATTCACAGGGCAAACGTAAAGGTACCAATTTAATATCGCATTCAATATTATGCCAGTACCTCTTTACGACCCTTGCATGCTATAATGGTTTGTAATAACAGCCTTACGTTATTGTCAGTCGGACCATTATGGGGTGTATTGTACCCTTTTAGTTTAACGAATGGAGATATTGCGGTGGAGAGTATTTTATTACATACAAATACATATTGTAGGTGTGAGACAGAATATATAATTATACCTAAAGGTATAGATTATACCTAAAGGTATAGATTATATGATGCAATAAATGGTACTGCCCTTTTTGGTCTAAAACCTTAACCAGACACTTCGAGAGACATTTTTGAATAGCGAGCGATTATACCTAATTGTATAGAATGAACATTCTTGGCCCTTTCTGATCTAAAACTTTAAACAAACACTTTGAGAGACATTTTTGAACAGCGAGCGATTATACCTAATGTTATAAAATTTACATTCCTTGTACTTTCTAATCGTAAACCTTAAACAGACACTTTGAGAGACATTTTTGAACCGCGAACGATTATACCTAATGGTGTAAAATTTACATTCCCTGTACTTTCCAATCGCAAACCTTAAACAGACACTTTGAGCGATATTTTTGAACCGCGAGCGATTATACCTAATGGTATAAAATTTACATTCCTTGTACTTTCTAATCGTAAACCTTAAATAGAAACTTTTGAACTGCGAGCGATTATACCTAATGGTATAAAATTTACATTCCCTGTACTTTCTAATCGCAAACCTTAAACAGACACTTTGAGCGACATTTTTGAACCGCGAGCGATTATACCTAATGGTATAAAATTTAATTCCTTGTACTTTCAAATTGTAAACCGTAAACAGACACTTCGAGAGACTTTTTAAAACTTTTTTAAACAGTGTTCCCGGACTTGAGATAGATATGATGACCTTTTTGTTGGATTAGGTACTTTGAAGGACTTTAAATGTCATTTAACATTAAAGCCTGATGTACTGCCTTATGTAGATGCTTGCAGAAGGGTACCCTTTGCAATTCAGGATAATTTAAAAATGAAATAAATTGAATGATATAGATGAAAGTTATAGAAAAAGTGACTGAACCGACAGAATGGGTTAGCTCTTTCGTTTTAATAGGTAAAGCAAATTGTAAATTAAGAATATGTATAGATCCTCGCAAATTAAATGAGGCTATTATCAGACATTATTTTCCATTACCAACACTTGAAATTAGGAATGACTTAGCAGGAGCTTCTTGTTTTTCAGTGGTGGATGCTAAAAGCGGCTTTTGGATGCTGAAATTGGATGAAGATTCTTCCAAACTTTGCACTTTCATTACTCCTGAAGGACGTTTCAAATTTCTTAGATTACCTTTTGGTATTAATGCAGCTCCAGAAATATTCCATAGAGAAATGGTAATGCGATTTAATGATCTTGAAGGGGTTAAAGTTATGGTGGATGACTTTATTATATTTGGTAAAACAGTTGAAGAGCATAATGAAAGGTTAGAAAATGTCTTTAAACGTTAGGAGTTAGGAATAAAATTTAACAAAGAAAAGTCACAAATCTGTGTACAAGAAGTAAAATATTTAGGGCACATTTTTAATAAAGAAGATATGAAAATTGATAATTCACGAATAAGCGCTATTGTCAATATGCCAAAACCTGTAAATGTTGCAGATTTACAAAGATTTCTAGGTATGATCAACTATTTTGGCCCCTTTATTAAAAATGTATCAGAGCGAAAATTATTAACAAAAGATATATATTGGAAATGGCTAGATCAACATGAAGATGAATTTAATAATTTAAAAGATCTTATAACAAAAGCTCCTATTTTAACACATTTTGACAGAAACAAACAGTTGATATTATCTGTTGATTCTTCAAAATTTGACATGGGAGCTGTGATTTCACATGACAAACCTATAGCTTATGCTTCGGCAAGCTTAACAAGTTCTCAACAAAATTACTCTCAAATAGAGAAGGAATTATTGGCTTTGCTCTTTGCATGTACAAAGTTTCATCAATACATTTATGGGCATAAAATCATAGCAGAAACAGATCATAAACCGATTGTATCTTTATTTAAAAAGGCACTATATAAAATTCCTCCTCGACTTCAGAGAATTATGTTGAGACTACAACCATATGACTTGGACGTTATATATAAGCCAGGTAAATATTTGTATATCCCTGATACTTTGCCTCGCGCTCCCTTAGCAGATAATGCTTTGATTGATATTGAAAAAGATATTGATCTTCATATAAATTTAATTATATCATCTCTTAGTCTTAGTACAGAAAATATTACTAAAATCAGTAATTATACAAAAAATGAAGAAGTATTACAAAAAATTATACACTATTGTAATAATGGATGGCCAGAACATAAAAAAATTAAAAAACTTAGTGAAGCCCTATTTTGCTATTAAAGACGTTATACAAATTATTGAAAATTTTGTATTTATTTTAAATTCTATTATAATTCCTCGTTTATTAAGAAATGATATGTTAAAACTTATACATGAGGGCCATGAAGGCATAAATAGTTGCAAAAAACTAGCTAGAGAATCTATGTATTGGCCAAATATTAATAGTGATATAGAAAACTTTATTAGCCAATGTGAAACATGCCAAACTTATGCTAGAAACAATGCTAAAGAGCCTTTAATATGTCATGATTATAAACTTCTGCCTTGGAATAAAGTCGGTGTTGATCTGTTTGAATTAGATAAAAAGATGTATTTAATAGTTGTAGATTACTTTTCAAAATATATCGAGTTAGCTCTTTTAAATGATAAATATACAAGTAATATTATAATTACTCATTTAAAATCTATTTTTGCTAGGCATGGTATACCGGAAATAATGATGTCTGATAATGGCCCACCATTTAATTCAAATTTGTTTAAACTTTTTGTAGAATCTTGGGGAATAAAACATATAACATCTAGTCCATATCACAGTAGATCTAATGGGTTGGTAGAAAGAAATGTTGGCACAATTAAAAATATAAAAAAAAAATGTTCAGTTGATAATACTGATCCTTATATAGCATTATTAAACTATAGAAACACTCCTAAAAAGTGTAACTACTCTCCTGCACAGATGTGCATGTCTAGAGTTCTAAGATGTAAATTGCCAATGGTTGATGAGTATTTAAAACCACAACTATATGATTTTGAAAAAATCAAACAAAACATTGAGGTAGATCAGCAACAAATGAAACTTTATTATAATAAACACTGTAAAGAATTAGAACCACTACTAGCAGAAGATAGAATAATGTATAAGAAGCATCCAGAATCTAAATGGTATCCAGGTGTTCGCGTTGACTCAGAGCCTAGGTCTTATACTATTGAAAGCCCAGAAGGAATATTCCGGAGGAATAGATTCCTTATTCGAAAAACTTCGCATATCATACAAAATGATGAAGACAATTTTTATATAACACAAAATACTTCAACTCCTCTAATGCCTTTAACTTCTGAAACAAATCAAAATTATAATAATGATTATGATCCTCCTTTAACTTTTGATAATGTTATTAATTCTCCAGTAGTACTGCCTGTTAGGGATAGGAGTCACTCTAGGTATGGGAGAGTTTATAGACCGCCTAAAAGGCTGAAATTATAAATTAATATTTTATTAGTAAACATTAAACATGTATGTTATTGTCAATGTCAAATGTAGTGATTTTTTTATAATTTTATTATTCAAGTAATGCAAAAGGTGAAGTTCCCGTTTATGATTATAAATTAAATATAGTTTTGATAGTTTATTTTTAATTTAGGCATTGAATACTCATTTTTTTTTATATAAAAGGTATATGGTATTTATTCCAAATTTATAGTATTTTATTTATGTAACTTAGAAAGTTTTATTATGATAAAAGGGGAGATGTTGGGAATATATCCTGGCCATTAATTAATTATTTTAGTTATAAGTTTTGACATAATATACTTCAGAATATATGGTGACTTACAAGACATATGTGTTTTATTTACAATAATATAAAACTGAATATATAATACCAGGGAGCTAATTTTTTTCAATAAAAAATCAGGATCCAACTCCACGGTCCTCACCATCGCAAATACGCGGAGACCTGGTAGTGGATCAGTGAACAAAGGCTGGCCATAAGGTCAGAACGATTCATCCCAATCAATTTATTCCTCAAGATCAAAGCCTCTTTCTCACTGGAGGCACCTGTGCATACATCATCAAATCATTTCCCAAGATAGCGGAAACTCAAGGAAACATCAAACGCTCACGCTTGGCCAGCTTTAACAATGAACGAATAGCCACGAACGGGCTAGACCGCAAACCATATGTGTTGGTATTCAGTTCATAGACAAGCATGTGATCAGAGGGTTTTCCGGCCATAAAATGATTTGTTAGCCGAAGTTGGAGTGTCTGCCGAAACATTATGCGGATGTCGGCCACAAAGACAATCTGATGGCGGCGAAAGTCCATGAGAATATCCTAAATATCCCGGAGAAGCTTCGGGCCAGTATGCAGGCACTGGTTCAATGATACATCCGAAGACGTGGGGGCAGAGCCATCAAACACCACTCTTATCTTCTCACTATGAGGCTTGAAGACTGCGTGATGGGGAATGAAATAATGTTCCACTGAACGCCAGTCCAAGTTTGAGACCGTCATGTGTCCAAATCCTTATACTCGCGCATGAACTCAATATAATTCTTGCGGAAGACAGGATCACGCCTCATGTGATTCTCCATGGATACCAACCTTTTCTCAGCAAGACTCCTTGATGCACCCAATGGGGGTCGTGAGGGGAGAAAAGGAAGTCTGGTGTAAAAACGACCAGAGGCTAAACGACCAGTATTATTCTGGAAGAATAATTCATATTCATGATTAACAGGATTGACCTTCGTAGCAGCCGGGGGCTCCTCCACTTCCTAAAATCTCTGAATCGCCTCAGAAAGAGAAAGACAAATGTCAACAAAACGGTTATTAACAACAGGTGGGGGAGGAACATGGGTTGGGCCTATTATAACAAGATTGTGGGGATCTCTACGAGGCCACCTGTACCTAGAACCTTCACATTACCTAGGAGCAACATTTCCAAAACATCGGCACCAAGCAACAAATCAATTGGTCCCGAAATGTCGAAGGTGGGGTCAGCCAAACACAAACCCTTGTCAGGGTCACAATAGCTGGAGACAACTTTACCTGGGGGAGTTAATCCAATATATTTTCTAAAACTATTGCCGAAGCAGTGATGCTCGGACATGAAACCGAGAACGGGGAGAATGTAAAAGTGGTGTTACCAATCAAGTTCTCAACTTTGACATTACCAACTCCCCGAACAGAATCGCGGTGAGGGATAGGCCACTCGCTAACCAAGCCGAAACAATGCAACCCTGGGCACCCGAATCTAAAAGAGCACAAACAACCGTTAGTTGCTTCGGGCCCCAAACACAAACAGAGGCTGTAGGTAAAATTACAGTCTCTGAGTGTTCTTGTAACTCATCTAGTACGGATGAATTTGATGTCAGTCAGAGCGATGTCCTCCTTGGCGATGCACTACATACTACCTTCTCACATTTTCCCAAAAATTTGAATGTTTGTCATATTAACGCGCAGAGTGTTCCCAGTCATTATGCTGATCTCCTTACCACATATGCTAGTGAACATCTTCATGCTATCCTAATCTCTGAATCTTTTCTCAAACCAACACTTCCGTCTACTTCCTTTTCTCTTCAAGGTTTCGTGCTGATTCGCAACGATCGAACTGGTAAGGCTGGTGGTGGTGTCGCAATCTATCTTAGATCTAATCTTACTTTTAAAATTATTTCTCAATCTCCTTCCAATTATTCTCGCTCCTCTGAATTCATTCTCATTGAAATAGATTTAAATTCTGTTAAGTTCCTCCTCGGAGTGGTATACTCTCCCCCTACTATTGACTACTTTGATGCATTTGAATTACTGCTCGAGCAACATTTACCCTCCTACGAACATAATCTCATCATAGGCGATTTCAATACCTGTTTATTAAAAGACAATTCACGCAGTAAAAAACTCAAGCTAATTACTTCTTCGGTTAATATTTCTATTCTTCCATTGAATTGAACTTTTCAAATAAATAACTCCTCTAGCTTTCTTGATCTCATCCTCACAGCTAATCCCCACAGAATTTCTTCTTTTGGACAATACTCAGCTCCAGGCTTCTCTCACCACGACCTAATATATGCTTCTTACAAAATTAAAACTCCTAGATTTAAACCTAAGATCTTTCTTCAACGTAACTTTGCCAGAATGGACCCGCACCTGCTAATGCGGATGCTGCTGGCATCGAATGGCATAATTTGTCAATACGGGATTCTGTAGACGAAATGGTCTCAACTTTTAACGAACTATTATTAAAATTGTATAACAAACATGCGCCCATACAATCCGTGCGCATGAAGAGACCTCCGGCGCCCTGGCTAGATGATAAAATACGAAAGGCCATGAGATGGAGAGATTCTTTGAAGAGAAAAGTTAGGAAAGACCGAAGCGAAGCGAACTGGAATGCATTCAAGTGTGCAAGGAATCGCGTGAATCAGATGTGTAGGAACGCAAAACGCCAATACATTCATACTTTCATTAGGTCCTCCACCCCCCAAAATACTTGGAAATTTCTTCGTACTCTTGGTTTCGGTAAACCTAAATCCGATAGTTTCGTCCCTTCTGATATTAAAAGCCTTAATCTATACTTCTCTTCCCCCTCTACTCCTTTAGACCCCGCTAAAAAATCTAATGTCATCTCACAAATAAGATCCGCTTCTGCCCCACTTCAATTTGAACTGCAGCCTGTGACCACAGGTGATGTAAAGAAAATTGTTAAATCTATAACTAGTAAGGCAGTGGGCTTTGATGATATTGTTCGCGCCCTGATTATTCCTATTATTGACATAATTCTCCCTTCTATTACATTAATTATTAATTCATCTCTCTCTTCAGGACATTTTCCCACTACATGGAAAAGTGCGCATGTTATTCCGATTCCAAAAAAAACTGCTCCCACTACTTTTAACGATCTACGACGCATTTCTATTCTTCCTTTCTTATCTAAAGTCCTGGAGCACGCTGTTCACAAACAATTTACTAACTTTTTAAATAGTAATGCATTATTGAATCCGCGGCAGTCTGGCTTTCGATTGTCTCATAGCACCAGCACTGTTCTTGTAAATATCACTGATGACATACGCCGTGCTATTGACGAAAAAAAGTTAACACTGCTTGTTCTTCTAGATTTTAGTAATGCCTTCAACTGTGTCGATCATGATATTCTTATCCCTATTTTGCGTTCACTTAATATTTCTCCTACTGCGACACAGTGGTTCAACTCATATCTTCGCGGACGCAGGCAGCGCATTCGGGTGGACAATGTTTTCTCTGATTGGTGTTTCCTCACTGCTGGCGTCCCGCAAGGTGGCGTTTTATCTCCTTTGCTCTTCTCGGTTTAAAGTATGCATAATCTTCCACTCTCTCAAAGGTTAGCTGGTAGAAAATGCCTAAGGCATTAAGTTCGCCTATGTACAATTTTATTTTGTAATTTTGTGCAATAAAGTATTTTAAATAAATAAAATAAATAAATAAATGTCGTCCTGAAGGTCTTGTCTGATAGCGAGACCTTACAGCAGATAGCTGCGCTGCACACCGCGGCACCGGTTACGACCCATGGGAGCAAAACGAGGGGGCGAAGCATATTTGGGGGGTGAACTCCGAATATTGGGGGGCAAACTACGAATATTGGAGGGTGAACTCCAAAAATTGGGGGGTGAACTCCGAACATTGGGGAGTGAACTCCGAATATGGGGGGGTGAACTCCGAGCATGGAGGGCGAGGGGCGCCGGTCCTCAGTACGTGAGGAATCATAAAACCTCGGCGATCGTACCTCCCTTGCACCCTGGGGTTCATAGTAAACAGGTTGGCGGCCTTTTCATATTTAAATTGGCACACAAAACAAGATGATGGCGGCCACTGCACTGCGAACATGGCCGCGATTCACGGCAATCCGTTTGGTGGTGCTTGCCCAAGCACACATAACACCGTTGCCTCTGTCGGGCATGGCACGTCGGGCCTGGACCTGCAAGTTACAAAATTGTGGGCAATGCGGAACCAAATGTCCAGGGTTCCTACAATACAAACAATTTTATGCTTCAACAGCAGCTACAGCAAACCGATTCCTGGGACGCGGGCCAGTTTGACCAGGTGGTTGGACAGGGGGCCGGACCATCTAATGGTCAACAAATCTTTGCCGCCCTGCATCGGCAGAGTTATCCACTATTCGGCAGTCTTCCTTCAAAAAGTTCAACAAGTCTGAGAATAATAGTAGGTAGTCAAAGCTATTACCACCATACCTATGCTCAAAGCGCAGCTTAAGTTCGGGGGACAACTTCCCGAGCACATTGATAAGCAGTATAAAAGACCAAGAATCTACTGGTAGGTTGAGACACTGCAAGGCATTCACCACAATCATCAACGGGTTCAAGAGGTCCTTGCGCAAATCATGTGTCTTACCAACTATAGGCAACCCTAATATTTGGTTGACATAAGTATCAGCCAAACGCCAAATTTTTTGATACCGCTTGGTCAAAAGCTCACGCGCAATCTTATAGTTCTCGTCAGTCACGGGTAGGTGTTGGACGATGCCACGAGCCTCTCCTCTCAATGTCATTCCTGGCTGGAGGTGAGGTCCCCCCGCCCGTGCACAAGACTATCAAACAGGTTTAGGAAACCTACCAAGGCATCAAGTCGTCCGTCAAATGGTGGGAGATCAACAACTGGCGAAGGCTCGGGGTCAATCTTAAGCGACTTAACAATACACCCGCGAACCTTCTAAGTGATGGTGTCTATGAGCACCAAGGCACGGTCATAGTCACAAGTGACTGCCGCATGGAGCTCATCCTCTACGGGGTTCAAAACCAAAAACTCCTCAAAGGCCCTATGCAAGTCCTGCTCATACTCTGGGATCTTTTCAAATCACACCAAAAGAGCAGCAGAGCGGTCGGCTCTGTCTACCAAATCCACAGCGGATGTAAGCCACCTTAGGACAGCCTTAATCTTGTTTGAGTTCCTATTAACATACATAATTACATAAGTAGGTGAGCACAATATTAATTTAAAATAAAAAATGAACTTACAAATAAACACAAAATAAAGTTTAAGTTTGCAACAAATCAAAATAAATTTACAAGTTTTGTTATTAAAACAAGTTTTAAGTTCCCTTACTAAGGGAAAACAAACATAAAACAATTTACAAAACCTTACCTACCTAACCCTAATAATAAGAAAATAAACTTAATTTTAATTAAAAAACCTAGTTAATTATGTTGGAATTGCACTAGGAATATTACACAAACTAACCTGACCTGCCTAACTCTAAGAAAGGTAGCAAAGCATAGGCAAGTCACATAAAGTCAAAATTATAATAAATGAAGGTGTACCGTTGGAAGAATTTATGATTTATCCAAACCAAATGGTACAACAAAACCATCAATTAACAAAATAAACTAAATCAAGCCTAAATCATTTGAGGTTATATATGTAAACCCTCAAAATTTGCACAGATGGGTAAATTAAAAAACCCACTAATAAAATGTGCTAGAATGTGTACGAACCACGCTCTGCTACCAGAAATGTGCGATAAGCCGGGAACTAATCTCGTCCAAGATTCTCACACGGGTGCGATTCGCACCGCAATTGACTTAAAAATGGCTTGATGTGGGGCTTCAGCGACGAGAACCCTGGGTACCCAGGGAATGCAATATCTTCTTTCTTCTTTAAAACCACTAATACCACGGTATAACAATTTCTATTCAGACACAATATCACCAACACCGCGACAAATCTAAATCACTATTTGTAGGCCTAATACATGACGAACGAAACGCTACACAATTCAATTTATTCTAGAAGGCCGCACAAAAATTACAATACGGAACAAAATCTCTATTCACAATAAAAACAAAATAATTAACCCAGGACAAAATATACTCCATTTTTGTCACACAACGACTGACAGGTCAAAGGTTATGACTGTGGTCAATTAGCGTCCATAGAGTATTTATCAAAATCGAACATATTTCATTATAAAAAAACTTCAATTACTGCTGGGACTTCGGATGGCTATTTTCTTTTTCTTGTTATTATGTGCCTACTTAAGAAGTTATTAGGTTTGCTAGTATATTTATAGAATTATCTATAAAAATATTAAATAAAATTCCTTGCTTGCCCTTTGACTGGAAGAGAACGCCTCACTGCGTTAAGTCCGCCTTTATTATACAGGGTGAATTTGAAAGGATGTACTTTGGGCTAATATGAGGTTCTACTGATCAAATGGAACAACTTTTCCCATGGAACCATGTGTCGCAAATGAAAAAAAAAAACTGCCTTCTCCATACAAACTAGTAATGTTAAAATGACCAATTTGTATGGGGAAACCATTTTTTTTTCATTTGCGACACATGGTTCTTTGGGAAAAGTTGTTCGATTTGAGATTTCGATTGTTGATGTTCGATTACAGCCTTTCAAAGTCACCATGTTACTATATACATGTTAATATTACTATATTTGTGCAATGAAGAGCTAAAATAAATAAATAAAAGATATATATAAAATAAATGAAATACATATATTATTTTTTTTATTGAAACGAAAATATATACAGAATACAAAATTAATTAATTTTATTTATTTCATCCAAGGTTTATAGAATGACAAAATGACTGAATTATTTTATGATCTTAAGTGGCAGGTAATAAAATATTTTGTAAAAAAGACTTGTAATTGCTTTTCTCAAATTTAATATTTTAGCTGAAACCGAAAGAGTCTCCAAATGTTATTGTTTCCAGGAAAAGCGCCTAAAAAATACTGAATATTTTAAGAAAATTATAACGAAATAGCTTCTAGGCAATGACTTGTAGTTAAAAGCCTTATGAAAATTATCTTTTGGAGAAAGCCGAGTTCTAATAATGCTGCAACAACGAGGTTATAAGTGGTAGGAATATTAAAGTTTTGAAGAACCGCTTTATCATGTGGCCCATGAAAATTAGCCACTTATCTGTTACTGGGTCAAAATCAAAATTATTGTACAGTAACAAAAAAGAAACAAAAATGAATAACGTTACAAATATGAATAATGTTACAAAAAAGTAACAAAAAGGAATTGTAAGGGCTTCTTCACATTATGGTAATTTAATAAAAAAACATTTAACATTATTTAATATTTATTACTCAGAAAGTATACAAATAGCAAAACTTTTTAAACTTTTCTAAAAGAGCGAAAAAATTCAATAGAACAATGCAAAGTTACCATATATCATTACAGTTTAATGTATCTTTACTTTTATTACATAATCTTGTAAAAATTAAAACTATTTTTTTACGTTCATTAACCTAATGTGAAATAGCCTTTATTTCATTTTTGTTACATCATTTTTGTAACGTAACAAAAAAACGTAACGATTTGCTACAAAAAGGAAAACAAATCACATGTTTAAAATATAACCCTTAGCCTTAACAAATAAACTTCTAAGATTAAAATAATAATCAGTTTCAAATGTATTATAAACAGCATTTTACACAGTATAGTAATAGTTAATCATTTACTTATCGTAAAATATACAGGCTAAACAAGAAAAAGGAATATATATTTGTTTAAATATATGAACACGTAAAAAAACACACGTGTCGCACGACCATTTCACGCCATCAAAATGGCTGACTGCGGCCGCAAGACGGATGCCATTGGTCGTCCTTATGTCGAAAATGTTGCAAACCCAAAAATTTAGAAATCTGCTAAAATTAATGTTACAAAAGGGAATAACCAAAATGAAAAAGAATGTGGACACGTGTTAAATTGTAAATAATTAATGTATCTCTGTGTTAATTTTATTGATTTTATAATAATTACGTGGTAAAAATCATAATGCAGTTAGATAAATTTAGAATTATCTAAAATTAATTAGATTTTTTTTTTTTTAAACTTTTTTGTAACACACTTGTGTCTGGAGACATAATTATTTGTATGAACCAAGTACGATGTGTATATAGCAAAACAGATTTTTTTATACTTACCGGTATAATTTCGTTATTTATGAATACTAGAGGTATTAATTTGGAAAACCTATATTTAAAATATATAGATCTTATTTAAAAAATATTAACCATTTCAACACTATTCACAAGGACGTTTTGAGATGTAAAAATGTACAAAAATTTTGAATACGACCCTACTATGTAAAAGTCTTATTAAAAACATACTGTGTTTAATTTAAGACTTATGCACAATTTATTTATTGCTTCAGCAAATTTTTAATTAGGTACGTAATAACTTTGTTGACCGGGCTTTGCCTGTCATATTATTTATGGAACAACCCTACCTACCCAGTTAAATAATTTGCTACCCAGGTATATTAAAATTTAAAACTCTTATTAGTTTTGTAAAACGGGGAACACTTATGTAATTGATTTTGGTGCTGACATCACTCAAAACTAGAATACTTACAAAGTTTCATTGTTTGTAACAACTATCTGTTTATATATTAAAGATTTCATAAAAACATTATTCCCGTTTTATTTTAAAATATAACAACTAAGTATACTCCACTTTCCTCTAATAAAATAAATTTTTTTTTAAAAAATTGTCTACTATTTAAATAAGAAGTCTATATACAAGTTTTCCTTATTCCCGTTATGATATTTAAAAAAAACTAAATTAGTCTTTCCCCACCTTCCCTTACATATAATACAGTTATAAAAAACCTTTTTCCATCTTCCCCCGTACCTTATATTTTTTTCAAAAATACAATAATTATAATTGCTTCATTGCAATAATGGTGATATACCATTTCAGTATGTAAAACATTCAAAATAGTACCTACCGAATATCAAGTTCCTAGAAATTCCATTAACGAGAAAGTATTTTTGGCTACCTTTATGCTGCAAACATTATGTTATAAAGCTTACACAATATGCAATTATTTTGAAGCTTATAATAGTAACATATTAAAATATCTTCTTAATGGAAAGTTCATTTTTACGTTAATGTCAGCACACGTCAGTTACACTTAGCCAAAAAAAGCGACAAAGAAAAGCTTTTTAATATGAATCATTAAAGGACCACATTTAAAAATAAACTCTTACCAGATTGAGTTTAGTAAGTTTAAAATATATAAGTTTTACTAATATTATTTTATAGAAAAAGGAACCTATTGGTAGAATTAATTGCTTTTAGATAGCCCAAACACGGAGAAGCAACATTAATACTTGGAAATATATCTAAAAGACTTTTAATAAAAATTAACTGACTTCAAAGACACTAAAAAGATACTTTTTTTTTGTTGATTTTTCAAATTTTACTACCATAGGCTACATCGAGGTGGGATTTAAAACCCTTCCGCTGGGTACCCAGAGGCTGTCTAGGCGATCTCGGGCACCATAAGGCATCCGGGATAATATTTATTTATGTTTTATTTTGCTAATTTATTATGGTAATAAATGATATGCTTTTAGCCATTAAGAAATTCGATACATTTTTATATAATAATATTTTTTTTATGGAAACTTATATATAATACATATGAAAATAATTAAGAAAAACCTCCTTCAGCTTTGTATTTTTTTTACTAATAGGATTGAAAGAAGGAGAAGTCAGAAATATATTCGAAGGTATTGAGAAAATTGGTTATCGAAAGCGAATGGGAAAAGGGCTTCCGAGAAAATCTATACAATGATAATGAAGCTACTTAGAAGAATACTTAATTTGTATTTTACATATAAAAAATAACAATTAAAACACCATTAGACTTTGCGCAAGTATTTGTGAACCGCATATTTGTCACTGTGGAGGTAACGTTAAAAAGGACGGACTCCATATTCTATCTTGTATAAAGAGTTCTCGTCATTTCGAAGACATGCCGAAATCAATGACATTCTACGAATGTCTCTTACCACAGCAGCAGCTAATATTCCTTCAATATTAGAGCTCAAAGGGTTATCAAGATTTGATGAGAAGAGACCGGATGGAATGACATTGATTACTTGGAACTTTAGAATCCATGCTGTGGGATGCTACATGCGTGGATGCCATGGCTTCGTCACATTTATCGGGATCGGCATGTCGAGCGTGGTGTCGAGGGGCAACTACTGCGGATGTTAACAAACATAATAAATATAGTGAAATAAAAAATGTTCATGAATTTGCAGTAGAGACATTCGGACCCTGGAGTCAGGATGCTAAAGAATTATACAAAACTTTGACCCTGCTCCTTATTGACGCTACCGGAGACCCAAGCGTTGGCGTGAATTTTAAACAAAAGGTGTCAATAGCCATACAAATAGGTAATGCCGTCGGCATCTCGGGGACCATGCCACAGGACCAACTTGAAGATTATTTTAATTTAATTTAGTGTATATGTTTGAGTAGATACTAATTTATATTTTCTTATTTAAATATATATATAATAAAACAAACGGTTTATTTCCTCTTTATCGGAACCCCATTACTGACAATGTCAGCACATGCCTGTTACACTTGACCAAGAAAAATCGTGTTCGGGCTCACGCGATGTTCTTGTCTACATCATCGCGCCTACATACATCACAGAGCCCCGATAATACATCGTCTTCGTCCGAATACTGCGCAATGCAACGATCTACCCGGCCACACTCATCGCGCTATCACGAATATTCGCCGTAGCCCGCTAATGTAGCCGCGCCATAAAGGTTAGAATTGCATACAAAGCACTTCTGTTGACTATACTATAATATAGTATACATACATACATATAAGATTTTATGATTGACTGTTAATTGTATATATTTTATGTATATTATAAAGCATGTATTTAGGTATTTCAATGATACAAGTATGATGACAGTAAGTGTTCAGGACTGAAGTAAAGTGCGCGCGTTTAGCACTTTACTTCAGTCCTGAAGCATAATAATAATAAGTCTTTATTTTCAACACTTTTTACATATTATATCATCTTATTAAAATCAGTATATCCCAACCTACATTATACTTATTCATGTCGGAATGATATCGCTCTGCTCAATTCTATGCATGATTTAAAATTATATTGTTGTTATAACTCTTGCATTGTGTAGTGTATTTTTTTTTTGTCTGATTCTGTACTTTGTTTGACTTAACCATATTCCAGTAGGAATAATGGTAGTATACTGTAATAAATAAATAAAATAATAAATACACGTGAGCTGCAGCATATGCATAAATATAACCATACCTACATACCTAATAACCATATTATTATTTTTTTCTTGGAAAAGACTTAAAAATTCTCTGAATGTAATCGATCAATGCATTGTTGTTTTACGCAATTAATCATATGCTCCCACTTTGCCGGCTAATGATGCTTAAAACATATGTTTACGCTTTCTTTTTTGAATATTTCATAGCTTCTATATTTTCTTTAAAACAATATCTAAGTAGATACTTTTAGCTTTTTCTCTTCAACCCAGAGTGAGCAACAGTATCTCGCTGTTAATATTAATATTGAAATTCTTTGCCTCTATAATATGTTAAAATTATTAAAAGGTTTTTGCGCTTTCTAATATTAAATATTTTTAAGCAGCCGCTATAAGCTTATCTCGGAAATACCTCTACTTTTAGCATTTCCTCTCCAATCCAGAGTGGGCACGCAGGGTGATGCTAACTAAATCTATGCTAAACAACGTCCGCAGCCTGCATTGCGGCGAAATTCACTTATTCATTCTCACCTAGTGACTGCAAGCTATTTGTATCAATTCGTCATATTCTAATTGGTACATTTTTTAAATAAAATTGTATGTATTTCTTTTAGAGTGTAAGAGGAAACTTACAATACATAAGTTTTTTCTGTACCTTTAGTACTTTTTAAATCGGAGGAAGGTCTCTATAACTTCGTTAGACCTACCGTACAGTCTCATTACCACCGCCCATACAGATTCAAATACAATGAAGGCAATGAGGCTTTGGTTACTTGTCGACGAGGTAGTCTCCTTTCAGGGTGCGGTTACGAAATGGGACGATAAGGCATCGAGTATATTAAAATATACTCGTAAAGCAATTAGTCTTTGTCGCCGCCCCTTTCGTAATCGCATCATTTAGCCGGCAATGTGGTTTAAGAACAATTATTGATTGGCCCTATTCATGGTACTTTGTGGGTCTGCTCACCACCAGGTAGATACAAAGTCACATGCCGTGCTCCAATAAAAAATAATAAAAAAAAACCTGCCATTCTAAGCGGTTAATATTTTAACTTTAATATAATTTTAAAATTTATTATAAGGTTTATAGACCGATTTTTTTATTTCAACATTAACAACTTTTAAAAACTTACAGAAGGGTGTATGAGAAAAAGTATGTCAATGAGGCTCTATACAGGCTGTGATGGATAACCACTCACTCAGTAATCACGCTCAGTTCTATAGATGAATTTATAGGTATCTCTACTTTATCTGGATAAATAAAAAAATCATTGTACATATCAATACGAGAATACAAAATTAAACTATTTCTATATTATATATTTTTTATATTTTTCTTTTAACTCAAAGATACATCATAATAAATCTTAGATTTCTTTTTAGGTGGTCTCTATAACTTAGCTAGATTGACCAGTTTCGTTACCACTTCCCATACAGATGCAAGAACCGTCAAATGACGTAGTCATGTTTCAGTTTTAGTCTATGGTTTTACCGGTATTCAGAAGCCTACTAATTTTTAGTCCTATCGAGGTGGGAGTCTCTTTTCATGCTACGGTTACGAAACGAAGAGTGGAATTGATTATAAAGTAGCGAGGGTATTAAAGTAAAATCATAATGCATATTCGTCTTTGTTGCCGCTCTTTTCGTAATCGCATCATTTAGCCACCATGGTGGGAACGATCAAAGCTGTTAAACAATATTGTATTGATGTACCCCATTCATGGACTTTGTAGGTCTATGAATTACCGTATAACCATCAGGTGATGCTCGAATAAACTATAATTTTAGAAAAGGGTTTTCCTTTAAGTATTTACTTTCAAGAAAGTTCGCCTTCGTTCTGAACGGAAATTTCTCATTGGAAATTCACAATAAAAAAAAAACTTAATTATTTAATACATCTAGCGATTACACAGTTTCCTCGACCGTCCGTTTGTCAGTCAAAAAAATATAGATTTTTAAATGTTAAGGTAAAATCTGGAATAAACCGAAAAATAGCATTCGAGATGCACGTCCGAGGCAAAGAAATATTCTTATTCAAAACTTAGACTTGGATTTCGTGACCAGAAAATATGAATTTTGTTTATACAGATCTATATATCTACATTTTCTTTTATAAAACAAAATAAGTTCATCAAATCCTAAAAATAAACTTGTTGTTTGTAAGCCAATCTGAAGTTTTCCAGCTTGGAATCAGAAAACAAAATCGGGCAAAAACTTTGAAACAATTATCAGGCGATGCGATAAATCTTACAATAAAAACTTTAAACAGTTTTGTTTATGAAAACAATGCCAAGATAGTTGTAGAGTAATAAACGCTGAAAGATAGCGTTAAAGATTAAGGCATTAAAAATTCTTATATCGAACGTTTTTCGTTTACTACTGTATATATATATATATTTTTTTATATAACGAAAATGTTTATACCTATATATTTTTAGTTTTGCTTAAATATTCCAAATTTCAAATGCTAGCATGGAGAAGCTTTCTACTGTAAAAAAATAAATTATATATCTAAAATTAGGTATTTTTCAGATAAATTAAAGGGTGATCAATATTTTAATTAATTATTTATTTATATTTTTATAAAGAAATATAAAAACTATATTCTTCATACTTTAAGAAACAATATTTTTCTACACTTAAATCCATTCATTAATTTACTGTCTTGAGAATTTTCTTTCGATGTAAAACTTTGAAGGAAACGTCATCTGTGCAAAATAAATGACGATATCTGTTTGTTCATTTTAGTATAACGTCTAAGTTAAGCTCGCGGATTCGCCTGCATTGTTTTTATAAATTGATAATTTTATTAGAGTACCTTTATATATAATAAAATTGTACATGAAAAAGAATTGTACTTGTGTGTATATTGAACATATATAAAAAAAAAAAGCTGGACTCTAAATTGGCTATAGAACAATAATCTATTATTTTTAGAATTTATGTCTGTCTGTTTGTTTGTCGGGGTCATCACTTAAATACAACTGGACCGGTTTATGTAGTAATATGCAGTTTTTTTTGTGAATAGCTATTTTATTGACATTAGCCCAGTGGGTAAAATAGGGTATATTAATTATATTTTGACATACAGGGTTTTGAGTTGTAAGAGTCTCATAGGATTTTTGTTAAATACACCAGATAAAAAGAAATACCATTTTTTTTTACAAAGTTGGATACATTTTAACAACATAAAACAGCATGAATAATATTTTCGATTTTATATAATTTTTTGAGATTTTTTTTTTCGTCGGATAAAGTTGATTTTTTTTTTTGTTTTTTTTAAATATCATAATAATAATAATAATATGTAGGACAATTTACACATATTGCTCTGGTCACAAACTAAGCTCTAGGCTTGTACTATGTGCACCAGAAGCAACGATATAATACATATTATATTTTATAAACACCCAGACCATGGCAAACTGTACAGAAATATCGTACTAATATTTTTGTTGCCATGGGTGGGAATCGAACCCACGACCTCCGGATACAACGCCAAAGACGCAACCACTAGTCTACGGAGGCTGTCAATAAACAAGGTTACTATCACAGGTCCTTAATGTTTTATCAAAATACATAATAATAAACTTAATACAATGTCCTGCGTTAAATAAAATACGGCATTCAATTTATATAAAATACGGCATTCAATTTATATACAAAATTGAACATTCACCATATCCAACCAAATCGGTGCAATAGTTTAAAACAAGCAGACAGATTAAAGGCTAAGTTAAACTACCGAAATAAATTTATACATTTGCCAATACATAAAGGCAGTGTAATAGTGCTTTATTATTACTACTGGTGCTTTTGATAGCATTAAGTCATCAACTATTATTAATTATTTATATATTATATATTAAACATTATTTAGCTACCTAATATAGAGCATACACGTCCAAATGAAATTGAATTAAGCAATAAATTTCATCTCATTTCGAGTCAAAGTGGAGCATGTAATTGTTCTGAAACTGGTTCTTATATTGCCAAAATAATTAAGTTAGCAATATACGGGTGCTAGCGACACTGTTATAGCGCCATGCTTATTAAGTGACGACTTATATGTTGTGAGAGTCATCTAATAGGCCCTTAACGAAATGTTTATTGGAGTGGGGGTTGTATTCTCTTGTTTCGTTACTGAACTAACAAATAATAGGGTACAGAAGCAAAAAATGGAGTGTACTGAGAAATTTTAACTCAAATTCAATTCTCATCTATGTAAGTATTAATATTATTAACCAAATTAACTACATTTAAAGATATATGTATCATCACGAGTGCCTTACGGCGCCCGAGACTGCCTAGACGGCCCCAGAGTACCCAGCGGAGGGGTTTTAATATCACCTCGTCGTAGCCGATGGTATGAGTCTACACCGAACAAGTGGCTAGCTCGTCGCGATGTTTTGAATAGACTCAATAACCCATCTATAAACAGTTTCACAAGTTGGTATAGTGAAACTGGGACCGACAGCTTAACGTGCTCTCCGAGGCACTATAGTGGTGTTGTCAAACAAATGTACATACATTTTTAAATTAAAAACTCATTGGTACACACCGGGATTCGAACCAGGGACCTAAGTGTTTTTAAGTCCAAGTTCTAACCAACTAGGCCACCACGTATATAACTAATTAATAAAATATTATAATAAACTTTTATTTATTTTATTAGTTGTTATTAAAAATATTTTTCGGTTTTGTTAAATATACCCTCTCTATAAAAATAATAATTTTTCCCACCAAGAACTTTTAGCGATTACGCATAAAAATAACTTCCTCAAATTCAATCAATCATCGAATAATAAAGGCGGCGTTATAACGATAACGCGTTACGTAACGAGCCTGTTACAGAATAACGCCTACGCTTTTATTAAGATTGCGCCCGAAACCAATTATAGACCAATTAACTTCTTGTGTCATCATCATCACGACTAAAAGCTGTTAGGTCTAATAATATAATATGGCTGATTATAATAATTTTAAACTAATTACAACGTTTTTTGATAGGTAATATTTTTTTCAGTTTTCCGCCTTTGTAGTCTAGTGAAATCCTTTGACGTTCTATCCGGAGGTCGTAGGTAAGATTCCCGCCTCTGGCAAAAAAATTGTACATTTTTTCTGTACAATTTGTGATGGTTTGGGTTTTTTAAAAATATAATATGTATTATATCGTTGTTTCCGTTACACATAGTACAAGCCTAGAGCTTAGTTTGTGACCAGAGCAGTATGTGTAAATTTTTCTACATATTATTATTATAGTTTAAGGAGCATTTTTGGAGGAAGTAACTATAGCAGACAGAGCGAAAGATTAATGTTGGTACATACAATATTAGGAACGTCATTCACCTTCAGCGACATTCGCAACGTGCCACGTACCTATCTACATTATGTGCACCAAAGTTAGCTCGCGAGTTTTTTTAAGAATGTTTTTTCACCACTCCCCTAAAGGTTAGCTTGTAGATAATGCCTAAGATATTAAGCTAGCCTTTATACAAATCTTTTAGTGCAATAAAGAATAAAATAAATGCTTAATTCTTCGCTTGAACTACTTCAGATTGACGTCAGCGATTGGCGTGCGAGCGAACTTGGTCCGCGTAATCACCAAATGCCAGAGTCAGTTTTTTCAGTTATTTCTTTATTAATTCCATAAAAACAGCATCAGTTGAAGTTTTAATTAAAAAAGAGATATTTTTTTTATAATATTGAGGTTTCGTCACCAGCAACAATTGTAATATAATGTGAGGTATATCACACATTAGGTAAGTTTATAATATGAAAGATTGTAGAAATATAACTTATAGTCTGATATTGCAGCACAGTTAAATAATACTGAAACTTCATGTTCTTTATTGTAATGTTTTTCTAAAGGTAAGCGTCCACTGTTCCGCATTGTACGTATCGGACGCATCGCATTAAACGGATTATAGTATTCTTTGTATAGGAAGTCATACAAGTGCGTCCTCTCATCCGCATCATACGGACGTTGATGCTCCGAGGGGCAACTTTTGCGATGCGTGCCCATGACGTCATACGGAACGCCGATCACTGGACGCACCCAGCGCCGCGCTTGATTTCAGAATGTAAACAAGAGTAATAAATTTAGCTTGAGGTATAGGAGAATATTGGAAGAATTTGGAGTAATCGTTTAATTTTAATCAGAAATTAGTGATTTTTTCCATGTAGCGATCTCTTCTTAAATATGTCTTGTACCCAGATATTAGATATTATTATGTTTCCTTTTATTATATTTTTTCGCTTTTTCTTCCTCTGCTAACAAACAAGCAATTACGACGAATTCTTCTTCGTTTTCCTACATTATCCTACAAGCACATTCCACATGTACGTTTACTACGAAAATGTCTTCGGCATTTCGATCACTGGTAATTGCGTCGTCAAATCCGATCACTTTCGTACAGTGGACGCTTTATAAAAAAATAATCCGTTTGATGCAATGTGGCCGATACGTACGCGGAACTGTGGACGCTTACCTTAATTCGTACTTCCAAAGTCATTGAAATCGTCACTGAGGTCGCGTCTTTGACGTGGCGTTGGTAACACTTCACACCGCGATAAATTAAAAAAAATACGTATAGTGCAAGTGAATTTAATTAACGAGTAAAGGAAATATATATATACAAATAATAAGTACAGGCCTTATTGATCAAAACTTACCAAGTCCTTGAATAACACTTTAGCTAAAATAGGCCCTGTCTCTTTTACGCACATTCATTTTTGTTGCTAAGAAATATACAAAACCTACTATAACTTCTTCAGGACTCAATAAGTTTTTATAGGTACCGGTGATAAATTTTACTAATTATTTACACCGACCAATACAATTTTCACATGCATTGATAATGTGTAAATGCGGTTTGCTGACACTGGACAAGAATGTACACCTTAACTTCTACGAAGTTAAAAGAGAGAGAGAGAGACAATGTTTTTAGCAAACCATGGCTTCACCGTGCGGGTGCCGGGTCCATCCCGTGGTTGAAAAAGGCAGGGGAATGAACTGCGTTCCCGGACTTGAGACCGCGAAGTAGGTTTAAAGGCCTTGTAATATTAGGTACTTACACCTGTATAATGTTGGCATAACGAAGTTAATATTTTATAGAAAATAATCTTCTCATGCAACTACAGTAGTTTATATTAATGTCTACTATCAGAACAGATATCAGCTCTGCATTATGTTTATTCATCTGGAAGTGTTGTTGGATGTGCAGCCAGAATATTAACAGCATGTTAAGGATTAAAACTAATAATTAGTTTCAAATCCTTATCAAAGAAACACTCAAACTTTTTACTCCGTTCAATAGTATCTGTAGTAAAATTAAACCAGGTCTTAGCTCTTGATTTTGGGTTTATAGGGTAAGTTAGACCTAGATATGGAGTTGTGATGGTAAATCGATAGCCATTAGCAACGTTGAAGGCATCGCATGCCGAAACGGTCTAGGAGATTATCTGATATCACTGGACAATGGATGGGCAGCCATTCTGGCAGCAAACATAGCAGCGGTGTTATGGAATTAGAAAATGAAAAGGAAGGAAGATGGATTCAAGAATTTATAAAAGCTTTTAAGGTGTCATACGTGAAGGAAATGTTGTGATATTGAATGTTCTGCGAAAAATGTTCCAGTATTTTATATACCTGTTTACCTATCTATCAATTCTATCTATTATTAAACGACAGTGATTTTCTATGAGGCAGCCAAAAAGACTTATCGCTAGTTTTCTTTAGTATTTACCTTTGCTATATATCTACGCAAATAATTCCATAATAGGTACTTTTTAATAATTATAGCTAGTTTTGTAGCTAATAGATTGGCATTGGTAGTAAAGCATTTAAATTTCAAAATATTGTATTGAAAATAATTAAATTTTCAGCGTCAAGACTTCATCATATTTATCTTGGCGCCATGCTAAGTAGCGTATTTATGCCGAAAGGGGATTCTGAGTCTACCCCGAACATGTAACTAGCTCGTCGCAGTGTTTGTATAGATAAAAAAATAAACGGGTCGGCAGCTTAAAGTACTCTCCGAGACATATCTTTTTTTTCAAACTTTATTTTTTATTAAAAATCGCATTAGTTACTGGGGTTTCAACTCAAGACTTAAATATTCTTATGTCTAAGCAACTCTACCACCGCATATACCTTAAATGTACTACTAATATTATAAAACCGTAGACTTTGTTTGTTTGGTTGAACGCGCTAGTCTCAGGAACTACTGGTTCGAATAGAAAAAATATTTTAGTGTTGGATAGCCCATTTTCGGCTATAGGCTACATAACATTACGCTACGACCAATAGGAGCCAGTAACAATAAAAAAATATGCAAAAACGGTAGAAAAATATTCCATTTTATCAAACGGTTAAAGTTACGCAGACGAAGTTGCGCGGATCAGCTAGTTTATTTATAAATGTAATAAAACATCGTTAAATAAAAAAGAAACAAGCTAAAATTCTGTTTTGCAAGTCATGAGCCTACAATATTGAAAGCTATACGCTCAATCAATGAAAAAGCGAACTGATTTCTGATTCTCTGTAAAGTAGCAGAAATTGCTTCTAATAAATATTTATAAGAAATAAAATTCAAGAGTAATTTTTCAAACATTAACATTTCTCCCATTGCATCCTTTTTTCTTTGTTCGTCGTGATTTATGAGGTCCACGGGCTCACAAAACATTAAACATGGATTCTGATACAAAATTATACAGAGCATTAAAAAAACAACGGCTCTGCCCCAGGAAGCTCACTTGTAAAATGTTTTATAACCGTTTCAAAGAAATTCAGTGGTATCAAAACGTATCATTGTTATGAAAGAACATTATACCTACAATATTTAGAACGATTTTTTTTAAATTATTTATTTTTTTATTAATTAGATTTGATGGGTTATTGACTCTTTTCGGTCTCGTCACGTAAAGAACCCGGGATGATATTTATTTATTTTATTTTATATTTATTTATACTAATGAAGAACTAATTTTGATTTAAAACTCGGTATAGTAGGGGTAATTGAACTCCGCGGGTTAAATTAGGCATATTAATTAAATCCTATGTTAATCAATAAAGGTATATTTTGATAAAACGTCAGAAGGCAGAGATTGTAGCTTTGAGGACTTATAATTTCGTATAACTTAAACTGTTTTGCGTAAAAGAAGTTGCGGGTAAAAGCTCTAAAACTCAAAAAAAAAAATACACATTTTTATAACCATCAAAATGTTGTTAAATAACAAAATAACAATGTATTGATTGACCAATATAATATATTAATTTATTATTAATGGACTTTGTAGGCCTGCCCACCTTATGTATAATCAATACCTTGTCGTGGTATAATCAATACCACGACAAGATATGATGTCTTTGTATAGGGTGCAGTTACGGAATGGACAGTTAATTTGTCGATAAAGCAGCGAAGGCATCTTTGCCGCCGCCCATTTCGTAACCGCATTATCAAGCCGGCATAGTACGAGCTATCAATGCTGTTAAACAATAATATATTGATCGACCTCATTCATAATTTTTTTAGGTCTGCTTACCACCAGGTAAATAAACTTCTAATATAAATTATTTTCCAATACCCTATCACACCGCTTAAATTACATATTATAGCTAGTTATTTGGTGTTAGCAATAAGGTATTTGCGTACGGGTAAGCTACCTGTGGGTTGTGGAGGCCTCGGCGCGGAGGTTGCTTCCCGCCGAGTAATCTATTGCCCCATTATGAACCTAATCCTCAAGCCTTTCTTATATAAATTATCGCGGGTTATATATTGGCCACGGTATAACGGGGCTGCCTAACATCTTTTGGTATAGTCTTATACTTAATTCGTATAACAAAAATTTGGTAAAAAACATAACTTTTGATTAAAAATTACATTAACAATAATTTAGTATTTTTCACAATTCTCAAGATATAACTCTTTTTTAAGATTGACGTACTAGTTTCGGGACTGATATAAATATATTCGGTATTTGAGGAAAGTAAAGGTATATATATGATTTATATCTATTAGTATAGTAAGGTGACGTGTTAGGCGATATTTACTTGTATGTACATGTCGATTTGGATAATGTGTCCTAAAGTCCAGATTTAAAATGATTTAAATATACTTAGCTAGATGCTCAGTCTCAACATTTTATTCACTCGATCCCTATGAGCAGTTATACTTTTTTTAAATAATTTTGAAAATATTATACTAGCCTTAACCTTCCGCGTACAACGTGGGGTTTAATAGACCCCAGATGTAATATTTTATAGATATCTCATTTAATTTTGGTGCTATTAATTTGTACCTCCAGCTAATCTCGGGTGCGACATTGCCAAATCGACTGATTAGATTTACTTAGTCTAAATCGTGCCCTGAGCCTCAGTGAACGCCTCTGGTATACCCCACGTTGTATTGCACGCAGCTAAAACGTAAGTACATTTTTTTGTATTTACAGGGCTTTTCATTGTTTTTTTTTATTGTTATATTTTAAATTATTGTGACTTGAGCCTGTAGCAGCTGTCCGCTGCTGGAAACGGCCATTACCCAACGCACGCCAATCATGCCAGTGTACCGTTTGATGCATCGCATTTTTTTATTTATATTTATTATACCTACTTATATTTTTTAGATCTACCTACATAGTTATTATAAAATTTGTGTGCCTGAAAGATCAACATATAGAGAGGTATTTAGTATTATAAAAGAATCTGATTTTTCTTCTTATATTATTATATTAAAGACTTGGAGAGGATTGCGAGCCTGACCATATTAGTTGTTCATTCGATTATTTCGGTGATTCATATGCAACATCTGAAACTTCAATGAGCGTATGGCATTTTCAATCAACAATGATATGTCCATAACCAACGCCGGTCTATATTATAACTTACTGAAAAATATGTTTACCCCTTTATCAACCAGAAGAGCCCATGATATATCCCAGATAGTTGACATTGAGGGGACAAGATGGGCTAAATAACTTGTGAAAAGATATCTACCAGATCCACCTAAAGTTAAGCCTTATGAAAGCAACAAAATAACTCTATATTTTTCGGAAGAAGTTTTGCTTCATCGAAAGCAGGACAGGCCCCACTAGTACAGAAATGATAATAACAGAGCTCGAAGAACTTCGTGGTTTATTGGTATACGACAAATAACTACGTAGGCCTCTGATGGAACAGGCATAGAAGCATTTGATTATGTCGTTGTCTTAGTAAGTAATTTACAATTTGACGACATGTTTACTAGAAATATACCATGAATTTGTAAGTTTGAAAAAAAAAACCATGTGGATAATGTCTAAGGCAATGAGTTCTTGGCTCGAAAAACTTCTTGGTTTCTTGGTATATGACAGAGAACTACTTGTGGGCCTCTGATAGAACAGGCATAGAAGCATTTCATATTATCATGTTGTTTTATTAGTAAGTTATTTATAATTTGACGACATGCTTACTAGAAATATAACATGGATTTGGGTGGAAGATTGAAAAAAAAAGTCTATAGATAATGTATAAGGCTATATAATAAGCTCTAAGAAACTTAGGATTAAGTCTCAAAGATAATTATTTAAAGAATATAAAACAGAAATGAAAACTGCCAAAAAAATTGTCGTTATCTTAGAAAAATTGTCGAAGAAACGAAATCAGAGTGCCCAATTCGTGCTCACAGATTCAGATTTGTATTTGTCCTAGAACAATGGAAAGAAAAACCTTTTTTGTATGTTTTCTTTAAATATTTTATTGTATATTATTATGTAAGAGATAGTACAATGTTAGTAATGATATAATTTATATATTTGGCTATTAAGTTGAGATATTACATTATTTTTGTAGGTCAAAAGGTGACATTTTGTTTTTGAGATTTTGTTATAAATGATTGAAATAAAATTGTTTATTATTTTTAATTTTCATTCTATTGAACGTTAATACATACATATATAATACATTTAATTAAAATAAATGTGTATTACCTAAATTTTTTATATATTGTTGGGGTGTACTAGACCCCACATTGTACAACTTGTAACTTTATTCCACGTTGTATACGGAAGGTTAAACCACTTTTGAAAATCCGTAATGAAATTAAATATGTCGTTTAAAATTGTCTTTGTTAATGTTAGCAGTATATTATTTGTAAATTTATCTCTTTTCCATTTTCATTGCAGAACTAATGATCAAGCAACATGCATGCGTACTAAACTGTGGCGAATGAATTCGTACATATGTTGCACTATTAAAATGTTAAATGCTCTACCTGCTTGTTTCTTCATCCTATAAATCTTAAGTCCTTTAGACAAAGCTTTACTAGGTATTAGCTAATTGTATTCTTTCTTGGATCTACTGCTTTCCATCAGGCAGATGTTACATGCCACACTGTCATAAAAAAAAGACTATTAAATGCGCTAGAATGATAAATCTAGTTAGGTCAATACCTACTCTAGATTTATTACTAATTATATGTAATATGTAATCAAATAAATTGTATTCCTTACTAAAATTAATTTGAATACTTATTACATATAATTAGTTTAGTAATATGCATGTGAAGCCATCTTCAAAAGCTAGTATTAATTAATTTGATCACTGAACCTGATTTTCGTGGATCCTCTGCTAATAAGCTTTTAATAATGAAGTTTTCCGTTACGTGATTTACCTTCATTAAGCTCGTGTTCAGCAGGAATATTACCTACATTTACACTTTAATAATTGGTTTATTATTTATAAACGAAAAGTTTATAAATAATGGCTGTACCGTACCTACTGTAAAATTCAATATAAAATATTTACGCTAATGAAATAGTGTTTGTCGTTAGAGTAGGTGTAATGTTTTTTATTTATTTAGGTATTTCGTTTTTTTTTGTTAGGCATTGTATTGATAAGGGTTTTTATTTTATTTTACTTTATTTAGTTTATTTAATTTGTTTTGTAGGTCATTTAATTTTAATTTGCTAATGCTATTTAAGTTTTGATGAATATTAAAATGGTATAATATATTTTTTATCGGGCCCTTACCACTGTCTCTGTCCCATCTGTATTAGAACCTAGCGCACTGGCTAGAGACGATTGTAAGAGGCCGGATGGAATGACGCTGGTGCCCTGGACTGGTGGACGGTGTTTGGTATGGGACGCGACTTGCGCCGATACTTTTGCACCGTCTCATCTGCCAGGAACTTCGCAAAAGGTTGGCGCTGCTGCTCTTTCGGCGTAAAACCTTAAACGTCGCAAATATGCAATTCTCAGTAGAGACTACATATTTGAGCCGTTTGGGGTCGAAACCATGGGGCCGTGGGGACCACGAGCTCATAAAATATATAAATATATTGCAAAGCGTTTGGTCGACACATCCGGTGACCCACGAGCTGGCTCGTTTTTAGCTCAGCGAATAAGCATAGCTATACAGCGAGGTAACGCAACCAGCTTATTGGAAACCCTATCAATTGGCAGCGATATGGACGAAATTTTTTATTTATTATAATTTTACTTAGGTATACAGGTTTTCTTCTACTTCTTCTTTTACCTAAATGGCCTTCTACGCTTTATATAAGCATAATTTTGTCAATGAGTTGTGAGTAGATTAAAATTGTTTAATATTGTACGGTGAAAGTGGGACAATAGAATGGAAAGGAATAGGGAAAGGACTAGGTTAGAATTAGGAATGGCCACATGACCGTATGCAAACATATGGTATAGTGATAACAGTGTCAAGTGAAGGAGGAAGAAATAATCAACAGTAAAATGGGTACCGCCATTTTACTGAAGATAAAGGGATTCGTTGAGATAGCACAAACACCAAGATCACTGCGTAAATACTACACTTCTTACACTTAATATTACTATACGAATGCTTATTCTACAAAATTAGTACACTTTTGCACAATAAAATTCAATAAAATTAAATTTGATAACTGTAATAGACACACGCGTCTACAGTCTTCGGGCTACCCTTAAAGAATGGTATACAGATTTACAGGTTTATTACAGTAATATACAGGTTTTATTATATATATATATTATAGTAGTTTTTTTTTTGTATCATGTTTCTTTTCGTTCACCGTATAGGCAAAGTCAACAGTGCCAATAGCTGATCAGAAACTCTGTTGTTATAAAATAAACTAAAAATATGTATTTCAACATAAATCATAAAGTGAATAACATTTTCCGTTATGCACAAAATAAATCTCAAACGTTATTTTCCAACGGCACTAAAACGATATTTTAGGTGGAGAATTTCAGTCGGCACTATATCGCCGATACTTGGGATTCGGAACATCAATAAGCGTACTTGGACCATAAATATAGCACCAAAAATATAACATAAAGAGCCTTTAGTTTCATTTCACATTTGTCACGTAGCACCACCATTTCCTCTGGGACCATCCGCCTTCTCGACATTCTTAAATTTTCATCGGGTAAAAGCAGAAAACATATTTTCCATTCGTGACGTGTCGCACGAAAGTGAAAATACATTCGTATTGCAAATAGAATTTTACGTACATTACCTACAGCGGATCATGACAGATGAGTTCCTAATGTTATGTTGGTGTCAATTTACTGATTTCACAAATATTTTTTCTATGTAAATTTAAGATTGACAGATCTCAGATAATGGTTACTGAAAGTTATAGATTCTATTCGCACATTATGTTATATAAACGTACGTACATATTTTAATGTATAAACGTACGTACGTAAATGTATCAATTAATGTTACATTACCTCAGAGGCTCTACCATGGGTTTGCGCATTATAGCAACGTAACGTTATTTTTGGTAACAGGATTGAATAAAGCGATCCTATTGGTTGTTGCTCACGTATACGTATACAAATACATTACGTTGCCACAATACGCAAACCCATGGTAGAGCCTCAAGTTACCCAGCGGAGGGGGTTTATTCCCAACTTGTCGTAGCCGATGTTAAGAGTCTACACCGAACAAGTGGCTAGCTGGTCTCGATTTTTAGATAGACTCAATAACCCATTTATTAACAGCTAGTTCATACTTCAGACTTAAAAACTAGAGTGTGTATTATATACATATATAGTAATTGTATATACATAGCCTTATTCATAAAAAAATATTCGAGTCCTTGAATAATACTTTTGAGTTAAAATAAGTTGTTCCTCTTTTACGAATATTTATTTTTGTTGCTAAAAAAAAGAGAAAGCCTACTTTAACTTAAAGGACACTTTAGTCGTGTTAGTCAATATGCATTTTGTAATTGCAAATTATCAGTACGTACCGTTTAGAGGACCTATTCATAAAATGCAAACGTAATCAAATTCCTGAAAGGCCTTATTTCTAACAAAATTAACTTAATTGTTTTGTGAATTGGAATGGAGCTGATTACCATCTCGTACGCTGTTGAGCCGCGACATTGTGTTTAAATTTAACTAATTAGTTAAACTAAACGTCATATACTTTGTGGACAATAGCTATTTATTAAATAATAATAATGTTTAGGACTTTTTACACATTACCTTTGTCATAAACTAGGGTATATACTTTTATTTTGTGCTCCTGCCATATCATCACGGGTGTCTTACGGCGACTGAGACTGCCTAGGCGGTTACATCTAGGGTACGTACCACCCAGCGGAGGAGTTATTAATCCCACCTCGTCGTAGCCCGATAGTATGAGCGTACCTACACAAAACAAGTGGCTAGCTCGTCGCGTTGTTTGGATATACTCAATAAACCATCTATAAAAGTTTCACATGTTGGCATAGTGAAATTGAGATCGACAGTTTTACGTGTTCTCCGAGGCACTGTGGTTAGTAATTATAAATAATGAAAATTACTAATACAACAACTAAGGAACCACTTAACCGATATTTTTCGAACCCACGACTTCCGGATACAATGCCATTGGTGTAACCACCAGACCACGAAGGCAGTTAATCAATATATTGTTATAGAACACTATTATTTAGAAGGATTGTATCACGCTTTGACAAAAAAAATATGCAGTTTTTTTTTTCTGTAGACAAAACCAAAGTTAAAATAAGATGGTTAAAGACCAAAACAACTTAACTAAAATATAAATTATTAGTGTTTTTAATCAACATCTTGCAAGGTTAAAGAAAACTGAAATGAGCAAAGTTTTCACCAACGAAGTGTGTTATATTATAAAATGTACCTTGCAAAAGAAAACACTTAACCGAAATCCGCTTTCTTCCCGAGACAAAGGCGTCACACAGGCGGTATTGTTAACCCACTATATTATTCACATTCGGCTCACCCCGCACTTACCATTGTCCAACCACGTAAATCTTTGCAACCGCTTCCGACTTGCCCAACTACTGTGCTATGCTTCAGTTACTGAATTTCATACGCTTGTTAGGTAAGCTTTATTTATTGCCTATAGAGTATTCAGTTGAGAATTTATTATTGTAATTTAGCTTAGGTATACAATTTTGTTAAGGTATACTATACGAGCTTGTCCTGACTGATTGTCTAACTCACTTACCCATCATCGCCCAGCCGAAACTACTGTCGCTGTACTTTCTACCTTTTGTATTGTAGGACGGTTGCTACAACAGTAAAAATTTGCATGTCTTATTACTATTGAACACGTCGTTTTTTCCTTTTTTTGAAATTATAATAGGGGATTATGGGGCTATAATTAAGAGCTGCCTTTTTCGTAATATCGCAGGAACCTTGAAAAGTAAAAAAAAAAGGTAAAATATCAGTATTTTTTGTTGGCACTTCTTAAACCTAATTGACGAACCACTACCACAATAGTTTGTCAGTTGTAACACATACACTATAAGTGCTACTAGAGTGTATTTGGACTCTACATCCGACAGTTATATGTCTTAATTTAACACGCTAGCTACCAGTTTAGGTATACTTGTCAGGTATACCGGTGCGTGTATGACGAGCGTTAAGTTATTTTTTTTCTGTTCTTTTTTTTATTGGAACACAGCACGTGACTTTGTATCTACCTGGTGTTGAGCAGACCTACAAAGTCCATGAATGGGGTCGATCAATTATTCTTCTTAAACAAAATTGATAGCTCCCACTATGCCGGCTAAATCATGCGATTACGAAATGGGGGGCGACAAATTGCATTACGAGTATATTTTAATATACTCGCTGCCTTATCGTCAATTCAACCCATTTCGTAACCGCACCCTGGAAGGAGACTACCACCCCGACAATAAATCGATGCAGTAATCTCCTTAAAACCGGTGAACCCACAGACTAAAACCGAAATATGACGATGATCTTAGGTTTGTTGTATTACACTGTAATGCATCAGTTCAAACTGTAATGATAATTAATGCATTTAAACGTCTACTTGTAGTTAATAAAAAAATCCTGGAAAAGTTTACAATATCGAAAATTGATTATATTTTAACTAGTTTAGTTAATTCAATGAACAACGTTAATTAATTTGAGGACGTCGCTAATGGCCTGTCGATAAACGCACCGCCCAAACGCACCGCCCAAACGCACCGCCCAAACGCACCGAAATTAACAAAAGACAAAAGTTAAAATTGGATACGCGAATAGCAAAACTCCAGTTAATATTCATGAAATTCAAATTGGAACACCGAAGCAAATGACCGAGCTTTTGCGGGATTAGTTATCAAAATTCCTTAATTTTCTTCCCTGATTAGATTTTGGGAGTTACTGATCTCAATTATTAACTAAGTTTTAAATGCAATTTCAGTTTATACTACCTGCATTTTAACTTTGTTTCAATGATGAAGTTTTAATCACTCAAACAAATTTACCTCAACGCTATTTAATTATTATGTTGTATATTTTTGTTCTTATAAACAATATTACCTCCTCCGAAGACTTCTCTACGTAGGAGGTAATATTGGTATTACTGGTTTGGGTGTATCCGGCCATGGTCATGGGTTCGATTCGTATGAATATCATTGTTTCACACAGGTACGCACAGTATAAGCCTATTTAGAACTTAGTTTGACAGTATATGAAATTAAAGGTTTTAAAGGCAAAAAAGAAGTACTCGAAAGACGCAAGTAAGTAGTTGTATGTTTGTCGGTTTGTTTAAATGTTCAAAAGCCACTGATTGAATTTAAAATTCCTCCGTAGACTATTGGTTGCACCTTTGACGTTGTATCCGGAAGTCGTGGGTTCGATTCCCATCCATGACAAATAAATATTAGTACGCCTTTTCTGTACAGTTTGTCATGGTCTAAAGTGTTTATAAAATATAATATGTATTATATTGTTGTTTCCGGTACACATAGTACAAACCTAGAGCTTAGTTTGTGACCAGAGCAATATGTGTAAATTATCTTACATATTATTATTATTATAAATTGGAATTACTGAGAGATTACAAGCTTGGAAGTAATATTAGCTTGTATTTGATCTAAAATAGACCTACAGAATCAAAAGATAATAATAACATTTTATTGGAAACCTCATAGAGACATGTGCCGCGTCAAGGAACGCATGTGACTGGGTATTTAATCTATACTTCTATACTAATATTATAAAGCTGAAGAGTTTGTTTGTTTGTTTGTTTGTTTGAACGCGCTAATCTCAGGAACTACTGATTCGAATTGAAAAAATATTTTCGTGTTGGATAATCCATTTATCGAGAAAGGCTATAGGCTATATAACATCACGCTACGACTAATAGGAGCGGAGTAACAAAGAAAAATGTTGCAAAAACGGGGAAAAATTATTCCTTTTAAGAGCGTACGCTGCGTAAACGGTTAAATTTAAACTCGCAGACAAAGTTGCGCGGGTCAGCTAGTTTATAATAAATAATACACAGACGAAGTTGAGGGTATCAGCTAGTCTTCAGTATGTTCTGTGGACCACAAATTGTTGGAACCTGAATAGCCTTTGCTTCTTTAAAAAGCAACTTTCATTAGCTTTTTGCGTCCTATTTGACGCTTACGTACTATATCCACCTTTTTTCCTTCTCGTTGATTTATGAAGGACTGTAATCTTACAAAACATTAAACACCAGACGAAACATGGCATCCGAGTAGACTGAAATTAAGTTACATAAATCAGAAAAGAAATGAACGAAAGCATAGTGTTTAACATTTATAGATGGGGCCTAAGTGAATGAATTTTAACGCAAAGTAGTTAAATCTCGATAGCTGATGTGGTAGTTCCACATAGGTTTATCTTTTTTTTTATTATGTCGGTATTTTTTTTTAATTACACTTTTTTTCTTAGAAAAAAAAATAGGGCCTTAGAATTATTGATTTCATCATAGGATCATCGTTTTAAAATATGCCATTTTATTTAATAAATCAAAGGTTTTTCTTTAATTTATTTATATTTAAATGTATCGGAGTTAATTAATAATTTGTCATATAATAATATTATCTGAAACAAATAAAGTGTGTTAGATGTGTTTCTTACTTGGTAAAATATATAAACGTACGAAGGGGTGTCGTAGTTTCTCCCACATAAAAACTGTTACAAAATCTGCACTCCAGCATATATACGCAATGAGAAGTAGTACATTGTGCGAAATTTTGAATTTTGATGACAACAGGGTTATGATGAGTTTGTATATTGATATCGGAATTTATTATGGGACATGTTTTGCAACGAGATTGGTTGCACTTGTGTGTACCTAACAATGTGTTATTGCTCCGTGTATTTTTATTTTTTGCCAAAATAGCTTTTAAATTTTGAGTTTGTTTATACGTTACACTAGGGCACGTTTCCAAAAGATTTCGTGTAATATTATTATTTTTAAGGATAGAGAAGCTATCCTTTAATAAATTTTGAATTTTGTGTGCCCCGTGGAAGTATGGTATTATAAGCCGAAGGGAATTTTGTTGTTGTGTGTGTATAGCGTTTGGAGTGTTAGAAGGCCTGTTCATGTGTTTGTGTAAAAAGTTTGGGGGATAATCGCGCCTACATAACCCATTGAAGATTTTGCCTTGATATTTAGCCAAAGATGTTGAATTATTACAAATTCTTTTACCGCGGATAGAAAGTGAATGTGGTATAGACCGTTTTGTGTGCGACGGGTGGCAACTACTGTAATGCAGATACTGTAACTTGTTGGTTTCTTTAAAATGAACAGAAGTTGAAATATTATGATTATTATAAGTAATATCTACATCTAAAAATGTTATGTTAGTTTTAGAAATTTCATGAGTGAATCTTAGACTGCTAAATGAATTTAGTTGACTAAGGAATGTATTAAGAGTTTGTAAACTGTGAGGCCAAATCATGAAAATATCATCTATGAATCTTAACCATGTTAAAGGTTTGAGAATTTGACTATTTAAAAATTTTGTTTCGAGAGAACCCATATATAAATTTGCATAAGAAGGTGCCATGCGCGTACCCATGGCAGTGCCTTTCTCTTGGTGATAGAATTTATTATCAAAAGTAAAATAGTTATTGGTTAAAACCATTTCTGCTAAATCTAGTAAAAATTTTGAAGAAGGCAGACGCGGGTTTGGGCGGCTATCGAAATACTCTTTTAGGGCATACAATCCTTCGTCATGTGGTATATTAGTATATAAGGACACAACATCTATAGTTACTAAGAAAATATCATTACAATTTGGAATATGAATATTTTTTATAATACTTAAAAAGTGGTAAGTATCTTTAATATGCGAATCTAAATTTTTTACTAAAGGTTGCGCATAAAAGTCTACAAATGATGATATTCTTTCGGTAGGACAATCATAAGAAGCTACAATTGGTCTACCTGGATTACCAGGTTTGTGTACTTTCGGCAACATGTAAAAATGTGGTGTCCTCGGATTAGAAGGAATTAAGGCCGAAATATCATTGTCAGAAAGTCCTTCATCGGACGCATTTATGTAAATATAATTTTGAATTTCAATAACCAACTGTTCACAGGGGTCAGCAGTAACAGTTGTATAAAATGACGCGTCATTTAGTTGTCTTAGACCCTCATTAATGTAGTCAGTTTTGTTAAGTATTACTGTAGTAGATCCCTTATCTGCTGGTAAAACCATTATTGATTCATCATTTTTTAATTTTGATAAAGCTATTTTTTCGCTAATGGATAAATTTTGATTACTACTTTGAAGGGAATTTGTAAAGTTAGGATCCGAAATTTTATGTAAAATATGATTAATAAATGTATCGATGGGATGACCAGCCGGTAACGGAGGTGGTTCATTTGCCGAAGGTAATTTAAATTTTTGCAATGCCTCATGCAAACCATTACTATTATTGCCAGATGGTACGCGATTATGCCAAAAATATTTCCATTTTAAGTTACGACCAAATGTTAATATATCTTTAGTAATTTCGAAAACATTAATTTTGTTAGTCGGGCAGAATGTCAGTCCCTTAGATAGCACTGACTTTTCTGCGGAGTTAAGAATTTTAGATGATAAATTTATTAAATTACTTTCGTTATTTGTGTTTGTCCGTACTAATCGTTGTTGTTGATTACACGTACGGATAGCTTGAGGCATACAAAATAAACTAGACAAGTTTGTTGGTTTAAGATTTAAAAAGGAAGGAGTTGAAATCTGATTATGAAATGGAATGGGAATATTTTCATTTCGATACGATCTGATTAATTTGGAAAATTTTAAAAGTAATCTTTGTCTATCTTTGACTTGTATACCTCTAGCTCTATTTAAGATATCACTTATAATTTTATTTAGATGTGGAAAAGCTAGCAACGAAGCCTGTATAGTGTCATCTAAGTTGTTTTTGTGATGTATGGACAGATAGTAGTATTGTGTGTGTAATAATTGTGTGGTTTGTAAAGCATGTATGTATTGCAAGTCAGTAAATGGTTGTCTCACATCAGGAGGTATGGCATCCAGTGGCACACTGTGTATAAGAGTTTTAGGAGCTATGCCATATTTAAGACATTCTCCCAAAAACTCATAATGACCAAAGAATTGCGCCAATTTGTGAGCATGAAAGTCGATTTTTTTAATAATCTCCCTCATGCACAATTCGGATCAATTCCCGGTGTAATGTAAAATAAATCATATATAAATAAGCTAATCTTTGTAAAAAATATAATAATATGCATTTTAATATATTGTTTGAGGTGTTCGAGTGTACATGCTAAATTTATTAATAATCATATTGATGTCAAGCTACATTTTTTTAAATAACGGTCTTATAAAAGTTTCCACTAATCTACAGCGTCAGTTATTATATTAAAAACGTGTTCGAGGCGAATATTTGTTAAGTTTAGACTCAGAATACCATCAGTGACTTGGACCTCCATGTCACTGATGGTATTGAGTCTAAACTGAACAAATGGCGAAATCGTCTATTTATAAATTCAATAATCTATCTTTAATATAACTAACAGTTTCTGTAGAATGAAAATAATTAAGAATGCAACTGGAAAAATAATTATCATTATATCATTGAGGATATTGTCATGAAAAAAACATTAAAAAATATAATGATTAAAGGTTGTAATCTCGGTCTGATAAAATATTATTAGTCATTAAGACCGGTAGTCATAAAAACGTATGATAAATTCTTGAACAACACTTTAGTTATGGTTTCGTCTCATTTTTAAGCAACAAAAATTAATATGCGTTAAAATAAACAAAACTTATTTACATTAAAGTGTTCTTCAAGGACTCAATAAGTTTTTTTGAATAAGTCCATAAAACTATAAACGTATGGTAAGAAGGCCAAAAAAAACAAAAGATAAATCAAATTGGAGACGCTCCTGTGACATTATTTCTCTCTCCCGTGACGTGAGTCGTCGGTCGTCCTTATTTGTGTTTACTTTGCTAAATGCTAATGCAGGGAAGCCGCCTTGGAATAATATTATTGCAAGCGTTTAGCTGCCGAGAGGCGATAAGTGTGCTTTAAAAATAATGTGACGCTTAAACGAGGTTGCGGCGAGCTCGCGGGAGACCCTACCATCTTATATCATTATGATAAACAGCTTTACTAGATAAACTATTTTTCTAAAGCGGTGTTCTTTGCTTTATGGAAAATTGCTGTGTTAGTAAATTGTTGGAATAAGCTCTAAAACGCAGCTAGGTACGAGTAGTATGTAAATATTTTAATTTTTTGAGAATTGCAGACTGCTTAGATTATGTTAAAAACAAACGGAGATAACCGTTCGTTAGAGTCGCTGAAACACAATAACGGCTCGGCCCATTTGTTTTTTTTTATACTCTTTAATACAGGTGGCTTAAAAAAAAAAATAAGGGAAATCCTAAAGATAAGCTAAAACCTATATATAAAAATGAATCGATGTTCAAATCAAAAACGGCTTGCCCGATTTGGATATATATAAGCGACTACAATTTCTGGTGCTTTTGCGATAACCCAAGGCCACCCGTTGTCAGTTTGTGGAAATCCCTCATCTTTGTAGGTGATTCGAAGTTCACCGGGTTCACTAGTCATTAATATATAGTCTTAATATATTTTTTTTTTATTAAAAATATGTTATAAACTTAGGCCATTAGCGGTCAACATATTCTACCACTTACAGTGCGCAAATAACGATATAATTAAAAAACACAAATTTTAAGTTATTTTATTGATATTTAATTCGCTAAATTTTTTTTTTAACAATGGAATAAAAATTTGAATCTATCATTCACAACTAATCTTTTTCAGATAAAATTTTAAATTCATCTATGTTATTATTTATACGTCCTGCATTTAGATGTAGAGGATATAATTAGATATGCTTTAACAGTTAAGAGTTATGAGTGAAATACCATGGGTTATTTTGTGTTTCCATATAAAGGTACTTCCAAACTGTATCATACACAGAACTGCACATACACTAAGATAATCTGCAATGTAAGGCAGGTGAAGGCTCTTGAAAGGCACCGAATTAGTCAACTCTATTCATAGATGCTGTAGTCACCAAATGTTAGCGTTATTCAGGTTTGCTTTTATTCAAAGGGAACTTTGACATATTCTCATAGAAACATGTGAGAACTCCGCGTTATTTATTTATTTAAATCTTTATTGCATACAAAATACAAAGGCGGACTTAATGCCGCTAGGCATTCTCTACCAGTCAAACCTCATTTAACTTATAATTAGTTCTAAAATTGTTCAAGTTTTATTTATATACTTTCAGATGTGTATTTTCCGAGCAACAAAGGCAATATGATTCTTAGCAGCGAAGGACAAGAAAATTTATAGTGTATGTATAAAGTGAAAATGTTTAGTATACCTGCTAAAGTATAAATTTATAGGCTACTAAGCTATTTACTTTCTCTAGGTAACGAGTCTTTATTACGACCGAAACCATTAGTCTGTGCAATTTATTATCAAGGGGTTGGCCTTCTTTTAAATAGGGTGTGGTTATGAAACGGGCAGTTTGACAATTGATTTGATGATAAAGAGCGAGGATTAATGTAGAATCGTAATGCAGATTCATCTTGTGAATTCATATTGTGAATTTATAAAACGAATCGTTTATTGCGTGGTGGCCGAGGTCCCTGGTTCTAAACCCGTTATGTACCAATGAGTTTTTAATTAAAAATTGTATGTACATTTGTTTGACAACACCATTATAGTGCCTCGGAAAGCACGTTATGCTGTCGGTCCCGGTTTACTATACCAACTTGTGAAACTGTTTATAAATGGGTTATTGAGTCTGTTCAAAACATCGCGACGAGCTAGCCACTTGTTCGGTGTAGACTCATACCATCGGCTACGACGAGGTGGGATTAAAACCCCTCCGCTGGGTACCCTAGGGCCGTCTAGGCGGTCCCGGGCGCCGTAAGGCACCCGTGATGATATGTGTGTAATTGCTATATATTTTTAACACCGATACTGTGTAATAAGAAATTAAACTAAATAGTGAGTTCATGAATGTTATATTGTATTATGTTTCTTTCAGCTCCGAAAGTTTTCTATGTAATAAGAAAAAAACACCACATTTTTCCAGTTAACAGAAGTATATACTTTTATTTTGTGCCCCTGCCATATCATCACGGGTGTCTTACGGCGACTGAGACTGCCTAGACGGTCACATCTAGGGTACGTACCACCCAGCGGAGGAGTTATTAATCCCACCTCGTCGTAGCCCGATAGTATGAGCCTACCTACACAAAACAAGTGGCTAGCTCGTCGCGATGTTTGAATAGACTTAATAAACCATCTATAAAAGTTTCAAATTTTGCCATAGTAAAATTGAGACCGACAGCTGTACGTGTTCACCGAGACACTGTGGTTAGTAATTATAAATAATCAAAATTACTAATACAACAAATTATCTCTCATATATAATAGATTTCGATCTATTGATAGTAATCTTTGAATAGTTATATAAGTACATAAACGGATAGATATCCGTTTGTGTACTAATAACTAAGGAACCACTTAACCGATATTTTTCGAACCCACGACTTTCGGATTCAATACCAATGGTGTAACCACCAGACCATGAAGGCAGTCAATCAATATAGTGTTATAGATAGGTAACACTATTATTTAGAAGGATTGTATCACGCTTTGACAAAAAAAATGTGCAGTTTTATTTTTCTGTAGACAAAACCAAACTTTAAATAAGATGGTTAAAGACCAAAACAACTTAACTAAAGTATAAATTATTAGTGTTTTTAATCAACATCTTGCAAGGTTAAAGAAAACTGAAATGAGCAAAGTTTTCACCAACAAAGTGTGTTATATTATAAAATGTACCTTGCAAAAGAAAACACTTAACCGAAATCCGCTTTCTTCCCGAGACAAAGGCGTCACACAGGCGGTATTGTTAACCCACTATATTATTCACATTCGGCTCACCCCGCACTTACCATTGTCCAACCACGTAAATCTTTGCAACCGCTTCCGACTTGCCCAACTACTGTGCTATGCTTCAGTTACTGAATTTCATACGCTTGTTAGGTAAGCTTTATTTATTGCCTATAGAGTATTCAGTTGAGATTTATTATTGTAATTTAGCTTAGGTATACAATTTTGTTAAGGTATACTATACGAGCTTGTCCTGACTGATTGTCTAACTCACTTACCCATCATCGCCCAGCCGAAACTACTGTAGCTGTACTTTGTACCTTTTGTATTGTAGGACGGGTGCTACAACAGTAAAAATTTGCATGTAGACTCTTATTATATAACTATTGAACACGTCGTTTTTTCCTTTTTTTGAAATTATAATTGGGGAAGCTGGGACTAAAATTAGGAGCTGCTTTTTTCGTAATATCGCAGGAACCATGAGAAGTAAAAAAAAAAGGAAAATTCAGTATTTTTTGTTGGCACTTCTTAAACCTAATTGACGAACCACTACCACAGTAGTTTGTCAGTTATAACATATACACTATAAGTGCTACTAGAGTGTATGTGGACTCTACATCCGACAGTTATATGTCTTAATTTAACACGCTAGCTACCAGTTTAGGTATACTTGTCAGGTATACCGGTGCGTGTATGACGAGCGTTAAGTTATTTTTTTTATTGGAGCACAGCATGTGACTTTGTATCTACCTGGTGGTGAGCAGACCTACAAAGTCCATGAATGAGGTCGATCAATAATTGTTCATAAACCAAATTGATAGCTCCCACTATGCCGGCTAAATGATGCGATTACGAAATGGGGGGCGATAAATTGCATTACGAGTATATTTTAATATACTCGCTGTCTTATCGTCAATTGAACCCATTTCGTAACCGCACCCTGAAAGGAGACTACCACCCCGACAAGAAATCGAAGCAGTAATCTCTTGAAATCCGGTGAACCCACAGACTAAAACCGAAATATGACGATGATCTTAGGTTTGTTGTATTACACTAATGCATCAGTTCAAACTGTAATGATGATTAATGCATTTAAACGTTTACTTTTAACTACTTGTAGTTAATAAAAAAAACCTGGAAAAGTTTACATTGTCGAAAATTGATTATATTTTAACTAGTTTAGTTAATTCAATGAACAACGTTAATTAATTTGAGGGCGTCGCTAATGGCCTGTCGATAAACGCACCGCCCAAACGCACCGAAATTAACAAAAGACAAAAGTTAAAATTGGATACGCGAATAGCAAAACTCCAGTTAATATTCATGAAATTCAAATTGGAACACCGAAGCAAATGACCGAGCTTTTGTGGGATTAGTTATCAAAATTCCTTAATTTTCTTCCCTGATTAGATTTTGGGAGTTACTGATCTCAATTATTAACTAAGTTTTAAATGCAATTTCAGTTTATACTACCTGCATTTTAACTTTGTTTCAATGATGAAGTTTTAATCACCCAAACAAATTTACCTCAACGCTTAATATTTAATTATTATGTTGTATATTTTTGTTCTTATAAACAATATTACCTCCTCCGAAGACTACTCTACGTAGGAGGTAATATTGGTATTACTGGTTTGGGTGTATCCGATCATGGTCATGGGTTCGATTCGTATGAATATCATTATTTCACACAGGTACACACAGATAAGCCTATTTAGAACTTAGTTTGACAGTATATGAAATGTCCCATTATAAAATATTACATCTTTCGTGTGGGGACATTAAAGGTTTTAAAGGCAAAAAAGAAGTACTCGAAAGACGCAAGAAACAAGTAAGTAGTTGTATGTTTGTCGGTTTGTTTAAATGTTCAAAAGCCACTGATTAAATTTAAAATTCCTCCGTAGACTATTGGTTGCACCTTTGACGTTGTATCCGGAAGTCGTAGGTTCGATTCCCATCCATGACAAATAAATATTAGTACGCTTTTATGTACAGTTTGTCATGGTCTAAAGTGTTTATAAAATATAATATGTATTATATTGTTGTTTCCGGTACACATAGTACAAACCTAGAGCTTAGTTTGTGACCAGAGCAATATGTGTAAATTGTCCTACATATTATTATTATTATAAAATGGAATTACTGAGAGATTAGAAGCTTGGAAGCAATATTAGCTTGTATTTGATCTAAAATAGACCTACAGAATCAAAAGATAATAATAACATTTTATTGGAAACCTCATAGAGACATGTGCCGCGTCAAGGAACGCTGTGACTGGGTAGTTAATTTATAATAAATAATACACAGACGAAGTTGCGGGTATCAGCTAGTCTTCAATATGTTCTGTGGACCACAAATTGTTGGAACCTGAATCGCCTTTGCCTCTTTAAAAAGCAACTTTCATTAGCTTTTTGCGTCCTATTTGACGCTTACGTACTATATCCACCTTTTTTCCTTCTCGTTGATTTATGAAGGACTGTAATCTTACAAAACATTAAACACCAGACGAAACATGGCATCCGAGTAAACTGAAATTAAGTTACATAAATCAGAAAAGAAATGAATGAAAACATAGTGTTTAACATTTATAGATGGGGCCTGAGTGAATGAATTTTAACGCAAAGTAAAATAGCTAGTTAAACCTCACTAACTGATGAGGTAGTTCCACATATATCAAAATTTAGTTTTTTTTATTATGTCGGTTAGTGTAGTAATAATAGTAAGCCAAATTGCGCATTCACACTTTTTTTACGGTCTTAGAACTATTGATTTCATTATAGGTTGTTTTTTTATTTTATTTATATTTAAAAGATCTTTACTAGACAGGCAAACCGTTAGAATAGCGGTGTCCCTTAGGATAGGCGCCCCAATTTGCCAACCTCATTACTGTATTTGTGGAGCCGCGGTCACACCATCCGGTCACCATGGTTTATCTTGCAGGCTGAGTGCTGGCCGTATATCCAGACACAATAACATAAATAATGTTATCAAACGATCTCTTGCTTCTGCTGGTATACCCAGCACTCTTGAACCTGTAGGTTTGGACCTTGATGATGGCAAGAGACCGGACGGTGTGACGATAGTCCCATGGTATAGAGGTCGAGCTCTAATCTGGGACGCCACCTGTGTGGACACCCTTGCACCAAGTTATTCCCAAGTCACTTCAAGATCCTCCGGTGCTGCAGCTTTGCTTGCCCAAAATAAAAAAATTGATAAAAACAAGAAACATAGCTCCTCTTACGAATTTCTAGCGTTTTCGGTGGAAACCTTGGGACCGTGGTCACCAGATGCATTAAAATTTGTAAGTAATCTTGGAAAACTTTTAATTGATGCATCTGGGGACCATCGAGCAAGATCCTATTTTTTCCAACGAATATCGCTGGAAATTCAGAGGGGCAATGCTCTATGTATTTGGGGCACATGCGCAGCTACGGAGGATCTACAAGAAATTTTTAATTTATAATTTTTAACATTGTAAATATACAAATTTTAGTTTTAATAAATAGGTAAGAGAAATAATCGAATACGTATAAAGTATCGGAGTTAATTAATAATTTGTCATAGGTATATGCATTTTAATATATTGTTAGAGGTGTACGATGGTACATGCTAAATTAATTAATAATTTTATTAATGTCAAGCTACATTTTTTTTAATAACGGTCTTATAAAAGTTTCCACTAATTAGCGTCAGTTATTATATTAAAAACGTGTTTGATGCGAATATTTGTTAAGTTTAGACTCAGAATACCATCAGTGACTTGGACTTCCATGTCACTGATGGCATTGTGTATCTAAACTGAACAAATGGCGAAATCGTCTATTTATAAATTTAATAATCTATCTTTAACATAGTCAACAGTTACACTAGAATGAAAATAATTAAGAATGCAACTGGGAAAATTAATTATCATTATATCATTGAGGATATTGATTGATATTGATATATTGTCATGAAAAAAACATTAAAAATATAGTGATTAAAGGTTGTAATCTTGGTCTGATAAAAGATTATTAGTCATTAAGACCGGTAGTCATAAAAATGTATGAAAAATTCTTGAACAACACTTTAGTTATGATTTCGTCTTATTTTTAAGCAACAAAAATTAATATGCGTCAAAATAAACAAAACTTATTTACATTAAAGTGTTCTTCAAGGACTCAATAAGTTTTTTTGAATAAGTCCATAAAACTATAAACGTATGGTAAGAAGGCCAAAAAAAACAAAAGATAAATCAAATTGGAGACACTCCTGTGGCATTATTTCTCTCTCCCGTGACGTGAGTCGTCGGTCGTCCTTATTTGTGTTTACTTTGCTAAATGCTAATGCAGGGAAGCCGCCTTGGAATAATATTATTGCAAGCGTTTAGCTGCCGAGAGGCGATAAGTGTGCTTTAAAAATAATGTGACGCTTAAACGAGGTTGCGGCGAGCTCGCGGGAGACCCTACCATCTTATATCATTATGATAAACAGCTTTACTAGATAAACTATTTTTCTAAAGCGGTGTTCTTTGCTTTATGGAAAATTGCTGTGTTAGTATATTGTTGGAATAAGCTATAAAACGCAGCTGGGTTTGTAAATATTTTCTTTTTTTGAGAATTGCAGACTGCTTAGATTATGTTAAAAACGAACGGAGATAACCGTTCGTTAGAGTCGCTGAAACACAAAAACGGCTCGGCCCATTTGTTTTTTTTTATTCGCTTTAATACAGGTGGCTTAAAAAAAATAATAAGGGAAATCCTAAAGAATAGCTAAACCCTATATATAAAAATGAATATGTTCAAATCAAAAACGGCTTGCCCGATTTGGATATATATAAGCGACTACAATTTCTGGTGCTTTTGCGATGACCCAAGGCCAGTCGTTGGAAGTTTGTGGAAAGCCTTCAACTTTGTAGGTGATTCGAAGTTCACCGGGTCCACTAGTCATTAATATATTAATATATACTCTTAATATAATATTTTTTTATTAAAAATATGTTATAAACTTAGGCCATTAGCGGTCAACATATTCTACCACTAACAGTGCGCAAATAACAATATAATTAAAAAACACAAATTTTAAGTTATTTTATTGATATTTAATTGGCTAAATTTTTTTTTAACAATGGAATGAAAATTTGAATCTATCATTCACAACTAATCTTTTTCAGATAAAATTATTAGTTCATCTATGTTATTATTCATACGTCCTTGATTTAGATTTTGAGGATATAATTAGATATGCTTTAACAGTTAAGAGTTAGAGTGAAATACCATGGGTTGTTTTGTGTTTCCATATAAAGGTACTTTCAAACTGTATCATACACAGAACTGCACATACACTAAGATAATCTGCAATGTAAGGCAGGTGAATGCTCTTGAAAGGCACCGAATTAGTCAACTCTATTCATAGATGCTGTAGTCACCAAATGTTAGCGTTATTCAGGTTTGCTTTTATTCAAAGGGAACTTTGACATATTCTCATAGGAACATGTGGGAACTCCGCGTTATTTAACTCATAGATTAGTTCGAAAAGTGTTCAAGTTTTTTTTATATACTTTCAGATGTGAATTTTCTGAGCCAAGAAAACCTATAGTGTATGTTGTATTGATTATTAATTTTACAGTACAAAACTTGGATGCCATGTAAGAATTTCGCAATAGTGATACTTGCTAAACTTTTTATTATTTAATTGAATCAAGCGTTATTTTGCGGAAGTTCATTATTTAAATGACAGTAAAATAATAATATTACTTTGCAATTATTCAGCTTATGATGTTGGTGTACTAATTATGTGTTACATGTAACTACACAAAGATATATCACCAATAAACGAACACTTTTGTCGACACGTGTTTCACCTCTCAACGAGGCATCTTCAGGACGAACGATTTAAATATGACGATGTTATGTTGGATTATTGATTGGCTTGAACATATTTAGTATAGGTGAACTGGAAATATTAATTTGGTCATTAAGTAATGTTAGAGAGGATTTATTAATTATTTCTAATTGTTCTAATATGTTTAAATGCAAACCTTTCTTTTTATTGGCGTAAAGAATTTTGAATTTAATTATTGTGTCCAAATTTTGGACTGTATCTAATATGTGTTTTGCAAAATGTGATTTTTCTGGGTGACTATTGTTGAAAGTTTAAATGTATAAGCTAGTAGGCTATTAACATTCTCTAGGTAAACAGTCTTCATTACGACCGAGACCATTAGTCTGTGCGATTTATTATCAAGGGGTTGGCCTTCTTTTATAAGGGTGTGTTTACGAAACGGGCAGTTTGACAATTGATTTGATGATAAAGAGCGAGGATTAATGTAGACTCGTAATGCAGATTCATCTTTATCGCTGCACATATCGTATACGCATTTTTTACACCATTACTTATTTACTAATTAAATTATTGTCCCTATTTACGGACTGTGTGGGTCTACTTAGCACCATTATATACTGAGATTCCAATAAAATGAAAATACAGTGAATTTATAAAACGAATTGCTATTCCTTTATTGCGTGGTGGGTTACGAATTAGTTAGACTTTGGACTTAAAAACACTTTGGTCCCTGGTTCTAATCCCGGTGTATACCAATGACTTTTTAATAAAATAAAAAATATATACATTTGTTTGACAACACCACTATAGTGCCTCGGAAAGCACGTTATGCTGTCGGTCCCGGTTTACTATACCAACTTGTGAAATTGTTTATGAATGGGTTATTGAGTCTGTTCTAATGGGGAAGTATATTTAGAAGGATTAAAACCCCTTCGCTGGGTACCCTAGAGCCGTCTAGGCGGTCCCGGGCGCCCGTAAGGCACCCGTGATAATATGTGTGTAATCGCTGTATATTTTTAACACCTTTACTGTGTAATAAGAAATTAAACTAAATAGTGAGTTCATGAATGTTTTATTGTATTATGTTTCTTTCAGCTCCGAAAGTTTCTATGTAATAAGAAAAAAACACCACATTTTTCCAGTTAACAGAAGTAGCATGACTGTGCATTACGACTTGCAAATGTAGTTTTTCTTCTGAAGTAATTTGGCAAGCTATTGCAAAACTCATCTTAAATATACACCGAGAAGAGAAACTCCAGTCCGTGTAGTATTAAAGAAGTTCCTAGATTGCATGAATTGAGCTTGTTAGTGCTGCATTTAATTCTTATTTTACATTTGAGATTTGCATTTTAGACGCTATCGGAATAAGCAAATGCAATGAAACTCATTGGACGCAACTCGCTACTCCAAACGAAATCTCGATTCATTTCATTCCGAACGTTTTCAAGTAGCTATAAGTTAATTTACATTTTTACATTCGAACTTTTTATTAATACAATCAAATATGGTAAATACAGCACTCTTTTCAATGTAAAGATTAAAACTGGATTCGCAAGAAACTGTTTATTTTTAGATGAGAAGAATTAAAAGAAAATTTATTTGATTAAAATAATGGCTTTACTCAGAAATTTTGTGGTACCCGATTTGCCCTAGGGATGACATTTAAGACAGAAACGACTAATTTAAAGGACTGGGCCAATTTATCCTTGCCTTATGAGACACAATAAGTATATCAATAAATTGTTTTGACATTTATATATAATAATAATAATTTGAAGGATTTATACCCATATTGCCCTGGTCACAAACTAAGCTCTATGCTTGTACTATGTGTACCAGAAACAACGATATAATACATATTATATTTTATAAACACCAGACCATGACAAACTTTACAGAAAAACGTACTAATATTTTTTGCCATGGGTGGGTATTGACCCCACGACCTCCGGATACAATGCCAAAGGCGCAACCACTACTGAGGCGGTCAATATGTGGTAGCCAAGTTATTTTTTTTTTAATTAAAATATATTATGTACATTTATTTAACAACACCACTATATAGTGCCTAGAAGAGTTGTCGGTCCCTGTTCCTCATACGACTTATTTTATTTATTTTTTCTTATTGTCTTATAATGATAATCAATGGAAATTATTTTATTATATTAATATCTTCCACTTATAACGTTGGTGTATTATATGTTACATGTAACAACACAAAGAAATATCACCAACAAACGAACACTGTAGTCGTCGACGCGTGTTTCGCCTCTTAACGATATATTATTGTTTTATGTTTTACGGTTCTGTGTGAAATGTGCCCTGCGCACTGTCATTTCAACTTGCTGTTTCGCTAGGCTATGTCGGTAACTTTGGTTCGTCTACGGATCTCCTCATTTTTGATTCGATCTCGCAGAGAGTCTTCGAGCATAGCCCTCTCCATAGCACGTTGTGCTATTTTGAGCTTGTTAATAATACCCTTAGTAAGAGACAACGTTTCAGTGCTATAGGTCATCACTGGTAACATACTCACTGGTAAACTCTCGAATGAAAACCACGCACTGGCAAGCGCAGCGTAGAACGTCCACCCACAAGGTGGACCGACGACCTTATTATGACCGCAGGAACTCGCTGGATGCAAGCCGCTTCCAACCGTTCCTTTTGGAAATCTATAGGAGAAGGCTTATGTCCAGCAGTGGACATCCTATGGCTGATTATGATTATGTTGATTATCTTTTGCGGATAGATACACTTATGGAAAATTAAGTTTCACCTTCTTTTTTTTTTTGCTTTTCAATATATGATTGATAAACTGATGTAAATACTTAATGAAAAACCTATCATGAAATATTTCCAAAACCTGTGGAATACAAAACAAGTCATTTAATAAAATAATGATGTAAAATTCAAATATATTATTAAATAGACAGTTAAAACTTGCGTGGTCTGAAATATGTTCATATAATTTTCAGCGACTATATTCAGAAGTCGTTTAGATAAACCTCTGCTTTCTGACTGTAACATTGTTATAGAATAAAAGTGACAAAACTAATTTATTACCAGGTGTATAGTGATTTTTTTTCTAAAAGAACAACATGACTGTTTTTATTGCTAATCTGTGCATTTATATAGCCACTACAAGCAAAATATTTCAAAGCCAAGCTCATGAACTGGATTTCTTCCTCTAATCTGTTTTTATAACTTTTGGGGGTTGACACTTCTTACATTATGACGGAATGTTGACAATGTTCGCTCGAGTCCCCTAAGAGCTTTCTTTGGAAACATTCATCATTTTTCTGATCGTATTTTTTATCATAAGTTAATTTCATTTTCTGACATGTACCAGTACCTACTTCGAATTTGAAAAAGGAAGGAAGAAGTTAAATTTAAATGTAATTATAATAGATTTTTTATTTTATTTTGGACTTTTCATAATTTATTATATTAACCTTCTTAGTAGTTTTATACATTTTCACGGATGGTTTGAGATTTAATCACAATTGATTTTCGCATTATTTCGCTCGTAACTCTTTAGCATTTAATTCGATTTATAAAGAAAATCTTTTGCGAATTTTTTTGGTAGTTATTTTTATTTAAAGCAATTAGGATGAAGGCACCAATTATCGATTGTTTTAGAACGTATACGTGTTACTATGTGTAACTTTAGAATAAGTACTATAATATGTATGTACCTTAGTAAGCAAATTAACGATTTGAAATTTGTTTATGCACAACATAAAAATATATACTTACTTTAAAATATTTTAGCTAGGAACAAAACTTTTAAAAAAATACTATAAAATGTATAGCGTGATACATTAATATGACATATTGTGTTATTTTTATTAATTTTAAATAATTAAAAAAAAAAGAAATTTTATAATAATATTAATCTCTTTTGTTTATTTCTTGCCATTCTTTCAAGAGTGTCATTGTACCAAGTAGTGCAACTGAATACATGTTTTTCAACAAACAATTTCATTGTATATAATCAGTATTTTACATTATCCTTCGAGCCGGATGTTTTGGTTATTTTACAGGAACAGTACCTGAACTTAGTTTTTAAAAAAGGCGACGTTCGGTGATATTTCGTATGATGACAGAATGCTTGAGTATTTATTTTATTTTAAAGATTTATTAAACACAAACGACACAAAACAGATTTTAACAAAATACAAATACATAATATGCTGTTTCACATTTATATGAATATTCACAGAAAGTTATACAAAATAAATTATGGACAAATTGAAAAATGTGTTTCTAAATATTTATAATAAATAACAACATGTCGGTAACTGGTTACTTGTCGGTGCCTGGACTTTCCTAAAAAAGTACCGCTTCTTAACACTAGAGCGCACGCGCCTCTGTTTGGTACGTGAAAGCACGCGTGGGGGACTGATGTACCCCAACTGATATATCAGTTTATACCTTTTTATAGTGTTTTAAATGAAACAAAATTATTATAAATATCAAAAGGAACTTTTATTCGAATAAGTTTTACAACAAGAATGTAACACAACCGTTTTTTATATAAGTTTAAATAAAAAATCAACAAAATTACACTTTTTTTTATATATTTGGATTATGAGCAGCCTCGTGTGTACAAAAAAATAAATTAGTACATTATTATTGACTTTGATGACAGTCTGAACATTTATCATCACCTGATGATCACTGCAAATCCATTTGGAACAAAGTGTAGGCTTCCCGAGTGCACCCCGATCCCTACGTCAACTATAAAACTCACATCTTCCTTTTCCACTTTTTCTAGGTATATTTTGATGTGATGTTGCTTCAGATATACCTAAAAGGACCTCACCCTTGAGCATTTTCTTTGGCATCTTGATCAGTGTCTGCTCTTCTTCCGAAATATGGTCCTCCGCTTCGCTGTCAGTGATATCATCATTAGCCAATAATTCATTGAGCCATGATTCCACAATTTTGTCCACGGGTATATGCCATGTTTACTGCCTAACAATGAAAAAAAATATTAATGAGGTTATATTAACAAAATAAACACAAAGATCTAACTTAGAAATTGAATACTCACCTAGAAAATGTTGGTAATATACACAAAAAAAACTTCCACAAACGCACGCGTGGGATCATGTGTACCCCATGCGACTTTAAATACTCACAGCACAAGCGACAGTGTCGTGCAAGTGCCGGCAGACTACTAAATATACACATTGGTTAATAAGTGAAGCTTAGCTAGACGCTCATGGTCAAATAAATGCAATTCGTCAAGTTATTCTACAAAATCAAACGCTGGGGTACGTATGACCCCACGCGTGCGCTCTAGTGTTAATCTCTATCCATCAGTAGATTAAACATAAAGGGCTAAGTTAAACAACAATCAGAAACAATACCATATTTATTTGTTTATTTTTGTCGAAATTACAACTATCTCCAAGAAGATGTTTATTTGCGACTTTATCAGAAAGAGATCTGAACCACGCATCCGAGTAAACCAAGGATTATCCTTCAATCCGTAATGGAGTGCATTTAACTGATATCGCGCTTCGGGATTCGTACTTACAAGATTACGCGTGTCCTGATGCATTTTGTAGTCAATTCGTTTCTCCAGAGGATATAGAACTATGAATGAATGAATGAAAAATTCTTTATTGCACAAAAGCTTAACACTATTGTACATAGGCGAGCTTAATGCCTTAGGCATTATCTACCAGCTAACCTTTGGGAGATTGACCAAAAGAACAGGCAGAGTACTATTTAAAGCAATATATAATATAAAATACAAGGTATAGATAAATTATTAGGTAAAATAACAATACATACTGGTATTATAACATGTATACATAAACTTACATAAATAATAATATATAGACATTGAAGGCGCCGCTCTGTATACGACCTATAACTAGATCGCAGATCAAAATAAGAGAAAAAAAGAAAAATAGGAAAGGACTCACCTTCACAGACGATACTGAGATCCCTCGTATTTTATACTTTATATTCTCCAAATACCGATTTAACAATCGTCACAGCAGGACGTCTCCTCAGCACCCAGCGGGCATGCCTCACACAGCTTCCCAGATCTCCGAGACCGCACTGTCGCCCAACACAAGGCTACGACCCGCGACACAACGTACTTCTCCGATCGATCTCTCACGAGTGCTCGCGTTCAAGGTCACCGCGCAATCATATGTGAATCGTAGCGCGGGCGCACGGGTGGAGGGGATGCGAACATTTAGGTATAACATATAATGTCGCATTGTGTGGTCCATGAATAAGGATAGGACTCAAAGGATATTCAATTTTCTCTTAAATTAATCCTACCCATTAATAGGCGCAAACAGAGCTCCCGACCATGAAAGATTCTCTTTCATACAAAAGGAAAGGGATAAACTAAATTGAACTTATAATACCTTATTATATTAAGCATAAAGTTCTTATATTTAACAATTGTAAATTATAAATAAAATACATTAAATATATGAGTAAAAAGTACTACTAAATGAATACCTACTTAACTAATGTTATTTATGTACATAATATATTTTGCATCATATCTATTGGTTGAACAGCGGACACAATAGTATTAAAATTAAGCGTATCCACTTGTTTATACTATTATTATTCGTCCTAACCAATTGTAAACGTGCAACACCATTCTTACCTAATAGCCGGTTACGACGCATAACAGCAATGTTAAGGGCGGATTATTTTAATTCATTATTAGATCCATCGTTCCTATTCGGACTAAAGGAATATACCTACTCCATTTTTTCTACGACTGGAGAGTGTTAATAAACTTTAAACTCCATTGATGTAAGAATGATTCGATAACCATCTCCACTAATAAATAACGTGAAATTATTTCAGTACGTTCTTTGCTAACATTCATATACCGTCAATAAATACAACGGCATCAAATCTATAAAATAAGCGGTCGTTGGCGCTAAATGTTCCGAGGTCAAAACTCCTGGAAGTTTTGCGTCAAAAAATGACTCGTTTTGACACAGAATCGTTAACAACTCAAACTTCAATGACAAATTTTGGGTACCTATAACGCAAAAAAAAACGTTTTAATGAAGTTTATAGTAGCTTTCCAGCTGACCCTAACAAGTAGCGAAGAATTATGCTCGAAAGGGATATTGCTATTCTGCAGTCTAGCTTCATTGCGTAACAGGCACTCGATTAACATCGGTTGCAATTTCTGTACAGCAAATGAAAGGGTCTTTTCCAAACTACTACGCTTCTACAAAGCCTGAAAAGTATATAGACTGCAGGCTCACTATAGAGTGTTTAGCATATTCTAAGTCGGCGCCAATAATAACGTCTTTTAATTTAAGATATCGCGAAATCGTAGAACCCTTTTTAAGAAGGGACATAAGAATATTGACCAGAATATTTAATATTTGATTTAGTAAAGGTTCAGATACATTTGACGTAAGCGTCAGAGTAACAGTATTCATAATGGTAAATTCTACATAATCGTCAGCCAGAAACGGCTGAACCGGCTAACTTAGACAACCTAACTGGGCCCATAAAGGGCCGTGCCACCATAACTGGTAGTAGAGCAAAAGTTGAGCAGGAGCGAACCCTGTGACCCGATTCAGTCACTTGGCTCTTTTTTACCAGAAGCACAAATATGGATTCTTGGTGAAGATTATATTGTACTTGTGCGTGGTTTGTAACAAATACCTTCCAACGATATAGACTGGAGGGAATCCAGTTGAGGACTATAGTGAAGTCCAATTTAAATGCATAATTATTCACTATACTACATCTATAAAATATATTATCTAAGACAATACGAACTAAAGTAGACATTAAGAACGAGACACTAAACTCTAAATTAGCCTACCTTGGGTTTATACACACTAGTGTCTGACACTATTCGTAGCTTAGAAGTCACCTTTTTATTAGGTATGACACCGTGATGCGGTATGGTATAGCCCTCGTCACAAATGTCTTTGCTAAAAGGTGATAAGTAAGTTTGCTTAACATAGTTTTTGACTATATCGTTATACTCAAACTTTACAGTAGAAGCTTTACATACGTGATCCAGTGCAAAAGACTTCTTTTGTGCCATGCTCAGTGTACTGACTATTTCAGAAGGAGTTACTGTGGACGGTAACCCAACCGAATAATCAATCGCACTATCGCAAATGACATTAGTTGTGACATTTTTACAACTTATTTCATCTTCATTAGGAGCCATGGAAGAGCTCGTCGGTACGTCAACCAAAGACGTACACATAACCACCGAAACAAGGTTAGTTGCATCGACAGAAAGAGGCGCATTACCCATTAAAATAAACCCTAAGGTAGTTTGAATGGCGTCCGGAAAACCTGGTGGACCATTAACACGGCCAGGTAATAGAAGTCTGGAAAACAGCTCTGCACCTAACACCATATCTATTTCACCCGGACTATAGTACGTGTCATCTGCGAGCGGAACGCTGTCTAAATAGCTTAACCCAGAAACATCAATGGGTGCAGCAGGAATATTACACGTAGTTATATTTTCTACCACCAAAGCTTGAACATTGTATACATTGTTCTTGTTAAAGCGAGAACAGAATGCTACATTCGCTTTACCGACCGTAGTACTGCCAGAACCGCCAAAACCGTTCACCTTAACAGGTGAAGAGGACGTGAGTACGTTTAACGACAGCCGGTTACAACACGAAGTTGTAATAAAATGGTTTTGTGAACCATTATCAATAAGACAACGAACCAGTCGAGTCTTATTACCACGCAACTTAACAGAAATACGAGCCGTCGCTAGTAACACCGTATTAACCACCGGATTGGGGATAGTGGGTTGCAGCGAACTCAGTGACAAGTTTCCATTAGGTTCAGACTCTGAATGGACAAAGGTACCATTTATAGGTACCTGCGAATGATCGACACCGCGTTTACGGCGGATCTCATTGTAGGGTTCCGCTGCCGTGGCGGATAACGTCGTCGACGGAGAATCAGAAAAATGCAACAACTCATGATGCGTTCTAGAATTACAGGTGCTGCAGGAGCCTGTATCCTCACACGCATAAGATTTGTGTTTTATACTAAGACACCTGACACAAGCACGGTGTTTCTTTACCTCTTGGTAACGTTTGCGCGGTGACAGGTTTTTAAATGTAAGACATTTATAAAAACTATGTAACTCGCCATTACACAAAGTACAATGGTTTACGTTTGCATTAGACGTGACAAACGACTGTGTCTTCCGAACGGCGAGGAGGGGTCGACTGGGACACGGGACTTTAGAAGATCTAATACTATCCACAACCGTAGAGGTATCACCTAGGCGTTCCAAGATTTTTGCCTGATCTTTGACGAAAGTAATAAACGCACTATACGATGGCAAACTTTCGGTACGTACAAAGTTTTCAAACGTCCGTGCAGTGTCAGAGTCAACCTTTCTTAAGGCTATATAAAGAAGAATAAAATCCGTTTTATTTGGAATTTTTAATTTATCGAAAGCAGCTACCGCCGCCACGTATGTATCAATAAAGTTACCTAATCCCTTTGCTGATGGGAAACGTAATTCTTTTAAATTAAAGATCATGTCCAAGTATGACGTGCCTAACGCCCTAACGTCTTGGTATTTGTCGACCAACGTCGTATAAATAAGGCTGTAGTTTTCCTCACTGGGAATGATCCCCGCTACGGCCGCGGCCGCCCTACCAGACAAGTAGCTGCACAGGTAAAACACCCTCTCAGCATCACTGATGGACTTGTTGTTATGAACCATCGCGTTATAGCACTCATAAAACATTGGCCAGGTTTTAGCGTCCCCATCAAACTTAGGAATATCTAAAGGCGGCAACCTTACTTTAAGTTGATCGTTTTCACGAGGCTTAGATTCCCTAATATCACTAGTAAGCGTTCTCTTAGTGTAAACGACTTCTGCATAAATCTGTTCAAACGATTCCCAAAACTGGTATGAAGGTACAAATTTCAATTCGTGCTTAGATTTCACGAGATTCAGTTCATCAATTATAAAACTGTACTCTTTCCTAAGCATGTCAATCGTCGAACAAGATGCTAAGAATCTTTCTCGCTTTTCAGGCGTGCCTATATCTCGGGACGCATCGTAAATCAGCTGAAGCCTACTGAAATAAGAATTCTGACGAGATTCTAATATTTTTATTTGAAGTCCTAAATCTTCCGACATATCAACTTTACTTGTAGCCATCTTAAAGCTTAAATAAGTAAAAGACCCAAACTACAACTAGCCGTAATGTTAAGAAGCAACTAAAATTAAAAAACAAAAACAAAATAACATATATAGGTATTTATATGTATTTATATTAAGTTTCTGACTACCCCTAGAAACTAAACCATGAACATACCTACGCAAAACTCGCTATCACGAATTTCCTATTATAATACTTATTAAATTTTAATATTATTAAAAAACTAACTATTATGCTGTATACCCTTAACAGAAAAACAAGCGAGATAGTATTATTAAAGTTTCATGTGTCTACTCAAAAAATGTTAAAGTTTATTATCTTAACGTATTTAAACTAAACGGCTAAATTTTGTTCATGAAGAACAAAACGCACGATATACTCGCGCTTGCAAGTAGGTAGGGTAGGTTGAATTATCAGAACAAAATTACAATTAAAATTTATTTTTATTTTATTTCAAACAACAATAATATTAATTTACAGTATATCCAATGATTAGGAAAGTCCTATAAAGTACCTAATATTATTAGTTAACTTTGAGAACAGAATTAACCAATCTAGATTATAGTTTACTTTATAAGTTACGTAGATTTTTTACCTAAGTATATATCAAACCAACCTATATATCAAACTCTTCATTACAAATTAATACCAAAATTAACTAATTGTCAACGTAATATGAAAGCGCAAAATAATAGGCAAGTAAGATCTACATGTAATTGTAAGTGCGAAGTAAATAGTTACACCGCGTTAAAACTTGGTTTTAGTAGTATTGCACGAAATAACAATGTAATATGATAGAATAATACGTATATGAAATACCGTAATAGATTATAATGCAAAATAACTTTTACATAATAATATGCATAAATTACAAAAAATATTTATTACATATTCCACCTACCAAAAGTTAAAGAAAAAGAATATTAATTACAGTAGAACTAGTTTGTAAACTATTGTTCTACGTAGTAGTATTATAAAAAGCAATAAGAAAACAAGAAATTAAAGTTATATCTAACTATTATAATAACTGTTTCTTACTTTTACACAAAAAGGTAATTAAATTAATGAATTTAGTGGACTGTATATATAGGTATGCTATAAAAGCTTAAAATTTGGATCGAAGTGACCAAACACTGAAGGCGCCGCTCTGTATACGACCTATAACTAGATCGCAGATCAAAATAAGAGAAAAAAAGAAAAATAGGAAAGGACTCACCTTCACAGACGATACTGAGATCCCTCGTATTTTATACTTTATATTCTCCAAATACCGATTTAACAATCGTCACAGCAGGACGTCTCCTCAGCACCCAGCGGGCATGCCTCACACAGCTTCCCAGATCTCCGAGACCGCACTGTCGCCCAACACAAGGCTACGACCCGCGACACAACGTACTTCTCCGATCGATCTCTCACGAGTGCTCGCGTTCAAGGTCACCGCGCAATCATATGTGAATCGTAGCGCGGGCGCACGGGTGGAGGGGATGCGAACATTTAGGTATAACATATAATGTCGCATTGTGTGGTCCATGAATAAGGATAGGACTCAAAGGATATTCAATTTTCTCTTAAATTAATCCTACCCATTAATAGGCGCAAACAGACATACATAAATAAGTAGATATATATACATACATAAATAAATATTTTCGCATACTTACAGTAAAAAAAAAAAAAAGAAAAAAAAAAGAAAGAAATGCTAATTAACAGTTTTGATTATTAAGGAGAAAAAAGTGAAGATGGGTTTTAAATGAAGCTGTAGTAACTTTTGTTCGTATTGACAGGGGAAAATTGTTCCAGACTATGTGCATCTGGATTGAGAGATCTTATCAAAACCAAGCAAAATGGCTATGTTGGCATTTCGTAGCATAATGTAGAAACTTGTATATGAAATATTTTAATTTGTAAAGGCAAGGAAAAAAAGTTAGCGCCCAAAAATAGGAGCTCTCAATCCTGACGTTTTTGAAAAAATATAAAAAAATATTTTTAGAAGTATTTACTCTATGTTAGATTTTTTTGTACTAACATTCAGTACACACATCGTAAGAAATAATCAGAAGAATTCAAAATATTTGGAGGTAAAATGAAGAAGATATAAGGCAAAACATGGATCTCTCAATCCAGACGTTTTAGATTGAGTGATCCTTTGAAACACCATGTTAGGCTGAGTAGAAGCAAAAGTTGATTATCCCAGCATTTAATAGTACTTCTCGACATTATTGAAAAAAAGAAATAAATATCCAAATGATAACCGTTAAAAAGTTATAGAAACTTCGTCATTTTTAAAACATCAGGACTGAGTGATCTATATTTTCACATATATCTACTTTTACTTTCATCGCACGGAAAATCTAAAATTCTACGAATTATTAAAAAAACGTCTTCTAAATTTTGGCATTTAAACAATTTGTGTAAAGATTGCACTTTATTAGATTTATAGATTCCAAATTTACCCATACAGCAGTCGTGTAGGGTGACCATGTTTTGTTTTTAATTTTTATGAAGCATGGCATATTATTCTGTAAATATATATAGTTTAACTTTCATTTTAATGCAGTAAAATTACAATTGTGTGTAAATCAATGCTTAAAAAATACATAATAAATCATTTGATTTGCCTATTGATTAAAGTGTATGGATTTCATCACTACAAATTACTGTCACTGATGACGCCGCTCCCCTGAGAGGCGAAGTAATTTAGTTATTAATATATTTCATTTTGACGTTTATTTAAGCACAGAATACTGGAATACTACGAGTATATTGTGTGAAGGTGCTATGGAAGTATAAATAAGAAGGAAATGCTGTAATAATTTTCACAAAGTACAAATTACTTGTTAAACGTTTCTCAGTGTCCAGTAATCCATTTTGGATTATCACTTTTTGAGCATGGAATGGTTATAATCACTTGTGTTCTCATTAGGGTTCCGAATTTATTTATTTTTCAAAAAAAGAACTCCTCTTAGGTGTCTGTTTGTTTGTCGGCATGAACATCTCGAGAACCGCTGGTCCGATATATTTGAAATTTGTGGTACTTATATATATTATATATATATATATATAATATATATAAGTACTAAATATATATATATATATTTAGTAAAATTTTATATACGTGGTGGCCTAGTTGGTTAGACCTTGGACTTAAAAACACTAAGGTCCCTGGTTCGAATCCCGGTATGTACCAATGAGTTTTTAATTAAAAAAATTATGTACATTTGTTTCACAACACCACTATAGTGCTTCGGAGAGCACGTTAAGCTGTCGGTCCCGGTTTCACTATACCAACTTGTGAAACTGTTTATAGATGGGTTATTGAGTCTATTCAAAACATCGCAACGAGCTAGCCACTTGTTCACTCATACCATCGGCTACGACGAGGTGGGATTAAAACCCCTCCGCTGGGTACCCTGGGGCCGTCTAGGCGGTCTCGGGCACCGTAAGGCACCCGTGACGATACATTTAGTAAAATATCTCCTAATAGGTGTAGGTGTAAAAGGGTCCAAGTCAAAGATAAGCGCACGTTAGGCTGTCGGTCCTAGTTTCACTATATAAACTTGTGAAACTGTTTACCGATGGGTGATTAAGTCTAAACAAATACCGCTATGAGTTCGCCACTTGTTCAGTGTAGTGTAGACTCACAATTTGCTACGAGGTGGAAATAAAACCCCTCCGCTACCTTCGGAACACTCTGCGGTCGAGTTTTCGCACTTGTCCTTTTTTGTATTGACTTTGTGTCGCGGGTGGCTATATTGTGTTCTCATTTTTAGACGGGCTATTTTGGGGCTTAGGGTACTTCCTGGTATTTATAATATATATTTTTTTAAAACATTACCGTTTTAAAGAAATTTAAAATGACTAGGTTTTAAATGTATATATGTGGCTTAAAAAAAGTTTTTTTTAAACACATTATTAGTGTTTACGGGTTTTCAGGAGATTCGACCGTTATGTTACGGGATTAGTCTGAGTTTAGGTACCGCTTTTCAGGTAGCTCGAAAATTTGAGATCAGTCGTAATTATAACGGTATCCAGATAAATGTTTAAGGCATCACAATCTATGGGTTTACCGTTTTTCAACATTAGTCTATGGATTTACTGGTATTAGTAAACACTAAAATTTGTTTCGGAATCAATCTGAATTTGTATGGTTTGGCATGTGTTCATACCGAGTGCCAACAAAAGAAAACATGGTCACCCTACACGACTTGCTGTATGGGTAAAATTGAAATCTAAAAATATAATAAAGTGCAATCTTTACAAAAATTGTTTAAATGCCAGGATTTAGAAGATGTTTTTTTAATTATTCGTAGGATTTTAGATTTTCTGTGCGATGAAAGTAAAAGTAGATATATGTAAAAATATAGATCACTCAGTCCTGATGTTTTAAAAATGACGAAGTGCTATAACTTTTTAACGGTTATCATTTGGATATTTATTATTTTTTTGCGAATATGTCGAGAAGTACTATTAAATGCTGGGATAATCAACTTTTCCTTCTACTCAGCCTAACATGGTGTTTCAAAGGATCACTCAATCTAAAACGTCTGGATTGAGAGATCCATGTTTTGCCTTATATCTTCTTCATTTTACCTCCAAATATTTTGAATTCTTCTGATTATTTCTTAGGATGTGTGTACTGAATGTTAGTACAAAAAAATCTAACATAGAGTAAATACTTCTGAAAATATTTTTTTATATTTTTTCAAAAACGTCAGGATTGAGAGCTCCTATTTTTGGACGCTAACTTTTTTTCCTCGCCTTTACAAATTAAAATATTTCATATACAAGTTTCTACATTATGCTACGAAATGCCAACATAGCCATTTTGCTTGGTTTTGATTAGATCTCTCAATCCAGATGCACATTATAGAACTTCATTCTAGATTCACTGCTAATCTTTTTTATTTTTTATAACAACATTTGTTGAAACTCGTCATGTTTCGTTTTTAGTCTTTGGGTTCACCGGTTTTCAGGAGATTACTGCATCGATTTCTTGTCGAGGTGTTAGTCTCCTTTTAAGGTGAGGTTACGAAATGGATGGTTTAATTGACGATAAGGCAGCGTATATTAAAATATACTCGTAATGCAATCCGTCTTTGTCGCCGTCCATCTCGTAATCGCATCATTTAGCCGGCATAGTGGGAGCAATCGATGTTGAAGAACTCTTTATTGCTCTACTCACCACCAGGTACAAAGATACAAAGTCCATGCCGTGCTCCAAAAAAAAAAAATATAAAAAAACTGTTTATAGATGGGTTATTAAGTTTATTCAAATATCGCGACGAGCCGACCACTTGTTTTAAAATACGAGGTGGTAATAATACTTAACCGCGGGGTATTCCGATCTTATCTGTCACATGAACCTTAAGTCACTTCCATACATTAGTTTTATGTGTTGTTTATAAATTTTAAGTAGCCGTTAATACTTAATAGTATTTAATTCAGTAGGCCTTGTATTATTGGTATTTTATGCTAAAATGCGTACCTAAGTATGTTAGCAGTTTTTTTTAAATATTTACGTAGTACAATTTACACATATTGTTTTGGTCACAAACTAAGCTCTAGGCTTGTACTATGTATACCCGAAACAACGATATAATACTTATTATATTTTATAAACACTTAGACCATGACAAACTGTACAGAAAAAACGTACTAATTAATATTTTTTTGCCATGTTTGGGAATCGAACCCACTACGCCATAGGTGCAACCACTAGTCTAAGTCAAAGTCAAAGTCAAAATCATTTATTTCATGTAAATCTTTACAGATATTTATGAATAGTCAAAAAAAAAAAAAAAAGTTTAACAATGAGGTCTTAGAGTGCGTTAGCTTAGGCAGCTATTCATTAACAAAATAACGACAAATATTAATTGAACTTAGACACGATGGAATGGAAATCTTAATATGAAAATTACTACCGAACCGAACACACACTACATAACCAACTAGTGTAAGACTAGGTAGTTAGCTGATTCCATTGACCTGTCAATCATTATCTGCCATACAAGAGAGCCACCAAGGCGACCAACTTCACCGACCATATCCATGCCTTAAATATTTGTTGTAAATAAAAGCTAAGTAACCAATCACATATAAGTAAAGGTATAAGGATCGGTATTTTTAAGGGCATAAACACTAACTGTAAAGTCGATCCCCTCAGAGACACCACGGAGAAAAAGAAACCAGCAAGTAAAAAACTCTAGTGCTTCACACAAACTAAAAGAGGGGTACAGCTATTGATTGACTTATGCTATATAGCATACATATATATAATATATATATATAGTAACATACTCAAAATGCACCCCACTGATCAGCATGCGCAGAACACCCTATGGCAGATTATTTGTTACGGTACCAATGTACATAACTACACAGTATACTATTAGTATAAATTAAGTATAAATAAATAGGTAATCGAATAATAATCGAATTCGACCAAAGATTTGACTAAACTTGCCTGTGTAAAATTGAGCATGAAGTATTAAATAAATTTAATTACTATAATAATAATAATAAATTAAAATATAATAAAACCTACTAAAGCCCTAAAAGTCTTGGAATCCAGGAGGCAATGAACCCAAAGTTCCAGGGGCGCCGGCGACGTTTCCACGTTGGACGACAATACTGATCCTCTGAGTAAGATATTCTTTGCTCAAAGGATCACCTGTTGCCTCCAGGATGTGCACACTTAAGTCGCGTATTAATATTTTAGCGTCCTCAGACCAGGGGCCCATCATCTCTACAGCAAACGGAATTAAATGGTAACGATTTATTAATCCTGCATATTTGTTCCGTTTACTGTTTGCAGCTATTTTCGCCGCTGCTCCAGCTAGTTTTTGGGTCGCGCCGACACGACTTGGACAAAGAGTGTCAGTGCACGTTGCGTCCCAAACCAATGACTTACCCTGTTTATAGGGTGCAAGGGTTAACCCATCTGGTCTTTTGCCATCGCTACGCGATATTCCAGTCGGTTCTAATGTACATGGGTAATTAGCCAAAGATAATGCTTTTTGAATAATAATATTTAAATTTCTATGGCGAGTGAAACGACCTGCACTTTTTCATACCCATGATGGCCCCACGGGTCAGCTATTTCGCCGCAAACACACTTATGATATTCATATACCTGACAACCTAGCCGCAGTGAAACAGCAATGCGAAGTGAGGTGGTCAAGTTGCGTGCCCGTATTGGGTGAGGGAGTAGCTCGCAACCAGGCTCCAGACTCGCTAACGCAAGATGCTAAAAGACGGGATATATACGGGATATATGTATACATTTGTTTGACAACACCACTATAGTGCCTCGGAGAACACGTTAAGCTGTCGGTCCCGGTTTCACTATACCAACTTGTGAAACTGTCTAAGATGGGTTATTAAGTCTATTCAAAACATCGCGACGAGCTAGCCACTTGTTCGGTGTAGACTCATTCCATCGGCTACGACGAGATGGGATTAAAACCCCCTCCGCTGGGTACCCTGGGGCCGTCTAGACGGTCTCGGGCGCCGTAAGGCACCCGTGATGATATGTATGTATGTATGTACATTTACATTTATACACACACATATCAATGGAAATAAATAATGATGTGCATCTGGATTGAGAGATCTTATCAAAACCAAACAAAATGACTATGTTGGCATTTCGTAGCATAATGTAGAAACTTATATATGAAATATTTTAATTTGTAAAGGCGAGGAAAAAAGTTAGCGTCCAAAAATAGGAGCTCTCAATCCTGACGTTTTTGAAAAAATATAAAAAAATATTTTTAGAAGTATTTACTCTATGTTATATTTTTTTGTACTAACATTCAGTACACACATCGTAAGAAATAATCAGAAGAATTCAAAATATTTGGAGGTAAAATGAAGGAGATATAAGGCAAAACATGGATCTCTCAATCCAGATGTTTTAGATTGAGTGATCCTTTGAAACACCATGTTAGGCTGAGCAGAAGCAAAAGTTGATTATCCCAGCATTTAATAGTACTTCTCGACATTATCGCAAAAAATAAATAAATATCCAAATGATAACCGTTAAAAAGTTATAGCAACTTCGTCATTTTTAAAGCATCAGGACTGAGTGATCTATATTTTCGCATATATCTACTTTTACTTTTATCGCACGGAAAATCTAAAATTCTACGAATTATTAAAAAAACATCTTCTAAATCCTGGCATTTAAACAATTTGTATAAAGGTTGCACTTTATTAGATTTATAGATTCCAAATTTACCCATACAGCAGTCGTGTAGGGTGACCATGTTTTGTTTTAAATTTTTATGAAGCAGCATATTATTCTGTAAATATGTATAGTTTAACTTTCATTTTAATGCAGTAAAATTACAAGTTGTGTGTAAATCAATGCTAAAAAAATACATAATAAACCATTTGATTTGCCTATTGATCTAAGTGTATGGATTTCATCACTACAAATTACTATCACTGATGACGCCGCTCGCCTGAGAGGCGAAGTAACTAAGATATTAATATATTTCGTTTTGACGTTTATTTAAGCACAGAATACTGGAATACTATATTGTGTGAAGGTACTATGGAAGTATAAATATCAAGGAAATGCTGTAATAATTTTCACAAAGTACAAATTACTTGTTAAACGTTTCTCTGTGTCCAGTAATCCATTTTGGATTATCACCTTTTTGAGCATTGAATGGTTATAATCACTTGTGTTCTCATTAGGGTTCCGAATTTATTTATTTTTTCAAAAAAAGAACTCTTAGGTGTCTGTTTGTTTGTCGGCAAGAATATCTCGAGAACCGCTGGTCGGATATACTTGAAATTTGTGGTACTTATATATTATATATATACATATATTTAGTAAAATATCTTCTAATAGGTGTAGGTGTAAAAGGGTCCAAGTCAAAGATAAGCGCACGTTAGCTGTCGGTCCTAGTTTCACTATATAAACTTGTGAAACTGTTTACCGATGGGTGATTAAGTCTAAACAAATACCGCTATGAGTTTACCACTTGTTCAGTGTAGTGTAGACTCACAATTTGCTACGAGGTGGAAATAAAACCCCTCCGCTACCTTCGGAATACTCCGTGGGCGAGTTTTCGCACTTGTAATTTTTTTGTATTGACTTTGTGTCGCGGGTGGCTATATTGTGTTCTCATTTAGACAGGCTATTTTGGGGCTTAGGGTACTTCCTGATATTTATAATATCTTTTTTTTTAAACATTACCGTTTAAAGAAATTTAAAATTACTAGGTTTTAAATGTATGTGGTTTAAAAAATGTTTTTTTTAAACACATTATTAGTGTTTACGGGTTTTCAGGAGATTCGACGGTTATGTTACGGGATTAGTCTGAGTTTAGGTACCGACTTTTCAGGTTGCTCGAAAATTGGAGTCGTAATTATAACGGTATCCAGATTTATTTTTAAGGCATCAATCTGTGGGTTTACCGTTTTTCAACATTAGTCTATGGATTTACTGGTATTAGTAAACACTAAAATTTGTTTCGGAATCAATCTGAATTTGTATGGTTTGGCATGTGTTCATACCGAGTGCCAACAAAAAAAAAACATGGTCACCCTACACGACTTGCTGTATGGGTAAAATTGAAATCTAAAAATATAATAATTTGCATACTTTACACAAATAGTTTAAATGCCAGGATTTAGAAGATGATTTTTTAATTATTCGTAGAATTTTAGATTTTCTGTGCGATGAAAGTAAAAGTAGATATATGTAAAAATATAGATCACTCAGTCCTGATGTTTTAAAAATGACGAAGTTGCTATAACTTATTAACGGTTAACATTTGGTTATTTATTTATTTTTTGCGATAATGTCGAGAAGTACTATTAAATGCTGAGATAATCAACTTTTGCTTCTACTCAGCCTAACATGGTGTTTCAAAGGATCACTCAATCTAAAACGTCTGGATTGAGAGATCCATGTTTTGCCTCATATCTCCTTCATTTTACCTCCAAATATTTTGAATTCTTCTGATTATTTCTTACGATGTGTGTACTGAATGTTAGTACAAAAAAATATAACATAGAGTAAATACTTCTAAAAATATTTTTTTATATTTTTTCAAAAACGTCAGGACTGAGAGCTCCTATTTTTGGACGCTAACTTTTTTTCCTCGCCTTTACAAATTAAAATATTTCATATATAAGTTTCTACATTATGCTACGAAATGCCAACATAGCCATTTTGCTTGGTTTTGATTAGATCTCTCAATCCAGATGCACATTAAATAATGCACCCTATGCATCTTTTAACATTTACAACAAATTCCAGCATTATAATGCAATAACAATTTAAAACCGTGAGAAAACAGCACTACCGAACCTGAACCCAGGGGAAATTAAGAAAAATAAGTGGGAAAGTAAAATATATTACAATAAAAATTCGTTTCCTTACTTGAAAAGTTCTTTTTTATACAATTTTATTAAAAATTAAACACAAAAATTTTGAAATTTTTCTGAAGTTAATTTCTTTGAAGCAAACCAAGTCAATTCAACCACTGCTCTTTGAAGCTGTCGTAGCAAATTAAAAATTCTGAAGAAACGTGCAGGAACGAGTAGACATTCATGAAGAACCAAATGAAAATATTTCTACTATCAAAAGAATTCAGGATAATTAGTAGACCATTTTTCCAATCTTAATAGACTAAGTAAAACGAGGTTAAATCGCGACATACTTTATCACACAAAGAATATTATAGATATTACACTAGTTAAAATATCTATAATAAAAATATATCCAGCAAGGTTTGTGTCTAATTCTGCTATAATAATTAATTCAATGTTAGCAAAAAATATACCACAGAAATGTTTCATATTCCGAATATATTAACTAGTGTACAGCGGGGTGATTACGCGCATAACGCTAAGCTAAACGTTAATTGATATGGTTCTGGCGTAATGCAAACCTGCAGGGTTATTACGCGTCTTAAGTTCGCTCGCACGCCAATCGTTATGACGTAATTTTTTGGACCCATTGTTAAGAAGCCAAGCTTGATCTACGTCAGAATGATGTCATAACGATTGGCGTGCGAGCGAACTTAAGACGCGTAATCACCCTGCTGGTGACATTGAAAATTGACAGACAACTACGTCATTTTGATTAAAGATTAGCTTAACTTTATAACGGCGTAATAGGTATCAGTAATATTTATTTAACAGAACATACATATCATCACATCACAGATGCTTTACGGCGCTCGAAACCGCCTAGACGAACCCATGGTACCCAGCGGAGGGATTTTAATCCCTCCTCGTCGTAGCCGATGGTATGAGTCTTCTGACACCGAACAAGTGGCTAGCTCGCGATGTTTTGAATATGAGTCTATTCATATATAATAAACACCCATCTATAAAAACAGTTTCACAAGTTGGTATAGTGAAACCGGGACCGACAGCTTAACGTGCTTTCCGAGGCAGTATAGTGGTGTTGTCAAACAAATGAGTATATATTTTTTTAAGTAAAAACTCAATGGTACAGACCGGGGTTCGAACCAGGAGCCTAAGTGTTTTTAAGACCAAGGGCTAACCAACTCGGACACCACGTACAATATTTAGTATTAAAAAGAAAAAATAATAATACCTCACGATGATATATCGAATTTATGAATAACTTTTTCGAACTCCGAATATAGAAAATTACAATAGATAGATTTAACTCCAATAATAAATATAATAAGTTTTTATAAATATAAAGTGCAAAATGTCAGGGTTGTATCCCTAAACTGGTAATAAAAGAACCATACCTTGATTAGTATTAGCAAACTATATGTTAACCGGCTTGGAGGAGGCTATAGAGGCGTTTTTTTTTTCACCCACTTTTTAGCTCTACCATGAGTTTGGGCATTGTAGGAACGAAAAGCGATCATATTGGTTAATGCTCACGTATACCTATGCAAATACGTTACGTTGCTACAATGCGCAAACCCATGGTAGAGCCTCAGGTGTATACAGCGATCATTCGTTTTGAAACCTAGACGATTCGTCCAACTTGACAGTTGACTACTGACGTGGCGGTGAAATACTGTAAAAAAAACTTATTATTTCACAGAACTTTTTCTATGGTATTTAAACTTTCGTTTTTAAATGATCGTTCATAAGTGATCGTAAATGAACGTTTTATTAGCGCTCTGCCTCACCCCGCTGTAGCAAAGTGTAACGAATGAACGTACGTATCCTGACTACTAGATCTTTCTATCTATCGAGCATCTCCTAAGCACTAGCTCAGGGTAATCTGAACATCGACCCGGTCCAGGGGGAGCTTTGCTGTGATTTATTTGTCTTTACATGGAAAAATGGACTCTACTACATTACGTAGGTACCTTGCGTTAGCAGAGAAATAAATTGTGAATGTAATGCTTTAGAAGAATTTATGGTGGTCCTTGGTGATTAAATTAGAGTTGGTCGGATTCTGACATTTTTGTATTTTTTTTATTATGTTAGTAAATTTGATAATACAATGTTATAAAAAAGTAATATATAACTTCTTTATTTTTTTTTTAAATCTTACTAAAAGAACATACCTCACTCAACCTATGACGTATTTTTCTTTTTCAATTTAATTATTTTCTTCGCAAGTACTAATAAATTAATAAACAACAGGATTTTGTGTAATTGGTTACTATTAGAATTAACTAATAATAAAATCCTTAATTTCATAAAAAAACAGTTATAATTTATAACTACGATGATACTTTTAAACTGTTGAGTTTTCCTATAGGTATATCACATCACAGGTGCCTTGGCGCCCGAGACCGCCTATAGACGGCCTCAGCGTACCCAGCGGAGGGGTTTCAATCCAGTTGTAGCCGATGCTATGACTGGACACCGAACAAGTGGCTAGCTCGTCGCGATGTTTGGATAGACTCAATATAATTGTATAGTGAAACTGGGACCGACAGCTGAACGTGCTCTCCGAGGCACTAGAGTGGTGTTGTGAAACAAAAAATGTAACGTTGAGTTTTCTTATAATATTTTTTATTTAATATATAATTTTAATAAATTATTATACATTAAATCCAACAGTTTTTTTAATGCGCATTACGTCATTAAAAAAAAGTTGAATAAATATATATTTTTTTTTTTAATTTATTTTTTTCAATTCGTTTATTCAGATATTATTTTTACACAGTTTACAATATTATGCAGCAGGGCCCGAACTAGGAAAAAAATCCTGTATCGCGGGCCCCAATTCAATTAACCTAATGTACATTCACAAAGGTTACCTAAACCTTGTTAACAAAAGATATTATATTTGGATACACGAAAATTATTGAAAGGTACAAAACATTTATGGATATATCATAATAAATTATTACACAACATAAGACAAAAGTTTTAAAATTAATTACTTAACACTACAAATTGCAAATATTACAAGTTAAAATTTTATTATTAGATTAGCATAAAACACGGAAAGACGAACAATAGTAACAATAACACAGAAATTTTAAGCACATAGAATAAAATAAATAAATACAACAATTCAGGTAGTACTAATTACAAGCAATTCAATAAATATATTATTTTTCATTTGGGAATCCATCATTAAATATTAAATACATATATACATACATACACACACACATACACACATATATACATACACATACATAAATACATATACATATACATACACATATACACACATAAATGAAAAGAAAATAAATGAATTAATGTTTGAATATGTGTGAGGGTGTGCATAATGGATATAATTACATATAATTTATTATTACACATAGAATATTATACACATAAATTATTATTAAATGAATGAAATAAAATTAAATATTCGGTGGGTAATACAAAAATTGAAAGAAGGTTACTAGGAAATCACCGCAAGAAGGCACTCAGCCCGCTCGTATGTCCACAAGAGCAGAAGTTTTACAATTAATTGTTTGGCTTCATGAAGGTTACATCTCTTTAAATCAATGTCTTTGGAAAGAGCATTATATATATGGTGGTTTAGGAAAATACCAAAACGTTTATGTTTTTAAGAAAACATATTTAATATTTTCAATTAATTTCAGCAAAAGTATTTCAATTTATTAATTTTGCAAAGTGCTAAAAGCAAACTAAATGGATTAAGTAGTCTATGCATAAACGAAATCACTCAAAGCTTTGAACAGATTCAGTTATATGGACTTATTTGCATTCAACCCGGGACTTGTTTTGAAAGCGATGGCGATCCGAAGGACGAATAGCAATTCCGATTCCGCAATAATGTTACAACCCTTGTGGAATACCATTTTAGAATTGTAATGCCAACTGTTTTCACATTCATTGCTAAATTTTATGCAAAATATTCAACGGTGATTACTTATTAATAATATTATTCGGTTTTTATTTAATTTTTTAAGCTATATAAAAATCAAACGAGCTGGCCACTTGTCTTTAATCTATCTATATACATTTAATGAAGTGCTAAAGAAAAAATAAATCTAAATGTAAGCAACAACTGTTTGAAAACATAGCTAGTAAGATGGCTGCTAAACTTAATAGTGATCATTAGTATCTAGATACTGCAACTAAGAATAAATTATTCAATGTTAAGATAAACAAATACTTAATAAAAATAGTAGTTTTCCACTTCATCTTAAATAATAAAATAAAAATCTTTACTTGCATAAAACTTTTCATAGAATCCGGATTCGCATTAAAACAAAAAATAGAACGTAGATTTTTGCATGCCATGCTCGATTTATTTTCCAATAGGTACCGGTTATATTCCCCTCTCAATATCTCTTACTATTTTTAATAAATTGGCAAAAGAATCAATGAGAACTGGAATAGAGGCTTTACAAAAAGAGTGCTGATCGAAATGAAAGTTAATTGGAGCAGAACGATAGAAGTTGAATTTGTAATTGAAAGATTACAGGTTTTTCATTCCGTTTTCAAGTGGGCTGTATTGACGTGATTGGATTGGCGATCTTCTTTGATGACATTTTGATTATACCTTCCGAGCTAAGGATATTTATTTTCGGCTCCGGGTCCATTGATATATTATTTGACTAAGGTGCTTGAAGAATTTAATGGTTATTCAGCAGAATATTGATTTCTAAGGGTTTTGGCTGGGATCTCCAAACTTATTTAAATTACAATTTATTTATGATTATAGGTAATAACTTTTTTATTTCACTTATTCAGGTTTAGTAACCAATATTATAGTAGATAACTTTAGATTGTATATCATTATGAGGGGGCTGCTGGGCTGATAAATGAAACTCCCACATTGAGAAATAATAAATATATATTGTATGTATAAAAAAAACAAAGTTAGTGCTAGAGCTAAATTTAGGAAGAGACGCGGTTGGCAAGAGCGGTCTCGCGGTGAGTGCGTACGCGATGATGTTCCAGGGTGCATTAAATGCGCGTGCGTACGCGACGATGTCCCAGGGTACACTCTCTCACCGACCGATGCACTCGAGCGTGCCTCGGTGTGGGCTCCGACGGGGGAAAACGCTGGTGCTTTCCTATTGGCTGTAAAGAAATGCTGACATGGCAACCGTCGCTCACAACCATATATGGTAATTGTGGAGCGGACAAAGTAGGTGTTGTGATGTTGTCATGCGCCACGTAGAATGCAGCCATAGGTTATAACTTTTTATTTCACTTATTCAGATTGAGTAACCAAATGTAATATTATAGTACATACCTTTATATTGTATATCAATATGTCTGACTTTTTGTCGGGAGGAAGACATAAAAAAAAAAGTTCTTTATTACTATCTTCCACCCTACTACATATTCATATATATTTTTATAAGTAATTTACTTTGGCTATTTTTCTATTTTATGGATTTGAATTATTTTCCTAAGAGAATCTTACAACATCAACATTTGAGCCCCCTATGTGTATATAACAATAATATACCTATCACACCTTTAAAACAAATATACACGAGTTATAAAAACGTTATATTGTTGTCCTATATGTTCTATATATTTGCAGGCCAACTAGGTATATTAAAAATTAAATCAAGCTACAGATTGTTTAATTTTACGACTTGATATAATTATAAAGATAACATAATAAAGATAAACCTATATTTGAGAATTTTTTTAATAATATCCCCAGACATTGCATAAAAGTTGAAGCCCGACTAGCTGCAAGTTGCAAAAGCGAGTCTGGCGCCTGGCTGCGTGCTATTCCCTCTCCATATACAGGCACGCTACTGGACGCTAGTTCTATTCGTATAGCAGCTGCTTTGCGCCTGGGTTGCGATATTTATGAGTCCCATATTTGTGTTTGTGGGAATACAGTAGACTCACAAGGCCATCATGGCTTGTCTTGCCAAAAAAGCGCTGGTCGTTTTTCCAGACATCAAAATATCAACAACATTATCTGTCAATCATTAGCAAAAGTACATATTCCGTCCGTTCTTGAACCATTAGGTCTACAAAGATCAGACGGTAAAAGACCAGACGGAATGAGCGTTATACCATATAAATGTGGACGTGCTTTGGTCTGGGATGCAACTTGTTCGGATACGCTTTGTCAAAGTCACGTCACTTCTTGTTCAAAGCGTGTCGGTGCCGCGGCCGAGCAAGCAGGCAAGATTTAACGTAACAAGTATGCAGAGCTCCTGAACTCATACCTGTTTTTGGCATTTTCGGTTGAGACGATGGGCCCATGGTCCGAGGACGCTAGTGAATTTATCCACGATTTAGGAAAAAAAATAAAAATTGCTACTGGAGATCCTCTGAGCAAAGAGTACCTTGTTCAGAGGATCAGCATTGCGATCCAGCGTGGTAATGCAGCTAGTGTCCTTGGTACACTGCGCCCATCGTCTAACATTCAAAATTTTTATTATTAATTTGTAGGTATTATATATAGTTTTTTTTTTTTTTATATAAGTTATTAGATAATGGATTTTGTATATTTATAATTAATAAATTATAAAGTATATATAATTTGAATTAGAAAGCAATCCATGAAAGCCAGTTAATTTAGCATAGTGAATTAGCCATTACGATAGGCTAAAATACAGACGTATGTGCCCAAACCAAAATGGTTCTTACTACTACATAGATTTATGGCAATCATGCTTTATTAAATTAATCAGGTAATTTAGATGCATAGTGCATAATGCCTGTTTTCTTGTATGGGATAGATGTACAGTCGAGTGAATATACTCGTAAGGTTAAGAATTTAAGTTTCAAAGTTTTATGGACATTGCTCCAGATCATAATTATAATAATATAAATAAATCTATTGGGTCATTAAAATCTGGTTTAGGTACGAACCAAAAATAGGTTGTTTACATATTTATGGAGTTATTGAATACATTTATTTTTGAAGCGTGAATGTGCATGGATACCGTCCATGACAGGAACTATCCATTAAACTGTATTTATAAATAATAAAAAATTGTTATTAATATAACTAAAAAACATTTTCATTTGATTACGATATTTTTTTTAACTAAGCTCTAGGCTTGTACTATATGTACCAGAAGCAACGATATAATATATATTATATTTTATAAAGACCCAGGCCATGACAAACTGTACAGAAAAAATGTTCTAATTATTATTTTTTGGCATTTTTTCTACTAACGTCTTCAGTAGTAAACCTTTATACGAATAAATCAAAATACGAATACGAAAAAATTAATTCAAAAAAAACATATAAATTACTACTTTCTTTAAAACTATTTTTAAAGTTTTTTTTGGTAAAGCATTGGATCCATTTTACTTTGTGGCTTTCTTTGAGTTTTAAATGTAATTAGAATATTTTATCCCGATACGTGTGGGAGGTGGGTTTAATTTAAAGTGTTCTATAAAAGAGTTTGATTTTTCTATTTTCAGTTTGTAAGCTTTGAATTTAGAAATAGGTTTTATTTGTGTTTATGGTAGCAGATGAAAATGTAGTAAGATAAAACTAAATTATATTATATATTTATATATATATATATAATATAAATTGATATATATATATATATATATCAATTTATATTACACAAATCCAGATAATACATAAAAAAAAACAATGTAACTTTTCTTTTCTTTATGAAATTGAAATAATAATAAAGGTATTCTTCCTATTGCAAATATGTATACTCGTAAATAAATAATTATTTAATCAGGATTTTTCATTAAAGAGTAGGAGGTTAAACGTAGTATACGCACTATAAAATAATATAATAACCAAAAATAAATAATACATATTATTGTACAGCTATAAGTTTCAAAACGTAGTGGCCGAGTTGGTTAGACCTTGGACTAAAAACCCTTAGGTCCCTGGTTCCAAACCCGGTGTGTGATGATAAATAAAAATAAATAAAATAAATACCATCACGGGTGCCTATTTGGCTCCCGAGAACCGTTTAAACGGCCTCAGGGTCCCAGCGGAGGGATTAACCCATCCTCATTTCGCCAATGATATTCGGAGGCAACACCTAACAAGTGGCGAGCTTGTTGCGGTGTTTATGATTAAATAGCCTCGTTGTATAAAGCGGTCACCCATCCCAGGCCGTTTGTTGTCATTTGCTTAACGTTGTTATCAGTTGCGCAGTGACTTAACCACTAGGCTGGGGCCGCTTTTTGATGTGTGATGAGTTTTAAATTAAAAAAAATATACATTTGTTTGACAACACCACTATAGTGCCTCGGAGAGCACGTAATGCTGTAAGTCCCGGTTTCACTATACCAACTTGTGAAACTGTTTATAGATGGGTTATTGAGTCTATTCAAAACATCGCGACGAGCTAGCCACTTGTTCGGTGTCGACTCATGCCATCGGCTACGACGAAGTGGGATTAAAACCCCTCCGCTGGGTACCCTGGGGCCGTCTAGGCGGTCTCAGGCGCCGTAAGGCACCCGTGATGATATGTATGTATGTATAAGTTTCAATGCACTACATAAACATATAAATCAAGAGCTAAAATATTTTTATCACCACATTCAATCCAACAAAGTAAAATAGTGACAAAGTTCCATTAGGGTAAAAGCAGTGGTCGGTGTTAGATATAGTGACGTCGAGAACGTTGCAACGAAGCCTCGTTTTTCACTCGGTCCCTGCAGGCCAGCGAGATGCGCTCAGTTATTCAAACTACTACGACTCGGCAAACTTTTCAACTGCTATTGTGGCAGGATCATTGTTTAATCTACTAAAAACAAGGGAAATTAAAACTTTTAGTGATAATAGAGATACAGAAATCGCTAAGTGACATAGTTATGTTTCAGTTTTACTCTGTGGGTTCACTGGTTTTCGGGAGACTACTGCATCGATTTCTTATCAAGGTGGTAATCTCCTTTTAGGGTGCGGTTACGAAATGGGTAATTAAATTAACGATAAGGCAGATATTAAAATATACTCGTAATGCAATTCGTCTTTGTCGCCGCCCATTTCGTAATCGCATCATTTAGCCGGCATGGTGGGAGCGATCAATATTATTTAAGAACAATTATTGATTGACCCCATTTATGGATTTTGTAGGTCTGCTCACCACCAGGTAGATACAAAAACACATGTCGTGCTTCAATAAGAAAAAAAACAAGGGAAATTTAAACTTTTTTGAGTAATAATACAAATACAGAAATCGCCAAATGATATAGTTGTTTCAGTTTTAGTTTGTGGGTTCACCGGTTTTCCAGAGATTACCGTATCATTTTTTTTTTTGTTGAGGTGATGTAAAATATTGGTCGACCCCATTTATGGAGTTTATAATTATTATAAAGTAAATTTATTTATTTTTTAAGAAAAAGACTTAAAGGAGTGACAGTCAGGGGATCCCAATTAAAGATTGCTTTTGGGACGAAAGGTATGATATATTTTCAACGAGGCAGCAGGTGGCGACTAATACCCACCAACGCCGCATAGAGTACCCTGAGTCCATTCTAGGTAGTCAAAACTATTTAAATCAACTTTTAAACTCAATTAGACTTTTTTTCTCGAGATTTACATTTGGACAGACAGACACCTGTGAAATTTACCTCACCGGAATCCTATTTTGAAAATAAAATTTCTTGAAGACCTAAAATTATTAATTGTTTAATAAATAACATAATTATAGCGAGATAATGTTGTTTATTTTGAAATAATGACAGAACTTATAATTTAAGACGCCGTAGTATTTACTGCAGGATTATAAATTCAAAGTGAATACCAAAAAGTGAATGATAAAAGAAGTTTTACAAGAAAATCGTCACAGAAGCGTTTGAATTCTTTCTCTCGCTTACGACAATGCGCTTTGAGTTCACAAAGTAAAAGTTCTCTTTGATGTTTAAAAAAGCCGCCACTTGAATGCGGCTCGACGCACCTTACAAGGGTTCCACTGGCTAAAAAGAAAACTAACACCTTCTTTCTATTTTTTTTAGATATACCTAGGTACGGGGTGAATTTTTCAAGTGGCTTCATGATATTATATCAATATGTTATGGTATTAAAAATATTAATAAAAGTTAAAATTTTGATTAGTTTTTATAAAAAAATAGCACCGTTAAACATTTCTTTCAAAATTAGATCGTTTTAACCGACATTATTAGCTTTTGCAATAACACAGTGTCAGTTTTTTTTCTCGATCGGTTTGAATCCCGGCTACACATTTTTTTATAATCTTATAGTGTGGCTTCATTTTTATCAAAATCGTCTCCGAGACTTCTTTGAATATTTTTAGATAATTTCTTGTAGTTTAAGTAAAGGACCATGAAGCCCCCTTAAAAAATAAGCTAGCATACATAGTCGTATATAGTTTTATAGGTCGCTAGGCCAACAAAACACTTAGTTCGGTTGGAACCTTGGAATAAAGAAGGAATAATTTAAAGAGTCAGTTTGATCCGATTAGCCTTGGTCTTCTATATTTCTATTACTTTATAAATAACTCCATAGCACTCATGTAATTATGCAAATATTTCTTTGGCACTCATTTACACAAAGACCCTTCTGCATAATATTCTTCATGAATGGTTAATTTTCTTTTTGACTCAGACTATATAAACGCGGCGTTAGTTTTCTTTAAATTTAGGAACATTTCAGACAGTCTTTTTGTAAATGTTTATGAAAATGTCTGATTTTAAAAATGCATAAAACATTTACAAAAAATTGAAGAACAAAAGCATTTTTTTACATGTGTTTTTTGAAAAACTTTTCGTTGTGAATGAATTCTTTTCACTGTTTTGAATTGTAATGTTGTCCTAGCATTATCCAAAAAATCACGACGAGCTAGCCACTTTTTTTCTCCTAGCATTAGCCTAGGAGAAAAAGGAGAGTTCCTCTCTTCATTTAGGTGGGAGAGAGGTCTCTATATTTAGGATAGGCCACCGCCTATGCAGATGAAATAATCGTTAAGTGTCAAGTCATCCTTCGGTTTTAGTCTGTGGGTTCACCCGAGACTACAACTTCTAACACAATACAGTATTATATAGTTTATTGTAAATTAATAACATAATTATATATCCTTCGTAGTGAAGTGGTTACGACATTGTCATTGTATCCGGAAGTCGTGGGCTCGATTACCACCCACAATAAAACCATTAGTACGTTTCACATAGTACAAGCCTAGATATTATAATATATAAATGTTGATGGATATACATTTAATACGAGTTTATCTTTGGCTACAATTTTGCTAAGAAAATTATGTTGATTGAAAAAAAAGGGTCATGTCTAAAAAGATGAAGGAATCCGATTGGCTGCCGGTTGTTTGTACGCAATACGTCACCGTCACCATTACTCATCCTGTCACAGACCAGAGGTTAAGCAATACAAATCCCTCTTTTGCGTAGAACGATTCTATTGCGATATTAAGTTTTGGAAACGATTTTATTGGCAGACAGAAATCTGTTCACAGATATTATGATTAAATCTGTTTTGTAGATAATAAAAGCGGCCCCAGCATGGTGGTTAAGTCACTGCGCAACTGATAACAAGGTTAAGCAGATGACGACAAGGCCAGATCTGGGATGGGTGACCGTTTTATACAACAAGATTATACCATTATAAATAGCCAACAATCTCGCTACGTATTAGGTGTTGCCTCCGAATATCATCGGCGAAATGAGGACGGGTTAATAAAAGTACCCTCCGCTTGGTACCCTGAGGCCGTTTAAATGGTTTTTGGGAGCCAAAAAGGCACCCGTGATGATATGGTATTTTTGTAGGTGTATACAATATACATACTATTACGCTTATATAAAGTTTAAAGGTAGGCAGATAGTACGATATGTGACTCTTACCTCACCAGGTTGTAATCAGCCTGGTTGTCGCCTTGGTGGCTCCCTTGTATGGCAGATAATGATTGACAGGTCAATGGAATCAGCTAACCACCTAGTCTTACACTAGTTGGTTATGTAGTGTGTGTTCGGTTTGGTAGTAATTTTCATATTAAGATTTCTAAATTTAGCTTCTAAATCTGATATCGAGGTATAATAAATATTTGTCGTTCTTTTAATAATGAATAGCTGCCTAACCAAACCCACTCTAAGACCTCATTGTTAAACATTTTTTTTTTTGACTATTCATAAATATCTGTAAAGATTTACATGAAATAAATGATTTTATTTGATTGGATTTGACTACACACGAGTATAGTTTATCGTCGTCGCTTTTTAGCAAATTAACCGCAAGTTTTGTAATCTCTTACACTAGTTGGTTATGTAGTGTGTGTTCGGTTTGGTAGTAATTTAATATTACGATTTCTAAATTTAGGTTCTAAATCTGATATCGAGGTATAATAAATATTTGTCGTTCTTTTAATAATGAATAGCTACCTAACCAAACCCACTCTAAGACCTCATTGTTAAACATTATTTTTTTTGACTATTCATAAATATCTATAAAGATTTACATGAAATAAATGATTTGATTTGATTTGATTTGACTACACACGAGTATAGTTTATCGTCGTCGCTTTTTAGCAAATTAACCGCTAGTTTTGTAATCGCACACTGACTTAAGACATCCACCTCGACAAAAAGAGTAGTTGGAGACAGTGATTCTGAATCTATTGATGAATTTTCATATTTATATAAAACTAACGACCCGCCCCAGCTGCACACGGATTACTACTAATCAGGTATCACAGTATTATGTATTATACATGTAAACCTTCCGGAAATGGGTTTGATTTCCGGTAGATTTCACCATTATTTAACCAAATTGCATTACATAAAAACGACCAGACTGATGCAGGAAGCGATTTTGTTTTATACTATGTATGTTAAGATATATATTAGTAAATAATAAAAAAATACTTGGTGGCCGAGTTGGATATACCTTGGACTTAGGTCCCTGGTTCGAATCCTGGTGTGTACCAATGAGTTTTTAATTTAAAAGTTTATGTACATTTGTTTGACAACACCGCTATAGTGCCTCGGAGTGCACGTTAAGCTGTCGGTCCCGGTTTCACTATACCAACTTGTGAAACTGTTTAAAGATTGGTTATTGAGTCTATTCAAAACATCGCGACGAGCTAGTCACTTGTTCGTTGTAGACTCATACCATCGGCTACGTCGAGGTGAGATTAAAACCCCTCCGCTGGGTACCCTGGGGCCGTCTAGGCCGTCTCGGGTGCCTTAAGGCCCCAGGGTACCCAGCGGAGGGGTGTATATGTGTATGTATAAAAAATATGGTAGTGATCTAATTGACATTTAAAAAAATCGAATGTGTAAACTTTTGCTGATTTTGATTGTGTATCACTATTAAAAGGAATTATTATATTAAAAAGTATACAATTAAATAGGAATTATCCTCTTTTTATATGCATTGTAATCCTTAAAAAAATAACACTTTTTATTTTGTTATCACTTTCTTAACAGTGACACAAATTAACACTTTTTATTTTGTTATCATTTTCTTAACAGTGACACAAATTAACACTTTCTATTTTGTTATCACTTTCTTAACAGTGACACAAATTAACACTTTTTATTTTGTTATCATTTTCTTAACAGTGACACAAATTAACACTTTTTATTTTGTTATCACTTTCTTAACAGTGACACAAATTAACACTTTTTATTTTGTTATCATTTTCTTAACAGTGACACAAATTAACACTTTTTATTTTGTTATCATTTTCTTAACAATGACACAAATTAACACTTTTTATTTTGTTATCACTTTCTTAACAATGACACACATTCTAAATCGGCAATGTGCTATAAAAAAAAACAGGTAAAATCCTCTAGTAATTGGAACTTCATCATAACAAAGATAACTGAAATACGAGCTATGTAGGTATATCCTACAAAATCTATTCATGCGTCTGCAGATTTAGGCTTATGAGCCCTTCAGTGTTCTGCACAGACGCACCTCTGTAAGTGGCCTTCAGACATCAAAGAATCCGTCTACATAAGCCTGTGATTTTGTCAACGCATCTCTGCTTCCATTTTAACGACCGTGGAACTTCAAAAGTTTCATTTTCAGGGTTCTACAGACCGTAGAAATGTATTGTTGTCCTGTTTGAGTGGTTATGATTGAAACAGCAGGCTGTTTGTTAGTTCCGAATTTTTATCCCATGTACTTAATTGTAAAAAATACTTGATTAAATAATTATTCAAAAAATAATTGGTAAGACACAATTGGTTAAATGTGAATTCACGTTCAATTCGTGTGCCTAAATTAAACGTAATATTATACTGGCGTAATAAATTATACATACATACATATCGTCACGGGAGCCTTACGGCCACGAAAAAAACATTAAAAAATTCACATATAATTCATTCATTTAATATATTTACTTTTATACTTGAGACGATGGGTCCTTGGTCCAAGGAAGCAAACACTTTTATTATTTATATGGGTAAAAGTCTTAGAGGAGTGACCGGGAATCCAAAATCAGGATTTATTTTAATACAAAATATCCATAGCTATCCAACGCGGAAACTCAGCTAGTGCTATACCTTAAGAAATGAATGATTGTTTTTGGTCACTCCTTTAATTATTTTGCCAATAGTTTGTATTATTAATAATCTTATGAAATAAAAGCTTTTTTTATTTTTTATTTTTTTTTATGAGAGCTCGGCATGTGACCTCACATTTACCTGATGGAAAGCAGTATGAAGGTCCAAGAACAAATGCAACCAACAATTACGATCTACGTAACCGTTGATTGCACCTATTATGCCGGCTTAAGATGCCTATACACGCTTCGTTTAAAGGACTCGAGATTATAGGAAGAAGGAAACACGCGAGCAGGTAGAGCGTTCCACATTTTAATAGTGCGACAGATATACGAATCACCAAATTAAAAAGCTTAAATCAATTTTAATATACAGGATAAATTTAAAAGGTTGTGCTTTGGGCTAATATGATAATTATATATTATATTTGTGACACATGGAAAAAGTTGTTCGATTTGATCAGTAGAACCTCATATTAGCCCAAAGTACCTATGACCTTTCAAAGTCACCATTTAATATAATAAAATAACTTGATTATCGTTTAAGTAATTCGATTGTATAATATTAGTATAATATTCATTATAAAAAAATATATTAATGTTATATGGGACGCCTTACCCGGTCTAATGGTTACGCCTTGGTGTTGTAATTGGAGATCATGGGTTAAATTATATTTTCTGTACAGTTTGTCTCTAAAGTTTTTGATTGTTTATAGATAATGTATTAGTATCGTTGTTCCTAATACACATAATAGTGACTAGTTTGTGATCAGGGAAATATCTGTAAAATGACATATTATTATCTAAAGCTATAATTCTAAAGCTACATAAGTTAAACAAAGTTACAAATGTTGTTTAACCAAGAAATGAAGACGAGAAATCTGCAAAGCAAAAACGAATGCAGAGCGTCGGTGTATAATCCTTTGGTCGTCTAAATCTAAAGCTAGACGTGTCAAGAGATAGTCTTAATTGACAAAGGCCTAGACTGGCGTCATTCCGCAAAGGAATTTAGTACTTGGGCTTTCCTGGCGTATACTGAGTAGCTCTTACCAACATCAAAGGCTCGCAGGGGAGGCTTACAGTTCATACTTTCATCTACCGAAAAAGTTACTTTTCATTTTAGTAATTTTGCTTTAATAGGTGCTTCAAATATTTATGAAGTAGCCAATTATAGATATTACATTATTATAATATATAACAACAAATAAAGTTAAAGGGTCATTCATTTCTAGAGGTTTCGATTCATTTTCTACTTTGAAAAGTGTCTGTTTATTTATTACTGTTCTTAAATAAAAGAAGCAAGGTAAGTAACCTTTGTGCATTGTCAATAGTTTTTTAGTAAAGTTATAATAACTTTGTAAATGGTATTAAATCTTGCTGTCCGTCTTATAAATCTAATAGGACTAGGATTGCAGAATATAAAATATTCTTTATTTTATTTAAAAAAAAAGTAAGTGGGTGACTTATATAACGATAATAGAACTCGGTCGCATAAATACCCCTGCGACCGGCATTGTAAGTTAATCCCCTTCTGATTGGATCCGACATTAGAACTCATTGTAGGGTGAAATTAAAATACCTTTACCATCATAAAAGTCATCGATATTGGGAGTCCCTGGCTCCACATTCCAGACCCTTTATTGACTCTTCCCTTCCGATTAGTTTTCAATTTGACTGCAATTAACGAAAGCGTCGAGTGTTCAAATTACAATACTCAATCTCGGGCAGTGAGTGGTGGTATTCAGGCGGTAATCCTCATGTACGTAATTTCCATCTTTCCAATTCAATTATGATAACTGAATGATGAACCCTTTTTGAGCCGAGTGTGAAATTCCTATACATACACAGTCTTCAATTATCATCCGGAACATTCGTGCTTTAATTGGATTCTCCGACGCACTCGCTGGATGCCGCGAGTTTGTCGCTGCTTTTTTTAATAAGAACGACTTTGTGAAGGATTTTTAAAATTTTAAGCGACTGATATGTGATGCGAGTAATTTTAATTAAATTGTGAGGGAACGTCGCGGTTTCCTTACATTTTTGGTCGTGAGAAGTGAGAATGAGTTCTGAATTCTGTAATTTTGGAGAAATTTGTTTTTTGTTGTTTAAGCAAAAAATAATATTAAATTAATTATTTTCTAAAAAGTTTTTATCATTAAGTCTTGAGCACAAGGAAAATATAACTGGTTTAATTTATTGATTAAATATATAGCAAATTCACGTTACGTTTAAATGAGTCGTTTACATTTAGTTTTTATCGTTTTGGTTTTCAGCCTTCTAATGTTTTTTTATAGTATAATAACACATTAAAAATCCACAAGAACCCGCAAAATAATTTACCCGGCTATATATGGTACTCGTTTTGTAAAGGTTATTTTACTGCTGCGCACGGGCACCAACGCATGTTTTTTTTCGGCATTTCACTTTGTATCTACCTGATGGTAAGTAAACCTACAAAATCCATAAATGGGGTTGATTAATATATATAATTTTGTATTGTATTATTTAACAACATTGATCGCTTGCACTATGCCGGCTACTATACTTTGCATTACGTGCTATATCGTCAAATTAACAGCCTGATTCGTAACAGTAACTTAAAAGGAGACTACCACCTCGTCAAAAATCGAAGCAATAATCTTCTGAACATCGGTAAACCCACAGACTAAAACCGAAACGTGACTAGGTCACTTGAATGTTGTTGCACGTACCTAATCGTAGTTCAGATTTATACCGAATCATCTCACCTACACATGCAGCGGTGAAAATGCGCCTTTAAGTTGACCTGTGTGCTATGCCCCATAAAGTTTAAAATAAATAAATAATAATTGTAAAATGTGGCAGCAGAAATAATGTGCTAATAGCATAGTTCACACCACATGCCGACCGGCTCTTACACATTACGGCGCCGCAGGACTCCTTTTTATGACTTACATAAATCTTTGTAATATCAGACACTAGTTTAATAACAGCCTCTTTCTATAATTATTTTGATAAATATTCTGAAGTGTAATCTAATATATTTTTAGATGATTAAAATATAAAACTTACCTTTACGGGGGTATTACGGCCACCAAGACAGCCTAGACGAACTGGAGGGAGGGGGTTTGTCCAAAAATAATACCCAATTTGGAAGATAAATATAAATAAATAGCATCACGGGTGCCTTAAGGCGCCCGAGACCGCGTAGACGGCCTATGGGTACCCAGAGGAGAGGTTTTTAATCCCATCGTAGCCGATGGTATCAGTCTACACCGAACAAGTGGCTATCTTGTCGAGATGTTTCAATATACTCAATAGAAACAATATACTCAGTGAAACTGTTCATAGATGGGTATCTTTGAACAGTTTCACAAGTTGATATAGTAAAACTGGGACCGACAGCTTAATGTGTACTCCGAGGCACTATAGTGGTGATGTGAAACAAATGTAAGTACATACATTTTTAGATTAAAAACTCATTGGTACGCCCCGGGGTTTGAACCAGGGACCCAAGTGTTTTTAAGTCTAAGGTCTAACCAACTCGGCCACCAGGTTTAAAAATTTGGAAGAGATTGGTGATTTTCTTTTTAACTAAACTTACTAAAATAATCATTTAAAAACATGGGTTTTTGTAAATAAAATCTTTATAGTAGTAAGGAAATGTTTATTTATACCGACTACAGTAGACTTCCATTCAAATTCAAAAATGTTTTCCCAAACGTAATTTTATTCGCAAAAAAGCCTATTTTCGACACTTTCATTCGAATCGAATTCGAATACGGAATAAGTTTTCAATAAGTTTGGTGTTTTTAAAAGGCGTCCGAGAATTCGAGCAATGGCAAATGGAATGGTGTTCCCTGGGTCCCTGGTCGAATTTAAGGATGCCTTCGCTGGAGTCCCCTAAGGAAACGATGGCCGTTACATGTCAACCGCGGGAAGAATACTTACGTCGCTTTTTATCGGAAATTCTAGGCGTTTTCCTTTTTATGGACTCGATTTGTGCAGTTTGATTGATGCTTATGTATTTTAGTCATCTTGTTTTTTTAACCAGTCGATGATATAATTCATTGTGTTGGAAAAAAAATACAGTACACTAGCTAGAATAACCCGATATTTAAGTTCAGTTTCTAGAACGATAATCAAAAATATTCATTGTCACGTTACTTACTCATATTTTGACAAAACTTAAATTAATATTGTTCTTTAAAATAAAGTAATTGTATAATGTTGAAAATATATATTTTACATGATAACGACATCAAGATAAATACTTAATAACTTTGCTATTAAATATTGACAAATCACTTTTTTTATTATAGTTAGCTACCCGGTGAACTTCGTATGACCTATTAAGATACCTAATAAAATAAGAATAAGATAGCTTTCCGATGAATAAATAGTAACGGATATAATAGTAACTAAAATTATGTCTGTATGGTCGAAAGATCTTTGCTTTGTCACTTGTGAAATTTATAAAGTAAGTGTCAAAATATCGCCGGAAGAATAGTATCGTTAAATATTTAACTTCTAAATTTTCTCTGCTTCAAAACCATTATTTTTTTGTAAATATAACCTGATAGAAATTGTATACTAAGTATATATTATCTTATTAAGTTAACTATATATATAAATTGAAGTTTTTTTTAAAGTTAATTGAAATTTATTTTCAAATGATTCGCCTAACTTTGGAGCGGCCACACCAGTGATAGTGACAGGTGTTGTGTGAAGGTTTTGTATCATCACGGGTGCCTTACAGCGCCCGAGACCGCCTAGACGGCCCCAGGGTACCCAGCGGAGGGGTTTTAATCCCACCTCGTCGTAGCCGATGGTATGAGTCTACACCGAACAAGTGGCTAGCTCGTTGCGATGTTTTGAATAGACTCAATAACCCATCTATAAACAGTTCCACAAGTTGGTATAGTGAAACCGGGACCGACAGCTTAACGTGCTCTCCGAGGCACTATAGTGGTGTTGTCAAACAAATGTACATATTTTTTTTAATTAAAAACTCATTAGTACACACCGGGATTCGAACCAGGGACCTAAGTGTTTTTAAGTCCAACTAGGCCACCACGTATATAAAGGTGTGAAGGTGTTGTCATAAATTTATCTATTTAACCAACAATGGACATAAAATATTATCTCGTTGTTTTTTCTTTATTTTCCCAAAATGTTTAATAATAACATAACTATGTGACATTTTTATAATAAATATAAATATGGTGCACTGTCTTCTTACTAGCGCTAATTTTTTTTTTTTATGATTACGGCCTTCCGTCACTGTCACTAATGACCCTGATCCAAAGAGAGACGAAATTTTTGAATCATTTATTAATAAATATAAGTAGTACAAAATGATTATAATAGATAAAATATTTCTTTAAAATTTCGATCACCGAAATTTTCTTTATTATAAGTACCGAGAAAACTGGCTGCATTCGCACATTTTTATTTATTTTAAATTATTTTTAGACCGACTATCTCCAGAAACTTCTATCAATTTTATTTCTAGTTTCTCAATGAAAAGTTTTGATTCTATGCACCAAGGACCTAATGTTTCTATCGCAAAAGGAAGGTAATTTAGGTACCTTACCTACCTTTAATTTTATATATTTTACCTAAAGAAAAACACATCTAACACTATTTATTTCAAACTAGCTTTTACCCGCACGAATTAAGAGTTTATCGTGCGTACGACGCGGACGCTGATTAGGTACATATGCGCGATAACAATTTGAGTTGTGTCGATGCGACAACGCCGACATATGGATCAAATATTACCCATTAAAATAAAGATTTTACCCGCACGCATTAATAAGTTAAAGAAGAAAAAATGTATCGCTTGAATTTTCAAAATTTATAGTTTAGCTACCTTAAATGATGGACTGCTCATAATTTTTTTTTATTTTTTTTTTATTTACTACCTGGTGGTGAGCAGACCTACAAAGTCCATAATTGGGGTCAATCAATAATTTGTTCTTAAACAATATTGATCGCTCCCACTATGCCGGCTAAATGATGCGATTACGAAATGGGGGGCGACAATGAAGAATTGCATTACGAGTATATACTCGCTGCCTTATCGTCAATTCAACCACCCATTTCGTAACCGCACCCTGAAAGGAGACTACCATCTCGACAAGAAATCGATGCAGTAGTCTCCAGAAAACCGGTGAACCCACAGACTAAAACCGAAACATGACTAGGTCACTTGACGGTTTTTGCATCTGTATGGGTGGTGGTAACGAGACCGGTCGGTCGGCCTAACGATGTTATAGAGACCTTCCTCCCACCTAATTGATTTAGATCATCAGTATTTATCTATCTTACATTCGATGATATAACTTTAAGAAATGTCTGTCTCTGACATGTTTTGAAAATACATTTACTTGAGGAAAAATTAAGCGTGAGATCCATTCATAAATACGGACCTCTCAATCAACATATTTTATTTGCGGATATTTAAAGATATTATACTTATTAATAATAATACAGTCTTGAAATTTTATAAGTCACTTATGTAAACTAAGGCAGCGAAGCCTGCGGCGTGATGATAAGGTTTTGTTTACCGGATCAAGGGATTCTATTTTATCTCCGGGTTTTTATGATGGCCAACTTCAGGAAATATTATTTTTAATTTCTTTTTACACGCTGCGAGTAATTTCCGTTCTGCAGGCGTTCATTGTTTTATGTTTCATTAGACTTCGGTCTGACGTATTAAACGTGGAAATTACTGTTTTGTTCTACATTATAAAAAAAAACTTTTGTTTTACCTTTTTTTTTCTGCTTAATTATAATTATTAAAAGTTTTTTTTTTAATTATAAATAATATTGTAGATTTGGGGTAAATATAAATTGTATCTTTGCTACATAAAAGGTATCGATGGGTGTGGTAATTTGACTTTGATTCTCTGACTTTGTTTCAACCGCTTGCATGCTTTAGTAACGCCACCATCAAACAGACCGTATTATCGTTGTTTTATATGTGTATCAGATTTCGCTTCGTTTTATTGAAAATATTAAATATTGTTATTTTATATAATTATATTCAGGCCAGCGTTCTTGAAACATTTATAACTGCTGCGAAATCGGAGGGTTTAAAAGAAATATTTTATTTAATATAACATCATTTTTATTTTACTAGGTAATGTAATTTAGGTTTGTTATAATATATTATGTACCGTGCAGGATATACCATACGCGTTTTACTCGTATTGTGTAAATAAATATTAAATTACTTAGGTATATACATACATATCATCACGGGTGCCTTACGGCGCCCGAGACCGCCTAGACGGCCCCAGGGTACCCAGCGGAGGGGTTTTTAATCCCACCTCGTCGTAGCCGATAATATGAGTCTACGCCAAACAAGTGGCTAGCTCGTCGCGAAGTTTTGAATAGACTCAATAACCTATCTATAAATAGTTTCAGAAGTTGGTATAGTTAAACCGGAAACGACCTTAACGTGCTCTCCGAGGCACTATAGTGGTGTTGTCAAACAAATATACATAGTTTTTTTTATTAAAAACTAATTGGTACACACCGGGATTCGAACCAGGGACCTAAGTGTTTTTTTTTAACCCAAGGTCTAACAAGGTATATATTATATATATATATATATAAATCAAATAAAAACTTACAGCCTCGCATAAACTAATCGTATTAATAAAACTAGTATTTGATACATCAAGGAATAAATACATTTTGCATTAAAATTTGGGTCCCTAAATATACATAGTTACTTAGCTGCCAACCGTACTTTAACATTCTTAGAAAAATATCGTCTAAATGTAAAATACTAAGAATATTACAATAAACCTGTTTACCGTTTACAGTTTTATGCAATTTGTAATATCAAACAAAGATGTACAAGCGAATGGTCGTATTGAGTGTTACCCTGATAATTCTTTTAAAATTACACAGCCTAAATTCTTACAAATCAACTGACGAACTAAAAAAACAGTATAAGAAGTATGAAGTAGACAATAAATATAACACAGCAGATGTTTTGGTTGGAAAAGCAATGGATTTTATGTATTCCAATAAGACAATTATGAATTTGTTGGCTAGAGAGCTGTGGAACGTTGGAGCGACTGCACTTGATAAGATTGTCAAAATAGGAGGAGCTGAAAGTAAGTTATTTTTATTGCTTTTTAATTAAGGCTTTTAATTGGCATCTATATACATTTTTTTCTGTTATGGAACTTATATCAGTCAGAATACTTCAATATGTTGCGTGTTCCCCATTCCTATTCACCTTACACCTCACTCTTACTACCGAGAGTTTGCAAAAAGTTATTAAATTGATATTAGAAATTCGGTGTTTTTATTAGACTCTCGACTTTTTAGACTTTGCATGTTTAAAGGCCACACGCGGTTAACTAAATTATTTATTAGTTCTAAACTTTTAATTTATTCTATATTTTTGATTCCAAAATATGTCAAATATTTGGTAAATAGAAAATGAATTTACTTTCAGATACAAGGAAAGCGGAAAAACGAATAGAAACGCCAAATATAGAATCGTACAAGACTATTACTTAATATTGGTTTTCACGTTAAATCTTTTCAAAAATCTCGTTTTAAATCATAATACCAGACTTTCACGCGTCTACTGCTGGACATAGGCCTCCCCCAAGGATCGCCGCAACGACCGGTTCTGCGCTCGTTTTAAATATAAATTATAAAACATCAAAGTATCAAATTATTAAATATCATATTGTAGGCAATTTATAAATCTTTTAAGCAAAGCGAATGGCTTCGAACACTCAATGTGTATGATAATTCATCAACATTAAAGAAACATTTCTGTTAAACAGGTCATCTATCCTGTGCTCTTGCATTTTTTGAGTTTATTTACAAGTGTTTTTTTTATTTTTTTATTAGAGCACGACATGTGACTTTGTATCTATCTGGTGGTGAGCAGACCTACTAAATCCATGAATAGGGTCAATCAATAACTGTTTATAAACAATATAGATCGCTCCCACTATGCCGGCTAAATGATGCGATTGCGAAATGGGGGGCGACAATGACGAATTGCATCACGAGTATATTTTTTAATATACTCGCTGCCTTATCATCAATCCAACTACCCATTTCGTAACCGCACTCTGAAAGGAGACTACCACCTCGACAAGATATCGATGCAAAAGTTTTAGACACCTTCCTCCCCATCTATAAAAATTAAAAAGGTTTCAATCCATAATTTTCTCCAAAATAAATCTCCAAAAAAAACATCCAAAAACAAAAACTGCATCCATTTCATAGCATAATATTATGCATTACTTCAAACCAAAACATCAAAGTTTCATGAGAAGAAAATAGGTTAGAGTGGGCAAAGTAGCCACATTTGTAGCAAAGAGAACAGCCACGGTATTACTTAGCAGCTGCATTGGGGATAACGTATTGAATAATGGAAGAAATATGATGTCTGAAAATGGTGGGAAACAACGCTATTGTATTCGAGAAGCATCCGCACTCGACAGCATCGAGCTAAGAAATGTTTTATTCGAAAATATTTTTATTATAAAAAATAAACTGACTGATGTCTGTGAGATTTAAGAAAATAAAAATAATAAATGTAATATTATAAAATATTTTATTATATAAGTAGTACTACCTGTTTCTATATCGATCAATATATTTTTATTTAAATAAAAAAAATATTAGTCCCGTTTTGTAATCGCACCCTGAAGGTTTACAACCACCACAGGGTCAATGCAGTAGGCTCTAGAAAACCTGACAACCTACTAAAACCGAAAGATGACTAGGTCACCCTTGATTTCTTTACAATCTGTATGACAAACCGGTAGGTAAACCTAATAAATTTATAGAGTTTTTTTTTTATTGGAGCACAGTATATGATTTCGTATCTACCTGGTGGTGAGCAGACCTACAAATTCCATGAATGGGGCCAATCAATAATTGATTTTAAACAACTTTGATCCACATAGACATATAGGCATGACAGATTTCTTCCTTCAGGCTTGAATTGTTGAATTGTATAATGCTAATCTGCTGCATAATGTTTGTAAGAACAGAGCTTGTGTCTCTGTATCTACCTGTTGAAAAGCAAATCTACGTCTAAGTCCATGATAATATAGTATCAAAAAATAAATAGTAGATACACTAAGTACTTAATACTAGTATTTGTGTAACATTACTTGCAGAATCAGGCATCGTCCCAATGTTGATACACCTAATAGTACCTACTCAATTTATCACACCCTGGCATGATTTGACCGCCTCCGAAGACTAGTGATTGCGCCTTTGGCTTTGTATCCGTGGGTCGTGGGTTCGATTTCCATCCATGGCAAGAAAAATATTGGTACGTTTTTCTGTACAGTTTGTCATGGTCTGGGTGTTTATAAATCATAATATATATTATATCATTGTTTCTGGTACACATAGTACAAGCTTAGAGCTTAGTTTGTGACCAGAGCAATACGTGTGAATTGTTACATATTATTATTATACAGCGTGTACTAATAAATACATTTCATATGATTTTAATAGTTGATTATAATGGTAAAAATAACACCAATCCATCGAAAAAGTAAAAAGATCGTCGTAGTTTTTTTTTAAAATATACAATGTAGGAGAGTTTACACAAACATAAACTAAGCGCTAGGCTTGTACTATGTGTTACAGAAACTTGTATTGACTAATAATTAATTTTACAAGTGAGTATACTGAAACTGGAACCGACAGCGCAGGCCTATTACTCCGTACAACGTTAGAGAGAGACAATGTTCTTAGAAATCCATGGCTTCACCGTGTGGGTGCCGGGTCCATCGAGTGGTTGAAAGGCAGGGGAATGAACTGCAGCGTTCCCGGACTTGAGACCGCGAAGTAGGTTTAAAGGCCTTTTGAACTCTCACCTGCGCTGTGTTCACTACCCTCTCTACTCAACCAAATACTATATGATCCTGTTAGCGCCATCCTGGAAACACGATCCATAAAAGTTCCGACGGCTGTTTTCGGAAGGCCAAGACCCTTCAATAAACTTTAACCAAAATGACGTAGTTGTCTGTCTGTCTGTCAATTTTCAATGTTACCAGATTTGCATTACGTAAGAATTGCATCATATCGATTAAAGTTTAACTTAGCGTTCTGCGCGAAATTGTCCAGCTGGACGTGCTCCCCGAGGCGCTTTAATGGTATTGTCAAACACTGTATGTAGGTAGGTGAAGTAAAGTAATGCAAACTTGGTCACATAAAAAAATTACACACAACGTCATTTTGGTTAAAGTTTAGCTTAGCGTTTTACGCGTAATCTCTCAGCTGGACGTGCACTTTAATGGTATTATCAAACACTTTATCTAGGTGCTTATTTTTTTTAGAATAAAATCTTATTGGTACACCGATGTTTGAATCCGTGACCTTAAACTATTTTTCTACGGTCTATGTGTATGTATTTAAAATGATAATGACAAGTCAAAATAATATAAAATGAATAAATATTCATTTTCGTACATCGATGTAGGAAACCAATATCCTTTACACATAGACTCCGCTAATAATAGCTTTCCCGATAACTTAGTACTTTTCATAGGACTTAAAAAGAATATTACTCTCGTGGTATAAATTCCACTCATAAATGTCTATAGAATATCTCGATTGTTGGATTTTATTATGATTCCACCTAATTGGATTTTATAATCCAATTTTTTTACTATATGTGTTAGATACCTATATTATAATTTATTGGTGCACGGCATATGACTTTTTATCCACCTGATAGTAAGCAGAATTGCAAAATAAATCTATACATTGTTGTTTGATAACATTGATTGCTCCCACTATGTCGGCTAAATGATGCAGTTACGATATAGGTGAGGAGAAAGGTAAATTTGCATAACGAATCTACTTAAATATCTTTCCTGCTTTGTGAAATTGACCGCCTCTAGTGGTTGCGCTTGTACCTGGAGGTTGTGGGTTCGATTTCCAACAATATTGATCGCTCCCGCTATGCCAGCTAAATGATGCGGTTACGAAATAGGCGGCGAATCGGACGTATTTGCATTACGGGTCTATTTTAATATCCTAGCTGCTTTATCGTCAAATCAATCGTCGTTACGTAACTGTACCATAAAAGGAGACTACCCCCTCGATAAGAAATCGGTGCAGTAGTCTCCGGAAAACCGGGGAACCCACAGACTAAAAACGAAACATGATTAGGTCACTTGACTGTTTTTGCATCTATATGGGCGGTGGTGTATTTGACTCATTTATTATAATTGTATAATAATATAAAATGTAACAAAAATAACAACACGTAAATAAAAAAATAAAAAAACCAAACAAAATTTCCACCGTATAAGTAGTAAGATGTTTACTATAAACTAGAGAGACAATATAAAGCCAATTTGTGGCGCAGTGGAATACCACGTCAGATGCACCGCGAGAAGCGCCACCGTTTTATATTAGGGTTATTGTGATATCACCTGAGCTACGTGTAAGAAGACCATTCACATTTTAAATATCCAGTAATAAATATACATACATATCATCACGGTTGCCTTACGGCGCCCAAGACCGCCTAGACGGCCCCAGGGTACCCAGCGGAGGGGTTTTTAATCCCACCTCGTCGTAGCCTATGGTATGAGTCTACACCGAACAAGTGGCTAGCTTGTCGCGATGTTTTGAATAGACTCAATAACCCATCTATAAACAGTTACACAAGTTGGTATAGTAAAACCGGGACCGACAGCTTAACGTGCTCTCCGAGGCACTATAGTGGTGTTGTCAAACAAATGTACATATTTTTTTAAATTAAAAACTCATTGGTACACACCGGGATTCGAACCAGGTACCTAAGATAAGATCTGGTAGTAATAAATATACTATCAGATAAAGAGTTCTTAACTACATAAATAATTTGATGCTATCTAAATAAAAAAACTTTACTGCAAAATAAGGTTACATGGTTTCAATTAATTAAATGACATTATTTAAAGAGTTGAGGCTAAAATATGACCAAAAATTATTCGAATCTTTGTGCAAAAACGGTTAGGGCAAACGGAGCTTGCCATTTATCGAATCTAGAGGATCTATTTGCAACAAATCTAATACAATGAGTCCGGAACTAGAGTGCTAAAGTATGTAGCACCGGCATATCTTAATGATACGCCAATCGAGCTGCAGAACATTTATGTGGATAACTGCAAATATTATAATAAGTTTAAGAGGTACTATATGGAGGTGATAAATGCAGAGCGACATACATTTCACCAACATCCGTAGGTGGTGCCTTTGGCGTTGTATCCGGAGGTCGTGGGTTCGATTCCCACTCATGACAAAAAAACAAAAAGTACGCTTTTTCTGTACTGTTGTCATGGTCTGGGTGTTTATAAAATATAATATATATTATATCGTTGCTTCTGGTACACATAATACAAGACTAGAGCTTATTTTGTGACCAGAGTAATATGTGTAAATTGTCCTACATATTATTATTATAAATAATTGAAATGTGTCTAGCGCTTGTATGTAACCTACTAAAATGTAATGATAATACCTATTGTAAAGTGACTCCACGTACTCATATAAACCTTAAAGGTTTTCGAGTACGGGTGGATTACTAATATTTGTGCGTATATGTAATATGTAGTAAGCATTAAATAAATAAAATACTTATTGAAATAACAAATTAAATTAAAATAAAATTTCCATTTTAAATATACAAATAACAACTATAAATACAAATGATAAAACTATCGTATTTCATAACATTTAACCTAAAGATAACCGTAACATGTTTACCATAAAGTAGTGAGACAGTATATCGTAAAGCCAATTTGTGGTCCGGAATACCGACGTCAGATGCACCGATCTAGTAGCGCCACGGTTTTATTTTCTCAGTTATTGTGATATCACCTGAGCTGTTAGAAGACCATTTGCTTTATAGATATACAAATCAAACCGCAAAATACGACGAAATACAGTCACAGTTAAATTTTTGTACAGATGGTGAAATTCACACACACTTTATAAGAAATGCTCGAAATATAAAATTGCCTACCCCCAGAACCAACTTTGGAAAAAACAACATAACATTCAATGGTGCTCGAATATACAATGCTCTACCAGAGAATATTAAAACATTGAAAACAATAATATCTTTTAAGAAATCCTTGAAGTTGCACTTTTGATTACTGGCGTGATTAAGTTGAAATTATTAGAAACATACTTATCTTTATATAATAAATAAAATTAATCTATAAATATGTAATCCTAATAATAAACAAAGTTATTCTGTTAATATCTAATAATTAATAAAAATAATATAATTATATGTACATTATAAATAATAATTTAAAAATACTTTTAATTTACTTATGTTTAAATATGTGCTGAAATGACGACTATAATAGTTTGTAATTTTTGAAATGGAATTTTGTGTTAACTCAATGTAAGTGAATGTTATCTATGTTCTTTTGTGAGTTAATAAATATTCTTAACCTAAAAAATCAATACAAATAAAAAATAAAATAAACGTATTTATCATAAACAAGTTTTAGTGTTGGTAAAGCCACTTGCACTGGAATACTCACGTTTGAGAATCGTCTTTATAATATCACTTAGGTATGTCCTATTTTATTAATAAACTAGTTGTGCTAGCGACTTCGTCCGCGTGGAATAGTTATTTTTTTATCATACAAACTTTCATCCCCTATTTTATCCCCTTGGAGGTATAATTTATCAAAATCCTTTCTTAGCGGATGCCTACGTCATAACATCTACCTGCATCCGAAATTTTAGCCCGATCCGATTGTTTGGGCTGTGTGTTGATAGATCACTATGTCAGTCAGTCACCTTTGAGTTATAATATATTTAGACATATGATTTTAAAAAAGGAGGAAGTTTTCAATTCGACGCACGTTTTTTTTTGGGGGAGGTTTTAATAGATAAAGTTTTTTTTAATTGAAAGTGAAAGTGATGGTCACCAAGTTGATCCAATTTTTTTTTGTGAAGTTCTGATGAAGACTGTCGGGCTGGAGACTGGAATTTCGCAAATTTCAAAAGGTATTCTTAATATTACATAATATCTTCGCCAAATGTGCACCGATTTTTGATACCGTTACTTTATTTAAAATCGTGGACCACCGGGTTGATTTCATATACATTTGGTTAAGATTGTAAGAAGAGTTTCGAAACTGGATGATGGAACATCTCAAAATGAAAGAGTTTTTATCATGTTTTCCACAAATGTCTGTGAAATCTGAACTGATTTAAGGATTCTTGTATTATTTTAAATAATGTATTATGTTTTATATTAATTTAGTTACCAACTGAAGAAAATCTGAGAGTTTCAATAATAAAAAAGAAATAAATTTGAATAATATGAAGAAAAAACCTAGTGAAGTTTGTTCAATTAATAGAATTCTAATTTTCAATGAAAATAATGTAATTTTATGTCAAAGTATAAAACTTAACGGACTTAGGATTACCATATTTGATTAAAATCATGTCATCATAAATAATCAATCTATCCTAAAATATCACACTAAAAATGTGAATAAAACTTTTTTAACAAAATATCGATTTCATAAACATTAAAAAGAATAAAATAATGAATATTTACAAGTAATATTTAGTCCTATTGGATTCTACTTTTGAAGTTGGCACCGCTTAATAAAATAGTCTGGTGCCATCCTAATGTGTAATTTGAATGGCACACAAATGTAGGTATAATATAGTAATACCTTATAATATACTAATAAGGTATAGCTTTAAAAATTACACCTACTCGTATTATTGATAGTTTGGTGCCGACTTCATAAAGTAGAATCCAGTAGGACTAAATAACACTTGTAAATTATTTTATACTTTTTAGTGTTTTTGAAGTATATGTTCATTTTTTTTATAAACACAAACAAAGAATACATAATTGTCATTCGTACACTTAAATAAGTTTTAAATATGTACTTACTTTTTAATATTATAATGCTACAATATGTAGGTAAATATTAAACTTTAATAAAAGCAGAAGTTAGATAATAATAATAATTACTACACGCTTATTAAATGTAAAAGTCCCCACTTAATGAATTACTTGATAACAATTTAATTACACAAATTAAATTAATATACTAACGTATATTCACTTATATCACATATAACACTTCTTTCTATCTAAAACACAAACACTTGTATATCTGAACTTCTTGTAGGTATATACTATACCCAAATGTAGGTATGTAAATATAATATACCCAACAAAAAAGGCATATAAATCGATCCAGTAGTTTTTAAGTGATGCCCTGACAAACGTTTGTTAAAAAAATGTTTTTAACAAATTCTAAAACGACAGATTATTTGTCCTATATAGTCCCGTTTTCGAGTCCAGGCATTTTTTTAAAATAAAATCATTGTAAAGATTTTTTTCAATAAATAATTCAGAGAGAGAAAATATAAGTTGGTCTAGGTGTATGGCCTTCTAAATACACAATATCAACCTGTATCTGATGTAAAGCTAGTTCAGTCCGTTTGTTCTCTGTTTTGTATTATATCTCAACTTTTAAATTCATACAAAATCTGGTACAAAATTCAGTAAGTACCTAGCAAATAATAAAATGCATTTGAATGTAAAATGCTTTGACCAATTTTCTCTTTGACTGTATTTACTTATGTTTATTTATTTTACATTTGTTTACATTATAATAATAGTTTACTATTCTGTGCCTCCGGTGCTAAATGATTCAACTTGAATTATATCGTTTTTCAGTTTTCTAATGCATGTTGCTTAAAAAAAAATACGCATTTTTTGATCTAACTCGCGTGTCGCTATCTCTTTTAGTTTCGGAGATAGCTTCGTGTCTAGTGATACAATAGACAGTTTTTTTGTGAAATTTTAGTGCTAACTGATATTAATAAAGTTATTTCACTCAAAATTAATTATGGCAAAGATTTTTTTTGTCTTAAATAATATAACTTCAGACATATTATACTTAACGATATATTTACTATGAATTTATGGGTGTAATGATTTAATTGAAGATGAATATTATTTATAAATATTAGTTTGCACTAGCACTTCAAATATACTCGTATCTCGGGTATAACACGACTTCAATCTACAGGTTGAAAATTTTATTCATCAATATTTCATACTAAATGTTTTGACTCAAATTAAATTATTAAACACAAGTGATAGCGTTTTGTGCTTCGACAAGTAATCGATGCAGTAGTCTCCTAAAAATAATAATAAATAGAATTTTTTTTTTACTTTCTTTTAAGAACATTTCACAGATTTCCATTATTACAAACTAAGCTATAGGCAAATACCATATGTACTAATATTATTTTGCCATGAGTGGGAATCGAACGCACGACATCCGGACGCATCGCTAATGGCGTAATCACTAGACTACAAGGCGGTTATAAATTATAAAACTTTAAGTATAAAATATTTTCACGTAAACATTTCAATGACCAAGGAACTCTTTAAAGGAAAGCTTCTTGTCAAAATAACAAAGCGAATTGTCGTACTATTATTTTACAAGAGTCGGTATTAGATAATTGCAATTGCTTATGATTTATTTTTACACATTGCTCTGCTCATTTTTCAGGGTGATTTGAAATAACAATGGTCACTGGCATACTATCGTTTTAGATGAGAGAAAATTGTTGCGTCTAATAATAAAAATATATATCTGCGCTCTTAAGCGTCAGTTCGAGCTTATTATAACTTTTATAGGTTCTTTGTTTGTTTATTATTTTATTATTTCGGCGTTGAAATAATTCTAAACGATATAATCTTTATTAAACATTTTAAGCATTACAATATTACAAGGCTATTTTTTGCCATGACAATCTTGCGTATATATACGAGTTGTATAGAGGTTTAAGGGGTCTTGAGTACTTGAGTGTTTGTGAAATAAAACTCTTGGTTTGATGTTTTCTAGTGATAAATACTGAATGAATTTAATTAATAATTACTCCTATATTTCCCGCTATTTCTACGGTGCATTCGCAGCTCATTGTAGTAGTGGGCTGCGACGGCGCGGCGTGGTAGTCGGGGATTATATAAGACATCCGCGCAATACGCGCGGCCTTTCGGTAGGGTAATAAGTAATAACCTATAAGTTAGTTTATGTGAAACTTAGGAGGGCGCTGCATATTCTGTTACAAGTATACAGTGTTGAAACTACGCGATTATTTTCAAGAAATTCCTGCACAGCGACTTATAGCAGAAAATAGTTTTGCGCACGGGCGTCCGGGGATCCCTATCCCCACTCCGCGACCGGTACCAGCCAATCGCCGCGCAGGAGATTACCCCCACTCAACCCTCAAGCCGAAGATTGCCGAAGATGGACGAGGCTTCGGACGGCCGACCGCCTGCCTCGCCATCTCCTCCACGTGCTGTCCTGGAAGCGGCCGATGAATCGGAGTCTCTTTTGTTAGAAAGAGTCCGTTCATCGGGCCTGTCTCCGGACGCGCTCGCCGAGCTCGTAGAGGCTATGTCCTCCGGGCCGGCCGACGATGACCCCACCCCGATGACACCTGCATCAGGGTTCTCCCAGCCTTTCCTGGACCCGAGGATCCAGGCCGTTTTGCAGCGGGTCATGACCTCGGGGGCCAAAAGGCCAAGAACGAGCGACAGCAGCCTGTCGCCGGAGGGGAAGAGGGAGCGCCGGGAGCGTGAACGCGTCCCCGAGCAGCACCCAGCCGACTCCGCCGCCGCCCAGCAGCTGACCCCGCACCGCCGAAGCCGTGATCCACGCCTGCATCGCAGTCACTCCATCGGGGTGCTGCCGACGCCGCGGACCATGGAATCTTCGGATGAAGAGTGCAGGATGCCGGCACCGCTACCGCCGCGTCAAACCAGACGCGCGCGGGTAGTAGTGCCCCCACCACCGCAGCCCGACATCGCTCGCCCCGCCCACTCAGCTATCCCCACCACCACCGCCGGTGCTGGCACAGCTCGGCACAGCATCGCAGCACGGACCGCACCGACCACGTCCGCGCCTACGCGCCCGAACCCGCAGCCCGGAAGTTCCCGCCACGACCTCGTCTCGCGCCTCGCCTCCGACGCTCAGCGGGTCATACCACTTGGAGCCCGACCGAGTGCCCCGGCCCAGCCGTACGCGGGAACCGCCCGCACCACCGGACCAACCCGACCTGGTGCCGCCGCCCAACAATCGGGCGCCGTCCGCCCAGGTCCTCCAGCCCGCGCCGTCCCTCCGTCAAGCAGTGCCCGACCAGGTACCGCCGCCCGTCCACCGGGCCCGCCGGCCAAAGCCGCGGCCCCACAACTCCCAGGACCCGCTGCCCAGCCCGTGTGCACTGCTCCCTCCGGGTTCGCCGCGCAGCCCGTGAGCACTGCTCGCTCCGGGTTCCCCGAGCAGCCCGTGAGCAATGCTCGCTCCGGGTTCACCGTGCCACAGCCCGTGAGCGCTCGCTCCGGGCCCTCCAATCAAGCCGGGGGGCCCCGCACTGGCCCCTCTTCTGCAGTCACCACCGCCGCGCCGCTACAGAGCGCCGCACCACCACCTGCCGCCGCAGCCCGCGCGGGGCCGAGCCTGACCCACAGCCGACCCGAGACGACGCCTGCCAATGTCGCGCCAGACACCTCGGGGTCCGACCCACAAGGATTGGGCGGGCCCTCAACCCAAAAAGGTACCACTGCCGTCTCCTACGCCGCCGCCATAGGCACGAAACGCGACAGCAGCCTGTCGCTGGAGGGGAAGAGGGAGCGCCGGGAGCGGATTTCTCTGTCCCTCCATCGGGGTCGATGAAGGCCCCAAACCCCCGATTTCCTCCATTCGTGGTGGAGGTCATGCCCAACTGGGCAATACACTTCCGTGCGCTCCGCAACAAGCTGGGGCACATCGTCAATGCCAGGCCTTTTGGGAAGGGCATCCGTTTCTTACCGCGCACCGAAACGGAGTTTCGGGTAGTACAAAAATACCTCGTGAATCTCGAGAAGGAGGAGAACATATCGTGGTTCTCCTACTCACTCCCGGCTGATCGCAGCTTAAAGGTCGCGATCCGGGGTCTTCCGGCCAACACGGAAGAGCAGGACGTGGCAGAGGCAATCCGGGAGCTCGGATACGAGCCCGAATTTGTTCGACAAATCCGGGCTCGGGTCGGGCGCGCGGGATGTCTATTCTTCGCCCAGCTCCGTAAGTCCCCAGATCTCTCCACTGCGGCTCTGTACAACACCACCGAGCTGTTGGACATAGCCGGGGTAAAATTCGAGGCCTGGAGGGGAAAGAAGGGCCCCGCTCAGTGCCACAGGTGCCAGCAGTTCCGGCACTCCTCGCACATGTGCCACAGGCCACAGGCCTGTGTCAGATGCGGCGGGGGGCATCCGGCCAAGGAGTGTCCCCGCTCTCGCGAGGACCCCCCTACCTGCGCCAACTGTGGTGGTGAGCACACCGCCAATAACACCTCCTGCCCCGTCTTTCGCCGGGAAATCCGTAATAAGGCAGCCGGTACTGTGGCCCTGACAACCGCAGTCAGGGCCCCTGTTTCGGACCCGACCAAGACGGGTTGGAAGGAGGCGACGGCCCCTTCTTTGCCCACCACGCTCCGGCCCGCAGCTAACGATCCGAGGCCGAAGGATGCGCTTCCCAAACGCAAAGGGAAAAGGGGTCGAAAAGGCAAAAGCCTATGGCAACCGGGCTAGCCGGTTTAGCTGTTAGCAGAGGCGAGTAGGTCAGAACTACGCGTCGTGCACTGGAATGCCCGCGGCCTGCGAAACCAGCGCCGTGCTTTGCAAATTTTCCTCAGTGATCAGCGTATTGACGTAGCGCTGATTAGTGAAACATTTCTCACTCCTTCTATCCAATTTCGAATCCCAAATTATATCATCTACCGGCGGGATGAACCTGCGTCCCGGTCCCGAGCCTATCGTGGGCTGATGGTACTGGCCCGCAGGAACATTATCCACCAACCTCTACCGATTCCTTCTTCCGAAGCTCCCTCCACACTGGGTATAGCGCTACATATAGGTGACAGCGAGCTGCACCTATATGCCGCTTACAAGCCTTCAAATGAAGCCCTCGACACAGGGGGACTGCGTCAGCTGTTCGATACGCAGGTCCCGATCCTCGTGGCCGGGGACTTCAATTGTAAGCACCCAGCGTGGAATTCCGCGCAAATAAACCTTGGGGCGCCACCTGCTGCGGGCCGCCGAGCGGGGGTGGTTCTGTGTGGACGGCCCGCCCGGGCCAACCTATATTCCTGAGAATCATAGGTTTGGCCCGGACGTGCTGGACATCACGGTGCACCGCAACCTGCCTGGCGCCCTGGAGCAGGAAGTGCTCAACGACCTCGATTCCGACCACCTTCCCGTCCTAATCACTCTGTCTTCCCTCCCAACGAAAGTTTCGCCGCCAGTGCCCGCCAAGCGCGTTGACTGGGGAAAATTTGCAGACTACCTACAAACCCACACGCCTTCCTTTCCGGTTTCGACGCCTGAGGACGTGGATAGACTCGCGTCTGAACTGTCTGTACAGTCACGTAAGTCTCAAGAGAGGGCCTCCTCGGAGGCGCCTCCGCGAAGGGGGCTTCCCCCCCTCCCCCATAACATCAGGGGCTTGCTGAAAAGCAAGAGAGACTTACGTCGTCTGTGGCAGCGCACTCGCTGCCCGACGGTGAAGACCGAACTAAACGCGCTCTCGGCTCGGATCAGGAAAGCCATAGCGGATGTTTTCGCGGATCGTTGGCAAGCTCGGATTGAAGACGCGACCGGTGACCTGCGGGGTGTCCACCGGTTGTGCGCTTCGATGTCCAGTGCACCTAAAGCGGTCTGCCCCCTCCTCGATACCGACGGATCTCCAAGATTTCGAACAGAAGATCGCGCCCGGATATTTGCTGAATGCCTAGAGGGACAGTTTCGTCCCAACCCACCCCAGTCCCACGAACATGTCGCACAGGTAGAACGCGAAGTGGAGACCGGTCTCCGCTCCGCGGTACCAGAATCCGAACCCCCGATAATATTCTCCCCCGGAATGGTGGCGCGCGCCTTCAGCCGCCTCAAGCCGAGGAAAGCCCCCGGCGCCGATTGCATCGGAAACATGGCAATACGGTGTATGCCGCCGCGAACAATGGCCGCGTACACCCGCCTTTTCAATGGAATAGTGCGTACGGCACATTTCCCGACTTCCTGGAAGGAAGGTCGGATTATCATGCTACCCAAACCGGGGAAGAATATTAAGCTTCCCGAGAGCTACCGCCCCATCACACTCTTACCGGCGATTTCAAAGGTATTCGAAAAGCTACTTTTGCGACATATCGTACCTAACTTTACTCCACGCGACGAACAATTCGGGTTCCGAAGCGAGCATAGCACTACTCTCCAATTGACAAGAATGCTGCACAGACTGTCTGTGGCCCTTAACAGGCGTCACTTCACCTGTGCGCTATTCCTCGACATGGAGAAGGCGTTCGACAAAGTCTGGCACAGCGGGCTTCTGTTCAAACTCTTAAAAACTAGCATACCTCGTAGGATAGTGCGGGTTGTGGCCTCCTTTTTGGAGGGCCGTAGCTTTCACGTCACTGTGCACTTTGCTCCAACAAGCATCCCATCGCGGCGGGCGTCCCGCAAGGCAGCTGCCTTTCGCCTGTCCTCTACTGCTGCTACACCGACGACATCCCACTGGCCGAGACGAATGTCGAGTTGGCTCTATATGCTGACGACGCCGCATACTTTGGTTTCTCTCGAGACCTGAGTATGTCGGGGAAGTACATGCAGAGACAGCTCGATCTTCTTCCCGCCTGGCTGTCGGCTTGGCGACTTAAGGTCAATGTCAAAAAGACCCAAGCAGTGATTATCAGAGGAGTGGGCATGCGAAAGGGCGGCCGACCTCTGCTCCCGCTCACGCTTTGTGGTCAATCTGTGGACTGGTCTACTACTGCGACATACCTCGGTGTGAAAATCGACTGAACACTCACCATGGGGCCGCACGTGAAAAACACGCGCGCTAAGGCTCTGGTCGCGCACCATAGACTGCGCCCCGTGTTATCATCCGGACTTCCCATCCAAACCAGACTGGCCATCTATAAATCGTACATCCGGCCCATCCTCATATACGCAGCGCCAGCATGGTGGGCGTTATGTGCGGATGCAAAATCAGGCAATTAGAGGCCCAACAAAATAAGTGCCTGCGCACTATAACCGGCGCGCACTATTTTATGCGCAACGACTCGCTGCGTCGAGACCTCCGGATGGTAACACTGGACGACTTTGTTGTCCGTTTGGCTACCCGGATGTACTCGCGTGCAGACGCGTCAGACCACCCACATATACGGGACCTGGCCCCTCTGCACTCGAGACCACCGGATGCCATACGACGACTACCGCGCGACCTGGTATCGATCGCGAGCGGTGAGAGCGGAAGCGGTTCGGGGAGCGAAAGCGACTCGAACGGCTAAAGTGATCGCTGCGAGTGGTCGATTAGTACACAGAATTACCACAAAGTCCTCATTATCACACCTTCGACCAATAATAAGGTCACCAAAGACCTATCCATAGTAACGGTTAGCGAATAGCTACTACTGTAAGGAGACCACAATCTCGACACAGTTGCCCATCTCCCGTTGGGGGGACAGAGAAGATTAGACTGCTGCTGCTGCGCGGCCTTTCTTGAGCGAGCGCCGCCGACACGACAACAGCCATACGAGACAACAGGACACTGCAGCACTGTGCGGAGAATTGCGGAGCGCCTGCTTCGGTGACGCAGCTTGCATCGGAGGATGGTGTTTACACAGCGGTGCTGCCGTCATTCTTCGGTTCAACAACATCCTTGTATGGACATTATAGACAATTCATATGGGCATTATAGACAGAATTTCACTTGTTTATAACTATTTATAAAATGGAATAAAAACAGTTCTTTTCAGGACTTTCTCTTGTTTCTTTACTTTTGTTGGCATGTCGCTACAGAGGTACCTACCTACTAGGTAAGTGTCTATGTGTGATGTTATCTTCCCATATATATGTTATTCCGTAGATAGTTTTTTACAACACGAAACATATTGCAATTGATGCATTTATTGTGATAATGAATAGCATAATAATCCCCCTGCCATACGTTTACATTAGAGTTTACACAAATAATCCAAGAATAATAATATATTTGTCATTGACACTCTGACATTCCCTCACGTTACGGATACTAATGCCGTTAGCACCTTTCACGTAGTCAAAAAAGTTAAAAGTATTCATGTGAACCTTTACAGGCATTTATGAAAAGTCAAAAATATATATATATATAAGGTCCATGTGTGCACTTGGTCGCCATTCCTCCCACAGACAAATGTTGAGAATATAATACAAAATAAACAAATCGTAAACTATAAACTATTGTTCTTGCGGGAGAATTATATGCGATATAAATTGTAATGTAACACATACGTATTTTTTAAGACTACAGAGTTTATATTTTTATTTATTTCATTTACATTACAAATATTAAAATAAACAAGTAGTGAGCTGACTGTGATTATATAATCATATATCTCAATAATTTCGACACAGATAAAAATACAAAGAAAATAAATTATTATTTCATTACATATTAAAAGTATTTATTTTTGAACTAAAGTAAATGCTCTTAATCAAATACAACTAAAACAATACTTTACCTAATCCAAGAACATATAATAATATGTTTTCGCCATAATATATGAAAGAATATTCTTTGATGGCATTTGTTTATACCGTGAACAACAGTATTTTGTAGGTATAATACTAAAATTTAGCATTTCACACTTAACAGCAAATTGGGAAGCTGTTTTATAACATAAAACTACCCTTCCAAGGGTGAGGGTAGTCCCCTCTACTCTAACTACCTTCTAATCTGATGGTTTGGAAGCGAACACTCATGATGAGGCTTTTAAAACATCAAAGCCCCGCGTAATAAGGGGACGGGAATATTATTTATTACTTACAAAAGAGGCCCAATATTGCTTTTGACGTATCAGAATTATGACGTCATATATTTTTAAATTGTGCTTATAAATAACGTATTAGGTTATTATTATTGGTAGGTACTAATATTTATTGAAAGGGGCAATATAATAAATAGTGCTAAAAAGTAATATATTTTTATAAAAATAATATAGGTATCACGGGTTTTTTTTGGCGAGCGGAGGGATTAACCCGTCCTTATTTCGTCGATGGTATTCAGAGGTAAAATCTGACCAGTGGTGAGCTTGTTGCGGCGATTGTTGTGTTTATGATGGTGAGTGGTCCGGTCTTGTTGTTATCTGTTTAACCTTGTTATCAGTTGCGTAGTTACTTAACCACTAGGCTGGGCCGCTTTTTTACAAAATATTTTTATATAATTAAATAAAAGTGTGATTACACTTACGAAGTTTACAAAACGAATTCATATTTAAATATAGCCGGTCTAAATGTTCCCGTGACCACGATCAATGTAACTCGATCGATTGATTAAATCATTTTAAGTTAAACCGCGTTTGGTCCCACTATATTTAAATATTAATCTATAATAAAGATAAAAATAACCTAACAAAAAAAGATATAACAAATAAATTTCTTCCAAATCACTGTCAGATGAAAGGGTGCCCAAAAGACTGGGTGCATTACCTCGCTGTATAGCTAAACCTATACGTTGTCCGAGGAACGACCAGCGCTTTGGTCACCTTATGTTTCGTCCAAACGTTTTGATAGTCCTCTGAATATTTCATGAGCATTATAAAGATAAGAACACGGTTTTAGTAAATTGAAGATGCAGCAGTAACTATTGGGTGATAAATGGATACCTACTTAAACGCAGTCACGTGACAGTTTAAAAGCTTTCATTGAAAATGATTTTAATTTCAGTTTGTAAGGTTAAAATACTTTTACCAAGTGTATTTTAACTTACATATACATATTTAAAATAATTATCTTTTAGAGATATTACTAGGTTTTCTTTTACTTTCATATATATTTTCACTAAAACGTTCATTATCATTTACACTTCTTCTTGCTGAAAATAAGTAAAAGAGTTATTAGATTTAGAATTTCAATTTTTGACGTCTTTATGACGTCAATTACGTCGAGAATGACACTAAGTTGACGTCATAGGGACGTAAAAATGCTACCTGGAAAGTAAAGGCATCATTAGTAGGTTCTATAAATCACCAAAAATATTTTACTATTCGGCCTCCTTCCTTCTAGTTAGTGTCGGTGGTGTTATATCCGAAAAAAATAGATTCTCAATATACTATGTATTGGTATCGTTGTTTTTGGTACACATAGTACTAGCCTATGTTTTGGTTTTAGTCTGTGGGTTCCCAGTTTTCAGGAGTCTACTACATCGATTTTTTATTACAAAACGGGCGATTGATTTAATAATAAAGCAGCGAGAATATTAAAATGGACTTGTAAAACAAATTTATCTTTGTTGCCGCCCATTTTGTAATCGCATCATTCAGTCGGCATAGTGGGAGTTCAATGTTGTTAACAACAGAGTATTGATTGACCCCATTCATGGTCATGTAGGTCTACAGGTAGATACAAATCACATGCCGTGCTTCGATGAAATAAAATAAACTAAAGGTAGGTTACCTCTTTTACCAGCAAATAATCCAACTATATCAAGGAATTCCTTAGAAAATACATTAACTATGGTTTTGCTTCCGAACCAAACTTCAACTGCATTACTGAATACCCAGTCGGCCGCACTGCCTTCCTTTTTTCGATAGCCGACAATATTTTTCATTTCAACTTCAATTAAAATCAGCATGTATATTAAAACGCGTAGTTTCATATCTATTGAAATATGTTCAATGAAGCAAACATAAACATGTTTCTTTGGTAAAAGAAATCAGGATGTTTTTACCATGTCTTGTTATGTAAACACCTGTAAACCAAATTCAACAGCCAACTTAAGTAAAGTTAAACAATAATATGAAAATGCGTGTGTTAATTTACATTGCCGTTTACTGTATAATATTGTATTATATGACTTTCTGTCGGTGAGCATAATATATGGCTAAATGTTGCGGTTAAGTAAAGCGGCGAAGGCGGCGACAAAATAATTTGATGAAATTGTCTACTACTATATTTACGGAGCTTGTTGTCAAATCCACTGCCTATTTCGTAGACGCACCCTGAAAGGAGACTACCACCTCTATAAGAAAGTAATGTAGTAGACTGTAAACCCATGAACTTATAGAATAAAACCGAAACATGACTAGATGTTATACAGTTGACGGAGAGGTAACAAAACCGGTTAGTAGCTAGTTGATTATTATTATTTACGTAAAGAGATGAAATGCTACGCCACAAACCGTTCGCGCTCTAGGTATGTCCACTGACATACCATAGTATTTCAGTGAGTACTATATTCCTTGATCTTGCCTCGAGCAAGCTAGCGTCCGCACGCGTTTCATACGTGTTTGCGGCCATAAATATCATAAAAGATCGCTCATTTTCAATAGGACCCAATTGGTATGCAAATAGGGTTTCAATTTATTAACTAATTTACTTTTTGACGTTTAAGAATTTTACTGAGGACGTATTTTGTAGGCAGATTTGTATGGCGTTGTCACCCCTTGGTTGGTAGCTGGTACCATCTAGCTAAATTATAAAGCTCCCACGACCTAAAAAATGGCGAAAAAATAAATATAACACAGCTTTATATTAGTTTGTTTGTCACCAAAAATGTATTGGATTATTACAGTCTAGTGAATCTTAAAAGCTATTTAAGTTTTTGAATATAGTTGGGTAAAAGTATTTTATAAACATTCTCTCGTAGTTTAATAATAAAAATAAATCTAGAGGTTATATTTGAAATTTAACTTAGATGTATAATATATGGGTGACTTTGAATGAATGTACTTTGGGCTAATATGAGGTTCTACTGATCAGATCGAACAACTTACCCCATGGAACCATGTGTCGCAAATGAAAAAAAAATGCCTTCTCTATATAAACTAGTAATGTTAAAAATACCAATTTGTATGGGGAAGCCAAACATTTTTTTCATTTGCGACAACCTCATATTAGCCCAAAGTATATCCCTTCAAATTCACCCTGTATAAAAATATAAAATTATATGTGATAAGTGATTGAGTAAGACTGCAGGTAGACCTAAATCACTACAGTTTTCAGATCATGTTGAAAGTTGTGGATCCCAGTTTCACTATAACAACTTGAAGAAGTTTTAACATATGGTTTATTGAGTCAAACAAATATGCTTGGCAAGCTTGCCACTTGTTCGGTGTTACTCATACCATGAATACCATGCGCTCAGACGAGCTAAGTGTAAAAATGCTCAGCTGGGGAACCCGAAGCCGGATGACCCGTGATGGTATATAATATTGAATTTTTCAGATCTGAAGATTTTATTACCAATACTATACGATTTTTAGGTTTTCATGCCTTAATTTATATTTTCAGTGTTTTCTCGTGCCTAAACTAACGTATTTAAAAAAGGGCCCCAAGTGATTTCATAAATAAATAATGATTTCAGTAACTAAATTAGTATATTTCTGAAAACATACTTTTGCCTCTATTCTTATTTTCTTTCTTCTATTGTACAGACTCTAATATACGCTATAGTTATTTTATGATTTACGAATAGCTGGCTAATTATTAAACGTCCGCGATAATAACAAATTTCTATTACAAGTTTAACTATTAAAAAGAATGGCGCGTTTATCTTTAAATAAAGGCGTTTAGCCTTTGTCGTAGCTGCACCCTGAAAAAAGACATCCTGACAATAAATCGATTAATTATTTGGTGAACTCGCAATCTGATGCAGTGCCCCTGGCTGTTAGACTTTCATAATTCCAAAGAAACTATATATACTTATTATAAGAAGAGCACTAGTAATGGACTACAATTTAAAATGGCTGGTAATTCTTTACGGCGGTCTAGAATCTAGAAAATAGTAGTAGAAGGTGACAATATAAAAATAAAAATTCTAGTCATATATAGCTAGCTAGTTTGTGCATTAAAACTAGTACAAAGTAATAGAGGCATTTAATGGTCGCCCTTAAAAACAAAGCCCCGCGCGCCCTAGAGAGAGGTCGCAAGCCTACGTTCGGCGAGCTTGTGCGGCAACCCTTTGATGTTTGAAGGGCTCTTGCCGTGGAAAAGTTCAGGAATACATCTATTAAACATCTACCTACATAGAAACCTATGACTAACAGTGGAATGGGTTCCTATAGAATCAGTTGGCTTTTAATTAGTATTTCAGGGCTTTGGTGTTTTAACTGTCTGCCTATCAAAGAGAGTATTTTTGACATTAACGGTTATAAAATTTAAATTGTCCCACTAATAATTATTATTAGTGGGACAATTTACACATATTGCTCTGGTCACAAACTAAGCTCCATGCTTGTACTTGTGTAACAGAAACAACGATATAATACATGCTATATTTTTATACAGACCCGCAGACTATGTCAAACTGTACAGAAAAACGTACTAATTTTTTTGCCAACGGTGGGAATTAAAGCCACGACCTCCCAAAATAATTCCAAAGGCGCAGCCACTAGTCTATGGAGGCGGTATATATCAGTATTATTGGTAAATATTACTTATTAATAATAAACTGCAATATTTTAATATAAAATTATTAATAATATTAATAGAAAGCCGTATCCCTGGTCTAGTGCTTATATCCCGAAGTCGTGGGCTCGATTCCCACTAAAGACAAAACCATATTAGTACGTGTTTATAAAATATCTGTATTAGTATCATTGTTACACACATAGGCAGTACACGCCTAAAGCTTACTCTGTGATTAGGGTAAAATATGTATGGTTGCGAGGTGCGCTTTAACACAGAAAGATAGAGAGAGGCTGGAAGCGTATGAAATGTGTTGTTGGAGAAGAATGGAAAGAATCAGCTGGACAGAGAAGAAGACGAACAAAGAAGTGTTGACAATGGTAAACGAGAATAGATCATTAGAAAATAGGAGGGGAAAGATGTTTGGGCACTTGATACGGAATGACGCTAAAAACAATAATAAAGGGAAAGATTGAAGGAAAAAGGGGAAGAGGAAGGTGAGAAGAAGATATATAGATCAAGTAAAAGAGAGATTAAGGGTCACTTCGTACAGGGAGGTGAAGATGTTGGCCGAGAATAGGCAGAGGTGGCGATTGCTCCACCGACAAGAGCTCTTAAATTTATAAAAAGTCCTGGGTAAATTTTATATTTTAATTATATTTTTTATTATTACTACAAAACAAATTCTCGAAAAATGTTCACTCTAATTGATAACATAAATATTTAAATTGATACTTTTTTCTATAGTAGTTGTAACATGAGTATTTTAATTAATAAATTTAAATAATCATTCAATACAGTAAATATTTCGCGAACGTTTTTAAGAAAATGAGTGACTAATATTAACCATTGATTTTTACCATGTATTAATTTGTTTTACATTAAGTTTAAAATATTTTGTAATATTACAACGTTTAAAACTTCGATTATTTGTTAAAACATTTAACTGCTACGTCAATATAACGTCGTCGCGTCAGTTAGGTGCCAGCAATCGGTGCTTAATACTCAACAAGCACCCTAGCTAGGCGACCCTAGCCTAAGTTAGTGTTTCATAAATTCCATTAAATACAATGATTTATCTTAAACGTAAATTTAAATAACTTAATTAAGGAATGATTTCACAAAACTAATTGAATTGAAAACCAAAAGGCGTGTTTAACAAAATAAATTAAATCGGTTAAAGTTATAATCCGGTTGGAGTTAACACGATGTTAGACAAATTAATGTTTCTTGCAACAAATATTTCATAACGAGACTCGATTTACTCGTAGATGACATTTAAAGACGGGGATACATTTGATTCAAACATTTTTTTTAATTGAAGCACAGCATGTGACTTTGCATTTACCTGGTGGTGAGCAGACCTACAAAGTCCGTGAATAAGGTCTATCAATACATTGTTGTTTAACAATATTAATCGCTCCTACTATGATGTGGCTAAACTATGCGGTTACAGAATAGGCGATGACAAAGACGTATTTGCATTACTAGTCTATTTCAATATCCTTGCTGCTTTATCGTCAAATCAATCGCCCGTTTCGTATCTGCACCATAAAAAGAGACCACCTCGACGAAATAGTCTACGGAAAACCGATGAATCCATAGACTAAAACCGAAACATGATTAGGTCGTGTTTTATTATTTTATTATATTTTCATAATCCTAAAATAAACTTGGACCTTATTAGGGGCAGGAGTATCAGGCAGGGCTGCAGCTGCAACCACGCAAGGTCAGGCAGATGTTTAAATAGCCTCGAATCTCAACGCTCTAGGCTAAGGCCTAGGTGCGTTGAGATTCACGGTCTGTGCAGCAGCAGTAGGTCGCAGTTTGACGACAGCAATGGGGAGGCTACGGGGCACGACAGCAGGCGGTGTAGCTATAGAGGCAGCAAGACTTATTCTTTCTTCAGCTTCCTCGATACTGACGAAAATATCGGCCGTAGTTATAGAGTTCAACGTTTGAAATTTATATTGCATTTTTATTTCTAAAGCTTCGTTATGCGGTTTATAAATAAATAAATAACATCACAGGTGCCTTTTTGGCTCCCGAGAGCTGTTTAAATGGTATCAGTGTACCCAGCGGAGGGATTAATCCGTCCTCATTTCGCCGATGGTATTCGGAGACATACGGTGGCAGTGGGCCGGTCACATTTGCCGCAGGACGGATAACCGTTGGAGCAGGCGGATATTGGAGTGGAGACCACATCCTGGCGCACGTATCGTAGGACGCCCTGCAGCTAGATGGACTGATGACCTGCGGAGGGTGGCTGGCAGAGACTGGATGCGAAGAGCGGAGGATAGGGATCAGTGGCGTGTCTTGGGAGAGGCCTATGTCCAGCAGTGGACTGCGATAGGCTGATGATTCGGAGACAAGTGGCGAGCTTTTTGCGGTGTTTATGATGGTATAGGCTCGTTGTATAAAGCAGTCAAACATCCCAGTTACGGCCTTGTTGTCATCTGCTTAACATTGTTATCAGTTGCATAGTGATTAACCTTGCGGGTTCATTATTATTATTGGAATGGCGAATGTTCGGCCGTATATTCGATTAGTTTGTCGAATAATTACCAAATATTTAAATTATATCTATTATATAGGATTTATTCCATTTGTAAAAATGAAATAAATATCTTCTGTAACCATAAAATATAAAATTAACATCAAGACTAATATCCGGGTTTTTATTGTCTTCAGTTCTGCAGTATGTAATCATAACCGGTTATTTTTATTGTAAAACTTAAATGACCGTAATTCAAGAATATTTTGAAATAGCAATGTTCCGAGCCGAATAAATTCGGCCGAATATTCGTATTCGGTGGAACCCATATTTGGCGAATATGCCATCAGAGATGTGACTTTTTATCTACATGATGGTAAGTGGACTACAAAGACCGTGGACGATCAATACAGTTATTTAACAGCATAGGTAATTTTATTTTTAATACATCAAGTAGTGCAGTTAAAAAGACGAAGTCAATATTTGTTTGCCCGCACAGTTTGCCTCTGTCTGGGTGTTTTAAAAATATAATATGTATTTAGTATCATTGTTTCGTGTCTTTGTTATACATAGTAAAAACCTAGAGCTTGGTTTATGATTAGGGCAGTATGTGATTGATCAGTGTCCTACATAATCTAATTACAAAATATAAAACACCAAATTTTCAGAGTCTTTTATATAATATCATGCTTCCTGGTGTAGCTAATAATTATATTACAAGAGTAATCAGCAAAAGTCTTGTCTACACGCAGCCTAACATGAAAGTTTTGGCTGAAGGACAATGGCGGTCGAGTGACAACAGATTATAAAGTTCCCAGTTACAAAGATTGATCATTGTTTCAGTACTTCAAAGGAGCAACGTCTGGCTTGTTGTTGTTGTACAACAAAACAAACCGAACAATGTCTGCGTTGTTATTGTTATACCTATGTTTTGACAACAAAATGACTAATATTGAACTTTGATTTGTATTTGTTTATGTAACTCAATTTTTTTTTTCAAAATATTTTATAATTGTGCAAATTATTAGTATTTTATATATACTAGCTGATCCGCGCAACTTCGTCTGCGTAACTTTAACCGTTATAATTTTCCTGTTATTGCAACATTTTCAATTGTTACTCCTATTGGTCTTAGCGTGATGTTATGTAGCATATAGCCTTCTTCGATAAATGGGCTATCGAACACTAAAAAAAAATACCAAACAAACACACTATTAAGCTTTAAAATATTAGTATAGATAGCATCCTGCTTTACGGCGCCCGAGACCGCCTAGACGGCCTCAGGGTGCCCAGATTTTAATCCCACCTCGTCGTAGCCGATGGTACGAGTCTACACCGAACAAGTGGCTAGCTCGTCGCGATGTTTTAATAGACTCAATACATATTAAACAGTTTCACAATTTGGTATAGTGAAAATGGGAATGACAGCTTATTGTGATCTCTGAGGCACTATCGTGGTATTGGTTAAACACATGTTTAGATTAAAAAGGTTTGAACCGGGGTTTGAACCAAGTGTTTTTAAGTCTAAGGTCTAACCAACTCGGCAACCACATATTAGTATTTTATTAGCGTTGATACCATCAGCAGCGCATGTTTGACTTATTTTATTTGTTGTTGTTATTAAATAATAGTTTTTAGTTTGAGGTATCTTTATTTTACTTTTGCTAGACCCACTGACCGCGATTTCGTAGTAGTCCCCTTAGTAAATATTTAAAAGTAGCGGTATTAAAGTAGCCATTTTGTATCGACATAATTTATTATTTTTTAAGTCTTGCCATACGGTAGATCCCGTGCGTAAAAAAAAATATCATTATCAAAACCCGTGGAAAATACCATTATACGGGCAGTTTAAAAAAATCGTGTTGATAATATTGCATGAAACCTTTGGGAGTAGGTATAGCTTCCAAAATTACATCTATTATTGATAACTAGGTGCCGACTTTAAGAGGAGCGTCTGATCAAACATTGCCCATACATTCAAGACCTTTTGGTCTTGACTGTTAACCCCCCCCCCCCCCCCAAACATTCTTATATTTTTTGGAGGCGTTATAAATATGACAATATGACATAGATTTCAAAAAAAAGATATTTAATTTTAGTATAAGAAAAAATAAATCAGCCCCAGAAATCCGAAAAATGTCGCTAAAACATTTCTCATATTAAAATTATTTCTATAAAATATGAAGATTGAAAATAAATAAAATGGAAAAGAACAGTCATTGTTTGTTTTCTCTATAATAAAATGATATTTTTCTTTTTATTTGAAAAAGAAAAAGTTTGGGAGTAGAAAACAGTTTTGACCCTAAATTGTAGGTATAATAAGTGGTTTTGCTGCAAATTGTAGATATAATCTCAATACGTGTTTTTTTTGTAATTGAGGGTCGGGGGGAAGGTTACATACATATTATGTGCGGTAGCATTACCGGCTCACCGTCATGCGCGGGGAGAGGTAAATACTTTGCATTCGAATCAGCATGAGCATAGAAGAGCCTCATCAGACGCTCCTCTTAAGTCTTACTTGCGGAAGGTTGGTCGCATAGTAAAGTGCAATTGATTGTTACGTGAACTGACCAATAGGCTCCCAACAACGACAATTTCTTTGGGGTCCTGTTTCGTAAAATGGAATTTAAGTAAAGGAAGAGATTCTTCTTTATTTATATGATTATAAAGGGAAGGAGAGTTTCTTCAGAGCCTTTTTAAAAGAACTAAAAGAGGAGAAAATTATTCAGCAATCAACTAAGCGTTAACTGTACCAACTAACAATCCAATTTTGACGTAACATCAAATATGCTATGAAGCCATAATGTAATAGTATTATGGACATTCCAGGATATTTTTCTTGCATGACCGTAATAAAACTGGCATGAAGCCAAAACATTTGAGCCTCCAATTTTCAAAGGACTGAGAAGCTCCCCGTGGAATGACGCCATCTTCCTGACAGGCGCAAATTGAAACTGAAGGTGTCCAATAAATTTCTACACATCCACCCTCGACGGAATTCGTCCTTTTTCAAAAAGTTTCGCACTTTGTTTATTTGAATAATTTAGCGGTTAGTCGTGTTTTTTTTATTGTGTCAATCCATTCGTTTTGAGTTGAAGGTACAATTTTTATTTTTCAAATAACAAACAGGGTTGTGAATGAAAGAAAGAAGATTTGCTTTGAAAAGTTCAGTATCCTTTCAAAACAGTAATTAATTAGATCACCGAACTATCAGGTCGGTTAAACTGCCTTTGATCGATTTGATAGGAATTAAGTTTACTAAAGCTGCTGTAGTAGTGCCTTTAAAAATTATAGAAATAATTATCAATCTGCCAAAAGTGGCGGGCAGTGAAATTTAAAGAACCAATTAAATTTTACTCAAAAGTAGTGACAGTAGAAACTCTATTAATTTTGGAAAATAATGAAAACAGCTTTAGTGCCTATACAATAGGATAAATATTTATTTTGTTTTCCCCTAAAACTGAACTAATTGGGTAGTCGATGGCGATCCATTAATTTTAAATAATTGGCGCGCTTCGAATACTTTTTGCCTATGCGTACTTTATTTTGATGTGCGCTACATAATATGCAACGCATTTTTTAATTTTTTTTTAAAAGAGCCCAATATGTGATATTTTATTCACCTCTGTTAAGCAGTATGCATTGTCCAGGAATTATGCACCGCTGGTTGCCATCACTATGCCGGCTTACGATGTATATTCATGCTTCTGACTGACTTTAGGTTATAGGAGAATGGAACCACGCAAGCTGGTAAAGAATCGCCAAAACGTTTGGTACAAGATGGTAGGTTCATCCGCCACAGTAAGCTCATGAATTTTTCTAAAGCTCTTCAGAGCACTGTCTATGGTATAAGCTCGCTCAACGACGCCACGTCCCTGAAAAACTCCCAAGGTTTATTGATCTATTAAAAATAAGTGTCTATTAAAAAAACTCGTGAATGTAATCTGAATGACTGCCATATTTGGGGCAGATCACTTGATGAATACATATGTCTGTTCTAACACTATAGGCACTGAAACACGCGTTTCATTTCCGGACTGCCTCCATTTAAACCGAAATCGTACGCTTAGAAGTCAACCGAATTGTTGAATTTGTGTCGCGTACACTGATGAATGGGGATTCTGACTTGTAAAGCATTTTGGGTTCCAAAGCTTTTGAAATAGATTTTTCCAGAAATGGGATTATTATTATGTTTTAGGTGAGGCCCTTCAATATAACTTCACTAAACCGACCTATCATTTCAGGGTGCGGTTACGAAACGGATAGCTGATTTGTTGAAAATCCAGCGAGGATATTCAAGTGCGAGTACTTTACTCATAATGCAAATTCATCTTGTTTTGTAAACGCATCATTTAGCCGGCATAGTAGGAGCGATCTATGCTATTAAAGAACAATGGATTTATCGACCTATTTGTGGAATTTGTAGATCTGATAAAAACCGATCTCGCTCCAATAAAAACAAATGTAATGATTTAATGAGAAGTAAAATAACTGGGTAAACAAAAAAAATATATATATATTCAACACTAAAAGATGAAAAGAAAAAAAAATACAAAGTACTCAACCGTTTTACAAAATTTATATTTTTTGGCATTCGCTGTAGAAAACCTTGGCGTGTGGTCTCACGACCTCATAAAATTCGCTTACGACTTTGACAAGTTATTAATTGAAAAGTCGGAAGATCAGCGCGCTTACATAATTTTAAAAAATTCTAGAAATATAATATTAATTCTAAGTGGTACTGCCAGCGTTCTTGGAACGTTTACTGTTGGGACTTCGGAGAATTTAAAATAAAAAACATCAAATAAATCCCAGAGCTTTACTAAAGATTTTTTTCTATAATTGTCAATTGAAAAGATATTTCGTGATTTATAAGACATTTTGTGAAAAAGAAAATATATAGCGAGTTAGGTAATATGTTTAAGGGACCGTAGTAGGTAATAGGGTACCGCGAGTGGCCGGCGTAGATAGCGACCAACTAATGTCCTTCTACTTAGCGACAGAAATTCATTCTTATTTCACATTTATAACACTAAATATAACATAAAAAGCCGTTTTGTGTGTATATTTAATTTATTTTATTAGACAATGTTGTATTGTATGAATATTTTGTTTCTTTACATCTCGTCAAAATCCTTAAAATTGAATTCAGGTTATGTCTTTTTTAATATTTTTTTAGAGTGTAAAAACTGAATGATCTAAAAAATATACTTTAACATTGTATTGAAGAAAATCAGAGGCTAAACTTGGCTGTAGATTTTTTATAAATCTGTTTTAGATTTAATTTTTCAGTATATATATTTTGATTACACTATCGATAATCCGGCATTCATAAAAACTTAATGGGTACTTGAACACTATAGTTTAAGTAGGTTTTACCTCTTTAACTAAAAGTATACGTAAAAAAGACAAAACGTAACTAAAGTGTTCTTCAAGGAGTTAATAAGTTTTAATATTTAATTTTAACCCTAGAAGCCTAATCTATTTCGGAGGTACATAAAGCCTTAACATACGTCTCTGGGGCGTACATATATTAAAGATCGCCTGTAAGCTAAAATATACCTAATTATATATTTTTTTTTAAAGGAAATGTAAGGTTAGGATATAATTTATAATAAAACATACTTTTATTAATAGACACTATACTCACAGTTATTTATTGTAAGAAAATAAATAAAAATACCTAATGTTCAAACTAAAAAATCAACTTCTCAGAAATCAACTAAAATATGTACATTTTTTTTATTTTAATTATTTTTAACATCAAATACTTATTATTAGGATACATATTAAAAGTAATCGTCAATCTTTTAATGAATAGCTATTATTTTAGAGCAATCTGCACAGATAGCAAGTATGTGTTCACAATATTCATAATTTTTTGACCCTAATTTTGACATATAATTTTTTGTAGTGGCAAAAGGCTCAGTATTTACATTTTTTAGGCTCTGAATTCTCCTGCCTGACGTTCATTACCTGCATCGATAGGTTTTTCGATAATTTGGCTTATATTTTCTTATAAAAATCTATTAGTAGGAGCTTCAAGTCACTTCTTCATCCAAGGCTTGACCAAATCTGTGCTGAGTTTCTTCATTAATTCCCTTCTGTTCAACGGTTTTTTTTTATTATTCCTGAACATGTTGCGGTCGTAAATTGCAGCATAAGTAATGATTTCTGATTTAAGAAGTAGAATATACTTGGTAGCCGAGTTGGTTGGACTTAAAAACACTTAGGCCCTGATTCGAATCCCGATGTGCACCAATGAGTTTTTAATTTAAAAAAAATATGTACATTCGTTTGACAAAACTGCTATAGTGCCTCGGAGAGCACGTTAAGCTGTCGGTCCCGGTTTCACCATACCAACTTGTGAAACTGTTTATAAATGGGTTATTGAATCTATTCAAAACATCGCGACGAGCTATCCACTTGTTCGGTGTAGACTCATTCCATCGGCTACGACGAGGTGGGATTAAAAACCCCTCCGCTGGGTACCTTGGGCGCCGTAAGGCACACGTGATGATATGTATATGTATGTAAGAAGTAGAAAAATAAACATCACAGGGCCTCGTTTTTTTTTTAATTAACTTTAGTTCAATCGCATCGTAATAGCATGGTAAGGAATCATAATCGAATATCATTTCTTATTCCGCTAACGAAACGCAACTGTCAATAAATAACGAGTATGATTATATTATAATGCTATTACGATTCAACTAAGTTAATTTCAGAAAATTAAAATATAGAAAAAAATATAATTAAAATCCCCTAGCGACTTGGAGAGTAAGCGGCGCTTCCTAACTGCACCCCAGTCAGGGCGCTAGCTCTATAATTCAAACTGAAATTCCGCAGTAACATTTCACCATTTTACTATGTAAATAAAATATGTCAATAGCTGCCTCTATTTATCTGTCAGCGACCAACGCATCGCAATAAACCACGCGCGGAATGGTGTCAACAAGACGCGCGTGCCAACTATACACTTTTGCGAAAATTTGCACTTAACTCATTTTATTGTATTTTTTTATTTAAATGTATTTATGGGTTTAACTGTCCTAGAATCTAAAGACCAAATTCTTATTCAGTTTTGAGTAAAAGTTGTAGTCAGAACTTGTTTGGTGTAGACTGAGAATGACTGTCAAGGTACGAAAAAAACGACCATAACCATGGTACGTCAATTACAAGTATAATAGTTCAACAAAGGCTAGTTATTGGGAATTAACTGTAAGCTAATAATAGAGAGAAACAAAAATATTAACTGTTTTAAATTAGATGTAACAATTAACCATAGACCTCTCTGGAAAAATAAAGACACGATATAACGGCACTATGTAACTTTGTTACTATTATTAATTTTAATTATGAATTATATGAATATTTTAAAATATATTTAAAACCACACAAAGGCCACTATTAAAGAGTCCTACTATTTTTACTACCACCAGCGATAGAAATCACTGACAATTACTACATTTATCAAGGTAATCTCTCTGTTATACTCGGTCACACTCAAATAATTCCATACCACATTCGAATACTACGATGTTTATCCGTGTGATTATTACATCTAATTTTGTCTGTGATTATAATAAAAATCTACTGTCTTCAAAATAATTTTATATTACTGATCAAATTGAACAATTTTTACCATGAAACCATGTGTCACAAATGAAAAAATGTTTGCTTTTTCATACAAATTGGTTATTTTAATATTAGGTACTATGATTATGTATAGTCGTATGGATAAACCATTTTTTTTTTATTTACATAATATTATATACATGGTTCCATGGGAAACGTTGTTAGATTTAATCAGTCTTATATATTAAACCTTCCAATGTCACCACGTATAACAATAATTATATGTAGGTATTTTTTTTACACATAATGACTGATCATAATATATAAATAAGCTAAGCTTGTACTAAAAACAACAATAAACAACAAGTATTATTATTGTTTTATCATGAGTGGGAATCGAACCCTTGACCTCCATATAGAGCGTGAAAGGCCCAATATTTTTACCAAATGACAAATAAAAGCACTAAAGAATATTATTGTATTTGGGATCGATTCATAAATACCATCTTTAGTTATTGTTCTGGGGCTTAAAGTTTATACATATTATTATTACCTTAGCACCCAGTGGATATAAAATAAAAATAAACACGTTATTTCATATAAGGAAATTTCAAATAAAAAATATAGACTTTTTATGGCCTTATTCATAAAAACTTATTGATTTATTTATTATTAAGAATACTTTAGTTAAAATACGTATGTTATATCTGTTTAATCAAATAAAATTTTCTTGCTAAAAAATAAACGACATAATAACGTTTTAATTAAGGTGTCATTAAATAACTCAATAAGAGTTTTATGAATAATACTAACCATACTCTATTTACGATAAGAAAGGTCCCCGGGGTGAAGATTGACTTGGACGATAGAACGTATTTTTTTACCTTTGATAATGTCAACGACGTTTCCGAAACGTATAAAAAAAGCGGTACGTTCTAAGTGATTGTTTTTTAAAAAGTGATGTTCAAATAAAATTAGTTTATATTTTTTTTTATGGAATCTTTTAAATGTTCTTTACTTTATTTGTTACAAAATTGAATATACCTTCTCTAATAAAAGAAGAGAAAGGCGCTTTAGTCATAAATCCAATAGTTTGTTCGTAAACGAATAAATAAATTAAGTTGCGATTCCCGGTAATATATATATTTTATCAATATATAGTTTGTCAAGGTCTGAATGTTTATAAAATATAATATGTATTATAACCTTGCTTCTGGTACACAAGCACATGCCTAGAGCTTAGTTTGTTTGTTAGCAGAGCAATATGTGTAAATTGTCCTACGTGGTGTCCGAGTTGGTTAGACCTTGGACTTAAAAACGCTTGGGTCTCTGGTTCGAATCCCGGTGTGTACCAATGAGTTTTTAATAAAAAAAAATATGTAAATTTGTTTGACAACACCACATAGTGCCTCGGAGACACGTTAAGCTGTCGGTCCCGGTTTCGCTATACCAACTTGTGAAACTGTTTCTAGATGGGTTATTGAGTCTATTCAAAACATCGCGACGAGCTAGCCACTTGTTCGGTGTAGACTCATACCATCGCTACGACGAGGTGGGATTAAAAACCCCTCCGCTGGGTACCCTGAGGCCGTCTAGGCGGTCTCAGGCGCCGTAAGGCACCCGTGATGATATGTATGTATGTCCTACATATTATGGTTATTACTATTTCATAAATAAAAAAGAAAAAAAGCGGCCCAGCCTAGTCATTGACCAACTGACAACTAGGCCAGACCTGGGATGGGTGACCTCTCTATACAAAGAGGATGTACCATCATAAACATCGCAACAATTCGCCACTTGTTAGGTGTTGCCTCCGAATATCATCGGCGAAATGAGGACGGGTTAATTCCTCCGCTGGGTTCCCTGAAGCCGTTTAAATGGTCCCCGAAACCAAAAAAAGCACCCATGATGATATTTATTTTTAAATAAAAAAGTGTGTAAATTTTAATCTAAATGAATTTGATGAATCCAAAAAAGCTATTTATTATAAACTTCTCTCATACGAAACAACCTATAAATTATTTACATACAATAATTAACTATAATATAACAATATTCGACGGAAAAAAATCTATTTCGTCTAGCATATCTTATTATTAAGTTCGATTATAATTACTGGCAAAAAAACATTCAATTATAAAATAAAATCCAATTATTTATTAATGCCCATCTCTAAGCACGAAGCTTCAAGGGACTCATTTGAAGATGAATAGAGAATAGTATTAAGTTAGCTAATATTTACAATTAATTTTACTTATCTTAATTTTGAATTAAAAAAAAACTGATCGTATTTTTTGTATTAGGTACAAATGGTTGAAACAAACAAAACTTTGGTAACTAAAAAAAATATATAAATTGGATTAATGTTGGCTTTAAAAACATCTTGCACCAAAGATATATTTTTATAACAAAAAAGATTTACTAAACTGAATTCTATATCGAGGACTTTGTACAATTTGAAAGCTTTTAAACAAAACTAAAAGTTACCTGTGAACTTCCAGTTCAGTAACCAAAATAAACATGGCAAAAGGGCACAAAGAACTTTCAGAAAAACAGTTTTGCAAAATACAAAGAAACAGTTAATAGATTTGTTTTAAATAGGAAACTGTTTTCTTTTCATTTGCAGTTAAATTTCAATTTTAAATAGAGCAAAACAATTTAGAGGCTGTCAACAAAAAATGATTGGTTCGTTTGATTTTAACAAAAGCTAAACGAAGTCTACTGCTTCTATTTAAAATTTTAGCCAAACTGAGCTGAGTTTGTTGACTAACTGCTTTGTAAAAATACTCTTTTTTTTTTGTTGTTGAGGTGGTAGTCTCTTTTCAGGGTGCGGTTACGAAACGGGCGATCTATTTAAAGTTCCACCTTTCGTGTTGATGCCCATACAAACTAACTTTGATTAAAAAAAGTGTTATCATCACATCGTAGGTGGAAGGAATTTAAGGTCTCTATAACTTCGCTAGGTTGACCAATCTGTCTCGTTACCACGCCAATGCAGATGCAAAACCAAAAGTGACCTAGACAGGTTTCGATTTTAGTCTGTGGATTCCCTGATTTTACTACAGCATTGATTTCTTGTCGAGGTGGTAAGTAGTCTTCTTTCAGTGTGCGGTTACGAAACGAGCGGTTAAATTAACGATAAGGCAGCGAGGAAATTAAAATACTCGTAATGTAAATTAATCTCTGTCGCTGCCCATTTAGTAATCGCATCATTTAGCCGGCGAAGTGGGAGTGATCAATTTTGTTAAACAATTATTATTGAATTGTTTTTTAAACTACCCATTTATGAACTTTGTAGGTCTGTTCACATCCAGGTACATAAAAAGACACATGCCGTGCTCCAATAAATAGTAGTGTTGAGATACACTAAAAGTGCGAAAGCTAGTTTGTGTGGGGTACACGGAGTTCACTTTGTTCTAACGTTTTTTTATGCAATTGAAAACATGACCGTGTTAAAAAAAAAATACCATGTTATTAAAATAATAGAAAAATTCAACATGTGGCCAAGAAAACTTGGTTTCTTAAATAATTGTTATATTTTTTGAGTATCAGCTAATAAATTTATGTTGTAAATTTTTTTAATTAGTAGATACATGCAATACTTAAAAAAAAAATTGATGCCCTCTGTTGAATTATGTTAGAACTACTATGAAAATTCTACAACTTCGGTTACAGACTGAATGTGCGCTGTTGTTTTGCTTCTACTCAACTGAACCATGTAATATTCACAAAAAGCAACAGATGGCGCTATAACTTTCTAAACTTTTTACGAAACAATATTAAAAATATGTTCATATACCTAGAATGTTATTATTTTGTTATATTAGGATCTAAATGCTATAAATATATATATAAATATATATATATATATATATAGCCTTTATTCTTTTTATTTCTATTAGGTAATAAAAAGCTCCATCTATTATTAGCCATGGAAAACGCAAGCTTCCTGAAAGTTGCGGAAAACCGCGGTTTATATAAATTCAACCTTTTACCAGGAGATGGCGTGTTTCAAGCGACTGTGGATACTTTCATATAATTTATATGATCCGTAGTTTTATGCAACAATCCTTTGCCTTTTCTTAATAGTTTATTAAAGAAACATATAATTTTAAAGGTGCTATACTAATCATTAAAAAAATCGAGGTTTACAACCTAATGACTTATAACTATATACGTGGTGGAGGAGTTGCTTAGACCTTAGACTTAAAAAATACTGGTTCCATAGGCTTAAGGTCCCTGGTTCAAACCCCGGTGTGTACAAATGAGTTTTTAATCTAAAAAATGTGTGTACATTTGTTTGACAACACCACTATAGTGCTTCGGAGAGTACGTTAAGCTGTCGTCAAGTTTCACTAGACTAACTTGTGAAACTGTTTATAGATGGGTTATTGAGCCTATCCAAACATCGCGACGACACATCGGTGTAGACTCATACGATCGGCTACGACGAGGTGGAATTAAAAACCCCTTAGCTGGGTACCCTGAGGACGTCTAGGCGGACACCGTAAGGCACCCGCGATGATATTTATAACCTAATGAATCATATGATCAAAGTAGGTACATTTCCCACATATTGCTCTGGTACAAGCTAAATTTTAGGCTTATACTATCTGTGCCAGAAATAATAAAACGAATATAAATAAATTATATTTTTAAACATTCAGACTAAAGATGTACAGAACAATAAAAAGCTTGTAATATTGTTTTGTCTTGAATAGGAATCAAACCAAAAACTTCCAGATATAACGGCAATGGGGCATACAATGCCACGGAGACGCAAAATTAAGTATTTTAAAAGTTATCATATTTTATTTTATTAAAATCCTACGTTTGGATGATAAAGCATTATGTACCTACTAGGGATTTAACATTAGTATATTTTATTGTTTGACTATATTTGACGCTTTCGTTACTGTTTTATTCCCATTCTATCGTAGCCTAACAAGTGGCATGCTTGTCGTTCTATTTATTTAACCTCAAAAACACATAGATATATTAGAAATTACCACCAGTAGTTATTAGTAAGACTGGGACTGATGGCCATATTATAACATAATTTATAATATAATTGTATACTTTATTATCATATAATAATTATCATAAATAGTTTGTAGACCAGGTGCATTTCATAAAATATCGTCGTAGCCGATGGTATAAGTCTACCTACACCGAACAAGTGGCTAGCTCGTCACGATTTTTGGATAGACTCAATAACTCATATATACAGTTTCACAATTTGGTATAGTGAAACTTGAACCGACATCTTAACGTACTCTCGGAGGCACTATAGTGGTGTTGTCAAACAAACTTACACAATATTTTTAAATGAATAATAATTGGTAGGTACACGACGAGGTTTGAACCGGGGACCTAAAACCTATAGTGTTTGTAAGCCTAACCAACTCGGCCACTACGTACATATTTATTAAACATTACCTATATAAAATACTAAGCTTGTTCCGGTCTAACCGGCGCAGGCGTTTAATTTCTCACTCAATTTCGCGCCCCGTAACGTGACGTTAAAACTCTATATCCTTACTCAAGAATTTGGTTATCTGCTCGTATACAGGGTGTCTTTGAAAAGATGTACTTTGGGCTAATATGGAATCATGTGTCGCAAATGAAAAATAAATGCCTTCTCCATACAAACTAGTAATGTCAAAAAGACTAATTTGTATGGGAAAGCCAAAAACTTTTTTGATTTGCGACACATGATTCCATGGGAAAAGTTGTTCGATTTGATCAGCAGAACCTCATATTAGCCCAAAGTAGCCTTTCAAATTCACGCTGTATATATAATTTAGAGTTTTATTGTGTAGGTACTTATCTCTCAATCACTGTAGTGGCTAAAAAGATGACATAAAATGTCAACTTTATAATAAAAAATATAATTTATCAAAAAGTAAATATAACATCGAAAATATTTTAATGCAGGTAATTGTAATATAACCAACATTGTATTTAAAAACTTATACTAAGAGCTTTTAAAACTCAGAGTTTAGATATCCTATATAAAGAGTTTAGATATCCTAAATATCGAAATATAAATATAATTTACCCTATTTACCCCCCCAGAGCTAGTAAACATATATTTAACAAAAAAAAGCGCATATAAATCGGTCCAGTAGTTTTTAAAGTGATGAAGGGTCAAAATCAAAATTATTGTACAGTAACAAAAAAGAAACAAAAATGAATAACGTTACAAATATGAATAATGTTACAAAAAAGTAACAAAAAGGAATTGTAAGGGTTTCTTCACACTATGGTAATTAAATAAAAAAATATTTAACATTATTTAATATAAATATATATAATAATATTAATAATAATTACAGTTTAATGTAGCTTTACTTTTATTACCCCAAAATTTAACTAATTCAAAGTCACTTTTGAAGTTATTACTAATCATAGTCGTGTTGCAGATCATTAAAATTTAAATTTGTGTTAAAATTTTATTGATATCTTAGAGCAAAAAAGCACTAAGATATCAATAATATTTTTTTCTTATTAATAAGAAATAATCAACTTCAATAATAATTTTGTTATCACTTAATAATAAGATAAAAATAAACTTCAGTAATATCAATAACAAGTTCTATGTTAGTAATCTTAAAACAGGTAGTCAATCAATTTCAGTATAATTTTTAGTACAGTGGGCAGCATTTCACGGTATTCACTTCTGAGGCTCTGCCATGGGTTTGCGCATTGTAGAAACGTGACGTATTTGTATACGTGAGCAACAACCAATAGGGCCGCTTTATTTTTGGTAACAGAATTGAATAAAGCGGCTTACGTATACGTATACTATTTTTCTGACTTTCCGATAATTTTGCAATTTTAATATATTTACTCTTAATCCGTTTCTCGAATTTCTTCAATTTTTTTTAATCATTTTGTTTTAGTCTTTCTCTGTAAAGGCGTTGTCTTTGGCATTTTCTATAACAAATAATTAAGACATAGATATTTAAAATCTTATAAAATACTTATTTAAAAAACAATGCTATTTTAAATAGCCATATAAATATTAGTCTTGTAAAAATTAAAACTTATTTTTTACGTATTAACCTAATGTGAAATAGCCTTTATTTCATTTTTGTTACATCATTTTTGTAACGTAACAAAAAAACGTAACGATTTGTTACAAAAAGGAAAACAAATCACATGTTTAAAATATAACCCTTAGCGATAAAGATACAAATAAACATCTAAGATTAAAACAATAATCAGTTTCAAATGTATTATAAACAGCATTTTACATAGTATAGTAATAGTTTATCATTTACTTATCGTAAACTATACAGGCTAAACAAGAAAAAGGAATATATATTTGTTTAAATAATTGAACACGTAAAAAAACACACGTGTCGCACAACCATTTCACGCCATCAAAATGGATGACTGCGGCCGCAAGACGGATGCTATTGGTCGTCCTTATATCAAAATGTTGCAAGCCCAAAAATTTTGAAATCTGCTAAAATTAATGTTACAAAAGGGAATAACCAAAATGAAAAATAATGTGGACACGTGTTTAATTGTAAATAATTAATGTACCTCTGTGTTAATTTTATTGATTTTATAAGAATTATGTGGTAATGATCATAATGCAGTTAGATAAATTTATAATTATCTAAAATTAAATAGATTTTTTTTTTAAATTACTTTTTTGTAACACACGTGTGTCTGGAGACATAATTATTTGTATGAACCAAGTACGATGTGTATATAGCAAAACAGATTTTTTAATACTTACCGGTATAATTTCTTTGTTTATGAATACTAGAGGTATTAATTTGGAAAACCTATATTTAAAATATATAGATCTTATTTAAAAAATATTAACCATTTCAACGCTATTCACAAGGACGTTTTGAGATGTAAAAATGTACAAAAATTTTGAATACGACCCTGAACTGACAAACAAATAAACAATTAGGCAGACAGGCTCGAATTCTAAAAATGATAGATTATTGTTCTATAGATGTTTTTTAACTTAGATCAATATAGGTACATATAAAATTGTAGCCACAATTAATACATATTTCTTAAAATATATATGCCTATGTAATTATTATATACTTAATTTACCTTTTTTTTATTATTATGTACTTATTTTTATAAAACCATATAGTAAACTAATAGTTAAGAGATTTTTTTTTCCACGTAAAGTGGAAGGCAAAGATCTTTCGACCATGCAGCCTTCTAATTAAAAGAAAGATAAATTAAGCATTAAGTTTTTTACATATAAATTTAGAGGCTTTGGTCATTTAGCGATGATGCCAATCCCGTTAGCATACATAATAAACAATAATAAAATAACTTTAATTAAATTATATTAAATATTATGTATTAAGATCAATCAGGATTAATTGGAACCACCTTTGGAACAACTATGGTAAACATCTCACAAAATATGTAACATTATATTCAAGGTAATGCAATGGCACGTTAAATGTATGTCGAAGAGGCAACCGGATGGCGAGTGTAAATGAAAAAAAAAATCCTCCATAGAAATCGGTGGTGTTTTACTAGTGTAGTTTTACATTACTAGTTTGTATTTTTTTTTTTTTTTTGCGACATTTGGTTCCAGGAGAAAAGTTTTTGTATTTAATCAGTAGACCTTCATATTAGCTCAAAGCTGAACCTTCCAAGGACACTCGTATATACATTATACATATAAATAATTCTATTGAGACCGCATTTGTGACAAGTTTTCGCAATGCGGAAAAAGTCTGCGCATTTCTTATTTTACCGTCAAAATGTACCAAATTTCGGGAAATTCGATTTCCTGACAGTCAACCTTTTGTTTGGGTCGCACGTGACGTCACGCTTGCGCGGGCGATGTTTAATGTATGCCAACATTATTTTATTTTAAACATTTTTGAAATACATATTGCTTTCTAATATGCCGCTTAAAATTTCTAACAATACCGGGGTTTATTCTTTTGTATTGCCAAATAAAACTTTGGCCAATTAAGTTTAACTTTTTTTTATTTCTTTCTTATTTTGGAACATTTTAAACTTTTTGCACTAGTTTTAAATTAAGTTTTACTTGAACTACGGGTATCATGAACAATGATACTAATACCTATAATTTGACCGCCTCCGTAGACCAGTGGTTGCGCCTTTAGCGTTGTACACGGGGGTCGTTGTACACGGAGGTCGTTTCCCACCCATGGCAATAAAAACATATTAGTACGTTTTTTCTGTACGGATTCTTACTTATAGCCACAAAGTAGATTTTACGATATCAACGCTACTTTTCACTATATTCAGTATAATCTCTACCCAATCAAATACAATAAGATCATGTCAGCGCCGAATTGGAAACGCGTTCCAAAGGGTGATTTTGAAATGCACCATACTTCAAAAGAGTCGTCCAATTTCCTCTTACACCAACTTCCAATGCACAAAGTTTGAAATTTGTTTCTTGTAATTTCATTAGCGAGAGCATTGTATGGTGTGTTTTTTTTATTGGAGCACGACATGTGACTTTGTATCTACCTGGTGGTGAGCAGACAAAGTCCATAAATGGGGTCAATCAATAAATTGTTCTTAAACAATATTAATCGCTCCCACTATGTCAGCTAAACGATGCGATTACGAAATGGGGGGCGATAATGACAAATTGCATTACGAGTATATTTTAATATACTCGCTGCCTTATCGTCAATTCAACTACGCATTTCGTAACCGCACCCTAAACCGAAAAGAAATCAATGCAGTAGTGTCTTGAAAACCGGTGAACCCACAGACTAAAGTCGAAACATGACTAGGTCACTTGACGGTTTTTGCAACTGTATGGGTGATGGTATCGAGACCGGTCGGTCGGCCTAACGAAGTTATGGGACCTTCCTCCCACCTAAAAATATTTTTAGTTTTATTAAATTTTATATTGAAAAAAATCTAGCCGTTTTGGTTAAAATATCATGTTGTTTCCAAATCTTAATTCACAGTGTATACCAATAAGTTTTTTAATAATTGCCGTAACCTACATTTGTTTTCCTCGATGCCTCGAAGAGTAAGATTTCCATTTCTACTTATTTCTTCTTGTAAAATCATACTTAAATCCTTGCTGAATAGCGCGTTACTTTTTTTTTATTGAAGAATGGCATGTGACATTGTATTATTGACAATGGCATTATATTGTTATAAACACCCAGACCATGACAAATTCATGGTCTGGGTGTTTATAACAATATAATATGTAATTATATCATTGTTTCTGGTACACATAGTACAAGCCTAGTTCTTTATTTGTGACCAGAGCAATATGTGTCCATTGTCCTACATATTATTATTATTATTAAATACAATTATATTTTATAAATGCCCAGACTGTACAGAAAATCGTACTAACATTGTTTTGTCATGAAAATAAATCCAAAAATAGATATCCAAAATAATTATAAAAACATAATTTTTATATGTGCTTTAGAATTATAAGCAGTCCCTTAATGTTGGAGTACGGATATTTTAAAAGATACATTTTGAGAGAAAAAAAAACTAAATAGAATTATTGACCAATAATAATATATATATTAATAATAATATATATTAATATAAATATATATATTAATAATAATATATATGTATATTTCGTTATAGCATCATATATAGGATTCAATATTGTTAAACAACAATGTATTCACGGACTTTGTAGATCTGCTTAAAACCAGGTGGATACAAAAGTCACATGCCATTCTTCAATAAAAAAAAAGTAACGCGCTATTCAGCAAGGATTTAAGTATGATTTTACAAGAAGAAATAAGTAGAAATGGAAATCTTACTCTTCGAGGCATCGAGGAAAACAAATGTAGGTTACGGCAATTATTAAAAAACTTATTGGTATACACTGTGAATTAAGATTTGGAAACAACATGATATTTTAACCAAAACGGCTAGATTTTTTTCAATATAAAATATAATAAAACTAAAAATATTTTTAGGTGGGAGGAAGGACCCATAACTTCGTTAGGCCGACCGACCGGTCTCGATACCATCACCCATACAGTTGCAAAAACCGTCAAGTGACCTAGTCATGTTTCGACTTTAGTCTGTGGGTTCACCGGTTTTCAAGACACTACTGCATTGATTTCTTTTCGGTTTAGGGTGCGGTTACGAAATGCGTAGTTGAATTGACGGTAAGGCAGCGAGTATATTAAAATATACTCGTAATGCAATTTGTCATTATCGCCCCCCATTTCGTAATCGCATCGTTTAGCTGACATAGTGGGAGCGATTAATATTGTTTAAGAACAATTTATTGATTGACCCCATTTATGGACTTTGTCTGCTCACCACCAGGTAGATACAAAGTCACATGTCGTGCTCCAATAAAAAAAACACACCATACAATGCTCTCGCTAATGAAATTACAAGAAACAAATTTCAAACTTTGTGCATTGGAAGTTGGTGTAAGAGGAAATTGGACGACTCTTTTGAAGTATGGTGCATTTCAAAATCACCCTTTGGAACGCGTTTCCAATTCGGCGCTGACATGATCTTATTGTATTTGATTGGGTAGAGATTATACTGAATATAGTGAAAAGTAGCGTTGATATCGTAAAATCTACTTTGTGGCTATAAGTATACAGTTCATTCTCCTACCTCCCAACTACACAATCAACCCGCAGTGGATTATAAGGATGAATAGGTAAGTAATATTGTCATTATATTTCGGTATTTTAATCTTCACGCCAAGTTCCTTATCGGGGTTGGCAGAGCCCAGATAGTAACACTAGGATACTACACTATCACAAGATCCAAGGGCAACGGAATATCAAAGGTCACTTATAAGATTCAAAGTTAAAAAAAAGTTCACTTATAAGTTTTTGAAAGATTTGTTGGATTAGATTGAATTTAACATAAATATATTTCTTCTAAAGTTAACAGTTTAATAAAAGCGGCCTCATCCTAGTGGTTAAGTCACAGTGCAACCGATAACAAGGTTAAGCAGATGGCAGCAATGCCGGACCTAGGATGGGTGGCTGCTTTATACAACGAGGCAAGAAGATCATAAACACCGCACAAGTTCGCCATTTGTAAGGTGTTGCCTCCGAATACCATCGGCGAAATGAGGACGGGTTAAAATCCGCTGGATACCCTGAGGCCGTTTAAACGGTTATCGGAAGCCAAAAAGGCACCCGTGATGATATTTCTTTATTTCAATCCATTAGGTTACACGGTAACACTCGGACACGTCAAAATGTACAAAGGTTGCATTGTTTAAAAAGTCAATAAAGAAGTCTTTAGTAGCTAAGTGATTGTTTGTCGAGGAACAGGTTATCACAATTTATTTAAGCTAAATAATTGTTGTATATAAGCATTAGCACCCAGTGCTAAAACTTTTCAATATAAATAACATGTATATGTACCCTATTTTATTTCATAGGTAGTTTTTTTTTCCATATTTAAAAAGCAATTTTAATTGGAGCTTAGTAGTTACTTATTTATATAATTGTTTACAGTCGCCCGCACATGCGAGTGTAAAATGCTTTCAGGCGGCCGACGTAAAATTGTTTCACAAACCCCCAAAGGAACAATCTAAATAATTCCTAAACCTCTAATTTCGAATGTTAACTTTTAATTTATTCACTAGAGGAACGCCTGATTCCAAATTGTTTTCCGTTTAGGAATTCTACAATCGTGGTTTGAATTTTACTTACTACCTTCGGTTCTTTGTAACTAATGAATGGCATTTGTTTTTACTTTAAAGTAAATTAGCATAATTTCTTATTTAGAGTAGCTGCTATACAATAACAAAATAAATTATAAGGAATAAATATTATTTGTAAAATTAGGTTAGGTATTTGATTTGGTATTAAGTTTGAGGGATCAAACTTAAAGTAGAAATTTAATATTATAATAATAATGTTAAAATTGCGGTTAAAATTGGTAATGTACAAATGAAAAAATATATATGTACAAGGTGAATTTGAAAGGATGTACTTTGGGCTAATACAAGGTTTGCTAATCGAGTTGAACAACTTTTCCCAGGGAATTATGGGTTTGAAAATAAAAATATGTTTGGCTTCCCCATACAAATTGGTCAGTTTGATATTACTAGTTTGTATGAAGAAGGCAATTTTTTCATTAGTGTCGCTAATGGTTCAATGGGAAAAGTTTGATCAGCAGAACCTCATATTAGCCCAAATTACATCCTTTCAAAGCCACCCTGTATATACAGGTATAACCCTGGCAAGAGGACACCTATAATCGAAAAAAACATATCGTATATTGTGAGCTTTACTAAGACACTCGCCTGCTGGTTAGATATATAATATATATTATAGTATTTGCAGTGCAGCTTTCCAGGGTGAGCATTGGCCTTTGATAGTAACTAAAGTAAGATTAACAACTAGATATATAGAATGAACATCACGCATCACAAATTTTGCATACGTCCATATTTGGGCATGCCATCATAGCATATTTACAGATCGATTGCTATTATTTGTGACTGTATCTGAAATATATCTCAACTATCATAAATTGTAATGGATTGACCGAATACGGATGTACGCAAAATTTGCCATGCGGACCCTTGTGACACGCCGGGAGAGACCCGTCAACGCATGCAGTGCTAGCCATCAACGTATCAAAGCGTTGTAATTTACGATTACATAATGATCGAGATAAATCTCACAATAATTAAATAACTTGCACATATTGCTCTTATCACAAACTAAGCTCTAGGCTTGCACTATTAATACATATTATATTTTATAAACACCCAGACCATGACAATATTTTTTGCCATGTGTGGGAATTGAACCCATGACCTCCGGATATAATGCTAAAGGCGCAACCACTAGTCTACGGATGCGGACCCCTTATACACCTCTCCTTCATCTCAGAAGGATATCTTTAGACATGTACGCCTATGGCTAGACAGCTGTGTCAGTTTGCATTCGTTTTAAAACGATGGTATTTAGTTTTAAAATAATCATATTTAGTCTTAAAATAATACTATTAAGTCATAAAATAACAGTATTAAGCTTTAAAATGATAGAAAAAAGTTTTAAATAACTTAATTTTCCAAAGTACATTTATTTTACTCTTACGTATTGGTTTTTTTTATTGGCGTCATGTGACCTTGGTGGTGAGCAGACCTACAAAGTCCATAAATATGAATGATGTCAATAAATATTTTTCTTCAACAATATTGATCGCTCCCACTGTGCCGGCTAAATAATGCGATTACGAAATGGGGGGCAACAATGACGAATTGCATTACGAGTATATGTATTTTAATATACTCGCTGCCTTATCGTCAATTCAACTGCCTATTTCGTAATCGCACCCTGAAAGGAGGCTACCACCTCGACAAGAAATTGATGCAGTAGTCTGCTGAAAACCCGTGCACCCACAAACTAAGATGACTATCGGATATATAATATGAGAAACATGACTATCGGATATATAAAATCTAAGATATATATAGTAAACGGGGTTTGGATATGGTGGACATAGGATATTAATTTTGTATTATTTATTGTTAAATTTTATTTTAGGTATTTTTGTAAAAAATTTTTGTATACATACAGAAATATAAGGCTCTCTATTAAATAAAAATAAAATAAATTAATAATATTTTATTTGCAAGAGAATGTAATGTAGGTACATAAAACGATGTAGGTTTTGTTTTTAATGCAATACAAAAAAATCACGATATACTTAGTATGTAAATTGACAATAAGAATCCATCAGAAAAAAATAAACCTCCCAAAAAGGTCAGGAGGAACCGTCACATAAATTTCCCCCCGACTACACGATAGATAAGTGAGTTCGATTTCCTGTGATTTCGAATAGTTTCTCTCTTCGCCTTGTACTTACGTCTTCCCTTATAATGTACGGAACTAAATAAAGGTGCGTACGTATTGAGTAGATTATATAATATTAATTAAAAAAAAACGAAGCCACCTTCTTGTTTAAATTTCGTAGTCCATTTCTCGTAGCACATGCTACGACTCGTAGTTTTTATATGTAAAGTTTATGTTTTACTTATTCGTATACTAGCTATTCTTGGCCCGACTTCGTCCATCATTTTATTAGTACAAAAAGCTATACCTATATTTTCTTCCTTTATCTACACCTATTTAATTTTATAGTATAGTGTAGCTATCATTAAAAGATAGACATATGATTATGTTTTCGATGAAAGCTCCCAGATGGTTTGAAATTTTCCGACATATTCAACAATCAACGCCATATTTAAATCAATTGACTCAAAATCTTAACGAATTATTCACCTATACTTTCCTCAGGAATCACTTTGTTTTAGAAAATTCGTTTAGTTGTTTTTGAGATCATCGCGAACAAAAAGACATACAGACTGGTGAGGGACTTTGTTTTATAATATGTAGTGATATAGAAATGTATAACACTTACAATAAATAATACAATGATTGTTGTGTAATTAACAGTTCCGTGAGTTCTAGAGGCCCGAGGCACAGACTTCAGTCTCACATAAACCTATTTCAGGCTCCAGTCTCACATGATTTATGTACATTTAATTGTAACACAGCAGCTAGGTTGAAATGTTCATGGTATAAATATATATATATGTAAGTATAAAAGTTAACTATGATATTATTTTTAATATAAAAAGAAAAAGCTACAAGTTGTAGCATGTATTAAGATTTAAAATGCAATAAACTTAATAATTGTTTATTTATATTTTAATATAAGATATCAATATTAAATATTGATGATTGATTTATTTCAACATTATCTAAACAAACATTTTTTGTTTAGATAATGTTGAAAACACAAACGAAGCATGGTAAAATTTATCAATAAATAAGCTAATAATTTATTTTCAGATCTAAAGTCACAAGGTGATATACTGAATAAATTTAATAATTTTCCCTATTGAATGTTTTGCAAATAAAAAAAAATTAACATCCTGTATATTTAAAAAGAGACCCATATACCATTATAAATATTTACACCATTGTAAACGCGTCTTTACATAAACGAAGTAGGTTGAAGCTGGTACTTAGTTCTACAAGGTTCTACGTTTTGCTAAAATATGTAGCGACACTATATCGAAAAGTTTATTTCTAACTTGGAACTCTATCCATAGACGTCTTACGTAAGTAGATATCCTGTTAATGTGTTCGGATTGAGTGCTAAAACTTATGTATTAACTAACTTATTATGTTTTCATATAAATATTACATATATTTTTAATAATATTTATAATAAAATACTAAATATATTAAAAAAAAAAAACTCGAATAGTGTTATTAGTAAACTCTTATTACTACGAAAATTTATTAAAGTTTTTTTTAAGACAGATAGCGACAAATAACTTGAACACACTCGGGCGTAGTGGGGATAATATCGCGCACTTTTAAAAACAGGATAAAATATGTTGAATTATACAATGAAGATCTCGGTTGAAATTTACATTTTTAATACCACAATTATTTTCTATAACTATTCACTGCTTATACCAGTATTAATTACATCAAACGTTTCCTTGTTACACATTCTGAAGAAAGAAGAAGAATGAAAAAAAAGGAAGAAAAACATATTAATGAAATTCATCACAACCGGCTAAACATTGTAGAAGAAATTTCAAATAACTGGTTCCCCGTCGGTTTCTGTAATGCTGAACTTTAAATAAAACTAGAAGTTCAAACAGAAAGTCTGGAAACGATTCGCGCATTTTAATAAAGGGAAATAGCGTACTATTTCCAAAGAAGAAAAGATGAAAAAGCGAAAAATTGTGGTGAGATCTAGTATGAAGCGGTTTGATGTAGATATTACGTCGGCCATCTTGTTTCTGCCAGACAAAACACACATAAATCAGTTCTGAGCCACTTTTATTAAAAGAAACGTCACACTCCCAACGCGGCAGGATTTATTTAAATAATTCAATACTAGTCGTAGGTTAGGCTAGGTTGGCACTAGAAAATGAAGTTTTATCATTATGCACATATACGTATACTGGAATTTATGCACATATTTTGTACTTTTTATTTAAATTTTATGTAATTTGAATATACCAGTATTTTCAGTGTCATAAATTTTTGTCTATTTTATTTTAGGTTATAAAAGAACTTTTTATGCTATAAGATCACTATTTATAATATAAACATAATATAATTACGCATACGGTTGTTGATTGGATTTGCGTATAGTAAATTATTCACACACACATACAATATATAATTGTGATATAGTGTAATTAAAGGTTGTTAGTGAACATATTTTTAATTTACTAGCTTTTGTTGTCGAAGCTGGCTTCGCCTTCTGGTATTCTACATTCAAGATGCAGTTACAAAACGGACGGTTCATTTAACAATAAAGCAGCGAAACATAATACAAATTCCTCTTTGACGACGGCAATTTCGAAACGGCATCAATTAGACGGCATAGTGATAGCGATCAATACTGCTTAACAATGTGACCTCATTATTGGACTTTGTAGGTCTGCTTAACACTAGGTAGATGCAAATTAACATGCCGTGCTTCAATATAATATATATTTAAAAAAAACTTCAAATTATATGTTATGATTCCATTCAATACATACTCAATTCAAGTCCATACAAAGAAGGACTTAAAGCCGCTAGGATAATAATAATAAAAAACATTCATCTAAAATAATAAAAGTTATCTGACGTCTTAAACTTAAGATCTTATTATAATTTTATATTTTATACTTCAAAAAATATATTTTCATAAAGTGATTTTCGTGAAATGAAAAAATATTTTCTGCTACAGAAATTCCATTTCAAATTTCAGCGATCCAATGGACACTTAAGGTTATTGTTTTGGGAATCACAATGAGACTATTGTATAAAATATTTTGTTTCAGTGTTATATATTTTCATATGCAAAGCAGTTTTTTATACTACGTGTAGAATTTTCACAAAGTCTAATTTATAATAAAAAGAAACACAAAAGTTGATATAACTTACAATTATGTCTTGTCGTAAGAGTATCTTATAAACATTTATGGTAACTAAAGTGTAGTAATTATTGTTAATGTATTTAATAATGAAGGTATCGAGTATACTTAGTGGATGAAATTCTGTAACAAAAACAAACATATTGCCCTGGTCACAAACTAAGCTTTTAATGCCTGTACCATTAAAAACAATCCCAATACATATTATATTTTATAAACATCTATGCCTAATGCAAACTGTACAAAAAAATATACTAATCATGTTTTTGAGTGGGAATCGAACCCATGATCTGCAAATGTAAAGCTAAAGGCGTAACCACTTGTCCACGGAGGTGGTCAACATATCAATAATAAATAGATATTCGTTTCATAAAAAGTACTTGGTTGTGGGTAAATTTCATAAATGTAAGCTTATGTATGTAAAAGATATTCATTAATAAAGCTAACTTAGTTATACTGTTCTTTGGGGTTTATTAATTAATAGAGGTGTTGAACAGTTTATAAAACAAACAGAATTAACACCAAGGCTTGATACCTTAGTGTTTGCGTACAAATATAAATTCGGTAGGGTTTCCGTGATAAAATAACGAGAAAGGTAAATTTGCCTTAAACAAAATGTGGATAGAAAGTTCGACAACTTTGCGACTTCGGACAAAATTATGTGTTCACTTTACACAAAGTTTACTGAGTAAAGGTGGGTTTAGTGAAAGACAAAGTTGAAGATGAATTTAAGACTTTACCAGATTTATGTATTAACAAATATTTAAAACTTGTTCGCGAAAGAATTTGCCTTTGAATATTGTATTTTCGTTGCTAAACTTAATAAATAAAGCAAGTACCGAGTTAACAATTTATAAACTTTCAGTCAAATTAAAAGTTTCAAATTACACGACCCGAGGGACTTTATCATCGACTTTTATTTACACAATACGACATCGAATAAAGTTTTTATTTTATTGTTGGTGGACCTGCCAATCTAAGTGACTGCACCAAACAAAGCAAACGAGGGTGCAAAATTAAGAATTCCAATTCAAAGAGACGAAAGTGTGCCTCCGACGTGTACTCCTTGCCAAATAACTTTTCTTCTTTCATCAAAATTCCGAGACAGGGGTAAAGAATTTTCAAAGTTCGTCAAAAGAGTAGGCTGAAGGAGTTGCTCTGGAGTGTTAATAGCTGATCCTAATCTCCATTTTCGTAGGGTTATAGCAAACGAGCGCTTTTGTCACCTTCGCCACGGGTCTTAGCGCCAAAAGTTTTGATGCTCTAGTGTGTAGTCAATGAGAATGGGTAATCCTTGTGCTTTATAGCCTAAAAATTTGAAAAAGGAATGTAGTAACACTTTATACATGGCGTAAGCAAAGCCACATATCATTTCTAAAGACTGGTGTATATCTATATTTTGCTTAAACGATTTAAATTTACTCGTATTAGAATAGGTAATCTTAAATGAATTCAAGATCGGAGGCCTATACAAGATTGATACGTCTTTATCAACTATAGAGAAGTCAAAATTTATATGTATACATCTGGGGTCTATTTCATATACGTAAATATCATAATTGTAATTTACCACGACAATTCATAATACATTTCTCAGTTTAGTTGCAATTATTTATTTAGAACTAACTAAACCAAGCAATGTATTATAAATTATCATGGTAAATTACAATTGTCACGTTTATGAAATAGGCCCCTGGAAATATCATCAAGGGAATATCTAGTATTTTTTTCAGCGTCCGATTTCTATTAGCGTATACTTTCTATATGTACAAACTAAATCATTCTTTACGTTGTAATTATTCTTCATTTATAATATATTTAAAAAAAAGGTAATGCATTTATTCTCTTACTATCTGACTTTGAATTACCTCCAATCGCAAAGTGTGTCATCATTGTACACACAAAAAAATATATTTTATTTTATAGCCGTTTGGAAGCCATCTACTGGTTAGATATTTATCCATTAACACTAAGAATGATATTTCATGCCCAGCAGATGGTGTATTTACCAGTCGGTAAATCACTTAATAGATTAAATTTCACATGCACATTTTTTTTTTTTAAGTCAAATATGTTTTCCAAATGTTTTTAAAATACAAAAACAAATGTAAAGTTTAGTCTCAACGTATTATTAAATAAGGCAAATTTGCCTTCTAAATATAATAGTAGCAAGAGAATGGTACTTAATCAAGAGAAATGTCTCAAGTGACGGGTCGGTGTGGCGCTGCGGCACTCGGTGTCAGCGCTGAATTCAGCAACTAAAGCTAGTTAAAATATTTAAACATTTGTACTGTAAAGCTGACGTTCTTTATACATTTTCGAATTCATAGAGCATTTTAGGTGGTATCGGAATGTCTTACGCATGGATTTCTTATTGCAGTGATAGTCTTATTTCAGGGTTACAAAACGAGCGGGTTTTTTGACAACCCAGGGAGGATATTAAAATAGACCATGTCTGTGATTTCGCCAGTTTCATATACTTTGTTGGTTTACTACAAATAGATACAAAATTACATACCGCGCTTCAATAAAATTAATAATAAAAAAAACATAACATGCACTAACTACTATATGGTTAGCGTTTACGAAGGTCGTGGGTTCAATTTTATCTACGGCTTGCCATGGTCATAACATGGGTGTTATAAAATATTAGCTGACCCACGCAACTTCGTCTGCGTAACTTTAACCGTTTACGCAGCTCACGCAACGGAAGCTCTCAAACGGAACAAATTTTCCCCGTTTTACCAATATTTTTCATTGATACTCCGCTCCTATTAGCAGTAGCGTGATGCTATATAGCCTATATATATCCTTCCTCGATAAATGTGCTATGACACTAAAAGAATTTTCAAAATCAGTTCAGTAGATCCAGAGATTACCCCCTACAACCTCCCAAAATCACAAACTTTACCTCTTTAAATATTATAGTATAGATTATATTATATATAGTATAGAATTTTCTGACACCCAAGGTCAAGCCTAAAGCTTAGTTTGAAGCAGGGCAATGTGTGAAATGTCCTAAACATTATTATAATTTAAAATATTGCTAAGATCCTTAACAAAAGTAAATAAAGGTAATTAAGGAGGTATGTAATTAAAAATAAACTAAATACATTCAACAACTTTGTCATTAAACCCGGTTTAACTATGTAATATTGGAGTTAATTTAGTCAACAGCACAGATATTGTCAGTTCAATTATTCAATTACCCTAGGACTTTGGGGGTGGGCAGGCATTATCAGCAATACAATACCGCCCGCCTTGTTACCACCACTAAAGCGGCATAATCCGGGTCGCCACAACCAGAATTATTCTATCGCGATTTGACACTTGTTTTGACAAGCGACTTGCCCAAACTTAGAGGTTTCTAATATTATTATTATTTATTAGAATTTAGTTAACTTTAAAGTCTTTTCTTAAGTCATTCTAGTTGTGAGTGTATGAAAAAAAATATATAATAACTTAAATAATTTTGACAGTCGTGGATTATTTCCACTACATTTATTGTTTGTGTTTATTTGCTATTAAAGTTTGAAATGTTTTTACTATCAATATCACATTTAAAAAAACCTCTGTTGATAAAGTACAAAGGCGCACTAAGTAAGCATGCTCTACCATTTTTTTGTGAATAATTATTTATTTATAAAAAAAAAAAATTGTTACTACTAGTAATTGCAAATAATTCTCGAAACAATTTGTTTATCATATAAGGAGGCAATCCTAAATATTAGCTGCTTGATAATGCCTATTTGCTAAATATAAATTAAATAGCTATATAATATTGTATTATATTTTAATTACAAATAGCAGTAAATGACTAGCTCACTTAAATAACTCATTCGTACCTATTTGCTTTAGATTTAAAACCACTATTCGACATTTTAGCTCATATTTTCTCTAAAACGAAATGCTTTTACCGTAAAATACTACAGAATAAAGTAGTTCCGTTTCCGATAGTCATATGAAAGCTACTAAGTACCCGAGTGGATGTTCGAACCTCAGATAGAATCGCTTCTATCGCATTGAATTGAATTTGACAACTGATTTCAGGGATTGTGACTGGGTGTAGGTTTCAATTCTACGTTCATTTTGCAAAATGACCGGCTATAGGTATTAGGTATATAACTATAGATTGACTATCCAATCATGCAAAGTCACAGTATATTGAACCTTGCTGTATGTTTTATCAACGCGAGTGTTAGGAATGGTCTTAAATGAAAAGGCGTTGATTTTTGCATACACCTTTAGTTTGATAAATAAAATTGTAATAGAACGCAAATAAGAATATTTATAGGTTATAAAATTTACACGTCTACATTGTGCGATGCAGACTGTTAATTAGCGAGGACATTTCTTTCGGTAACCAATCATAAAATCGTATGTTTACCAGATACTTATAAATTTCTTGTGTAGCGAATCAACGATAAACGTACCTAATTTAAATGTTTTTTATTAAAACCTATTTGATGTTTATCTGTGTGGTTGTTAAAAACGGTCAGTACTCGCGGCCCCTGGAGATTAAAGTTTCATTTGAGGAATAAATGCATTATCTAAGTTTGAATTTTAGTCATTTGTATAGAAATTATAATTGAGGTATTCATTTTGCAATTTCCATTTTCAATATTAAGATTTCTTGATATTTTAATGCAAAACTTTTCCAATAATTAGCATTAAATTTCTTTAACAAGTTATACTTTATTACCCCGTTTACAAAAGTCTAATAGAAGCATAATGCATTACTAATAACCAACTCATATTCGCACAGTGGAGCGTATAGGAAACATTCCAAAACTAAAACACAATGAATAAGTATAAAGACTCCGCAGCGCCACATCCGAGCGCGGCTCCTTAAATATGTACAACCGGAAGCCGAAAGTTTGAAAGTCTGAAGAACACGGTATCACTTACACACCAACCAAACTTTCTACAATTTAAATAGGTACGCGAACAACTTTCCAACACTTACAATTACCAGTCCGCGACAGTGTACACTCAAATACAGTATTCAGGAAAATCTATTGTCGTGTAAAATGTGGGATATTGTTCGGGCGAACCTTTGTTGCAAGTTAGCGTTCGGTGCTACTAATGGAGGCTCTATTGTCTTAGACCTCAGATGTTAAGACTATGTCAGCGGGCAAAGGCTTTGTAGTTTAAATTGATTTCAGCTTGATTATTCTAGATAGACTATGGGTGAGACTTTGATCTGAAACACTTAGAGTAAATTGTTCAGGGAGTAAATGATATATAAATTTATCTATTGTTAGAGTATATAGGAGGGCGGTCTTTATTACTTTGCTAGATGGACCGAAAAGTTTTGTTAGAAGTGACCTTTGGCTAATTCCTATAAAAAACGGTTAACGGAAACGGTTCGTTTTTCTCATACAAAAATGTTAATTAATGTCCTTTATGATTTATCATCCTTGATGAGACTGTTGGGGATTTAGTTGCAGGTTCAGAGGCTCTACCATGATATTTTGATTTGTATTAACGTAACGTTAATGCGTGAAGAACTACTAATAGGATTTCCTGTTTTCAAAACTAAAGCGATCCTGTATTGGTGGTTTCTCAGGTATTAACGTTAAGTGACTCATGGTAGAGAAGAAATGAGAAGCCTACTGCATGGATATATTATCGAGGTGGCAGTCTCCTCTTAAGGTTACGAAATAGGCTACAGTTAACCTGACAATAAAGCAGTTAAAGTACGAATGCAAATTCGTCTCTGTCGCCTCTCATTTCGTAATCGCATCATTTAGCCGGCATAGTGAGAACGACCAATGCTGTTAAACAATATTGTATTGATCGACGCCCTTAATGGACATTCTATGTATGCTTACGATTAGGTGAATATAATAATACCGCACCAGGGAGTGCCTAAGCGGCTTCAGAATTTAATGAAAAGAGAAAAACTATTAAACCTAATAGGAAAAGTAATTTTATTAAAATAAAGGAAAATCTTAGAAAAATAGAGGTTGAAGTACCAGGCGTCCATAAGATACAAGACGTGGGTTATGAGCCGTGTCGAAAGATCAGCCGCACCGCCCCAGCATCTAAACTGCTTAATCAGGACCCAGTATTGTCGTCACGTGCTCTCTTAAGAGGTCCACGTTTGAAATTAAATAGTATCTCTCATTCCGACGCTGTTTGTTTTTTTTTACCTTTATTTTTGGATTATTTGATATATTTTATAAAATAAATAAATAAATATCATCACCGGCCCCAGGGTACCCGCGGCCTCGAGGGTTTTAATCCCACCTCGTCGTAGCCGTTGATATGAACAAGTGGTTAGCGTGTAGCGATATTTGGATAGACTCAATAACTGATCTATAAACATTTTCACAAGTTGGTATAGTAAAACTGAGACCGAAAGCTTAACGTGCTCTGCAAGGCACTATAGTGGTATTCATAAATGTATTTACATACATTTTTAGATTAAAAACTCATTGGTATACACCGAGGTTTGGACCTAAGCATTTTTAAGTCTATGGTCTAACCAACTCCGCCACCACGTATATATTTTATATCATAAATATTTCGTATTGTTTTATTGGGGCACGGCATGTGAGGTTATTTTAACCTTATGGTAAATACAATATGACAGCCTCAGTAGACTAGTGGCCTTTAGTTAGCCTTTGGCATTGTATCCGGAGGTCGTGGGTTCGATTCCCACTCATGTCAAAAAAAAAAATTACGTTTTTCTGTACCGTTTGTTATGGTCTGGGTGTTTATAAAATATAATATGTATTACATCGTTGCTTCTGTTACACATAGTACAAGCCTAGAGCTTAGTTTGTGACCAGAGCAATATGTGTAATTTGTTCTACATATTATTATTATTATTTTGTTTGACAGCAATGATCGCTCCAGCTATGCCGGTTAAATAGTGTTGTTATGAAACAGTCGGCGACAAAGACGATTGCATTACGCGTTAATATCCTCGCTGTTCTATCGTCAAATCCATTTCCAGTTTCGTAACAACGCCCTTAAGAAGCCAGTAAAAGGTTTCGCGATCTCGAACGTCCAATAACGTCTAAATGTTGTTTTCAGTGATATCAAAGTTTATTTTTAATGAAAAAGAACGTAGAGGTGTAAATATTACTTACTCGATCCTAATCAGATAGTATTTTTATAAAAAATATATTAACTTTTGAAAAGACACCCAAAGTTTGATTTATGATTCTAATAATATTACTTTAGTTCTCATTTTAAAACTAAACAGATTTTTTATAAAGAAATTATGTAATTAGGATCGAGTAAATAAAATCTACACCTACGTGTTCTTTTTTTCCAAAAAAAACTTTATTATAACTGAAAACAACATTTACATGTTTTCAACGCTCGAGTTCGCGAATCCTTTTCCTGCCCACTTAAAAGAAAATACCACCTCGACAATAAATCGATGTAGAGACTTTTGAAAACCCGCAAACTAAAACCAAAACATAACTAGTTCACTTGATAGTTTTGGCAACTATGGGTAGTGGTAACGAAACCACGAACAAATTCAGGCTATCAGTCAGGATTTTTTTTTAAATAGTAATTATAACCTACTCAAAAGTTTACTAAACCCTTTGCTTAATTTTACTAACACATAGTTACTTAACTCTTAATCACGCACTGCTGCACTGTCTAAATAAACAGAACAACTAATCAATTTTGTATGGTTTGTATCAGTATCTAATTCTCCATTCTATTTGTGTATAGTGTAAGTAACTATATATATATATATATATGTTTATGTGTGTTTGTATATTTGTATGTATTATAATATAGGTTTTGTATGTATATATATATATATACATTGATTTTTATTAGTTTTTTTTTTTTTAAATAAAACATCCGACTCATCTTCGTACACAATCTTAAAGGTTAGCTGGTAGATAAGGCATTAAGTTCGCCTTTGTACATAACTTTTGTTTACTGTGCAATAAAGTGGTTAAATAAATAAATAAATAGTAAATGTTAGTAACATTATAATGTTAGTAAAATTAGGAGAAGGATAAACATCAAGTTAATGACTAAACGCTGATTAACTGCATTGAAAACCATTCACTAGAAGCGAGATAACAAACGTGTGTACGTAGCGAGGCCAGCGGGATAATTATAACAACGTAAATTACGTGACAACAGGGTGTGGTGAAACTGAAACTGTTTGCCAGAAGGCAAATATAATCATCACCTACATACCTACCTGCTAGCGTATTTCCTTCTTCTTATAATCTCGAGTCCTTTAAACGAAGCGTGTATGGGCATCTTAAGTCGGCGTAATAGGTGCAATCAACGGTTACCTAGACCGTAATTGTTGGTTGCATTTGTACTTGAACCTTCATACTGCTTTCCATCAGGTAGATGTGAGGTCACTTGTCGCGCTCTCATAAAAAAAAGTATGAATTATGTAGAAAAGCTCTAAGCCACCTTGAAAAGTAGGAATAACAAAATATTTATTTGTATCGCTCGCACTTGTTCAAATCTACATAATTATGGAAAAGAGATAATTAGTTACTTTTTGGTGTTTTTAATTCTTAAACGATATGTCAAACAAATTCTTTGTTACCATATTTTATTCTCTTTCTAAACATGAGAACATAAGATGGCCGCCTGCTAAACAATCTTAGAATAAAATAAAATTATTAAAACCTATTAATGCTCAATGAGTGAGAACCAAATGTGGCCAAGAAAATGTTTGATACTTTATTCGATAGGCATTACCCAAAAAATTACTAAAGCATTTATAATAAATATTGTTTTAAGATAGAGTTTTAGTTTAAAAAAAAAATCCAGTTGCAAAATAACTATGTACAAAAATACGTACAAGTTGCAGATTTGTCTTTTACTCAGAACATCATTTATTAAGTCTCTGCTCGACCGGCACGACTAAGAAATGCACTTACCTTTTATATACACTTAGTATATTTCATGTCAAACCATATTTTCGTTAGGGTTATTCGTTTATATCACTTTCTGAAATATATTTTTCAGTAAAATATATTTCTGAAACGGATTAAAAATATATAGTTAGGTACTGCTTTAGATATTGACATTTACATAATAATATGATGAAATATTAAAGCAAATACATACAATTTTGTTAAAACATATAAGTTCAAAATAGGCCTGACCCAATGACCTAAAAACCATATCCTTATACCAAATCTCACTAAGCAGCCAGCGGGTTAACAGTCGATTGTACTAAAACCGCAACGTAATCCTAAAAGGGTAATATTTTAGCAGAATAGCACTACAGCACGACTACAGCGTAACCATCGCTGGCCTAAATCAGTAGATAGATGAAGAGAATCGTCTGAGGTAAAAATCGCGGCTGTACGAAATATACAATTTCTGAATATATAGGTATATTATGTGATATAAGAGAAGGATCCACCACTTGTAAATATATTTATATTTTTATTTTAAATTATTAAATTTATATATTATTATGTATACTTATAGATAAAATATTTGTCCCATATCGCTGCCGGTGGGTAATGCTCCAAGAATGCTGGCGGAATTTCGACGCTGTATGGCAATACTTAATCGTTGTCCAAAATAGGCCAGCCTTCTGGTCAGCAGATACCTAAATAAGTATTTTACCGATTTTATTGTAGAGACTTGGACCCCAAGGCCCTAATGTTTCGACTCCGGCATAAATATGTAACCATTACCGATAGTTTCAAATTTGCGCCGCTTGACGTCTTCAGCTGCAGCAGCAGCAGCGCCAGCATTGACCACTGTCATAGGCAGGCCAGACGGTGCAAGAGTACCTGATTACCATTATTTAACGTTTATAACAGAAAGTTTGTAAATCAGTACTTTAAAATTGAGCCATCAGTCTATTAACATAGAGTTGAAATTCTCATGCTACACCATGTTCACACAGATGAGATTTCGTGTAAGTCTTCTAAATGGCGGCATTTTTATAACATATAGTTTGTATTTTATTTCAATAAAAACTATATGTCATCGTAATAGAACTGATATTCCCATAATGATTTTTTACTTAAAAATCGTGTTCGGTGGCAATTTACGGTTGGATATTATGTAGGTAGTGTATTCTAGGTCACTTGATAGTTTTTGCATCTGTATGGGTTTGTTACTTTTCGCATCCTTACATTTATCACTACTTATAAAAAGAAAAACCCTGATATATAAGTCGCAGTTAAACCAAACGCCAAGGTCTACTCAGCCGTTCCAACATTATTTATTTCTGTGGTAACCATCGAACGGACGGAGACTAGATGTAGTGTTGGCCGGTTGTATGAGATAAGTGCACTTTAACGTTTACCGCGACCATTAACGATTATGTACTAAAATACATTACTTTAGATCGCAAAATGTTCGTATGCAATATTTTATTCATTTTAATATTGGTTTTAATTTTTTAGATAAGTAACAATTTTATTTTGGTCAAATTTAATGGGAGACAACGCATAGATATAGTCGCGCTGTAAAGTTGTAACCATCTAACCTCATGGTTATAATAACAATCGTATTGAGAAATAATTTTCTTTTTATAAATGCCTGGCAAGATTCGCATAAATATTGCTAGGCTGGCTGACTGAATTTGTAAAATTGCAAACCACTTAACAGTGGCCTAGTTTTGCTTAGGTTTTAGTCTGTGGGTTTACCGGTTTTTGGGAGCCACCATGATCGATTTATTGTCTTACCTGGTAAAAGACAACCACCTCGTGCGGTTACAAAACGGTATTTTTTTTTTGACGATAAAGAAGCGATGATAATAAAGTACCTATTGTATTAAAAATCGTCTTTATCGCCGCCCATTTGGTAATCTCCCCATTTACCCGGCATAGTGGAAGTCAACAATGATGTTAAACAACAATGTATTGATCAACCACATTCATGGACTTTTTTGGTCTACTTTCTATCAGTAGATGCAATGTCACATGCCGGGATTCAATATAAATAAATAAAATGCATATATTATACAGAGCGAATTTGAAAGGTTATACTTTGGGCTAATATAAGGTTCTAATCATCAAATTGAACAACTTTTCTCATGGAACCATGTGTGGCAAATGTAAAAAAAAAAATTACTTCTCCATAGAAATTGATAATTTTATTATTACTAGTTTGTACAGAGAAGACAATAGGGAATATGCATGTAACGCCAATAATTATTATTTTAATATATAATGTTCCTTTTATGTCTTTGAACATATTTACAGTAATCTATTTTATTTTGATTAGCAAATTTTTTTATAAATACGATTTTAAAAATCTATTTTTTTGTAGAAACGGAACGCATTTCTAAACGCTCCTTAGCAAATCTTACGCATATTAGCAAATACTCCATGTGACGTCAGTCGCGCATAAACAAATGTTAACGTGTATTCTGTAGTCAACAGTTTCTTGTTTTCTCAGATATTTATTATCCTTTATTACGATATTTTGTTAGAAACAAAACTTTTGAGGTGCAATTTACAACATTAAACTAATATGCTTTTTGAGCACGAATGACGTCACAGAATGGCGGCTAGTGATGTACCGTTTTTTACTGCGGTAGTGGCAGATAAAGTTTAAACCCTTTTATTTTGGTGTTATTACCCTTTAAAAAATGTTTAATATTTGTTTTTAAGGTCTAATGTAGTTACTCTATCAAGTAATGAAAAAAAATAAAAACATGCATATTCCCTATTTTGTTTTCATTTGCTACACATGGTTCCATAGAAAAAGTTGTTCGATTTGATGAGTAGAACCTCATATTAGCCCAAGGGATAACCTTCTTGATCAGTAGATTATACCATATGACTAGTATAGTAATATGCTATAATATTCTACTACCATATTAGCCTAAATAAATACAATCTTTCAAAGTCACCATGTATAGTCAATTCAATTCAAAATTTATATTTAAAACATTTTAAGAAGGTACATAAATGAATAAAAATGTTAACATTCAACCTAAAAAGGAATATAATCATTAACCTAATAGGTACTTTAGAAAGAGAAATGAATATAACCGTCAGTTCACACAGAAACCTCTCTAATCTCATTAAGACAGTTGTATGCTCCAAATAGGTAATAATAGAAGAATTGGAACTCAGTTCAAATACAGAATAACCCAGGAAAGGCACAGTAAAGCTAGTCATTGCCTCGATATGAACGGAGGCGAACACTTACCGAGATTGGAAACTATGCTTTCGAAGGCTTTCATGTAGCAAACGAAAGCTTTCAAGATTTTTCATTCCATTCTTTGTAGTTTAGTTTTAACTATGAATGAAAGCTTTGATGAAACAGACATCTGTATTTTCATTACGGAGAAATAGCATGTCGTTTTAGATGTATTGAAATTAGTATTGAATTGATAACCTGCTAACCTAGTGCTAGTATATTGAACCCTATTGTATAAATTTGGACATATCCATTTTAGATGTCTACGTCTAAAATATACATTAAACTTTCTGACACGATCACTTATAAGTAATCAAAAGGACATTGCATTGATTTTTTTTATTGAAGCACGACATGTGACTTTGTATCTACCTGGTGGTAAGCAGACCTACAAAGTCTATGAATGGGGTCAATCAATAATTAGTCTTAAACAAAATTGATTGCCGGCTAAATGATGCGATTACGAAATGGGCGGCGATAAAAACAAATTGCATTACGAGTATATTTTAATATACTCGCTGCCGTATTGTCCATTTACCTACCCATTTCGTAATCGCACCCTGAAAGGAGACTACCAACTCGACAAGAAATCGATGCAGTAGTCTTCTAAAAACCGGTGAACCCACAGGCTAAAGCCGAAACATGACTAGGTCACTTGATGGTTGTCGCATCTGTATGGGCAGTGGTAACGAGACCGGTCTAACGAAGTTATAGAGACCTTCCACCCTAGGTGGGAATTACAAATGGAACAAACAAAAGTATTATAGGATTTAATTCCACACTTTATTAATGCTAAAAGAGCTGAGCGCTGAGGTGTTAGATAATAAAAAGACTACAAGTTGTCATTTCGAAACGTAGGTAGTCTTTAAAAAAAGTGATAAATTTGGGAAAGAGTAATTTTTAGGTGGGAGTGAGGACTCTATAACTTCGGCCGCTTGGTCGGCCTAGACGGTCATAGAGGTCTTCCTCCCATCTAAAAATTATACTTTCCCAAAATTTGCACTTATCTAACACCTCTGATAGATGCAAAGTCTTAAAGTAAAATAGTTAATTAAGACTGAATATTTTATATATTATATAATTGGAAATATATTTGACTTAATTTGAATGTTACAGTTTGATACGTAATGTTTCCAATAACATTGTTCTATTCGAGGTCATTTGCCCAATCATCTACCAACAGGCGAGTTAATTAGGTATGACATGGTAATTATAATAGACCAAATGTAGTTCAGTTGTTTTATGCCCAATTACCTTCTAATATTGAACAACCGTTAAAATTTAATTAGCTATTTGTTTTGGTTACATAAATTAAAAATAATATGATTTTTTCTTTTATGTAGAGTTTTGTGCGGGTTCTGACTGGTATTCGTAATAAAAACATTAGAACCCTGGGGTTTAGAAAACACTTTTCAATTTAAGCTATTTGGAAGTTTTTGATGGTATTTAATTAAAATTATGCATTTTTTAAATATATAGACGCAACGAGAAATGTGGTTGGCTAGTTTACTAGATACTTTTAATCTACTAACAATTAGAAATTATTTAAAACCACTATTTCGTAGGTACTACATACTTTGGTCATTAATTTTTATTTTTATTCTGATTCTTTAGATTATAGGTAATATTACAATGTTGTTCGGTTGATTAATTTAAAATAAATCTGATTATTACAGTTTTCACTACTAGAATTCTACTTCTAGAATTAGGATGTCATTTGCAATTATTTTTTTTATATGGGGATATAATTTCTTTATAATTATACTTTCAATTACTTCAAAAATTAAACTTGTATTTAACGAGATATCTTAATTTATTTAACACCATTATTCAGGCTTCACCATAATTGAAGTGTTAATTATTACCAAAATTAGCTTTCTATATATCACAGTCATTAATTGTCTTAGTTTAATACTTAGCTTAATAGAATAATAATCTACATAATTATTATTATGACATCGCCTTCAAGGCAAGCCATTAAAGTCATACAACATTTACCAAATGCAACCCGGAAAATACAGAATAATAAATTATGTTAAAATAAAATACTTTTTAGCTACTGAAGACGATCGTCACGTAGAAAATGGAGTGGTGTTTGCGGGAACGCTTACTGGAGCAATGGTCCGGTGCGTGACTTGAAAAAAAAAAACATTTTCAGTGTATCATGAAAGTTTTTCATTACCGTGTCCCTTTTTTGGGTGCTTACAGCAAATATTTTTGCGCATCTATAAATATGGTACGTGTTTGACGTAATTAATTTTGCCTACTTGTCAAGTTACGTATCTTTAAAGATGTTTAAACATCTTTTGATTCTTAGCAACTTTAATTAAATTTATAATAAATCGGTTCGAATATAAGACGCAGCCCATATTACGGGCTGATACTCGTAATATGCTAATTTTCAATTGTTTATCCGGACCAAACAAACAATCAAATATTTTCTCTTTATAATATTTGTTTATTCTATCTGTATACCACAATTTAATGTGCCTGTTATTTAATTTTATTAAAACTAATATAAATACAAGTAACAGTTTAGTTTTAGTCAGTTACTTGCTAACCAATCACGGCGGTGTAGACAATTAGTTAAGAAAGTTTTTATTTTTTTATTCAAGAAAAAAGAAATACAATTTAACAATAATAAAATAAAATAAACCTTAATAGTAATTATGATGAAATAGTCTAGTACATACCTAAAAATAAACTAAACTAAATTAAAAACATATTTATAAGGTGCGCCGCTTGGGAGGGTGCCTAATACACTTACTGCATTGCCACGTTGAATGGCAATACAAATTTTTTGATGCAGATAGCTTTGGCACTTGGGATCTCCGCATTCCGAGAGTATTCGTTTACCGAGTTCTCGGAGGAAAGCCCGAGTTTCGGTACCGAATACTCCCAAAGTTTCGAAACCAAGTGCACAAAACTTATAATTTTGCATCAACTCCCGATATGTAGCTCGTTTCCAGATTCTGCAGTACATGCGGCTGAACCAGGAGTTGATGAGCAGGCCGAAATATGTGAGGTTGCGTAGGTATCCATACAAGTGGCGTCCCAAATAAGGGGTTTGCCTTCGTACCACGGGACTTGGACGATTGCCATCAATTCTGCTGATTCCAGGCTCCTGTATGCATGGGATCTTAACTGTCAAAAGAGCTTTACGAATAATGTCATGCAATACACTATGATGAGCAATACGACCGGCGCTCTTTTGGCAGCTAAGACCATGACGGCCAAATTCATCAACTGAGGAATCACAACGACTACAGTTATAAGGAAAAATATAGATGATCCAGTGAGAAGTGAAAAATATAGAAGAACCAGTGAGAAGTGAAAAATATAGATGAACCAGTGAGAAGTGAAAAATATAGATGAACCAGTGAGAAGTGAAAAATTTAGATGAACCAGTGAGAAGTGAAAAATATAGATAAACCAGTGAGAAGTGAAAAATACAACAGATACCTAATAATAACGCAGTATTCATAGCAATTCAACAATAGTACATTATGATACGAGGTTGGTAAGTAGGTATTTACAAACGAGTTGACGTCTTGTAAGCCCGAGCCGGAGGCGAGGGTTTATAATCGGCACGAGTTTGTAAAAACCTTACCAACCGTGCACCATACGACGTTTTTCAATACATTTGCGAGATAATAGATACTTAAATAAAAACAACTAAGCGAAACCAATTTTTATAATTTTTTTGACAATAAGAAATGTAATAACTATTTGCAAATATTTATATTGTCTAACTAATTGTTGAAAATAAAACTTACATTTGAACAATTGTTGAAAGTTAATAGAAATTAATAAAAAAGCTGTAAACAAATCGCACGGCGTGCGGTAAAATCAACTTTCGAGGCATATGGAAAGAACTGTAAACAAAATCGCACGGCGTGCGTAATAATTAACTTTCGAGGCATATGTACTGCCATCGAAAGTACACCTTTTCGAGCAACTGTATTGAAAAAAAAAACTTTTAATAACAGTACCTAAATAAAATAAATATATATCATCATGGGTGCCTTACGGCGCCCGAGACCGCCTAGACGGCCTCAGGGTATCCAGCGGAAGGGTTTTTAATCCCACCTCGTCGTAGCCGAAGGTATGAGTCATATCTACATCGAAGAAGTGGCTAGCTCGCCGTGATGTTTGAATAGACTCAATAACCCATCTATAAACAGTTTCACAATTTAGTATAGTGAAACTGGGAAAGCTTAACGTGGTCTCCGAGGCACTAGATTGCAATAACAGTACCTATTATTAAATTTATTATTACATTTTATTTAATAAATAACAAATTCTGTCGCCCTATTAAAATGTGGAATGCTCTACCTGCTTGCGTGTTTCCTTCTTCTTATAATCTCGAGTCCTTTAAATGAAGCGTGTATAGGCATCTTAATAATGGGTGCAATCAACAGTTACGTAGCTTGCAATTGTTGGTTGCATTTGTTCTTGGACCTTACTACTGCTTTCCATCAGGTAGATGTGAGGTCACATGCCGAGCTCTTATAAAATAAATAATATTAAAAAAAAATGGGCATTACCAATATAATAACTAAATAAGTAACAAATAGTGAAAACCAATAAGCGTTCAATAAACCTAACTTTAAACTTGATCCAATATTAAAATGGTAGACTTTAAAATCAGGCGCAAAAAGAATATATAAAAGTAGCGGAGAAGTTAGGAAAGGAAATGTAGGAAATTGCCCCTGACAACAGCTGCTGGGAAAACTTTGTTCGTCTGCAGTGTCCGCGGGGGTAGGCAGTCGGAAAGAATGACAATAATATGTACCTACTAGTACTACAACTAGTTTCGAAGATCCAAGGGTCGGATGTTTCTTTTATAGTGTTTCTTGGATATACAGTTAATTGGAATGGAAGAGGTATGTATACCTATAAAGAAAGACATATATACCCGTATGGAGTAATCGGAGGAGCATCGAAGGGCAAGAGAATAAAGTTATAATCTCATTTATTTACACCACAAAATATAAAATTACTTATTCTTATATAAAAATAATTACCTAACTAAATATTAGTATCTAAATAAAACCAATAAAACTGCTGTGGCTGGATTTGCTTCAGAAAAATGTACAGTAAGAAAATTATAATTTTACACAAAAACTTTTTTCATGATGATGCCAATCGATCCTGTTTCTTATAATGATGAATTCTGAATATAAACTTACTAAAAATCTATGTTTGTACTATGTGGCATGGTTTCCAGAATACTGACAGCGTTTCCTCGTTGGATCGTATGTGATTTATGCAAGAAAAGTGTCAGCATTCCGGTCACCAGTGACATAAATAATTTATTAAAAAACTATAACCTTGGGGTTTAAAATATATATTATTATATAATGAAGTGGCGTACGCGGGCAATAGATAGGTACCTATTTTTACTTTACCTCAGTAAAAAAAGGTTATCTATTGCCCGCATATGCTACTTCATTATATTCAAAAAACAATAGCTAGTTTTTTTTGCTTTAAAATAAAGAAGCTAACGAAGTTGCGGGCACCACCTAATAAATAATATATATATATATATATATATTGATAATGATATTAGTAATATTTCATATCTTTTATTTATATATATATATATATATATATAATAATACGTAGGACAATTTACAAATAATGCTCTGGTCAAAATCTAAGCTCTAGCTAGAGGCTTATACTATGTGTACCAGAAACAATCATATAATACACATAATATTTTATAAACACACAGACCATGACAAGTTTGTCATGGTCCCTACAGAAAAATGTACTAATATTTTTTTGCCATGAGTGGGAATCGAACCCACGACCTCCGGATCAACGCCAAAGGCGCAACCACTAGTATACGGAGGCGGTCTATATATATACAGGGTGAATTTGAAAGGTTGTAGTTTAGTATTTTTTTTTGCTATTATGAGGCTCTACTGATCAAATCGAACAACTGTTCCCCTGAAAAATTGTGTCGTAAATAAAAAAAAAATTTGCTTCGCCATACAAATATTTTAACTTTAATATACAAGTTTGTATGGAGAAACACATTTTTTGTTTCATTTGCTATAAATAATGGTTCCATAGGAAAAGTTGAAATATTTAATCAGCAAAACCTCATGTTAGCCCAAAGTACAATCTCTCAAAGTCACCATGTAAATATATATTTAAATATATATATATATATATTTATAAAGTAGTAATAGTAGTTCTACACAAATAAAAACAAAATAATTGTAGATAAATTCTGTACCCTAAGAAATATAGCTTGTAAAGCAACACTGGTCTGGACTATTACCACTGTAATTGTAAATACATTGTAGCTTGTTATTTGAGCTAGATGCAATCCTACTCGTAGCACAAAATACCGCCGCTTCGTTATTGGGTTACAAATTTGGCGTCAGATCATTGTAACATAATCTTGGAAACCTTCCGAAATTTACTGAAACCTCTCAATTATTTACATCTATAGCATATTATTAAAGTAAATTAAATAACTATATTAGAAAGTTTATAGTGACATATTCATATCGCTAAAGTACGGACAGAAATACAAGGAAATTATTACGTAAACCTTTGTTAGTGCATATGTTTCAATCACTTTGTTAAAGTTATTTTCATAGATTGTATGGCAATTGAATAAATTTGTCAGTTCTCTATACACGTTAGCTTTATTTGACAATTGTAAAATCAACTCTTAGGGGTGATTTTTTCCGTCAGATGAAGTTATTTAACAGATAACTTGTTCTACATATTATAAATGGTGACTTTGAAAGGATGTACTTTGGGCTAATATGAGGTTCTACTGATCAATACAAACAACTTTTCCCATGGAACTATGTGCCGCAAATGAAAAAAAAAAATGCCCATTCCATACAAACTAGTAATGTTAAAATTACCAATTTGTATGGGGAAGCCATAAATATTTTTCATTTGCGACACATGGTTCCATGGGAAAAGTTGTTCGATTTGATCAGAACCTCATATTAGCCCAAAGTACATCCTTTCAAATTCAGCCTGTATAACTGGCAAATAAATTAATTTGACAAATAATAAATCAGCCCTTTAGTCGATTAAATACATTAAAAAAATATATGAAAGTAATTCGGCGAATGATGAAATAGTTAACGGTTGAAAGGATTTCATGTTTCCACAATCTGCCCAAAAATTATTCAGGTCAGTAAATATATCAGAAGGAGATATTTTGGGCCTTCCTAAGGGGTGTATATTTTCTATCTATACTTATTATACGTGGTGGTTGGGATGGTGACACTTAAACACACTTTGGTTATGGGTTCAAACTCCGGTGTATACCAATGAGTTTTTAATTAAAAATTATATGGTTTGACAACAATAAATTTTACCTCGGTGAACACGTTAAGCTGTGGCTCCAAGTTTAACTACCAAGTTGTGAAACTGTTTATAAATTTATACAAAATACCGTTACGGGCTTGTTCTTCAGTTGGTGTAGACCCAGATTGGAATGAAACATCCCTGCTGGCCACCCTGAGGCTGTCTCGGGCGCCTTTTAGGATTTAAGATTTTATGTCTCAACAATATTTTACGTAGTAACAAAAACACTATGCTAAATAAAAACTATAACACCTTATATTTATTTATTTTTACATTATCTTCATATCAGGTCTGTAGGCAGAGCGGTTCTTGACTCTATCTTACTCTACATATGTTGTACCTCGTGACAGTCATAACTCCATTGTTAAATGGATACCGATTTTTTTTACTGGAGTACGGCTTGTTATTTTGTATCTAGCTGATGGTAAACAGAACTAAGCCCATAAATGAGTTCGATCAATACAGTGTTGTTTAACAACGTTGATTGCTCCCTCTACAGCTACTAAATATTGCGGTTACGAAATGGGCGGCGGTAAATTTTTCATTACAAGTATATTTAAATATCATCGCTACTTTATAGTCAATCAACTGTCCGTTTCGTAACAACGTCCTAAAAGAAGACTACCACCTAGATAAGGAAACCATACAGTA